>CAWUFW010008962.1:0-600000 GCA_963921515.1 Calotriton arnoldi | reverse complement strand
GTAAAGCGCATGGCTGCCCGAGGGCTTCCCAGCGCTGAGCGGTCAGGTGCTAAATGAGGACAGTCCATGCCTTAAAGATATTGCATAAACAACCAGGTCTTGATCTCTTTGCGGAACTGTAGTTCTCTGTCTATCCGTCTGTATTCCAACGGAAAAGAGTTCCACAGTTTTGGAGCTAGGTGGGAAAAAGATCTTCCTCCCCATTTCTCCTTCCTAACCTTTGTCTGTTTTAGGCGTTCTTCCGTGCTAGATCGCAACTGCCTCTTTGGGATATAGGGGGAGACTAGGCTCCTGATTTTTTTTGGGCCTCTATTATGCCGTGCTCTGTGTGTAATCACCAGTGCCTTAAATTTTATTCTGACTTCTACCGGGAGCCAGTGAAGTTTGAGTAGATGCTTTTTTACTGATTCCCGTACCGGGATATTACACAGCAGTCTTGCAGCTGCATTCTGGACCAGCTGCAGTTTCTGAGTAACATATTTAGGTGCCCCCAGGAACAATGAGTTACCATAATCCAGTCGTGAAGTGACCAGAGAGTGAACCACTGTTTTCCTTAGTTGTATGGGAATTCTGTCTAAGATTTTGCGCAGACTTCTGAGGAGTCCGAAGCATGTTGCTGTGACCTTCTTGGCCTGTGTCGCCATAGAGAGATCCGATTCTAGCCAGAATCCTAGGTTCTTTACTGTTTCTGCGGGGATAGGTGGTTTACCTAGGCATGCAAGCCAGTCTATGATTGGTCTGGGTATTGCTTTATTCCAAAGCAGCAGTAGCTCCGTTTTGTCACCGTTTAACTTTAAGCAACTTGCTGTCATCCGTTCTTTAACTTTTACCAGACAGGAGGATAGTCTCTCACCATCCCTACAGTTTTTTCGGTCCAGGGAGATGATCAGCTGCGTGTCATCGGCATATAAAGTCATGGATATTTCAAATTCCAATCCAATTTTAGCAAGCGATATAAAACACAACCAGTAACTGCTGGTACAATAATGACCTCAGCATTATCACCTGTAACATAAACGCATTATGTCTGCATCAACACATGGTGCATAAATCACATTAGGCATTCACATTAGGCCTACTGTTAGCATAAACACATTAGGCAATAGTTATATTAGGCATAACCACATTATGCAGTAGGCATCACATTAGGCCTAAACACAGAAATGACCCCAGGTCAACTGGCCTTTCACTGGGGCTCAGATGCCCTATGTCCCGCAAAGTCAGGGCTCGAAATGAGGCCTCTTGAATGGCCCCCTGGCTGCCTCGGCAGCGAAAACACAGTGTGCAGATGCGCTGGGGCGTGGGGTGCAACTCACCCCTTCCTCAAAAAAAGAATTGCCCCCCAAACGTTGCAGCTGCCTGCGCTCTCGCGGTGCAGCTGGGATCAGCACTGGCACTCACTGTACCCTGAGAAGCACTACAAATGCTCAAAATTGGAGCCCCATTCACTGGGCTTGTCTAACTGCGGGGGGAAGGCACCGACAATGTGCCCCGGCAATCCCCCCCACAGGCTCACACCTCAGGCACCGACAATGTGCCTCGAAAAAGCCCCACTCACCGGGCTCTTTCCTGGTGCCGCTTTCGCCACCAATCCTGCGCAGGTAAAGCCCCACTCACCGGGGCTGCTCTGCTGGACTCCTCCGGTCTCCCCATTCAGCCCCCACTCACCGGGGCATTGTGCGTAGACTCCTCCGGTCAGGGAGACTCCTTCCGACCTGGGGTAGGAGCCCGCGAGGCTCCGGTCCAGCCCCTCCTCTCGGGACTCCTCTTGATGACCCGTGGGGCTCCCACTAGCACACGGGGGCCCCGCTCTTCAGCAGCCACAGTCGGCCGCATGGTCGCGTCACTCCGCCTCTCCCTCGACCGGCCGTCAACTTCCGGATCTTGGCTGCGGGAGGCTCCGCCCCCAACCAGGCAGGATGCCTGACTTCCGGGCCGCGGCGGTGCCTTTCGGCAGCTCCTGTCTTCGAGGCGACGTGCGGGGTGGGCTCCCGCTGTAGAATAAAACTCTACTGCAGGGTAGGCTCCCATTTTAAATATCTCAAATGCGGGGTGGGCTCCCGCCAGATAAGCACACAAATGCGGGGTGGGCACCCGCTCCCACCGCCAGCAGCATGGGGGAATCCATACGCTAGGATTCCCTCTGTAGACACTGCAGCAGCACGCTGCAAGGCACCAGCGCTCCTCTTCAGAATAAAAGTGAAGCGCTCACAAGGCGCTAGAGTCCTCAAGGTTCAAGGGGCACAGCTGGGCCCAGGCAGGCCAGCACACGGGGTCCTCCAGCAGGGAGGCAGTCCCTCGTGGCGGTTCCTCCTGGGGCCCAGCAGCAACAGGTCGCAGGGAAGCACAAAAGCACAACCTTTTCATGGGGTCACAGCCCCAATATTTATACACCATTCCTCCTTTGTCTGCCCTTGGCACAGGGCTTGGGGGAACCAGCCTGAGCTGGTTCTGGGGGGTTTTGGAGCACTTTGTTGACAAGGCTCCTCTTCCCCTTTGTCAGGTGGGGGCTCGTCATCAGACACACCACAGGGGGGCGGAGCCAGCATTCACCTAGGCAGGCACAGACCTATTCAGGGTCAGGGTACTACTCCTCCCACTACTCCAAATGCAGATCCCCTATTCAGCCTAGCGCTGACTCACCCTGCCCTCCCTGGAGCCACACACACCTCACCAGCCCCTGTCACTCCAAAGCCAGACATGCAATCCACATCAGGCAGGCAGACACATAGCACACAGAAATGCCAACTTCTAAAAGTGGCACTTCTAAAATAGGTATAATAAATCTCCGCACACCATTGCGTAGCATTTGTTATCACTATTCCAATCATACCAAACTTGCCCACGCTGCTCCTCTCATATCAGGAATTACCACTGAAACACTTATCAGGGAATCCCCAATGCATTCCTATGAGAGGGCAGCCTCACAGCAGTGAGAAACAAAAATGGCTGTTTGTCATTACCAGGACATGCCACACACTTAAGGTACATGTCCTACCTTTTACCTACAATGCACTCTGCCCATAGGGCTAGCCAGGGCCTACCTTAGGGGTGACTGACATGCAGTAAAGGGGGGTCACAGACATGGCACACACTTTAGGTGTCACGTCACAGCGGCAGTAACACTGCGCGCACAGGCCCTGCAATGGCAGAGGCCTGAGACCGGTTTGAAAGGCTACTTTGGTGGGTGGCGCAATCAGCGCTGCAAGCCCACCAGTAGCATTTAATTTACTGGCCCTGGGTATCTGAGATACCACTTTACAAGGGACTGACAGGTAAATTAAATATGCCCAACAGGTCTAGACCAATCTTACCATGTTTACCACAGAGAGCACACGCACTTTACACTGAACAGCAGTGCTAAAGTGCCCAGAGTCCTAAAACCACCAACACCATGTCAGGAAAAAGGCTAGGAGGAAGGCAAAAAGTTCAGGGATGACCCTGCAAAAAGGGCCAAGTCCAACACAGTGTAAACACCACAAAAGGACACCAGTTTAGAAAAATATAGAATATTTTTATTATTAAACAAGACCAAAATGACAAATATCAGATAAGCAGAAGTCAAAATATGAATTTTTAAATATTAATCTGTTTTACAGTGCTTGGAAACAAATAGCGCCAACCGGGAATATCTGGTCGCACTTGACTGGGGCAAATCCAAATGTTCTAGCTGAACTTGGCCTGCTGAACAGTACCTTGGATGCGCTGACACTGAGGGCCATGTGTGGAGCAAAGGAGGCGATGCGTCACTGTCGATCTCGCAGAAGGGGTGATGCATTGGTTCCAAGCTGAGCAAAGTCGAGGATGCATCGAGAGTCAAGATGCGATGAACATTGGGGCAATGCATCTTCGTCGAACTAATTGCTGGGCTGTAGGCAATGCGTTCAGCACAAAGTAATGCGTTGACACTGAGCCGCGCAAAGTCAGAGATGCTTCGAAAACCAGGGACGATGCGTTGAGCTGTCCACAGTGTGGTGTCTGCGGTTCGTGCAGCAGCTGCGATGCATCGGTGTTGAAGGAACTGGACCAGTTCTGATCGACGCAATGTCATTGATGCATTGATTTTCTGGGGTGCAGCACTGAAAACTCACTTCCAAGGGCCCAGGACTGGATTGGTACCACTTAGCAGAGCAGGACTCACAGCAGACATAATCCAGGTGCTGGCTGCAGGTTGCTTGGTGAAATCCTTGATATCCCTGAGACTTCAGAAACACCAGGCAGAGATACTTTGGTTCTGGGATGTAAAGAAGCAGGTCCAGTCCTTCTCACTCCCAGGCAAGACGCAGCAGGCCAACACAGCAAAGCAGTTCAGCAAAATGGCAGTCCCTCTTGGCAGCACAGCACTCCTTCTTCCTGGTAGAATGTCCTAAGTTCCAGAAGTGTTTTGATTTGTTGGTTTCTGAGTTCCAGTACTTATACCCAGTTGGGCCTTTGAAGTAGGGAGACATCAAGAGATGCATTTGAACTGCACAAGACCCTGCCTTTGTTTCCTCTGCTCTAAACTCACTACAGGAGGGTATGCAACCCTTTGTTTGGGGAGAGGACATAGCACGTTAAGGTGTAAGTGTCAGCTCCTCCTTCCCATCCTGCTCAGGATGACCCATCAGCATGCATATGTCCACTCATTCACACTTTTCCATCATTTGTGTGTGACTGTCCAGAGGGAATGCAGGACGCTAGCTGTCCCCCACCCCAGATATGTATTCCAGAGACAGGCAGAAGGCACCAAATGTTTACAATAAGAAAATGCCAAATTTGTAAAAGTAATAAAACAACTAGGACTGAAAGTCTTAGACAGAGTGTGCACTACTCTTGCGCTTAATGAAGCGTCACACCGATATTAACCTGTTTCTTTAAAAAGTTAATCTGCTTACACATTATCAAACACATTGTCTGCATGACAAATGTAAATTAATGTAAAAAAATAATAATCGAACAATTTTTCAAAGTTTCAACAATTCATTGCTTCATGAATCTTGTTTTATTCACATGAGTTTTTACTCATAACGAAATTCCTTTCAAAGGATGATCATGAATAATGGGCGTGAGTCACTCAGTCCCAATGCATTTCAGGTGCTGTGTACACCCTTCCTCAGGGGAATCTCCACGCCCACCTTTCTGTGCGTCAACCACTCCTGATTAGGATCCCTAGACGTTGTTCCCCCAATCAATAAGGGTACTGACCAACTGGTGTGAACGCTGACTCTAGTCCCAAACACTGCTGCCACTATTCCAAAATTGTGTCCGTGACTGTTCTAGGTGGCCAATGTAAAGATCCCAAAGGTCCTAAATGTCATAAATTCTAGAGAGAATCTGAAAATGCTCCCATGCCGTTAGAAAATGCAGGTACCAATTTTCCGTGCGAAAGTGTCCCGCCATCAGTTGGCGTGAATCCTGTAAATGCTCTTCAGTTGCAGTCCTGGTAACTCAAAGTTTAATTTGTAAAAGTGACATTTTCAGAATTGCAATTTAAAACCCATCTTCAACATAAGTTCTGTTTTTACATTGGGATTCCAGAGACACCAAATTTGGGGGACCCATCATTCCCAATTAGAAATTAAACTTATATACGGTAATACAGCAATACCAGTGTTATGCTATTGGAGAGATAGGCCTTGCAGGCAGTAGTGAAAAGCAAATCTTTTTAAATACACTGCACCCTGCCCATGGGCTGTACAGGGCCCACCTTAGGGGTGGCCTATATGTAATAAAAGGGAAGGTTTGGGCCTGGCAAGTAGGTTAACTTGCCAGCTCGAAATGCCAGTTTAAAACTGCACACAGAGGCTCTGCAGTGGCAGGACAGAGACATGTTTAGGAGGCTACTCAAGTTGGTGGCACAATCAGTGCTGCAGGCGTATTAATAAGATTTGATTTATAGGCCCTGGGCACATGTGGTGAATGCTACTAGGGATGTATAAGTAAATTAAATATACAAGTTGTGGATAGGCCAATATTATCATGTTTTAAGTAAAGAGCACAGGCACTTTAGCACTGGTTAGCAATGGTAAAGTGCCCAGACTCCTAAAGCCATCTAAAAAACTAAGGGGCATATTATCAAGGGCCGGCGATAAATATCGCAAAGCGCGCTTAGCGCTTGCATATTTATCGCCGGCTATCTCTGTAATTTATCGCCCGGTTAGCGCGTTATTAACAACGCGCATCGCCGAGGCGATAAAAATTTCAGAGATAGCGTGGATATCGCCGTTTTCCATGTGGAAAACGGCGATATCCTAGATGATAGGGCCTGTGGTCTTAGCCACAGAATCCACCCCCCATGTTAAATATGCCTTAGTCAGGAATTTAACAGACGTTAAATTCCTGCGTTAAGGCATACTTAACGCGATTAAAATAATCGCTTCCCCGCATTGTAAATATCGCGAAGCTGCCTTCGCGATATTTACCCATGTTGTTTCCACAGACACGCCTACTTTGCATCTCATTATCGATGCGAAGTCAGGCGTGCTGGAAACGGGAGCAAAATCAGCAAAACACGCGATAGCGTGTCTTTGCTGATAAGGCGATATAATTATCGCCGCTTTTCGGCCGAAAACGGCCGCAAAAGCGGCGATAATTGTTTATCGCCGCCTTGTTAATATGCCCCTTAGTCAGCTAAAACAATCAAAAACAGAAGGCTAGAAGACAAAACATCAGGGGAAACCGTGTCAAGGATGCCATGTCTAACAGTATCCTTGGAGAGGACATGATGATTGCAGCACAGCACTGAGGTTCTCCTTTAGTTGCCCTGTACACAGCTAAGCTGCCTCTCTGTAAGTCTAGACTCATGTCTTGAAGGGCAAGATGAATCCATATTTACACCCATGAGGACAAAGCACTGACCACAACCAGTTTTGCTGACTTGGTTGCTCTCTTTTGAGATGTGCTCAGAGGTAGCTTACTTATGGTTGGGAGGTCTGACCTGTCACTGCCTTAATGCACACCCTTAAAGCCAACTATGGCCTCGCTCTTTTCATAAACAGGGTGGTGTCTAAAAATCACAAACCTTCCCTCAGAAATTCTAGTCTTTCTTCTTTGGAAGACACATTTCCTTTGACTTGTTTGAGTTCCTACAGAAAAACATCAGGAATATATGCCCCTCACTTGTTGGGAACACTTATGGACTTTGAAGTTGGCACACCATCTCTTTGGCTCTGAGCCCCGAGCATTGTATATAATACTGATAACATTGAGGGAAGCCTAAAGTGGTGTGAACTAGAACATAAAGGAGAGCAACTAGTGACACATTGTCACATAGCCTTAAATACTAGCTCAAACCCATAACACCCCAGAACTGACCTAAGAGGCAGGAATTGGGTGCACAGTCTGTTTAGCGGTCTAGTCTTCAAGGGGCTTATTTACAAGCCCCTTGCGCCACTTTTGCGTCTTTTTTAACATGGGAAAAATGACGCAAAAGTGGCGCAAGGGGCTTGTAAATAAACCCCCAAGTCGTTTCAGGTTCCATTGTCCTTTTCTCCACAATCTCCAGCCACAATCTCCAGCTCAAATAGCCCCAAGGCTGATTACATGTTTGTGTCGAGCCTGACAATTCCAAATCTGTGTGTTGCAGAGCAACATTACCCATAAATGCTGAGGTTGTTTAAATTATGATACCTTACTGCACCATAAATGCAAATCCTTGGAGTCAAATTCCATCCACACAACTCGCTAGGAAATTCCTTTTTGTGTTCACATTTTATCATCCCAACACTTCCTATGCTACAATTATAGGATAATCATGTACTATTAGGTCAAGTTTATACAACATGAACTAGAGGTAAATTGATTGTCTAGGTCTAATGTAGGCTTTCAAATTCACCACTCCACATTGCAAATTCCTCTTGTGCAAGTTGTAGATGGATCTAGCCTGAGAGAAATTATGCTACAAATCTATTTGACCTTGATTACGTGACCGCAAGTCAAATAAACTCTGTCGTCTTCGCAATGTAAGTTGTGTGGCTTCTTTTTTTTCATTACATGTTGACACCGCCACATTATTTGGTGCTTGATAAGCATAATTTCTGGAGGAAATGCATATTTGATTTGATTGTCTCTTTTAATGTATAGACTGGGCTAGATTTTCTAAAGTAATTTCAAGATGTGAAACCTCTGATCACACACAGATCTTGGATTCTCACTTAATCGTGACCAATTGAGGAGCATCCCACTTACTAGTAGTGGACCCTCTACTCTCTTGAATTAACAAGTGCACCTGATTGCTTAAAACACTTCTGACTTTGGCGTAATTTCCTTTTTTTTAAATGCCTTCCATTTGCCTGAAGCCATTACCAGCAGCAGTAAAAACTACTAGTAGAAAAAGTCCTATCTCAATTCCTGCAGTTTCACTCATTTAATCTAATGTTTGTTCACTAATGAATTTGTCTCTAACTTTTACGTTAGGGACAGGTTTTCCTGTTCCATCTGTAACAAAAGTAAATTACGTTAGGTTGTTAGCTGTGTCAAGCAAGATGGCTAATATCAAAAAACTATTAATGATTAAGTGAAGCATTGGTCCTTCCATATTCTGTTCACATCAGTGTGGTTTGACTCGAACAATAATATTACCCAAAATATTCCAGCATGTAGCACACTTAGTAAAGCTGGCATATTAGTAGCCAAACTCCAAATAGGACAGATCTTTTGAAAAAGACTGCTGTTCCCAATTATGTTAATTTTGAGGCAGATAAGGGTCGTTCAAGAGAAAGGCAAGATTATAAACAACAAGACCTAGTTGCTGCAGTGTCCATGTTTCCAGTATAAGATACGTTTATCATGGATTTCAGCTTGGAGGTCCTTGGCAAAAATGTGTTTCTTCCAGTTCAGAGTGATCTGTATCTGTGTTTAAAGAAATACCTCATAAAATTTAAAGAAATGAAACTGCAAACATTAATCGTCCTCTTTAAGAGATGGAAGTAATGTAGGCTAGAAGCTGTAAGCTCATATACGACATAGTTACCTACTTTAACTGTTCATTAAAACTCTGACATGGTGAATTGAGAGTCAAAATTTCAGAATCAACAAAATCAAATCCAACTACATCCACAGCATTCAACATTAGGCATCCTTGTTGAACTGAAGGCATCCCACATCTGTTATTCATCGCCAAAATGCCAAATGGATGAAGCTGCACTTTACAAATATAGATGACGTGTTGTATCATGTTGTTAACTGTTAGATTATTTGCCCACTTCATTCATTTTCAGTTCCTCAACCAGTAACTTTAAAAAAATCTATGGATTCATTTGGACTATTCCTATAAATAGATTGTCCTTACTCTCGGCAATCTGGAGGAGTAGCTATAGAGATAAAGAATAATTCTAGAAATTCTACAACCTACATACATTTCCAGCACAGTCCTGTGGATTTTGACGAGTGAAAATGTATGCAAATTATAGTAGGAAAATTCTAATGCATAGTTTCACCTTTTGCTGAATCATGTGAATAAGTATTCTCATAATCATACTACCATATATCCCCAGTAACTAGGGCACTGCAAAGTCAGAAATGTTCTTTCTTGCAACCTTCAGAAAAATTCTATGGAAAACTTTGCAACTTCACAAAAGTGTGTAGTTTTACACTACTCCTCACATTCGCATAAAAATTTGGGATTCTGCACAATTTAGTTGCATGAATAAACTTACACCAACACATTTTGATACATTTTCAAATCTGCATGGACTTGAAAAAGGGTAAACTTGCAGGGAAAAGGTCTACATACATTTTCTATATTTCCTCGATTTGATTACAGTGAACCTTATTTCACAGAACGGTGAACATTAGTTTGTAACATGCAGAAAATGTAACACAGGTGATGGCAATCATAAATTAAACCAATCTGCAAACGTCACAAATAGTGAAAATCTGGAACTCCCCAAAACTTCACTTGTGTACAAAAAATTTCATACAGCCCTAGCAGTTCCTATGAAATACACTTAGAAATACATTTTGGCGAACTCAGCAAATTGAAGACATAGTGCTTCGATTTCAAAATCTTTCCATCTGCTAAACATTCAAAGTAGATGTGTATTATTAGCATGAAAGTTACAACATGTGCATTCCTACCATAATGAGAAAGTTCCAATGCTTTTTACTTACAGTCTGAGAGAGGAACATTTTCCAAGTCTTCAGTGGAACACTTTCATCTTAATACATTTTTTAGGTGGCACAGAGAAGAAATACACCAAAATCTGTGAGGTTTTGTGCAGCATTCAGCAAGCGCGGCTGGTACAGGTCAGAGCGGTGGGGTGGGGTGAGGGCGGGGTGGGGGCAATCGGCATACGACGGGATAGGGAAAATAAATAAATAAAATCACTTGCCTTGCGCTCAACGCATCACCACTCAGTGATGCGGCGAGCGCAAGGTAAGTGGTTTTATTTATTTATCTATTTTCCCTATCCCGTCGAATGTCGACTTCCCGCCCTGCCCACTGCTCTTACCTGTACCGGCCATGCCTGTTGAAACTTCTAAAGACTGTGAGCAAAGAACTATTGTTGTAATGTGTGCAGGTGTTTGGACAGAGTAATACCATAATTTCCATCCTTCACTTTTTAGGTTTGAAGTTGAGCAATGTCCCCAGCATATGACAGAAGTCAGCACCACATAGGCCCTAACCTTCAGAGTGAAAGAAAATGCTTAGCTAACATTGTAGAGCTATGATTGTCTGAGTGTACGATTGCTCATGTGCAGTTTCCACCTATTGGGGTCGAAATCAATAAGTGTTGGACAAAAACACATCCCTCAATTGTGTATCAATAAACTTTGCAATTGTGTCCCAAATTTGAGACCGCAAATGGCCAAACCCTGTGTTCAAGCTAATGTCTGAAAACCAAATGTGCATTGCTTTGCAATAAAAAAAATCTGGCATTCTGGGGCATAATTATTTTTTGGAAATAATTGTCAGGTATTATTTGTGGGAATTGAGGTTATTTGCCCAAAATGAAATCTTGTATATGACAGCAAAGTGTTTACATTTTTAGAAACCGACAATTTGATGTTTGTGGATACGTTTTGAATTCCCAAAATATATTCACAGCTAATATTTCATTGATAATTAGGGAGACGTATTGCTAATGTTATTTTATTTGATGCTAGGGGATACCAGCCACTGTGCTACAGGGAAGCACGATTAACAAAACATATTATGACATTATTACTACTGTTGTGTGCATGACCTAAAGCATAGTTGGCTTTCTGAATTCATAGGCTCATTGTAACTCGAGGCAATAGTCTGCTGTGGGAATCGTGTAACTTTTCAATTTACCATCCTGCTCTTCTGAGTTATAACATATGCCTTTTCCCATGCCATCCTTTTTCAGATATAACTTATGCCTGAGAATCTACATTGAATGAGAAAAGGAAAGAGGATGCAAGAAGTGAAGAAAGGTGCAATATGCATTTTGAAAAATGACAGACCATGCCAAATTGTGTACCTTAATTTAAGTGCCTGTAAGTCCTGTGGCATTGTAACCAATTTGTAGCAAAAATGTGCGGTAAGGCCCCATCATTCTTTCGAATATATTAGGGAGGGTGCCTCCTACACCTCTAGTAACATTAGGCTCAATTGGCACACTTCTTGAGTGCCCATCCAAAACGTATGCCTTTCCAACCAATTTATGTGAAATTTGTGCTGTCAAATGCACCTTCTGGACCAAGTTTGTACATTGGTATCCAGCTGCAAAATGGCCCTGATCCCTCTACTTTTCCTACAGTGAGATGTCCTAGTGGGGTGTTGTTGTGTTTACATCACTTTGTTGCTCCATTCAGTTTGGGAGCGGGCACATCTTTATGCTAAATCAATTTAGGAGCTCACTAGCCACCACTGACCACAAGAATTGTTTGCTTCTCTCATGGAAATATATCCCCAAATTGTGAGTTTATTCACTAGGACTCAGAACAGGTGGGTACCTGAACAGAGGCAATGTTTAGAGGACAAGTGCAATTGCACAGTCAGCTTTTAAAGAATGCTTGTTTTCCGTTCAGTTATACACTAACAACAAGCACTTGCAGTTTCCAACAAACAATCTGTGAGGTGGGAATTCTCTCCTGACCTTTCCTTACTGCTCCATGGTGGATGCGCAAGCTCTTTCGCTGTTTTTGAACCATTGCAGCCCATGTCTGGGCTGTTATTTCTCACTTGCCCTTCGAGCGAAAGTAAACACACAGTAGAAGATACTGATTTCATTGATTGATTTGGGAACTTAGTAGAGCCAACGTGCCACTGAAAGGCCTAGGGAAGAGATGACCTCTAACCAATTACCAACTAACAGGAACAAACTGACAGCTCCAGCCTCCTGAGGGAGACGCCATGTTTTGACAGCTTTCCTGTCAAAACATGCCATATATTCTGTGTTCCTCAACAAGTTCCCTGCCGCAACCAACGCAGATATATGGCGAGTTAATGCTGCTTTAGAGCATTAATAATCCTATTTTCCTATTTCAGCCTCTATTATAAACATCCTTTCTGACTAATTGCTCTACAAGATGTTGTTTCCTGGTGGTTATGGCTTCAGGCTATTGCTAATTTAGGGCCAGATTAGAAAAACTTTACAGTTTTTCCTGCTGGTGTAACAATTAAACGAGTAAGCAGATTTTGTTCTAGCCTTTATTGCATGCACATTTTTGCATTAGAGAAAACATGAAGAAAATAAATTGCAGTTGTTTATCAGAGGAAAGCCCTGATCCATGAACAATCTGCGATAAAAAAAAAATAGAAAACCGATGGTGTACTATTTTTGCTGCTTACATAATAACGAAATGGACCAAAATAGATATTAACTTTCACAATTTAAAAGTGGACAAAAAAGTTTTGCCCAGTCGTTGTTATGCTTACACTCGAAAAAGAGAACGAGCTCAGGCTGTTCATATTCACCACGTAGAAAAAGCCTTAAAGTAAAATGCATGAAAATAAGCAATATCTTTTTGCCCCATTCCCTATCATGTATGTAGCAAAATGGTGCAAAAGAGCGGCTGCGCCAGTTTTGCACCAGAAGAAAGTTTTTCTAATGGTTATGGCCTTGATGGTCAAGCAACCATAGACCGCGGCCTCTACCTTGCAAATGCTTCTGTGGGAGAAGCAAAAAGTTGCATTGAATAAGGAGCTGCATAATAGCTGCGAATGAAGTGAGCACTAACTTCTGTTATCTGATCCGAATGGCAAAAAATTGACTAAAAATGAAATTGTGGGTTTAAAGGAATGGCAACACATGAAGCAGATGTGTAGGGCTTCGGTCAGGTTTATCCTGTGGTTAGCAAAGAACACCCTCGTTCCCTTCTGGGGGAGTTTTCCACTGTCATGAACACCAAGAAATCCCCCAAGATCTCAGAAGGGTTCGACAGGGAGGTCTCAACAACCTTTGTGAGTAACTTCTAAATTAAGACCATGAGCATGTTTGCACCGTGGTCGAGAAACTGCATCACTCTATTGATTACCCATAGCAACAAATAGGGTTCAATACAAGGGATAATGTTGGCCTAAGTTACAAGCAAATAGAGATTATCACAATTCAGTTGAAAAAATTAAAGCAAGTATTGCCCGATCTATCCAAATAGAACAAGTAAAATTCTCTTTTAGCAGAGTGAAGCACACTTATCTTAGAATATATATATAATAGCACCCATACCACCCTATTGTCTCAACCCCTAATCTGAAAATCAACTTGTTATAAGGCTTATAAAGGAACTTTCAAGCTGTACACGCCTATCCCACTCTACTAAGGGACCGTGCCACTAGGGTTCAATGCACAGTATTGCATTAATAAGTGTGGTTTATGGATTGAAGGATAATACAGCAAAATGTTGTAGAAATAGGAAGTGCCTCAATGGAGCAGCCACCAGAAGCCTTTTGCATGGTGCTGCCATCAGGCCCAATTTCTCATCATCAGCACTTTTCTATTGTAATAGGAGATCCAACCTGGCCTAAAAGTGCCTAGGATGGGTAGGGGAAGAATGAGCAATATAGATTAGACTTCTGTGCTACCCTCCTGTCGCTACGTGTGATAGGGTCCTCGGAAAAAAGAGAGTAACTATCTTATTCTCTCAGATTTTTAAAAAGGTGTCGGCAAGGGCACTGAATAACTCTTTAAGGCATAGGCCCTTGGCACAGCTCTAAAACCAAATGACATACTCAAACCATAATGTAACACACGGCCGACATGTTTCATTGTCAAGGAATGTTCCAGAAGCGGTACAGAAATGGTGCATTTACAAAACAGTGAGCACAAAGGTGAACAGAACAAACACCCCTAGGAACATTTTTATTGGCAGCATAATTTCAGCATGCCTTCATAAATGCATTATTTGCAATGCACTCTTATTCATTCTGTGTTACAGAATGTGCAACACAGCATCGGACACTTGTTCCTCAATTGCATAGGCTAGAGTAGTGCACATGTCTAGTCCCTGCATCATCCCTGGTCCTCCAGTAAAGTATTTAATCGGGAAAGTGGTAGGGCTGTACCCAGAGAAAATGTGTTTGGTCTAGAGAGACTTCTAAAGCCAGATGCTAAGATGTTTAATAAAAGATATAAACAGGTATTTGTGGGGAGGGTGAAGGAAAGAAGGTCTCAAGAGTTTGACATCATAAGCCCAGCATGTGAGAATGCATTCTTACAGTTGCCTAGAAATACATTCTTATGCCTGAATAAACTCCAGTTTGAAAGCTGATAACAATTATGGGATGTTTTGTAATTTGGAGCAAGTTCAAACCTGCTGAAACTTACCAGGCGAATGTGTGTTGTAACTGATACATGTGAGATTTTGTGTTTTAAGCACTGCATTCCATTTGTCATTCCCCCTTTTCCCAGAGTAAACTCAGAATTAGAAGTATTTACTGTATTCAGTTAATATCAGACTTTGGGGCATCAGGGTGTGGTAAATACTTACCCACTAATTTTTGAAACCCCAACCTTTCCTGGTCTTTCCTATGCAACATCTTCAACTTTTCAAAGTGCCTGCAAAGTAAAGAGTGCCAGCGAGAACAGCTTGGTGAGTTACAAATTCAATCCTAAATGCAATCAGTTCTATTAGACCCTTCCAGAGTAACTTCTGCAATACCAAATTCAAGAGATGAAATTTCCTAGTGCCTAGCACTAGTCTGACAGCAATATGAAATGCAGTAAAATTAGATAACCTATCCAAAACTGATCTGCCAAGTCAAATTGCCTATACAGAGGATGGAATGAAAGTCAAACGTTGCCACAAAAGCCAGTTTTTGGAGCTGTAGTTTCAATGTACAGATGTGAGGTAGGCAAAATCAACCCTATAACTAAGCAAATCAGTCAATTAAAGGAGTTGTCGCAGTAAGAACATGTTCTAGCTGGTAAGGCTGAAATAGGAAACTTAAGTGAGAACTGGTTAAAAAATAAAACCTTGGTCTTGAACGTCTTAAGTTTATAAAATGGCTCACTATCCAACAGTCTCCTAATAGCAGAGTCCCAGAATTCACAGTCCTTGACCAATGACCCTCGCAAATAAAGCTGGAGGTCAGTCATGTGCTGTGGCATGAGGTGCACAGAGGTGTGATTTGATCTGCTAGCAGCTCCACATAGCCACTGGGAAAGGATGGGTAATATCAATGCATGGGGCAGGTGATAGGTAAGTTAGGTGTGCCTGAGCAGACCTGGATCCTCAAACCTGAATACTGGGACAGAAATGAGAACCAAGGCAATACGACATGATTTCTAGAAGTACCTTATGGCCGTTTCTGTGAAGTGCTGCTGAAATAACAAGCAGCATAAGAAGACAAGGGCCTGGTTTGGAGACATAGGAAGCCATCATCCAGAAACAGTGTATCTGCCTTCTCAATACCAGGAGCTAATTGACTTAGCAATAATTCTTTATTTATTTAGTTTATGATGCTTATTGAGCACTGCATTGTCACCTTACGGGTGGGTGACTTATGTGCACTTGAGCAGTTCAGAAAGAGCCAAAGGTCAAAAGGTTCCATAATTTTGGAGCCAGGTAGAAGGAAATTTGATTGAAAGTTTTAGTATTTCTGTATCTTGAATTTATTGTAGGTGTGATGTGCTTCGTGTACGTTTTTCACTTCATGCAGTTCATATCATATCATTTAGGTAGTTGAGCTTACTGAGCTGAAGTGTAATGATCTGTGTGTGATAGACTTCATTATAAAGGTGATTTTTGCTCCACAGACAGCCAGAGAAGTTCTCTTAAAATACGGTGATGTGGTCTGATTTTTTGTGAGTAGTTGAACCGTAACATGAGGATGGGCCTGTTGGGAGCTAGCATAGATGTGGGAAGGCCATGTAGTAATGCATTTCTGCTGTCAATAAGGGACGGCACTAATAGTTATACAGGTCCTTGTGGGGTTGAGGGTTTTAATTACTAAGTAGGTGTAGTTGAAAGGACCTAGTGTTTGTAAGTTTGGAGCCATGCAGGATCATAGTTAGGTTCTATTAAATTATGAAACCTTGACACCTAGCACACTGGACTAGGAAGAGAGAGATACCTAGCTAAGTAAGGACTTCAAATCATTTTTGCACTGGAGGTTGAACCTCTTTGGAGTTGGGTAGGAGACATTCTGTTTTTTTATTCAAGTTAAGGGAGAAGGAGCTCATTCCATGTATTTTTTTTTAACCAGGAAGATAATTTGAGAGGGAAAAGATTCTGAGACATAGTTGGGTATCATCAGCGTTGTATTGATGGTGATGCTGTTCTTCATAAGCATAGGACCTAGTGGCTCCATTCATAGGTTGAACAGATATAGCTTGTGAACTTACTCTTGTTGTACAGTGCAGTTTAGAGGAAGTGTTGATCTGTAACTGATGAAAGCTTAGAACAAATTTAGAATGTTGCCTTCTTTCATCATCCTAAATGTGAGGATGTCAAGCAGGGTATTGATGTCAATTGTGTTGAATACTGCAGGTATGTCAAGGATGACAAGGAGGCATACATCACTTTTGTCCAGAATAAGGAGAAGTCATCTACCTTTGAAGTTTTGCAGTTTTATTAGTGCATCTGCGGCAGAATCTGGATTGAAATGCATCCATTAGGTCAAATGGTAACTACAAGTTGTTTTGCAACTGCTTTCGCGCTAATGTTCAGAGCTTGAGGGCTGGTTTTATTCTCTGCATCTCAACAGATGCTAGTTTTTTTTCAATGTTGGAGACAGGGCCGGACTGACAACCGAACCCGGCCCTGGCAAACTGCTCGGCCGGCCCCCCCTGGTGTGAGGGGGGGGTGCAGCCGAGCAGTTTGCGAGGGCCGGTTTCGGCCGATTTTGTTACAGGGGGTCGACAATGCCGACCCCGGTAACAAAAACGGCCCCCAGGGGCCCAAAACCGGCCCCCACCCTAGCGGCCCACCGGGGAAACGCCCGGTGCCCGCTACGGCCAGTCCGGCCCTGGTTGGAGATATCTGGCCAGATATCAGTAGCGGTCCGTGGTAGGAGTGCCGGCCGGGCGGTGATGTTGGGCGGGGGAGGGGCAGGGTGGGGGGTAGTAAACCACGGATTACGGCCGAATACAGGTAAGTAAACATTTAAATAAATAAAACGAATTTCGTTGTGAGCGCTGCATTGCCAAATGCGATGCAGTGCGCGCAACGAAATTCCTTTTATTTATTTAAATGTTTACTTACCTGAATTCGGCCGTAATCCGTGGTTTACTACCCCCACCCTGCCCCTCCCCCGCCCCACATCACCGCCCGGCCGGCACTCCTACCACGGACCGCTACTGAACTCGACAATATGTTGTAGCCATATTCTGAGTAGACAGATGTGTACGTCGACATTTTTGAGCACCATATTCTCACATACAGCCTGAATATCGTACTGAGACATATGCAGCAGAGGCAGAGTCGTAAATTTCACCTTTGCTTGCACTGGTAACCAATGCATGGTCCTGAAAATTGGAGTGAGCGACTTTAGTTGGAAGTATTCGTCACAGACTGCTGGACTAAATGAAGTTTGGAGTTTTCTTAATTGCTATACCAACAATGAAGAAATGTCAATGGTTGTTTTTTACATCAGTAATAGTTCTTGCAATTTTGCTCAGTTAAGCTAATTCAGGACTGGTCAGCATTGTGAAGACGTTTTAAATGATAGTTTGATAAAGTTTCTGTTGTGTTGATCTGGCTGTCCAAGTGATCCTGGAGTCAAACTAGACTCCTAAGGTTTTCAACTTGCCTTTAATGAGACTTTCTACCAAACCAGCCTTCAGTGCTGAGTATTGGTTGCTTTACCTTTTCAGGGTGGGGTCTGTAACTGTTAATGGAAAAACAAACAAAACAAAAACCTTAAATGCACAGACAGAGATTTGCATCTCTACCTAAACATATTTTTTACATTTTTTTTCAGTTCATAAACATTCTCAGTAATACGCTTGGAAAGCTGCGCAAAAAGCAAGACTTACATAAGATAGATTCTCAGCACAGGGCGATTGGGGCCCGCTGAGCAAACACACATTTGTTTCTTTTTTTATTTAACGCTCCATGGAGAAAGCATTTCCATTATACCCCACTAAATCTGGGGGCGACTGCTTCTCCTTCCCATCCTGGAAGTGGATTTATATTACCGACCATTTCAAGGGTGATAAGGGGTTACATCAGAGTGTGTGAATGCCCACGGATGTACATGCTTGTGGGTGTTTTCAAACGTACAAGGCTACCCATGCCTGGTAATGCCCATTAGCTACCGCTTGTGGGATTGACTAATACAGATGTCTCTGCACTCTTGCCGGAGAAGTCTACAATAAGACATTCATTTACGCCTGCCAGTAATCCTTGTGCGATTTCCTGACTGGTATAATTGGAGCTATTTTCATTCTTCTACATACGTTTACACCCAAAAATACCTTTATGAACCAGGCCCATGTTTTCATCTCATTCAACCAAAACCAGTTATCATGCATCCGTCTCTGGAGTCTCCTGAAGAGCTTCGCATGTTTGCTCTGGGTAAGTGGAAAACAACCTAAGTCTCATCAGAATGCTTGGGAAATGATAAGTTGACCACCAAAGGAGATCATGAACATATTGCATGTGGACAAGCACAAGGGACTGGCAGGAGCCCTGGGATATCTGTCATCAACTGGTGCAATGAATGATATTTCCCCCAAAGCAAATTCTTGCTCTCCTGTCTTTCAAGGATGATAACCGTCCTCCAGTCAACTCAAGCACCACAAACAACGGCCACAGTCTGTCTAACACAAAATAGGTGTCAATGGCAGCTAAAAGAATCAAAATTATTCTCCACTGTCCATGATGTTTAAAAGAGTTGTTTGGATATATGATAGAGCTGTTTCACTCCTACTCTAGGAAGGGGAAAACTTCAATTAATGCACGTTAATCAGCATTTTACAGGTGGAGTTGAAAGTAGGTCAACGCCACTTTCTCCAATACTTTCAACATGAACAGTATGTTGGATATTGGTTGACAGTTCATGGTCTCAGCCGGATCAAATATAAGTGTACTGATGTATTGGCATTTATGTAGTGCAAACGCAGCTGAGGAGCAAACGAGTGCTGTACATTAATGGAGAGTGTTGGAAGAAAAAAAGATTTTGCACAACAAATGGGGATTTACGTCTTTAATTTGCACTACATTTCACGTGTTTACATTTGCATCACATTTCAGGTATTTAGAGTTTATTGCCCAGAGATGTTAAGAGATTAGCCCAGAATCACATGAATTTTAGGGTCAAAGTGTACTACTCACTGTGAATCACCTGACTCTGGAATGAGAGGCCATCTTCTCTTTGGGCACCACTCTATGGAATATTTTCCTCCCTGTTTCACTACACAGACTCACAAGGAAACAGCAGAAATTAAGTTATCTCAGAGCCATGGTATGTATACACAATTTAATTAATCCCCTGCCTCTTCTGTGAGTGTTACAAGTATTAATGATGTTCCTTTATTATTTCAAAGGTCGTTTGCCTTGACCATTTAAGTGCTTAACTGAGGGACCAACCAAAAATAGACAGAGGTGCAATTGACAGCAACCCCACGCCTTCACCCCAGATTTTTCTCACACAGGCTTGTTGTCTCATAGGGCCACCAGCTAGCATGCCAAGACCGGAAGAGCACCTTTCGTGTCCATTTATCCAAAACCTGCCACCTCTTTGGTGACTCAAAGGAGTCTGGGTCAAAATGCTGTCATGTGCTGCCAATAAACTTGAGGTCCCCTTTCTACTGCCCTTATTTTATAAATATTTTCCCAGTTCGGAATATAACCCAAAGATGCACTATGCCGGAGTGTATAAAAAATGTTAATCTGTCATAGAATGCAGGACATACACACTTTTATTCACCTATATGTACTGGCCTATTAAACAAATTGTATTGGTTACTCAAAGAAATTCATTATTTTTGTGACTCTACACCTCAATATAGTGTTCCTCATTTTATATTAGTCCCTCACTCACCAAGCCAAGAAAAGAGCTTAAAAAGTTTGGTGCAGATTTATCCAGACTTTGCTCTGCTGAAAAGTGATGCAAAGCAGTACAAAGTCTCGATGCGGTGTTTACATTCAATTGCAATTTTGCACTGGAAAAGAGCCCGATTTAGTGCAAATGGTTTGTGCTGCTTTGCTCCACTTTGCATCAAGGGTGCATTCTGTGGGTCGTACTTGACAATTCCTGTGCAACCACCCATGATTTTTGATGCAAAGCTAAAATTGGTAAAATGGGCTTTGCATCAAAAATTAACACCTCTTTGAGACAGGGGCAAAGTTGGAGAAATCTTTTTATTTCTCCCAACATTTCACACATTGCATTTGTGTTGCACTGTACAACACACATCCAGTGTGTGAAATGTTTTAAAGTTTGCTAGACATTTTGTACTAGAAACTCATCCTTCCAATACAAAACCTTTGCTAGACATCAAGCACACAATTTTGCAATATTGTGCAGAGGTGTGTGCGAAGCCCTAAGCAGTCGGTTTATGCACAAGCACAGGGGAAGATCCCCACCCCAGGCCGCCCTCATTATATTTGCTTGGCTCTGCAGCTTTGATACTATAATTCCTACTTCTCCTCTCAACTGTCCCACTGTAATGCGAATATTATTCTGATTTATCCTGTGCTCGCGTCAACGTTCTTTCTACTCTTTTGTAACCCATGTCTTATGACGTTAAGTTCTCTCGTATATAAAGCACTAGTATGTTACATCTTGCTGTATGCAAAGCACTACTACTATGTCTCCTCTATACAAATACCACAAATAAAAGAAAATACAAAAGTACTGAACATGTTCCAGTGATATTCTCTTAACACCCAGGTGTAACCAGACTGTCCGTGTACCCATTGCCATAAAATGTCTTTCAGACATTTGCACTTTTCCCTGAATATTACATGTGCAGTTATCACACAACCCTGTAGTGTATTTTCAGAAATAAATGCATAAATGTACGTTCCAAGATTTGGTCCCTGCCTTTCAGCATTTTTGCACTTGTATTCTGTGTGGCAGAAGTATGTTTTTCTGGTTAATAAAATAAACATAAGCAAAAATGCCTCACAAAATACCTGTCACACAATGCTTCACTAGTTAGGAAAGCTCATTGGCTTAACCACTGCTTTATTAGGCATTGGCGGAAATACCTTTATTTGCTCCCCTTTAGTGTTAGGATGCTGTGGTCCTGTGTTTTAATTCCATCTCAGGCCCTTAACTCTGAACGTGTGATTCTGGATGAAAATGTTCACCTTGTTAGATCAGGCATCCTTAGTGTGGTTTCCCCTGTCTTTTTTCCTCTACCTCCTGTATTTTTTACTGGTTTAAGCACTCTGGGCATTTTCCCACTGCTGATTAGTGCTAAAGTGCACATGCTTCCTGTGTAAATTGTAATTCTGATTGGTTATCTATGATTGGCATCTTTGATTTACTGGTAAGTCCCTAGTAAAGTGCATTTGGCATGCCCGTGATCTGTAAATCAAATGCTACTAGTGGGACTGCAGCACTGGTTGTGCCAACCACATGAGTAGCCATGTAAACGTATCGCATACCTGCCATTGCAGTGTCTGTGAGTGCAGTTTTAAAATTCCATGTTGACCTGGCAAATGCACCCATTTGCCAGGCCTTAACCTTCCCTTTTACTACATGTAAGGCACCCCTCAGGTAGGCACAAGGTACCCCCATGGGCAGGGTGCAGTATATGTGAAAGGTAGGACGTCTACTGGTGCGTTTTACATGTCCTGATAGTGAAATGCTGCCAATTTATTTTTTCACTATTGCAAGGATTAGCTCTCCCATAGGTTGTTTTTGGAGCTGCCTTGTCACATTTTACAAGTGTAACTTTCAATTAGGAACAGCTACAGATTTGGAGTTTGGGCTCTCTGAGCTCAGAATTTAAAAACACTTCTTTTGGTAAAGGTGGTTTTTAATTTGTGTGTTAGGAAATGCCACTTTTAGAAAGTGGGCACTTTCTAGTTTAACCATCATGTGCCTCTACCTGCCTGTTGCATCAACGTCTGGTTTAGACTGACTGGGGCCTGTTTGTGCATTCACTCTAGATAATCACACAAAGGGAGTTGAATTGTATCCTGCATATGCTGATGGCCCATCACCAGGCTGATGGGCCCTCCTGAGCTAGAGTGGTGGGAGGAACTGTCACCTGCCCCTGAATAGAGCAGTCCCTGTCCTCTCACAATGCTGTCTCCAACCCCCTGGAGTGTGTTTGGAGCCAAAGCCAGGCAAGGCAGGAACTTATAAATGACAAAGACTTCAAAGGCCAAAAGGGGTATAAATATTGAATCGAAAACCCCAGACTGTTAGAACACTTCTGGATCAAGAAGACCCTGCCAAGAAGAAGAAATGAAGAGCTGTCAGGAGGAGCGCTGCCCTTTTGTTGTGTGCTGCTTTGCTGGGTTGGCCTGCAGTTGCTGCCTCTGTCTGTGGGCAGTGGAAAGGACTGGATGTCTACTTTGTGGATCGTGCTTGTGAAGTTTCTCCAAGGGCTTGTGTGTGCTTGCCTCCTGTTGGAAATCTCAGGGCCTGAAAGACCTCATCTGCAGCATCCCTAAACTCCACTACTGGGAGTTCTGACCTGCCTTACGGTGCCAAATCCAGTTCTGGGTCCTTGGAGGTTGCTCTGCTGCTTGAAACCATCAAAATCGACGCATCGCCTTTTTAGCGCCTGTTTTTCAACACAGCACCGCCATGCGGGCTAAATTTCCATGCACCCCCACCATGCGTCTGAAGAAACCGACACAGCGCCTACCAGCTGCCAAAGAAACTGCCACTTCCCAAGTGCAGCGCACATTGTCTCTGAAGTCCTAGACCCCTGCACTGACTCAGACGCAGGCCCTGCTGTGTGGCTGAAAGAATCAATGCATAGTGGCACTGCAGCTGAAGAAATTGATGGAGCGCCTGTTCGCCACCGCTGCATCAATCTGCAGTGCGTCTGGATTTTCACGCATCACACCTGTGTGCCACGTTTTTCTGACGCATCACCCGCAGACCAGAACCGTCTTGGGATTTCAATTCATTTCTTCCCCCTGCAGTCCAGATTTGACGCAACACTTCTCCTGTTTGCAGCGGAACTGACACATAGCCCTCGACGTATCGCTGTGTTTTCCAACGCTTCCCTCCTGGCTGTATTGCCTTGTGAATTTTGAAGCATCTGAATCACCGCGTCCATAGTTTCCTATGGACAGAAGTGCTCAAACCTTTTCAAAGTCATATTTTGAGTTGTGTATGTTGGAATTTCGTCATTTTGGTCTGGTTTTGTTTAGATAAAGGTGCTTTATTTTTATAAACTCGTGTGGTGTCCATTCTTAGTGTTTTCACTGCGTTATTGTGTGTGTTATGTATAGATGCTTTACACATTGCCTCTGAGATAGGCCTGACTGCTCGTACCAAGCTACCAAGGGGGTGACCAGGGGTTATCTTGGGTGTGTAATCCCCTTATCATGACTAGAAGGAAGTGTCCCTACTTGTACACGGTGCATATCACTGCCAACTAGAGACCCCCATTTCTAACATGCCTGAAAGAATAATTTGAATATTTATATAAAATTTTAAATATGTGCATGTTGTTGCTCTCCTGCTCCCTTCGCATACTATTAATACCAATACATACATACATTCACAGCTGCAGAACAACAGACTACCTTGGAGTGTGACCTCATATATAGAAGGTTCCAATTTTGCCTTAATCTGCAGCTAACCCAGAAACAGTTTCACCTGTGATCTTTCCAAAAGATGTATATTCTCAATTTAAGGACCACCTTAACCCCCTGTACGTATTAAGATTTCCTGATGGTTAGGTAACATTGGCCTGATAACAGTCGCGGCTGGCATCTTTGGGAATGGGGGGGCAGGCGTGCGCTTAACACACACGCAAATATAAACTTTAAATATATTATAAGAAACACTTACCTGACAACAGGACTTCCTGCTCTGGACCTCGTTGCGCTGCAGCCCGGCCTCCAGGAAACTCCTTTGACCAATCAGGGCGCTGCTTTCACCAGCATAAGAGCAGTGCCCTGATTGGAGGAAGAGGCCTGTCTCAGTACTCCACAGCACTATGGAGGCCTGCAGTTGCTCTAACCCAGCTGTCTTAAGACAGCTATGTTAGAGGTTTCAAAGTGCGCACATCTGGCTGGCCGTTGCAAGAGGGCCGGTCAGAAAGACATGCGCGCTTTGAAAAGTGCCTATACAACCCACCTTCCTCCCTGTCCCTGCTGCTGTCATTCCAGCAGCGCCCCCTCCCCCCCCCGTCCTGACGCTCATTCAGGACAGGAGGATGTCAGGGTGAAAAATAAAATGGCAATGATCAATTACCATTTTATTTTTAACCTGGGGCCTCGGGGCATTCAAGTGGAGCGAGCCACCTCTACTCCAACAGAGGAGCCGCCCCTGCCTGATAACTCAGTTACATGTCCCTGCTCTCTTTGTCTAAGCTAAGTCTTGCCCTTCTGTTTCTTGAAACGCACTGCCCTCTCTTTAGCGTTCTTTGTCTCTGCCTATCAATGCTCCTCATCTCACTATTGCCCTTTTAACGATATTCTGCAAGTATAATATATAAAATATGTAGTACAAAGAATGTTGTTTTGGGTGTTTTTGCTATGCAACTATATTTTTGCCTCCTCAAGCATGTTTAGATCTACCTATCACACCACTGTCCCAATTTAAGTGTTAGATGTAAAAATCAAATGTACTTTTTAAACTTTATCCCAATTTAAGTGTTGGATGTAAAAATCAAATGTACTTTTTAACTTTATCTCTGTAAATTATTCGGATGTCTTCTTGGTATTCTTGGTATTATTCCCAAGCTGTAAAAATTTATCGAAAAAAATAAATAAATGCATACATAAACTTCAAAGCAAAAATGTCAAGCTGGGACAGCATGTTCATGTTGAACAGCTTCCAGTGCCACATTGACATATAGGGAGGTATGCGATGGCTCAGCACGCTTCTAAAAATATAATGGAACATCCTCAGATCCCATTATTAAAAACAAATGCTCACACAGAGATTTAATTAAAATGTTACTCAAGCTTTTTCACTGTATTACTTTGAAGTCTAGAATTTTCTTTGTTACCGAAAAGGGATTATTTCATTTCTGAAGGATAAAGGCGAATGCGCCTATGTGCTAACTTCATGATAAAAGGTTCACCTTCACAGCAGTTCGAGTCACTGAAAGCTGATACCCGACATATAGTGTGACCTGTGCACTCAGCTGACGCCAAGTGTCAAAGGGCCCATCCTCTGACCTCTGGCCTGCTCCAGAAGCATTACAAATGTGAGTAGAATACTACTGGAGCTAGTCAGGGAATGACAGACTGAATTACGGCCTATTTCTTGTGAAAAGTGAAATAAATCTACTGAGACTGTGGAATGAGCCTCACCTTGTAATTGCAATTCACGCTCCAGATGCGTTCTAAAAACGGCACACAGAGAGGCTACTGCAAACTGCAAAGATCAAACAAGGCAATAGGCATTTCCTGGATGCATAAGAAAGTGACAGCAGGAGAAGGACACCACAACCATCTAGTCAGTCTATTCTTTTATCTGGTCTAACAAGGAGAGCAACTATTTAGGGGTCGATTCCGATTCGGGCCGGAAATCTCTCCGACCGAGCCGGACCCGGAGAGATTTCCGACCGAATCGGACCCGTGCAGTCCGACCGAACGAGTACGATGCGTCCGTATGTTATCGGACACGAGTCGGTCGGACTCCCATAGAAGTCAATGGGAGCCGGTCGTACAACGCGTACGCGGGCTCCCATTGCCTCAATGGGTGCGAGGCGGACAAGGGCGCCCCCTACAGCGAGTACGCCGCGAGCGCTCCGCGGCGTACACGCACAGGTAGGGGGACCCTTGGGTCCCCCTGTGTGCGCCTCGCACGGGTACGCGTGACAGGGGGTCCGACACGGACCCCCAAAGTACGGCTCCGACAGCGAGTTCGAGTCGGACGGCGCGAGTCGGTCGGAGCGGTTCGAGTCCGAGCGAGTCGGTCGGAGTTGTCGGGACGCCCGGACGAGTCGGTCGGCGACTCGCATCGTACTCGCTCGGCCGGACTCAGCGTACGGTTCGGTCGGGAAACAGGCTTTCGCATGGCTTTTTCCCGACCGAATGGTATTGGGTCCGCCTCCGACCGAGATCGGAATCGGCCCCTAAGTCTTCAGCTTTAACTCATAATCATAACCGTATTTTAACAATGTTTTTGTAAGTGATTTTCAAACTTTTTTGGAACATACGTTAAGGTTTTTCACTAAAACTCTAATTTTTCAGTGCATATATTAAGGGTTTTTTGATGATATAGTATATCCAACTTCTATAAAAGTAACTCTTTCGCTGATGTGCCCAGTCTTTGGCTGTGCAAAGCAGGGCGGCCAACCCCCACTGCACATGGTCTCCACTCACAATCACTCCATTTCCATTCTTGATCTTCTTAGGTGTAGACACTGGCCCTGTAATAAATGCCACTCTCGTCCACATCGATGGATGAGTGGTTAGGAGATATTAATTGAAGTACAGATCACAAAACAAATTCTTATCAATGGGAGAGACTCCTATATAGCATTCTGGATGAAATGGACACCTTTGTTGGCAATCAAGCAAGGACAAGAGAGGAGAGCTAAGAGACAAGGAAAGAGATAGCATATGTTTGCGACTTCATAAAGGGCAGAAGGATTCTCTGTATAACGGCAAGATACGACCAACACTTATATTAGCTGTATTGTAATCTTTTCCTGTGTGCGTTTGTACATACTTTCAAGTAACATAGATGAAATACATTTGTGGTTCAGAAACTTGAAATATCATCACTCTGACATCATAGAGAAAGGTAATTCCAATTTCAGTCTGAGTTTTGCATATTTGAGGGTGTTGCTACATGATGCCTAATGTACCAAGCTTCCGCAAATATGGCAGGTGCTGTTTAAATATATCACGTGGCTACTCAAATAAAATATATTTTTAAAGTGACTGCATGCTAGAAGTGTTGCTTAACTAGTATTGTTCAGCTATGCTGATATTCTCCAAAATATAAGTGATGCTGGTAGAAGAGACAGGCTCTGCTTGTTTTTCAAAGGGGACGTAAACAGCGCAAAAGATATTGAAGGTCCCAGATACTGTGAGGGTACACAGGCCAGACAGGCTGATGCAAAACTATTCCTCGGGTTAAACATTTCTCTGATAGCAATTCACTTATATACAAAACAACGTATTGCAAAGATATTGCAATACCTGTTTCTCAATAGTCCTTGTTAATTTTTAAAATCTAGATTGAAGGTGCAAAATTTTAAGTTAGCCATTACCCTTGATGCCGAGAAGGCCTTTGACAGGGTCTCCTGGTCCTTCCTGGAGCGATGCATGCAATCTTTCAACTTAGGGGAAGGGTTTATACGGATGGTGATGGCCCTGTATGGGGGTCCAAAAGCCCGTATTGTCATCAACGTGTCTCTCTCCGAACCACTCACACTACATAGAGGCACCAGACAGGGCTGCCCGCTGTCGCCCTCGCTATTTTTGATGGCACTGGAGCCACTGATCCAGGATATCAAGATAAATACGAAAATAAAAGGGGTGGACGTTAATGGAGTTGAAGTAAAACTTGCACCGTACGCAGACGATATACTAATAGTAGCGGAGCAACCGAAAAACTCAATAGAGGCCCTAATAGACACCATAGAAGAATACTCCGGGCACTCGGGTTACAAGCTCAACAGAGCAAATCAGAATGCAAGCCACTAAACATCCACTGCACCAGGGATATCATAGGGGGGTCAGGTCTAGTCTGGCAAACAGGATTTATCAAATACTTAGGTATACACTTTGGGTGTGACTTAATGAGCACACTAGGCCATAACGAGAAATTACTGCTGGAAAAGATAAAGAAACTTCTGGAGGCCTGGTCCCCAAAATTCATAACATGGTGGGGGCGAATCGAGACGATCAAGATGATGATCACCCCAATGATTAATTACCTGATCAGCATGCTCCCACTCCTACTCACAGATGACTTCCACCGCAAGGTAGATACCCTAATCTCAAAATTCCTTTGGCGAGGGAAGAAAGCGCGTATAAGTATCCAAAAACTAAGATTAGAGAAAAACCTAGGAGGAGTTAACCTAGCAGACTTCTGACTATTCCAAGTTGCGGTCCTGGCAAGGCAGGGATCTTATTGGATATCACCCCCAAACGGATATACACCGGTCTGGCTGCAGGTAGAGAGGGCCATCCTAAACAACCTAGACCCCGTGGCACTATTAACAGCGAACAAACATACTCATGCCAGCAGATCCATATTTAAGAACACAAAAACTGCCCTGCTAAAGATAGATAAGAAAATGGAAAGCAGCATCAGGGGATCTAAGTTAGAATCACTCTGGGCCAACAGTAGGATCCTATACAAGGGGAAGCACCTAGCCCTCAACACATGGATAGAGAAAGGCATCCACCACCCATACCAACTAGAAGACGGGGCATATCCCGTCACTTTTGCTGAGCTGAAGGCTAGGCATAACCTAACAGACATCGAACTATACAACTTTCTGAAAATAAAAACGGGCCTATCCAAAATCAAATTATCGTCCACACAGACGTCAATCACCCAGTACATGTCAAACCTAAACAGACTAGGACACCAGGTCTCACACCTCTACAAACTTATACGCCCAAAGTCATCCAAACTTAATAATAAGTCTATAGACTATTGGGAAACACAAACCAAAAACACACTTAATGAACAAGATCGGGCAACACTTTGGACCTCAGCCTCGCGTAATAAAATCTCCCCGGTGCTGTCACAAACAAAGTTCTGGCTACTCCATAAGGCCTTCTGGACCCCGGCACGCCTATTCTCACTAGGTCTCACGGAGAACGCACTATGCTGGAACTGTAGCAAGGAAAAAGGGGACCTAGCACACCTTATCTACCAGTGCCCAACCCTTAAGACATACTGGGAGAAAATCTTTGGTTTTATAAATAAAATACTGGGATGCACTTTAAAAACTGAGTTTGCCTCCCTCGCCAGCGCATTTATTACCGCAGAACTAAGATCAGAGCAAGATAAGGACCTTCTAGACCTGCTGCTGACTGCAGCAGTGAAAGTGGTCCTAGCAAATTGGAAGGACACAAGCAGGGCTTCATACAAAAGCTGGTTCAACTGGATTACGCACCTCAGAGGTGCGGACAACATTGCACTACAGAACTCACCCTGGAGACCAGCATCCAGGGGGATGTGGAAGTCACTTGACACATTCCTAGATTTTTACGAACCCCCATGAGAACGCCCATGAAGCCAAGTCTCCCAGGCTACAAACCCTATGATCCCCCTGATCCCTGGTAAGTGCTGTAAAAGGATCTGAATTGAGTGTAATTACGGTGGCCTACGGATCGGTTGGACTGACTTGCCGGCCCTTATCGCCACAAGCAGCCCAGGGATGGGCTGCCTGATCAGGCTATAACAAGACCCACGGATATAGAGCCTCTCTTGTGCCCTTCTCTTTTGCTTACATTCTATCACTTTCTTTCCTTCTTTCTTTCTCTTACTAAGCCATGCCAGGTGGGGTTAGGCAAACTTTGGTTTTGAAGTGATTGTAAAACTGCCATACAAGCCACGAATAGCTAACCCTGTAACAGAAATGCTAATGTCTTTGTATATAAAAACCAATAAAACACTTTGAAATAAAAAAGAAAAGCCTAAAGTGCAAATCTAATGATAGAATCAAAACTGAATGTATTCGACAGAATAGGCAATTAATTGAAAAATCAATTATTTCTATTTCTCAAATAATAAATGTTGGTTTTAAAGGTTCCCACTCACGCTGTAAGGTAACTTCACTCTAACTCCAACCCAAAAGGCCAGTGCTATCCCACTACTTACACCATGAGGCTGAACATTTGGCTATTTTTTCTTTGAATCTTATGTCCCATGGTGCATTTGAGAATCAGCTATTCAGTTCATGGGCCCAGTTTGCACAGGGCTCAAAGTACAAGTCAGAAAATTGCTCCTATAGTATTACATCTAAGAAAATTGCTTGTAACGAGCATGCAAATTTATGAGTTTTTTGGTGCTGGGCTAGTTATGCAGGCAGGACCTCCCAGGAATGCCCACAAACTGGCCCTATCTCTAAATTTGTGACTGCAAAATTCCACTACCTTGGCGGGATTCTCTGAAGTTGCATATTCCATTTGTGGATGTAAAATCTCACCAATCCGGGACTTTGCCCCTGCAAACTGATTTATTTGCACACCTCAGATCAATTTATATGTGCAAATAAATCACCCCCTTGTGTATTGGCAAGTTCTTTTCTGTCAGTAATAAAGAACCCTTTTTCATATTTTTCACTGCTGTGCCCACTTGGTGCTGTGTCATCCTTTCCTAAAGCCATCACAAAAATAACATTTTGCTAAAAAAATAACTAGAACTCTTTTGAGTGTTATAAATTCTCACATTTCCAATTGTGCCTAATGGTCTTTCATTTTGTACCAGTTTTATTATTTTTATACTGCTGTAAAATGTCTTCTTCAAATTCTCAAATCTAGACGAGGCCAAAAAATAAGATTTTGATCTGCCATGGGATGAATCGGTCTCTATTACAATAGTACATATTTGATACGGAAACACACCACGCCATGCTACTGTACCTTCTGTATTCAAAACCTTCCACCAAAAGCTTTCGGTGCAAATTAGGGGATCTTTGTGCCACTTTTTTGGTGTGGGTTCTGGTGAAAATTCCACTAGGCTATTTCCCAGTGATTTCAGGCGTTTACCACACGAGTCGGAATATAACGTGGAAACACCTGCATTTTTATAAACTTGCGAACACCCTGCGGTTGTTTATTTGCATTCCGTGTGTTAACGTGCAGCGCATATTCACACTAATAAAATGCCAGGGGGAGCAAAGCTGATATTCCAAATTTATAGCTGAGGAACAGCGAGAAACGACAAGCCCTGTAAACATCGAAACACAAGCTTTTCAGAAGCATGCAAGGCAAATTTCGCGCCTTGTTCAAATCAATCACACGTCTTCAGAAGTGTAGTTCTGAGTAATTGAACAGCAGGATTTCAGTCTACACACGTCAGTAATTGCCATCGACCAAGTGTTCTGTCACACCTGCTTTTTGTACTTCGTTACCTATTGACTGAGTTCCTAGGATTACGGGTCTATAAATCACGTCAGTCCAGGGGCAGCTCGTGCCTCGTGGTTCTCTTTCGACTTTCACAGAATGCTGCTGCTCACATCAGTGCCAACGCCGGACGAACTACATCAGCTTTCTTCAACATTTCACTAAGATAACAACTGCTTCAGTTTTTTTTTAAGCACACTATCGTTAGAGGAGGTCTCGGCGTTGGTTCAGTCTTGCAGCTGATTAGTTTTACACGAAGACCTCACCTAAACGTTTTGGGGCATATTTACAAGCCCGTTGCGCCACTTTTGCGCCGCCGTTGCGTCACTTATGTGACGCAGCGGCGACGCAAAACATGCGCCACGTTGCGCAATATTTACAATGTGACGCATCTAGGGAGATGCGTCACGTTGTAAACCCCTGCGCCACATGAAACCTGCGTCAGGTTTCATGTGGGCGTTCGAGTGCAGGGTGGGCGTTCCCTCGCAGGTACGCCTCGTAAAGTGACGCAGTGAAATCTACAAGATTTCACTGAGTCACTTTACGCCCATGCTGCGTCAAAACCCTGCGCCTGCTTGAAGCAGGCGTAAGGATTGACGCAGCATGTTAGGCATAGGGCACCCCCGAGCCTTGCTGGAGCCGCGTCGTGCTTGCGACGAGACTCCAGCAATGCGCCGCCTTTCCGTCGGGGGATGCGACTCGCATCTGCCCATCCGTGCGCCACGTCGCGCCGCATTGTAAATGCGGCGCATTGGCGGTGGCGCAAGGGCAAACTTGCGTGACGCATCTTCCCTGGCGCATCCCTGCTGATTTGCAGGGATGCGCCAGGGAACGTAAATATGCCCCTTTATTTGGAAAGACTCACTTTCCATTTATTGTGCCACGCTGGCAAGCACCATTGTCAACCAACAGGCCACAATGGAACATTTTTTAATTAAAGCTAGAACTGGCTTTAAACCAGAACATTTTATTATTGGGAGATTTGAACTTGTTGTTTGGAATGTCCAGTATCAAAACAGAATGACTTGAACGTTTGCAGGTCTTATGGTTCATTAACTGCTAAATAGCCCAACATAAAACGACCAATCTCTGTAGAATGGCAAGTTTTTTCTGATCATGTTTTGGTCATACAGGTGCCACACCAATGAGATATTTGAACAATATAAATAAGGCACATGTAAGGAAACCTTAATTTTGTCATCAATCACAATTCCACTGATCCTATGACACTTCTGAAAAATATCATTCACACTGTAACAAACCCACTGGATGTGCTGGTACCTGTCAAACTTAAAAAAAAAAAAACGAAAACAGGTCTTAAAACAATAATTGAACTGACAGAACTAAAAAGTACTAAGGGCCTTATTTTTGAGGCCTTGCAACACTTTTATGCACGCCGTTGCATCACTTTTTTGACGCAACGGCGGCATAAAAAATGCCAGGCTGCACCCTACTGACAAAGTGACGCATCTAACCAGATGCGTCACTTTGTAAAGCCCTGCGCTACATTATACCTGCAACAGGCATAATGTATGCAGGGTGGGCGTTCCCCCGCAAAAAGCCTTGTAGAAGTGGCGCAGTGAAATCTATTAGATTTCACTGCGCCACTTCTAGGACGCCACTGCGTCAAAACCTTACAGCTGCCTCACAGCAGGTGTAAGACAGACGCAGGCCCTTTCACATGGGGCTTCCCCCATGTGAAAGGACACCTTGCTGGAGTTGCTTCTGTTTTCAGACACACCCCAGCAATGCATCACTTTTGCGCCTACACATACATCAGTAATACTGACGTATCTGTAACTCCTTGTGACATTGAGCGCCATACATTAAATACGGCGCATCCATCGCGTCGCAAGGAGGGTGCAGTGAAAACTGTTGCATCGCTGTTCTGTCGCAGCGATGCGACAGTTTTCATAAATAAGGCCCCAACTATATTGAAAAATAAATATTTCAAAACACAGCCTGCAACTTACAAAACATGATGCAAAATACTCATCAGCATTTACCATAAGAACATCAATGGAGAGAAAAGCTAAGCAGGCTTTTTCAGCGAGTCAGCAATTGTTCTAATCAAATGATGGAAATCTTTAATACTTTCAATGAACTAACACTCTCAATCAGTGTAATGATAATCCCATTATACACCTGCAGCATAAGAGGATTTATTTTCTATTTTCTGAATAAAAAGAAAACAAGCAGAAAAAATCCACGAAATGATCCCAATCCAACTTGCGTTTGCCTCCTCTCTCAAACATTCCTTATCAGCAAATAAGTTCACATCCTTCAAAACAATGGAAGCTGGAGTACACTGGACCTGTCTCTAAAGTTTAAAGTACCTAATTTACCATTGGAATGATGCACAATATTGTTTGTGCATCATTTCTTTCCATCACCAGTTACCAACCTCACAAACCACAAACCTAATTGGTTTTTCAGGCACAAACTCATACCAATTGAAATATGCAGTCATCACTCTGCATCTGAAGAAACTGACTGTAGACCACCATACCCAGTGCCATTAAAATTAAGTGATTCTGCAGCTGGGGCATTTCCAACATAGTTATGGATTTGCTGCATTTGTCACATGATACATCATCTGCTGCATAATTTACAGATTTCACCCAAAAAAGTTGTTTCTGGGTCAAATGGATCGAAAGTGAATAGAAATGTGAGGACAAGTGTTGCCGCGCAGTGGAAGGCCCCTTGCATAAGCTGAATGGTCAACTTTCTATTGCCTATTGCTGGATATGAGTGCTAAACTGGTACTGAGAGGGGACCTTTGTCCAGACAATGTTAACATATGTAAAAAAGTGTAGGAAGGTAGGATCCTTCTGCAAGGTTACCCCCACTTTTTGCCTGGTGCTATGCTGGTTTTTGACTAGTCTGACTGGGATCCTGCTAATCAGGACCCCAGTCTATCTGCTTTCTCCCTAAATTGTTGTGTTAGCACCTAGGTACAATCCCAGATTGGATACTGGGGTTCCCTTATCAGACCCTCGTATATGGTACCAAGGTACCCAGGGCATAGATACCCCAGAGGTCTCCCATGGGCTGAAGCATGCATTATGCCACCCTGGGAAACCATACAAAAGGGAACTACAGGCCTGCCATTGCAGCCTGTGTAAGTTGGTGCTTGCACCACTTACTTAAGATATAGGTTTCCTATATCTAAGGGTCACTGCACTTAAAACCTATAAGTCACCCCTATAGCAGGCCTTTCCATTTCTGAAGGTAGGGTGCTCGGTTCTATGTGAGAGGGTGCCCCTGCATGAGCAGGACACTCCTGCAGCCTAAGGAGTCCATTCCCCTGGGTTGTCAGTGAAGCAGCCATATACTATATAGAGGGGCACCACGTAATTATGCAATGACCATCTCGAAAACGGTTGCAACAAATCCTATCATGTGTGTTATCAAACATGTTGGAATCCTACCCCCACACCATAAATGGTGTGGGAGGTATGATTCCAAGTACTGGAAGAGCCCTCCGTTAAGCTCTCAGTGTTCCCGGTGCCAACCTTCTAGACCCGGACAGCACAAAATGGATGCTGCTGACCAGAGACACATTTCTGCCCTCCTGCTGCTGGGCCAAGCTCGAGCAGAGGAAGGTGGAACAATAGGCATCCTGTCACATGGAGGTGTGACCACCTCCCAGACAGGATTTAGGGTATTGGGACCGGGTGGGTGTGCTTGTCAGAACCAGAAAGTCTGCATGAGGTGTCCCTGTGCATGGTCCAGTTCAAACCAGTTGTGGGAGCCATTGGCTCCCGCTCTGGCACAAAACTGGACAAAGGACATGGGAGTCACCTCCCCCTGTCCAGACACTCCCATGGGAGGGTCCCCTGAACCTTCCCAACCCTTTCCCTAGGGTACTTAAGGGCTTACCTGAGTGTAGGTCCCTAGATTCGTTGTGGGCTAAGATTCAGATCAGACACCACTGCTCTTCTACTGTCTGGGCACTCTGGACTTCGCTGGACTTCGTTTGGGCCTGACTTCATCTCCCTTCCTGTCTGCTGCATCCTCTGGGCCTGTGCATCATACAGAAACCTTCCAAGGTCTGTGAAGCATCAAAGACACTTGAAGAAATCTCCCTTGGAGTGAAGGAGTCACTCCCCTGCATTCGCAGGCACCGCAACTAAGTCGACTGGTCTGCTGATCCTGAGCTTCTCCGGACTCCAAAGGCTCTGCAACACAGATGGTGGTTTTCCACAGCTCCCATGGCCTGCCCTGCCCTCTCACCAAGTTGGAGGCCAGTATACCTCGTGGGGTTGCAATAACCTAACCCCTGTGCACCCCATCAACTTGACTTCTTTCCAAGAACATCTTCGGGCTCAAAGCATCCCCAACCTTGAGCACCTCCAGTGACCAGAATCTTCAGCCACACCACATCATGTGCATCGTGGCCTGCATCCTTTCGTGTGCTGCTTGAGGTCCTCTCATGACTCCAGTGCCTTCGGCCTGTGGGTCCACTTGAGGGTCACACTTGTTTCTTTTGGGCTCCCCTGATTGCTCGGGGCCTGCCTTGACTCCCCTGCTGTTGGTGAGTCCCCTGGACCTTGCTGGTCCTGACGTTACTCCTTCTTTGATTCCTGCATTAGTTGCATTTGCCAAGGCTTGTTGGTGCTCCCGCCGGACAACGACCCCTCAGCACTTGACATTCTTTGTGGGACAGCTTGTGCATGGCTCCTGGTCCTCCTCAGCATCGCCTGGTCCTCACAGCTGCAGAGTCAAGGTCCTCATCATCCATCCTGCAACATCGATATTGGAGGGCATTCGTCTTCCAAGTCTCCTGGTCACTCCTGAGTGACATAGACTCTGTCCCCTCTGCTTACAGGTACCTCTCATCAAGAATCCATCCTCGGATTCCACCGGACACTTCTTCCTTCTTCCACAGCGGCACTTTCCTGAAGTCCTCCATTGGGTTCGACAGCAGTTTCGGACACCACTTCACATGTATGCACCCGGCTTCCCTGGTGTAGGTAACGTGGGTACTGGGGTATCCACGGGTGGGGTGGCTCTCCAACCTTCTGTCTTCCACGGGGTTTCTTCAGGGTCCACTGGGAAGGGTTCTTAATCTTTAAAAATCCAACCGCGACTTGCACATAGAGTTGCACGGAGCACGCAGTCGTGTTTCCACACTGCACGCGCTCTCCGTGGGGTCCCTATTATTATGTTTCATATAGGTACCCTAATATAGGCCCGGGTAACATCATACCCTTTCACCTACAACACCTCCCCTACATTACACACTAACAAGCCTTTTAAGGATTGAACGCCTTTTATGGACTGAACCTTTTACCTAGTTCTAGGCCTGGGTGCAGAAGGTGGGTTTTTCCCGAACAATAGTGTTCTATGACTTCATCTTTAGACTGACACTGCATGAATAAAATATTCATGAGGCTACTTGGAAACCAGGCAGGGGCTATACACCACCTTCCTAATATCTACGCCGACACACTGACCAGAGACGCTGAGGCTCCTGCATGCAGACGCTCCAGCTGACAGTGGTCTGAACATCCCTTGCGGGGTGTCCAGCTCGAGACCAGGAGAGGCTCCTACATTCTCACTTCAGGTAATGGGGTTCGACCAAATCCTAGAGGGATTCTTGGCTGCACACCTACTCACATGCTAGGTACACTTAGGTACATCTAGATAGGCATCGTAGGAGTACGCACTCTCTTTTATCAATGCATTTTATATTCATGTATTTATTTATGCTTATTGCAAGATCATAGAACTGCACTATCCTTTTATATTCATAGTACTGCTAATCATATATCTCTGCTACTGTCTAATGGCTGTTTTAGCTCATATACTTTACACGAGAATAACAACTGTTCAATAAATCCTTATTGAAACGCCCAGACTGTTTATTCTGTGTACCTCTGAGATAAACTAAATAAGCACGAGTTACTGAGCGAAAAGTAGTACATTGTTTCCACGATCTTGAGGGATCAGGGTTGTCATGTTCTGAGGTTGCCAGAAACTAATCTCTCCCCGATAAGAGGAGACACGAGTGGCACTGTGAGCTAGCTTTTTGAAAACAGGCTAACATTCTCGGTGGGGGTGTACAGAATCAGTCTGCCACCAAGCCCACAGTTTATGTTATTCAAATGCGCAGGTCCTGCATGGGTACTATAGGAACTACACGACACTATCTACTCACCTTGGGTGGTTCCTTGGGGCCCCGGCACTTCTACATCCTCTCGACCCTGTCTTGATCCAAGTTGTGGTTCTTATATGACTTTCTTAGTATATGGTCTGGTCCCCCCTGGGGCCACTGTGTATATCATGCTATTTACTGTGTTTCTTTGCTAAAGTATTGTGTGCATTGGGTTTATCTCCGTGTTGGAGATATTGGAACGTTCTAGAGAGTATTATATGATAAATACATAGTTTTATAAATACTTGGTGTGGTTCTTTTTCACTTAATCTATACTATAAGAATGCATTCTGGTAAAACAAGGTGCTTTACACTCCTTCTGGACTAAGCCTGAAGGCTTCTCTCTACAGGTACCATTTAGAAAGCTATCTAAGGTTGTCTAAGACCTCTTAAATCACCATAAGGGTTGTCTGGACTGGTGCAAGGTGCCCACTTACATTAGTGGACATCATATACCAGGCCAGCTTATCACAAAAAGACAATACAGTAATGCTGTCACACAATGTGCTGCATTATAACGCATAGCTTGCCTATTCCTGATGCATAATTTAGTCAACTATGCTGCATAATTCGATCTGATGCTCACCTGTCACATAATTCTAGTGGCCCTGATCATATCTTGTGAAACTATCATTCAATTTCTATTCTGAACTGTCCCAGAAAAAGATGTAACTAGACCTTTTGAGAAATATTGTACTCCGCGATCAACAGTCCAGATTTAGAAGAAAGAGAGGAATTGAAACTACTCGAGATAGCATAAAAGAACAACTTCTTACTACCGTAGGTGGAGACAAGCAAACATCCACATTCTCCTTGATCTCTGAGCAACCTATAATATGGCGGTAAGGTGGGATGCAGTGACCAACACTGATTTGAAAAAAATCCTATCCCCCTCTCCAATCGAAACAACATGTATAGATTGGCTTTGTAGTGTCAAATGGGGAGTACCACATGCTTTTTCACTTTCTTCATCACTATCCAATATGAACATGTTTCCATTGATGCAAGTGCTGCAGAACTATCAAGTCCAAGTCCGAATGAATACAGATAACACACAAATGATCATCAGGTAGTTGTGAAATAATTCAGTAGTGAACTAAACATCACCTAATGCCTCAGAAACATACACTGATGGGGAAAAGGAAGTTGCCTCTGACTGAATACAAAACTGGCAGGTAGAACTGGTTCAGAATCCTGCTTGTTTAAATGGACTGCTGGTCACAGGAACCTCTAAATATTTTTAAGGGAGCAAATAACTGAGTGGATTATCTTTGATGCCTATCTCTTCCTTCTCCTCAGATATCAACAATGGTAAATGACATCAACTTCCAGCTTTACATGCAGTAGAAAATTCTTATTCTCTTGGAATCCCAATGTGAGACATTTTGGGGCCATATAGCTTCGGATGTCTGTGAGGAAAGCAATGATTGAGGACAGAGATAGAAGGAGAAGGAAGAAAAATTAAGGAAAGTGTTGGTGTTGTCAGCATAGAGGTAATAGGAGGAGTTAAAGGAACAGATTATGACAGCAAGGGCAGTGATGCAGTGAGTGAAGAGAATGTGACCAATGAGTAATCTTTGGGACAACTACAAAATGTAGTGAGGATTCAAACTGGGATGAACTAAGGGGTAAAGCAGTCAGGCGAAATTCCTATAGTGCAAAGAAACAGGAGGGCAGAGTAGTGACAGCTACAGGAAAGCAATGAATTAACTTGAACATACTAGAGGCAGTTCTTTACATGACAGTCAGCTGTGTCAAAATATTGGCATACTGGAAGTCATTCATGGCATAAAAGGCATCCATAGTAGAAAACTGGTACATGTATACTAGAAGTAATTCTTCGCATTAGGGGCACCCAGGGAAAATATTGAGGAAATGCTTGGCATGGGGGCACCCATGGCAAAATGCTGTTGCTAGCACAGTGAAGGTATTTGCTGGCACAAAGGAGGACAACTTTGGCAAATGGGATGGGGGTAACCATGACAAAATGTTGGCTCTGACATACCAATGTAATTTTTGACATACGGGTATATAGGTCACACATGGTGGGTACAGGATGCAGACAAGAATGAGACAGCATGAAAGAATCTGATTCAGCAACTGCCCATCTACTGTGTTGTAAGATATGAAGACCTACGTTTAGGAACTAATATGAATAGCAGGTTCACTTACACCTCTCGCTACTCTGGTCAAGTACGTTTTTGACTTATTAGCATACAAGGACATCTATGACAAAATGCTGACATAGCTCAAGCAATTTTCAACACATGGGAGCACTCATAACACATTTTGAAAAAAATGTTGTCAACTATTAGGGAACATCAGTTTTCATTGATCTGGAAAACCACAAAAGGACTTGAGCATGTGGTTTTTTAGCCAATTTATGTTCAAATTGTGATATAAAATGCACAATTTGACCCCCATTTTAAAAAACTTTTCTTGGTTAGAGCACCACCCGGAGCCAATCTACGAGAGAGCTAGTTCACTTGCTTTGCTCACTAGAATTCAGCGCAAGTATTATGTCCCAGGACTCTCATATCTGTGGAATGAAAATTAAATATTTGCCTGTGTTGTATTGTTAGATTAATCATGTATTTATCATGGAACTTCAACAATGTCAATTATTGTGATGTCAGGGTTAAGGTCAAGTAACATGAGTGCCTGGGAAGATTCAGGGTCAAAGATCATATGAAGTCACTTCCTGCGATGTCATTAATGTCAAATTGTGAGTATTGTCACTTTCATTACCCCAGGCATTTTGCTGAGTGGAGTCCATGTTTATCATAGGCTTTAACTCTGCTGGTTGAAGGCTGCTCCGAGATCCAAATTGCACTCTGTGGGCCAGATGTATCAAGCTATTTTGCGTTCGCAAATGTTGCGAATTGCAAAAATAGGACGTTTGCGAAAGCAAAATGGCCTGATCCAATGTATGAAAGTTATCACCATCGCAAAAATGGCATTTGCAAAAATGCGAATACAAATTTTGCGAATCAACAAATCTGCGAATTCATAATTACGAATTTGCAATTTGAGAGTCTCAAATTGCGAATTCGCAAAATTTGGAGCTTGCAAATTGCGAATTTGCAAACAAATGTATGAAACATTCGCAAATTGCGAATGAGCCAAAATTTGCAATTTTGCACTTTCAATTTACCACCAACTCAGGCCAGGTGGTACCCAGGTGCAAACTATTTAAACAGGCCCAGAGTGGCTCAGTTTCTTTCACAATGGCAGTGCTGTATGTCATAGCGTGGAGGATGCGGATTCAAGCAGCAGCACAGAGGAGGAGAAGACAGGAGTGCGCATAACCCTGTTTCAGCAGACAGAGGAAGAAATCCATGACAAGTATAGACTAGACTCAGCAACAATACTAGACCTGATAGCTGACCTACAGCCAATAGTGCAGCATCAGACCCGCAGGACCCAAGCCATTCCCACACATCTGCAGGTCCTATGTTCACTGCACCTATTAGCATCAGGGAGCTACCAGCGGGTGATAGCTGCAGCAGGAGGGTTATCCCAAAGTTGCATTTCACGCTTCTTCAATGCTTTCTTGGATGCAAAGGTACAGAGGATACACCATTACATCAGATTTCCCACTACACAACACGTATTGCAGCAGACAAAATTGGATTTCTACCATATAGCACAAGTCCCATATGTAATTGGGTGCATTGATGGGACACATGTAGCCATCTGTCCCCCCTCAGATAATGAGTATGTGTTTAGGAACAGGAAATCCTTTCATTCACTCAACATCCAGGACAAATCAACGCCTCACACATAATAACTGACATAGTGGCAAAATATCCTGGCAGTACGCACGATTCCTTCATATTCAGATGCAGTGGAATATGCACACGTCTCACTGGGGGTGAATTTGGCGAAGGATACCTGCTAGGTAAATGCATGTTACTCACTCTGATGGACTCATTAGATCTGTAGAAATAGGACAATGATTAACCCTATGCCTTTCATCCTGTAGGTGACAGTGCATATGCTGTGCGCTCCTTCATACTCACACCATACCTCAATCCTGCTACTCAGAGTGAAAGGAAATACAATGCTGCACACAAGTCTATGCGCAATGTCATAGAGTGGACATTCGGACTACTGAAGAGTAGGTTCCGCTGTCTACACAAAAGTGGAGGAGCACTGCAGTATAGGCCAGAGATCTGTTGCAAAATTGTGGCCACTTGTGCCATGCTGCACAACCTAGCAACAACCATTGGCACACCATTGGACCTCACAGATTTGGAGTCTGATGAAGAGGAGGAACCAGGTCCACATCCCAGAGCAGCAGGTGGTGTAGGTGCAGCAGATGGCAGTTAGAGACGTGATGAGATCACACGCATCTATTTCTAGGTGAGTAATGATGAGACAAAGCAACTCATGACTGTTGAACAACTGTGTTTTGTTGACCTTAACATTAGGTAAAATGTGTGCACACAGACTTCAACTCCTTACTCGTGTGTGCCTTGTGTTGCTCAACTTGGCATATATACAGTCCATGCACAAATTACAACCCTATCAGTCATATGCCATGGGTTACATCACCCATTTGCATGCCTCGGCCACAGCACCCACGCACTGCACTAGAACGGTCAATGTTCACACTGCCCTCCCTTGATGAGGCTTTGGATGCTGTTCCTTGCCTTACACTCCGCCGTCTGGGCTCAGTCACCGGTGGAGTAATACTGCTGTGGCTGGAGACCTCCTCACTGTCCCCTGCACCCAGAATACCTGTGCCAGCTATGTTGGCTGTCTGTAGCTGCTCAACAGCAGTGGTGACCTGCACCAATCCCCTTCAACATCCTGGCTGCAGTGGGCCATTTCCACCTGCATGGACACAGTAATTCTGGACAGGACAGCTGTGGCATTGCACAGACGGTTGACTGCCTTTGTGTACCCATCCAAACGGCTAAATAGGCGTTGCATTTCCCGGCTTCTGGAGGCATGGTCCCTCTGCATGGTGGTGCAGAGCTCTTTGATTGCTACAGTCATGTCCTTTATACTGTCTGCATTAGCCCTATGACCCTCTGCCACAGTGTTGTTAAGCTCCCTGATGCCGTCCTTGATGTCAGCCATGTTGTGATTTAGGGACACCAGCTGCCTTTGCATTGATCGCATGCTTTTTAATTGCAACCGCTGCACCTTCACCATAGTGCCCTCCAGCCCAGAGAAGACAGAGGATTCCTCTCCTTCGTCAGCGGCAGGTTGTACACTTGCTATGCGTCTTAAGCGATTGCAGTTGCTACGCTGCACAGGAGACTGATCAGTTTGACGCTGTGCCTGCTCTTCGGGCCCTGACTGTGGCTCATCCTGGATGTCTTCCACTCCTACCTCCAACTACTGTAGTGGAGCCACAGTATACCTGTGTGGTCTTGGTACAGGTGTTGTTTGTGTTGTGCGGTCTGACTCTTCTTCCCCTGCCTGCTCCTGTAGCTCAGGTGCCTCATCAATTTGTGTCTTCACCCTGTGGCGCAGGTTCATCTGTGAATACAAGAGAACTACTTATTGTGTGTCCTGCTTTCTGTTATTTACAAATTAAATGTACTTGAGTTGGTATACCTAAATGCTGTGCTTAGCTTGGTCATTAACTGGTGTGGGTCAACTGTGGATATGTTTCTCTGTATCACTGCTTTACTATCTTGAGTGTGGGACTGCATCTCCCATGATGCATTGCTGGGTGGTAACAAAATTGTGGACTGGAGTGGCAATCTTACTTGATCATTTAGTCATTTCTAAGTGGGGTGTTTAGTGAGTAATGGGTCAGGGGTAATTTATCATGCATCCTACCTTGTCTGGTGTTGTTTTTGGCTGAGCTGTCAATGTCTGCTGTGCCACTGATGGATTCTGGCTGTAAGGTGGACTCCACCAAGTCCTCAAGGGGTGTGGACGCCGGCTGTGTAGATGGTCCTCCACCAGTTTTCTTTGCGTCCGCAAGCCTGCTTGCCACCTTCTCTTTTGCCCTTGAGCGCAAGTCATACCAGAGCTTGCGGAGATCTTCTATGGAGTGTTGTGTGACCCCAATACCATTTACTTTCACTTGTATTTCCAGCCAGATCTTCCTCTTCTCTGACTCAGGAATGTGAAGGGATTTTTTACCAAAAAGTTGTTCATGGCTCTTCACCATTTCCTCAATGAGGACCTCCAATTCTTTCTCACTGAATTTTTGTTTTCTTTTGCGTCCTGCAGCCTCCTTTGCCTTCTCCTGTGTAGCCATGATGTGTTTTTGTGCCTGTCTTAGCACTCCTGATGGGCTCCTGAGTGGTGTGCTCCTGCTCTTAGCCTCTTACACAGCCTCAGGCACTCAGAAACAGCATGGGCAGTGACACTTCCTGCTTGTGATGTCAACAAACTGCATCCAAATAGCAGATTTGCTAATTTGCGATTTTTTATTTTGCGAAATCGCAATTACAGAATCGCTATTTGCTAATCGGTAATTGCGATTATTACAGAATCGCAATTTTTTTGCGAGTTTTCACCCGCATAGCGTTTTGCGATTCTCAAATAGCGATTCGGTAAAAATCGCTATTTGGGAATTGCAAATTGCTTTTTTGATACATCTGGCCCTGTATTCCTGATGCCTTTGTCGACTTGTGACTGCTTCACTCCCATAATGTATATGCTTTAGGGGCATACAGTGAATATATGTGATATTTCAAATCCCTCAAGAAGGCACCACAGTAGTAAATATAAAGGTTTCATCCGATGCCCAATCAATAATGCTGCACTGCATGATACAGCTGCAATGCAGGGTGATGGAATAGTACCATCATGTCTCATAGCAGACACCGAGCCCAACGATTTCAATGCTGGTGACCACACCCACTCATAGTAGTTTCTGTGCCTACATTTCTCATTCTGTGCTTCTCTTACCGCTGTGCCCCAAGTTTGCTGCACTGCCCGGCCACACACCTGTTCAATGACCAACAGCGATCCACCATGACAAATGAGGAGGAAACCAAAAGTGGAAAGTGGAGGCTTATTTCTTACTTTTATGTGCTTTCTCCCTTGTTCAATCCTAGTGGTGTCCAAGGATAAAATAGGCTTCAAAGGATTTACCATTCTTAACTCCACATCTAGTGAAGTGAACCCACCTTTGCCGTTAGATATGTCAACCCAAGCCTTGACTGGCGGCTCCTTCGCTATGGCGGAGGAGCATCGCCCCACTGCTTTTGAGCAGTGCAAAGTAATGGAAATATAAAATGATAATAACTTTGAGTTATTATCTTTTGATGTTTCCTTTGCGGGCGGGCAGGGCTGCTCTGCTCTCGGAGCAGGGCAGGGGAGGAGTGATTTTCCCACTCCTAAGTGCGCAATGCCTGTTTGGTCGGCCCGACCAGTCATGCGCACTTTCCCCATTCTCCATTCAGGCTGCATTACAGCCTGTGTGGAGAACATGCCTAGGCCCCCATTCCCTGGTTGAGCGTCGAATCAGGACGCTCAAAACCAATCACAACGCTGTATTGCAGCGTTATGATTAGTCAGGGGAGCCTGGGTGCTTACCAATCACAACACTGCATTGCAGCGTTGTGATTGGTCAGGTGAGCCTGGCTGTTCTTCCTGGCTTCTTGTTCCTCAAGTCCCAAGAGGAGAGCAGGAGCAAGGAGCAGAGACATTGGACCCGGCGGCAAGGTAAGTGTATATGTTTTTTTTCCCATTTTATTTTCATAGCGCAACATCAAACCCATACCCCCGCCCCCGCCCCTGCCCCACCCCCGCGAGTCATGCCGGCCGCCACTGGTTATAACCCCCTAAAATGACCAGTTGATGTAATTGTAATTGCTCTTTTTGAATACCACTCATGCTGCCCTTTGGCTCTTTAAGAGCGCGAGCACAGGGGAGGAGATTAGCTGAGGAACAAGAAGTTAGCACAAGCAGGACGACAATAGTTTATAGGCAGGAACACATCTATATCTCTGATGTCTGAGGTGTGCTTTCAGTTCTTGGCTGTACATCCCAGAGTGTAAATCACGGCAGGATCGGGGTCATGGGAACGAAGTTCCGTGGTTTTCAATCTAGTGGGCAAAGATATTTCATGCCAAAGCAATTGCATCTTCGTGTCTCTGTAATTCATTTCAAAAGGAAAAGGAGGAATCATTTTGCTTTTCTTATTTCTTCCTAAGATGCAGACCTGGAGACCTGAGTAAATAAGGCAAGATGGGCCCAAAGGTGCTGAAGGTTTAGAATAACTCCCTTGCTAAGAAGGATTGCATAATCAGGCACTTAATATACATTTCAAATATACATTTCCTGAAAATGTCAAATGCATCCATATGGACTAATGGCTGCAAAACAAATTGTCAAGACAAAACACCCCACCTGTCAAACAAATAAGAGCCCCTTTCTTATGAAAGTGTTTATCTATCCTGATGTATGCACAGACATGCATAGGCCTGAGTACATAATTTGCAGGCTCACAGCTGAGAACAGACGAACAGTTTTGGTACCCAACCTTGCTGTCCCTCATTTGATGTAATTGTCTAAGGTCGCTTGCAGCCAAAGGACTACCAGTAAATATGCATACTGTTGACAAGCTTGTTAGATGTATTCATCTTTATCTTTCTCCCTTTTCTTGAATGATAGAATATAGATCTCAGCATGAATCCAACATTTCTGTTTTGATTAAAAATTAAGAAACCCTTAAGTCTACAGAGGAGGGAAACGAGTCGTGCTGGGTTCCATACAAAAATAGAGGCAGAAATAAATTAATGTATCTGTATTCTTTGCACTAAAAATGCCAGAGGCATTGAAAGGATTTTTCACATGAGAAAGCCTTCCAATTTGTAGTTCTGATTCCCTTCTCATTATAGAGTAACCACTATGTACACATGGTAACACACAGCATTTTGATTAAAAAATTATACTACTAAATCTGGCCGCCTGCTTCATTGATGAATACCTTAGAAAAGACTATATTAAGGCAATCCTGAAAACATTGACTGGCTCTCCTTTAGAAAACTATACCCGCTGAAGTTTATGACCATAATTTTTAAGGCCATGGATGAACAATGACCTCAATATTTAAAAGACAAACATCTCCTTTAAGTGCTTTCAAGATGCTAAGATTAAAAGGTGAAAAAAGCGGCAATTCTAGAATTCAAGTGGTGAAATTTGGAAGGTTGTGTTTTTCGGGAAAGAGGATGATCACAGCACAACATTTTGGGGCATATCATCAACAACCGGCGATAATCATCGCTAAGCGCACTTAGCGCTAGGATAATTATCGCCGGCTATCGCTTGTTTTTATCGCGGAGATAGCGCGCTATCAGCGACGCTTATCTCCAGAGCGATAAAAATAACCGAGTTAGCTGCCAAATGTGCAATTATCGCTGGGATTCCAGCGATAATCGCACAACGTTTGGTGCTACGTTGTTGATAGGGCAGGGCATACTTAACCATGATATCCACCTTCCATTGGATATCATGGCTAAGTCAAACTAAAAGCAGGTGTAAGGAAAGTAGCGATAACTGCGGTTAGCGCTACTTTTCTTATCGCTATGCTTGTTAGCGTGCCCATTGATAATTGGAGAAATGTCGGTTAGCGACATTTCTCCAGTTATTTTGGGAAGGAACGCCCACTTTGCATCTCATTAGAGATGCAAAGGAGGCGTAGGGAAAAGGGTGCTAACATGCGATTATGCATGTTAGCACCCTCTGTTAATAGGGCGAAAACATTATCTCCGCTTTTCTGGCTTTTAAAGCCAAAAAAGCAGAGATAAGGCCCTTGATGATATGCCCCTTTACAACTATATTTATGAAAAATAATGTATTGCTTCCCATAAATAGTTTATAAAATCTGTCTCGCCTGTAAAGTTGTCAACCAATGTTCATAAAATCGCCCATTACCGGACTAACTCATGTACCCCCAACTACTGCTTCAGAGTTACAAATTTGCTTCTCTGCAAAATGTTTAAGGCACAAATAAGTGGTTTGGGCCAGAAGCTTCATAGGTGAACATGTGTGGGATGAATCACACAACAATGTTTTTGGACCAACAATAAAAAGTTTGAGCCAGGCGCACAGAGATCAGCAGCAGCAAGGTCATTTTCCAAGAGGAAAAATAAGGGGGTACCAATACAATGCAAGAAACAATCTTGGATAACATCTAAATATTTCAATGTACATCATGTGTAACTGCCTCCCGTATTCCAAATGCAGAATCTGCAGGCCCGTGCCTGAAACATCTTTCCTATTCCTGCAATGTCCAATTACCAGGGCCGGACTGGCCGTAGCAGGCATCGCACGTTTCCCCGGGAGGCTGGAAGGGTGGGGGCCAGTTTTACAGCTGTGGGGGCCGGTTTTGCAGCAGTGCTGCAATATCATCCATCAGCAACAAAAGCAGCAGTGCTTCACACTTGCAAACCCGGGGGACTGGTCCGTCAAAATTGCCAGGACTGCTTTGGGTTCCCAGTCCGGCCCTGCCAATTACCCATTACAATTTTCTGTTCTATTGATAGGTGATAGTTACACTCCCTTCTGCAGCTCTTTTCCTATTGCCCATGCTAGTTCATTCTCATTCTTTGAAGAGCAAATATTTTGCAATAGGTCTAAAAAAAGGATGCTCCACCATATTTTCATATTTTACTATTGTAGACTGGATGTATGGCTTTCTAGAATTCCATTGTGACCTGTAGCAATGGATAGTTGTCTTTGCTAAAGTAACCCGCATAACTATTAAAAATAAAATCTTTGGCATTCTGTTTTAATGGGGTTGCTGGTACAGTCACCCCACTGGCCATAAAGAACCACCTGAACTTCCATTCTCAAGGTTTCAGTCTCCAGACTCAAGGAGGTAGAAGCAGAATAGTCATTGTGAAAAGAGAGAAAGGTTTAAACACTGCGAAGATTAATGAAGAAATGGAGTAATGACTGTACCACTAACTAATGAACAACTAATCCCAGACTTTACCAAACTGAAGTTATTCATAAGTAACAAGCTATTTAACTTGACAGAACAAAAATACAAAGCATCAGAAGCTCCATGTGGCATTCATCTAACACGCTTGTTATGAACCCTTCAGCAATGACGAAAGCTCTGTATAGCTGAAGGCCTTGCATCTTTGCCACTCACATCAAGTCTTTAATAGTAAGTGAAGGTGCTGAAGGAGCTCTGTGTGTGATCCTGTAGAGATAAGAAAGTGGAGGACTCCTAATGACAGCCCAGGAGCTAGCTATCCCCTCGGTGGGCTTGTCTTGGATCCAACTAAGCCTCTCAGTCTGAAGAGAGCAATATAGAGATCCTTGTGGAAGTCATCCACAATTCTGCAACCAAAACCGAACTAAACAATGAACAGAGTCTTAGAAAGATGCTGAACCTGGGGAGAGAGACTTTATCACAGGGTGAAAGTGGTAAGAAACCAGTCATAAGTCAGCTCACAAAAGTTTGAGCTAAGTTGTCACAGGGTCCCTCAAAGTCGTAATTGAGGGCTCCCCAAGTTAACGCCCTTCTTGTTCAATAGGGAGATCAGAAAAGTATTGCAGCTCTATAGCAAGTGTAGGTCTGAAATGACACTCCACCCTCTGGTTAGAAAGTCTGTGGATAATTGATGGAAGATTGCCAGATCTCAGAACAACCCTGCAGACTGGAGACATGCCCAACTACTTTCTTTATCAATAGATGATATGAAAGGGCTGCTGTGTCAAGAGAACAGATGATCAAATTGAACTAGGACGTAATGGACCCAACCACTCCCGGTTTGAGGAACATTGATGTAGAAAAGGGAGCTAGGCTTTCCTTGTCAAAAATAGAGCAGCTGCTGTGACCTAGGCTCACTCCCATCAGATTAAATTCAAGTGCCTGGGAATGAAGAGAGAGGAGGGAAGCCAGAGCCTCCAATGAGATAACAGGCTGACCATCACACAAGTTACCACTGCATGTTTGGGAGCCGGAGAGGGAAACACATCATTGCATTGTCCCACCAAAAGGCTACTGTCAGCAGTTATCATCAACTATCATATGGAATCAAAAGTCTTCTATGAGAGGTTAACTCTTTTTCCTAATTATGTGGGAAGCATAGTTTTATTTACACCCGACTCCAGAAATTGTGAGTAGTCAAGAGGTTTAGAAGGTTGGCGTCATCCAGAGAATAATCTGGTATCCTAGAGTGACTAGTGTCCCCTTTCTCTTTTGGACATGTATAATGTTTGTTTGAAATACCACCCTAATTTATTGGGATGTAAAAAGAAAGAGCCTGAGGGCCAGCAGTCCTGTCAACAGTGTGTCACAGATCTGAAAAGACAACAACCACCATGTGCAGAGAGAAAACGCCTGTGGCACTGCTGCTCCATTGTGAGGTCTGTGAGAATGATGGCCTGTGTAAAGAGACTGGGAATCACCATGGTGATGCATTGAAGCAAGACACAACAAGCATTTGCAATGTAATCGGTCTCACATTTGTGAAATTTAGAGCTCTTGGCATTGAAAATGATAATGTTTTTTACTTTTGTGTTTTTATTTGCTGTGGGGTGATTATATTTGCATAGCGCTATTGCTATTCATATGAGCTTGCGGCGTTGGAGAATTAGAAAATGGGAAATAGGTAATAAGGGAGGGGAGAGAAGAGTAATAAGCTGCCTGAAGAAAAAAAAAGTAAAAACATCCTTGAGAAAGCAAACACATAGGGAATGTAAGATTAAGTAAAGCATGTGAAATGGAAGCAGGAACAACATGGTTACCATAATGCTTTAACAGTTAGGGGCCGATTCCGATCTCGCTCGGAAAGCCCTACGGCCAACTCGGACCCATAGAGCTCTCCGAACGACTCAGGCTCTGGGGCTCCGAGCGACTGAGGATGATGCAACTGCGCACTGACGGACTCCGGTCACTCGGAGTCCCATTGTCTATGGGAGCCTGTTGTATGTCACGTACATAGGCTCCCATAGAGAAAAAAGGTAGGTTGCGGAAAAGGGCGCCCCCTGTCGCGGGGACGCCTCGGTGCCCCCCGCACCGTACATAAATGTGTAGGGGGGACCCTTGCCCAATTGACTGATTCGTATGGCTACGGGTGAAGGGGGGCCCGCTACGGGCCCCCAAAGTCCGTCTCCCACAACCGCGATGTATCGTCAGGACCGAGTCTGTCTCGCTGACAGACGCGGTCTTCGTACTTGCTCAATCGGAAATCTGCCCCATTGCGTAGCGCGAGTCGGCCATGTTAGAGTCGTCCGGACGGCAACGCTGACGGGTACGAGTCGGTCAGAGCGCGAGGCTATCTATGCTCCGTACTTGCTCGCTCGTACAGCGGTACGAGTCGTTCAGAAACAGGGGCTACGAACCGTACTCGCTCTTGACGGATGCAGCCCATAGCCCTTCCGAGCGAGATCGGAATCAGCCCCTTATTATTCAGAAATTAATTAGTGTTTTTGCCTGAAAATGTAAGGACATGACTACAGGGCCCGGAAGGGAGCTGTTTTAATGTCCATCGGTTATATCCTTTACAAAACATAATCAGTATGGTTTAAAAAGACCACACCAAAACACACAAGATGATGGACGGAATGTTGCACATTGGCAAAACATTCACCCCCAGTCACAGATCTGGGTTTAATCCATCGTTATTTAGCTCACCACGCCACCCCAGTTCAGACATGGCCATATGCAAATCAGTCTTGACCCTGTGCCTCATGGGAACAGTCCAGCCCGAACTGCCAAGCCATGTCTTCCCTGGACCGGAATCAAGCATCCTAGGACCGGTTTCTGGCTATCAGCCGTCATCAGCCAGGATAGCTTGTCTCCAATGGCGTAGTGAGCACGGGACCCACGTCTGGGCATACCCTTCCCACATAGGGCGAACAGCAAAACACACAAGATGATGGACGGAATGTTGCACATTGGCAAAACATTCACCCCCAGTCACAGATCTGGGTTTAATCCATCGTTATTTTGCTCACCACGCCACCCCAGTTCAGACATGGCCATATGCAAATCAGTCTTGACCCTGTGCCTCATGGGAACAGTCCAGCCCGAACTGCCAAGCCATGTCTTCCCTGGACCGGAATCAAGCATCCTAGGACCGGTTTCTGGCTATCAGCCGTCATCAGCCAGGATAGCTTGACTCCAATGGCGTAGTGAGCACGGGACCCACGTCTGGGCATACCCTTCCCACATAGGGCGAACAGCAAAACACACAAGATGATGGACGGAATGTTGCACATTGGCAAAACATTCACCCCCAGTCACAGATCTGGGTTTAATCCATCGTTATTTTGCTCACTACGCCACCCCAGTTCAGACATGGCCATATGCAAATCAGTCTTGACCCTGTGCCTCATGGGAACAGTCCAGCCCGAACTGCCAAGCCATGTCTTCCCTGGACCGGAATCAAGCATCCTAGGACCGGTTTCTGGCTATCAGCCGTCATCAGCCAGGATAGCTTGACTCCAATGGCATAGTGAGCACGGGACCCACGTCTGGGCCAACCCTTCCCACATAGGGCGAACAGCAAAACACACAAGATGATGGACGGAATGTTGCACATTGGCAAAACATTCACACCCAGTCACAGATCTGGGTTTAATCCATCGTTATTTTGCTCACCACGCCACCCCAGTTCAGACATGGCCATATGCAAATCAGTCTTGACCCTGTGCCTCATGGAAACAGTCCAGCCCGAACTGCCAAGCCATGTCTTCCCTGGACCGGAATCAAGCATCCTAGGACCGGTTTCTGGCTATCAGCCGTCATCAGCCAGGATAGCTTGACTCCAATGGAGTAGTGAGCACGGGACCCACATCTGGGCATACCCTTCCCACATAGGGCGAACAGCAAAACACACATTCCGTCCATCATCTTGTGTGTTTTGCATATTGGATATGGCTATGTCTGAACTGGGGTGGCGTGGTGAAGCAAAATAACGATGGATTAAACCCAGATCTGTGACTGGGGGTGAATGTTTGCCAATGTGCAGCATTCCGTCCATCATCTTGTGTGTTTTGCATTTCGCCCTAAGTGGGAAGGGTATGCCCAGACGTGGGTCCCGTGCTCACTACGCCACTGGAGTCAAGCTATCCTGGCTGATGAAGGCTGATAGCCTGAAACCGGTCCTAGGATGCTTGATTCCGGTCCAGGGAAGACATGGCTTGGCAGTTCGGTCTGGACTGTTCCCATGAGGCACAGGGTCAAGACTGATTTGCATATGGCTATGTCTGAACTGGGGTGGCGTCGTGAAGCAAAATAACGATGGCTTAAACCCAGATCTGTGACTGGGGGTGAATGTTTGCCAATGTGCAGCATTCCGTCCATCATCTTGTGTGTTTTGCATTTCGCCCTAAGTGGGAAGGGTATGCCCAGACGTGGGTCCCGTGCTCACTACGCCACTGGAGTCAAGCTATCCTGGCTGATGAAGGCTGATAGCATGAAACCGGTCCTAGGATGCTTGATTCCGGTCCAGGGAAGACATGGCTTGGCAGTTCGGTCTGGACTGTTCCCATGAGGCACAGGGTCAAGACTGATTTGCATATGGCTATGTCTGAACTGGGGTGGCGTGGTGAAGCAAAATAACGATGGATTAAACCCAGATCTGTGACTGGGGGTGAATGTTTGCCAATGTGCAGCATTCCGTCCATCATCCCGTCCATCATCTTGTGTGTTTTTCATTTCGCCCTAAGTGGGAAGGGTATGCCCAGACGTGGGTCCCGTGCTCACTACGCCACTGGAGTCAAGCTATCCTGGCTGATGAAGGCTGATAGCCTGAAACCGGTCCTAGGATGCTTGATTCCAGTCCAGGGAAGACATGGCTTGGCAGTTCGGTCTGGACTGTTCCCATGAGGCACAGGGTCAAGACTGATTTGCATATGGCTATGTCTGAACTGGGGTGGCGTGGTGAAGCAAAATAACGATGGATTAAACCCAGATCTGTGACTGGGGGTGAATGTTTGCCAATGTGCAGCATTCCGTCCATCATCTTGTGTGGTTTAAAAAGACCACACCCCAGAACAAAGAGTCTCAAAACATATTTTATAAACTAAAATAAGGAAAACCAGTTGATAAGGATAATATTAAACGTTTAACACTCACTGGATGCCTTCATGAAGATAGTCAAACAGCTACTCATTCAAAAACACTTATGTGACTAACCACTACTAAGCACTTTTACTTTATATCCTTGTATGTTTTGCTTAACAAGGTGTTATAAATTTATAGTATTCTAGCTGATAATAGCCTTACATTATACACTTATTGATGCAACTGTTGTAGTGTTATTATTGTAAGTGCTCTGACACCCCCAAGTCTAGTGCCCTCTATATAAGACTGAAAATAAATAATTATAAATAAATCAATCCTGGAAGTAGAGTTCTATGTTGTGGGCCTTATGTACAGCTGTTGCAATTATTTCTTTTAAGTCTGAAATTACATAAACAGTTTGAAAAGAAAAAATGCATGTCCCAGAATGCAGTGTGCTGTTGTCCGACAGTGCTGGTTATGCTGTCACACGTGAAGCATGTCCTTTTGGCAGCTATACAGTGCCATGTGGGGGCATGATTAGGCCTTTTTGCAGCTGTGTGGTTTATTTCAATGAATTGAAAGATTTGACACTAAATATTGAGGAGGAATTTGAGGAAGTGAGGTTGGCATTAATATTAACGGAAAGGGTGATGCGCCGTTGGCTTTTTCATGCCAGGAAAATAAGACGAGGGCACCAATGCAAGGAATAATACAAATAATATGGGTGTGTGAAACCAGTCACTTCTGGGAGGGAAGTTCCTTAGATTTCCACGGGATGTTACTGATAAACCAGAGAAAGAAGCTAAATTTAGTTTTATGTTGAAGTAGAAACCGAGGTTATGAATTGCACCTCGACGTTTAGCAGTGTGACGGCTAGTAACACTTTCACTGCCAAAACAATGTACCTCCCGGTAGGGCGTGGACTCTGAGCTCCCTACCTAGGTCCATCTCCTATAACGTTTTATAATTTGGACAAGCAAAGGGTGCAGCCTGTGTGCCTCGCAGGGCTAAGCGTGCTGCCAGAGCCATGTGACCTCGTTTCATATTACATCCTTTCAGACCAGTGGTCTAGAAAGAAGTGACATTTTGTTTTATGTTCAAGTAGAAACAGAGGTTATGAATTGCACGTCGTTGTTTTAGCAGTGTGGCGACTAGTAACACTTTCACTGCCAACATAATCTACCTCCCAGTAAGGCGTGGACTCTGAGCTCCTACCGCGATTTGTTTCCTTAACGTTTTATAATTTGGACAAGCATAGCAGCCTGTGTGCCTCGAAGCGCTAAGCGTGCTGCCAGTGCCACATGACTTCGTCTCGTATTACATCCTTTCAGACCAGTGATCGAAGTGCATTTAAAACAAGTGATACTCACTTTCACCGATACCAAAGCAGTGCGCAAAAAAATCAGCAGGGCTCGTTTTAAAGCCTTTTGGTAATCTTTCCAAAAGCATCCCAGTCACTTCTTCCCTTGTCGGGAACATTGTTTTACAATCCCAGAGACGTCGCAATGTCAATAAAACGAGTCTCCCCACTCCGCTGCACAGGTCGGCACAAGGGCCGGCAGTGGAGAATGCCATGGTCCTCTAGTGCCTGCATTTATGAGGTGCAACTGTTACGGGCGATGTTGGTGTGCCTCGGTACGTGGCCAGAGCTGTGCATAATGCTCGAGTCATAAGTAAAGATAAAGCGCAGCCTCTGCAAGCAGCAGAATTTGCGGGCTTTATTGATGTGCCTCTGTTACGGGGCCCATGTTTGGTACAGTGAGAGTCACTGTGCGAGCTGCGCCGTGGAGAACAAGCATTTGCAATGCAATAGGACTCGCATTTACGCTAGACTTATTGCATTGCAAGCGCAGTCATCACAGACAATGGGAGGGAGAGTGGGGGGTGGAGGCACGGACAACGGGAGTGAGGGGGAGAAGGCACGGACAACGGGAGTGTGGGCAGGTGGAAGGGGGAGAAGGCACGGACAACAGGAGTGCGGGAGGTGCAAGGGAGGAGAAGGGGCGAGAAGGCACGGACAACGGGAGTGCGGGTGGGGGAGGGGGTGAGAAGGCACGGACAACGGGAGGGAGGGGGGAGTAGAGAAGGCAGTAGGAGAACCTCATTAAAGAAAATAGTGCTCACAGTCGAACTAACATGTACCGTGCAACACTCGAAGTAAAGGGGCCGGTAGCCATGGGAGGATACAAATGATGACATGGACGTAATAAGCAGGGACTAACAAGCCTTTAAACGAATCCGAAGGCATCATTTACGAAGGACAATGACACAAGCCAATGAAAAAAATGGGCGGGGGAGTGGGCGGAGCTTCCCTCAGTACTGAACTACAGCAGATCTTCACCAGAGCAGCACTTGCGCGCTCACTCTAGGCTTGACCTAAAAAAGGGGGGTGGGGGCAGAGGAGGTTATGAGACGAGCAGGTATGGTCTCCCAGTGCATAAATCAAAACACACACTGGTATACCTGGGTCTTCAATAAGGCGTTTTGGTAATCAAATAGATTCAGCTGGAAATTAACATTTCCGACCAGTGTGAAAGAAATATTTTCATTTTAAGACGAAAACCTTCACCCACCATGAGGTGATCTGCTTCATCATGGGGTTCCTCCTCACTCCACTACAAAGCTGTGGTGTGGGATTCAATTCCTAAAATTAGGAGGAGCTCTTTGGATGTTTTTAAATAGTCCCTATGTGAGTGAGATATATGGGTGAGTGAAGCACAGTGTGAAACTATATAAAATGAATATAAACCAATTGACTAATCAGGCAGTAAAGTTTATTGTTGTCTGTTAGGGACAGGATTAAAAAGCACAGAACGAGTGATGTAGGAAATAATCTATATATCCAGGCTGTTTTATCACATGGGATGTGGTGTGCACGTTTTGAGCAATATATGCCTTGGCACTCATTTGACTTTTCAGAATGCCTTGATTTGTGTTGATGTGATTAATAGAGCAGGAAAATTTAGCTTAAGATATGTGTCAGACAACAATAAAGTTTACTGCCACTGGGTGGGTGAGGGTTTTTGTCCTAAATAAATAAAAACATTTCTTTCAAACTGGTCAGAAACATTAACTTCCAGCTGAATCTATTTGATTACCAAAAGGCCTTCCTGGAGACCCGGGTACTCCAGTGTGTATTTTGATGCTTCAAGGGCCTCTTTTCCCTTCTATGAGTCTATGTGTTTTCCAACTCCTGGCAGATGCATAAAATGCCATCATATTTCAGGGATTGAGAACCCTGGCTCAACATAGTCTAAGTATTAATTTATAAGAACAACTAGATTTGAGTGGGCCTCCTCAGCACCAGATGTAGTGTCCTTCCATTAGAATACACATACCTGTGAGGCACTGAGAACTAAAGACTAAGCAAACCACCTTTCTGGGTGCATCTAAATGGCCCAGCATTGTACAGTGTTCTATCAGTAGCAGGCCTCATTGGGTGTAGGGTGAAGCTCACTGTGTCCTCCAGCTTCCCCTGCATGTAGGAGTGAAAAATCTGCAATATATGTGACATTTTTGTGCATGCAAGTAGGTGTCATGGTTTTCACAGAAAGGTTTCAGCTGTTTCTGCAAAAAATCTGTCTGTTTCAATGGAAAAGACTCCCAGGAAGAGTGAATGGGCTTATATGTCTTATACCCATCCCATTACATTCCAACCTTCCCCTGATATAACTGTTAAAGCCTGGTGATACAGACGTACCTAAAGAATCCACAACAGTAGAATGCGCCTGGGCCTCTGTGCCCAAATCTACCCAGGGTGCAGAATCCAAACGTCTCCTTTGGGGGTCTACTTATTTAGCATGAGATTCTTTTGACAAGAGTCTACCTCAAAGTATTTACAGAGGCACACATGGATAATCGTGGATAAACGTCCTACCTCTCACAGAGAGAGAGGATCTTGTGTAGAACTTTTTTCTTCTTAAACAGCTGATTACCTGTCTCGGGTTCTGATTCACCTCATGTTAGCAAGGAATGAAACACAGAAGAGTGGCTTCAAATAAAACACTTCAATAAAACCTAACCATTGTGAAACCCTCTTTAATTTTAATGCACAACACAAAAATGCTATTCGTATTGGTGTGAAGAAACGGTACTATTAGCTTTGAATTACTGTAACATGAAGACAGAGTTTAAACACACAGAAAGAGAGAAAAATATAGAGAGATAACGAATGGAAAGAAAAATGCATTGGCAAAGTAAAGAACTATTGGCTCACCAGCCCAGGCAATGAAGGGCATGTCTTTTAGTGAAATATGCACATATGAACATGACAAAAATGCCATCACTCAATCAATCAATCAATCAATCACGGCATTTATAGAGCGCGCTACTCACCCGGGAGGGTCTCAAGGCGCTGGGGGAGGGGGTACTGGGGGCACTGAAAGCAGAAAAGAGACAATAGGCAAGTGGGCTACCCCATTTAATATGCTGCTGAAGTAGAAGGAAGCAAAATGACAGTTGAAAAGACCAAGGGTGAGGGCTAAATGAAAGAATTTATATTTATATATATATTATATATGTATATATATATATATATATATATATATGTATATATTTATGTGTGTGTGTATATATATATATATATATATATATATATATATATATATATATATATATCCAAAAATCCTTATCCCAATGATAAGGAGGCGGCACACCAATTCTATCCACGAGTGGTTTATTTGTGCAAAACAACGCGTTTCGGCCGAGGTGGCCTTTGTCAAGTTTGCAAATAGGAATCAACGTAGCCATTAAGTACACACAACGTCATAATAGACATAACGGAAATCCTACGATACGATAATGTCCATGGGCAAAAATTACTGGCCTGGACCATGAGGAAGTCCAATATTTCAACCATAATTGTATGCATACACATGATTATTTCAATGTAAAAATACAAACGAAATTTGAAACGAAAAAAGAAATTCAAATAGAAAATAGACTCAAAATCGACAAAGGACTACGCAACATTATCCATTGCCATGAGTTGACCTCTCACCTCTCTATAGAGATGGTGAAAAGACTCTAGCTGCCCACACTATTAATGGAAAGCCAAAGGTCACTGATATTTCTATTTTGCAAAAATTCATCAACATAGATAATTCGCAATTCTATCAAACATTATTAGTGTGAGGTCAATTATCGACATGGCCGCCATGTTGAAACCTCATAGTAGCGACCAATATGATAGATTGATAAGGAGAAAAGATTTTTATATCGAAACATTTCATTTCATAGAGAAATCAGAATCAAAATGTTAGTTCATTCAATGCGCGTTATTCATAAATCATATACACATATCATGTGGCATTAATTTGATTAAGTTCAAAAAGATCGAAATTTGGGTCACTCCATGTTCATGATTATAATACAGTTGTGCCCAAAGGAAAAATACCTCCTCATGTGAACATGTAACCTACAGGCTCATACCAAAATATTCATATTGCAGAGTAAGTATACAAGTGAAGAAGGTGAAAAATGTGATCAATTTAGCCACAAGTTTACAAGACCACTAGGGCAGGGTCTTCCTGAATCAAGACCATAATAGGATGACAACTATGTCGTATAAATCCTAAATACACTGCCCCAATGGTAACATCCAAATACGGATGAACCATTTCGGAAGGGCATGCAATCAACTGCAGGTGCCTGAATCCAACCAATTATAAATCAAATGGTCTAATACAATATCCCAAAACAAGGATCTGCATCTACCTGTGGTTGTTCCTCCGTGCACCCACAATAAAATTACAGTTAGGGATACCAAAAAAGCAAGGGAAAGGATACAAGACTGAAGGAAAACTAATAAAAAATTAAAAAATAAGCATTCCTCCAAACCACCTGGGAGGCTCATTGTCTCCTCTAATGGAGTACTTTTGGAGAACACATCTATCTTTTTGGATCATTTTTTGGCACCATTCGTAACCGACCTAAGAACGTATTGCAAAGACAGTACGGACTTTTTGAAAAGAATCTACGATATCAAATGGGACATGGGTTTCCTGATGATTTCCTTAGATGTCTGTTCTCTCTATTGACCAAGAAAAAGGTGTAGAAGCTTGTCTGTACTATCTCCAGAGAAGGACAATTGATATGTATGACCATACATCAATGTTGAAACAAATGATGTTGTATTGTCTGCAAGAAAACATCTTTCTGTTTGATAAAACGCTATACAGACAAAAATCTGGTACTACCATGGGCACCTGCTTCTGACACCACGGCTGGCACCGACAACGAAGGGCAGGCGTACAGCGTTGTGGCAGTCTTATGGAATCGCATCAGACGGATTTGCTGGCATTTAATTAAACAGCACTGGATTTGCACTAAGAACTTTGGGTCTGCTTTCGCCTTTCATGTCCGTGTGAGGCTTCTTTGGATGGCGAATTGAGTATATATATATATATATATATATATATATATATATATATATACATTATGTGAATGTCGAACCAGTAAGTGCGGCACTATTATAATTGTTACCCAGCTGCCTTCTTACCTATTTGAGGAATGATGTGAAATGCTGAAAACTACTGGTCGCAGAATGCACTGCACTAGTTTAGTATGACGAGGCTCACAAATAGCAAGATGGACATTATGTGAATTTCGAACCAGTAAGTGCGGCACAATTATAATTTTTAACCAGCTGCCTGTGATGAAGGACTTGAAGAGTCCGAAACGCGTTTGGCTGTTAATTTAATTTCCTGATTGCTGCCTAATAAAGAAGCTTGGAAGAGAGTGCTTCTCCATTTCTCTGTGTCAGAGTTGTGAACTTTGAATATTACGGTGTGCCAGCCGGGAGACAGCACCCCGCGAAATATGTATGCGGGTCCAAGAGACCAACTACTTTGGTTTCGTTATGGAACTTTGAGCGTGGCAAAATATTCTTTGGGCAAACAGGAATATGGGCATTAATTGTGCTGGTGATATACTTACCTATTTGAGGAAAGATGTGAAATGCTGTAAACTACTGGTCGCAGAATGCACTGCACTAGTTTAGCATGACGAGGCTCACGAATAGCAAGATGGACATTATGTGACTATCGAACCAGTAAGTGTGACACAATTGTAATTGTTAATCAGCTGCCTGTGATCAAGGACTTGAAGAGTCTGAAACGCGTTAGGCTGCTAATTTAATTTCTTGATTGCTGCATAATAAAGACGCTTGGAAGAGAGCGCATCTCCATTTCTCTGTGGGCTTTAAATACATATATATATACAGATACCTCGTTCTCCACGACTCCTCAGGTACTAAAAACGAGAGTGGACCCAGATTCAGTGCACATTTTTATTTAATTACACCAGAGTTGTTCAGCCATGACGCGTTTTGGCAGATTCCTGCCTTGATCACATGACGGACACTCACACTGGCAGTCATAGACCCCCTGAGAGACTCATGCACTCACTCACAGATCCACTCATGCACCCACTCACTCACCCATTCAGACACCCACTTAGACACTCATGTCAGGTAATTCGGCGCTCAGATAGGTACTGGGGGCCTGGGCATGTTCTCCACCCAGGCTGTAATGCAGGTGGGTGGAGAACATGCTAGGTGCGCATGACTGTTTGGCTGGCTCCAGACGGCCGGCCAAAGCATCATGCGCACTTCAGTGTGCCCACCACTCCCCTCCTGCCATGCTCTGTGAGCAGAGCAGCCCGCCCCCATGCTGCAGCAGCAGGAACAAATAAAATGATAATAACATCAAGTTATTATCATTTTATTTTTCAGTGGCTTCACTGCTGCAATACAGTGGGGAAACGCTCCTCCGCATTAGCGGAGGAGCCGCCACTGAGGCAGTCACGCATTTCATTACAGAAGTATTGATAGACTGATGCATCGTTTCACAGATCCTGTCAAATATTTATACAGTGAATGAGACAGTGTTACAGTGTTGCATGCAGTCATAGATTACACTGAAAAAGTTATGCACTGTGTTATAGAGACACTAAGGGAGTTGTACATGCTATTATACAGTCATTTAGATAGTTATGTGTTTAGTGTGTTGGTTATAATCCATTTTGCAGGTGTAAATTTTGAATGTGGTGGTGGCTATTGAATGCCTGCATTTGTTTTGTCATTTCAAGATGTATCCACGAAAACGGAAAATCAGTTTGAATGGTTGTTTTCAATGCAAACTCCCTACAAAAATATGACTTTAAACAGTGCAGTAATAATAAATCCCTAGTGTCTACAATACTGTAAAGTGTGTCCATATATGTGTTTTGCACCCCTAAAAAAGGTGCGATTGCCGCGGTTACCGGAGTTTTTGCAACTCTAGGTGTAATCGCGAAAACTGGAAGTAGGGTTTAACCAGTTTCTTAAAAAACTTACTAGGAAAATATGTGCACAAATATGTTTTGTAAAGCAGTGATGTGGCTAGTAATGTGTGTATTGTAATAGTTAGAGTGAATTTTTTAATATGGTGGTAGTCGTTGAATGTCTGCTTTTGTTTTGCGATTTCACAACATGATCGTGATCATCGCTATGTCGTCGCAAATTTCAAAAAAACTATTGACAAGAAAATGATCAGAATTTTGGCCTCTTGGGTGGCTCTAACAAGACCCTCTGTGTAAAGAGTGTGTATAAGACAGCTACAGATAAGACTGTATCCAGAGTTTCAGGTTGCTATGAAACACCCTGTTCCTTTCATCTGTCAAGTGAACTCCATCACTTCTGTACATTCCATGCACGTCAAATTGTTAAAAATAAAACCAGTTATTAATGTACTTTCTGATAAACACATACCAAATCAAAAAATGAGTGGTATATAATATAAATATAATATACAATATACAATTATAGAAAGAAAATGCGAAAATCTTAGAGGCTCACTTTAAAAAAAGGACGTTACAATTAAGAAATAGAATTAAAAAAAACCTTAGAAATTTACAAAAAAAAACAAAGGTTACAGGGACATTATAGTTAGGAATTAGCATTTAAAAAAACCTTAGCAATTCCCTGAAAAAAAACAAAGGTTACAGGGACGTTGTTTTTACGCTGACATTTCACTCGTACAAAACCAGAGAAATTCAGCAGTTTCAGTTAGATGAGCTAACTATAACTCGCGCCTCCGCAATGCACTGCTTATGACCTCACATATTACTTCACTCATTACATGGTCAGTGACACCACTGATGACATCTCGAATGACATCCCTGATGACATCACTGAAGATATCATCCGCAGAATCTCTGACGCACCCACTCACACCCCAATATAACCTTTCATACACTCACTCCAACTTCCACACTACCATTCTCCAAAATATTGAGACACCCATACCAGTACTTATACAACCACTCACTCATTCATAGGTCTATGCACACATCCACTCAGTTACCCATACAACCACTCATACACCAACTCACTCACTAATACAGCCACTGATATATCCACTCATACACCCATACAGCCACTCACAGACTATCAGTCACCCATAGAGCTAATCACAGACCTACTCACTCACCCATAGAGTGAATCCCACAGCCACTTACTCACCAATACAGTTATACACACACCCGCTCACTTATTCATACAGATACTAACAAATACTCACTCACCCATACTATCACTGACACAAGCACACACTCACCCATACAGCCACTCTCACAATCACTCACTCACACATACAGTAACTCATATACTCCAACACTCACCTATACTGTCTTTCACATATGCAGTTACTCAACCATATACCACTGACACATCCATTCACTCACTGACACAGGCATACACACACTCAGTCACCCATACAGCCCCTCACGGACGTACTCACTAACCCATACAGCCAATGACTCACCCACTCACTCATCCATGCAGGCAGTCACACACCCCCTCACCCACCCACACAGACACTCATACAGTCATACAGGTACTCAGACAACCAATCAGCAACCTACACAGCCGCTCACGTACCCGCACTCACATACACATTCAGCAACTTACAGACAATTAACATACTGATACAGACATACACATAACCAGTCACTCACCCAAAGATTCACTGAGACACTTAATCACTCATTTATACAGTCAACCACGCACCCACTGAGTCATCCATATAGGCACTCATACACTCACTGATTACCCAATACACCTTGGTGTATATATATTTGACATTCATAAACTTTTTAAAAACAGTCATAGTGACTGGATTATGTCAACAGTGATGTCATGAGTGATGTCATTTGAGATGTCATCAGTAATGTTATGGATGATGGCACTGACCATGTCATGAGTGATGTAATATGTGAGGTCATAAGCAGTGCATTATGGGGCGCAAGTTATAGTTAGCTCAGCTAACTATAACTGCAGAATTTATCTGGTTTTGTATGAGTGAAATAGCCTAACTATAATGTCCCTATAACAGTTGGCTTTTTCAGTGAATATATATATATATATATATATATATATATATATATATATATATATATATATATATATATATATATATATATAAAACAATTACGCCGCACTCAGTCCTTCCTTCTTTTGCTCTTTTAATTACGGAACAGCACTACTCCACCAACGCGTTTCGACCTCACAGGGTCTTTTTCACGGTAGGTGAGTCATTCTTCTCATTCTATATTTATACCTGCTCCATCATCAGCCCATTATGAGGCATGATGGGAGTTGTAGCTAAAAGACATTATTGCACACAGTTGTCAGCATGTTGGTTTGTACAATTCAAAGTTTGATGGAAACAAATTTTACCATATTGGAGGTTACGCTTGTTATAACTTTCAGTTAGTACAAAGGGTTTGTTTACATACCACATTTGATGGTATAGTACCATATTCATGTGAAAGTAACAGAGTTGTTAATCAAACAATATTATTACAATTTAGTGTCAATTCATATGTTATATACTCCTGATGTCAACCATTGTTGACATATTATAAATATTGAAATGACAACTACATGATGGCAACTATAGACGTTGTATCTCTGTATGCGTCCACTGAACACAAAATAGGACTGCAGGCCTGCACCTACTTTTTGATGCAGAGAAATATCACAGAATTAAAACATTCCAAAATGCCCTTAATAATGATTGAAATATGCCTGATGAACAATGTCTTCATGTTGAACCATGAGCTCTTTCATCAACGATGTGGCAGCGCAATGGGAATTTCCTTCTCACAGAATTATGCGAATGTTACAATGGGTTGGTAGGAAAAGGAAATAGCGTGGGGACCGGAAAATCAAGAGGAACTAGAAAACATAATACTGTAGGTCAGGTATATTGACGATCTATTTTTGATATGGAACGGCAATAATAATGATTTTATGGATTATTTTGACAAATCGAATAGGATTATCCTTCACATGCACAGCCAGCAAAACAAATATACATTTTCTAGATACACACATTTATATAGATCAAGGTGCAATCCACAGCTGTTGGCGCAAGGGGGCCTGAGAGGGGGTGCATGAGTCTCTGAGTAAGTATGTTAGTGGGTGACTGAGTGTCCGAGTGGGCCTGTAAGTGTGTGCATGAGTCTCTCAGTAGGTCTATGACTGGGTGCTTGAGTGGCTGAATGGGTCTGTGAGTGGGTGCATGAGAGTTTGAGTGGGTCTGTGAGTGGGCGCATAAGACTCTGACTGGGTCTGTCATGGGATGCATGTGTCTCTAAGTGAGTCTGTGAGTGGGTGCATGAGTCTCTCAGTGGGCCTCTGAGTGGGTGTGTGACAGTCCGAATGGGTGAATGAGTAAGTGCATGAGACTCTGAGTGCTTCTGTTGGTGGTGTGTGAGTATCTATGTGGGTCTGTGAGTGGGTGCATGAGTCTCTCAGTAGGTCTGTAAGTAGGTGTGTCAGTGTCTGAGTGAGTCTGTGAGTGGGTGCATGAGTGTCTGGGTAGGTCTGACAATGGGTGCATGAGTGTATGAGTGGGTCTGTGTGTGGGTGCATGAGTGTCTGAGTGGGTCTGTGAGTGTCTGTGTGAGTATATGAGTGGGTGCTATGTCTCTACGTGGGTCTGTGAGTGGGTGTATGAATGTCTAAGCAGGTATTTGAGTGGGTGTGTGAGTGTCTGAGTGGGTCTGTGAGTGTGTGCATGAGTGCCTGAGTGGGTCTGTGAGTACATGCATGTATCTCTGAGTGGGTGCATGAGTGTCTGACTGGATCTGTGAGTGGGTGTGTGAGTATTTGTGTGGGTATGTGAGTGGGTGCATGTATCTCTGAGTGGGTCTATGAGAGGATGCATGCATGTCTAAATGGGTCTATGAGTGTGTGCATGAGTTTCTCAGTAGGTCTGAGTTGGTGCATGAGTCTCTGAGTGGGTCTGTGAGTGGGTGCATCAGTCTCTGAGTGGGTCTGTGAATGGGTGCATGAGTATCTGAGTGGGCCTGTGAGTGGAAGAATGAGTGTCTGAGTGGGTCTGTCAATGGGTGCATGAGTTTTTCAGTGGGTCTGTGAGTGGGTGCGTGAGTGTTTGAGTGGGTCTGTGAGTGGGTGCATGTGTTTCTGAGTGGGTATGTGAGTGGGTGCATGAGTGTCTGATTGGATCTGTGAGTGGGTGCATGTGCCTGAGTGGGTATGTGAGTGGGTACATGTGTCTTTAAGTGGGTCTATGAGTGTGTGCATGAGTGTCTGAGTGGGTCTATGAGTGGGTGCATGAGTCTCTCAGTAGGTCTGTGAGTGGGTGTATGAGTTTGCGAGTGGGTCTGTGAGTGGGTGCATCAGTGTTGCAGAGTAGAGTGTTGTAGAGTGCAGTAGTGTTGGGTGGCATAGAGTGCAAGGAGTAGAGTGCAGTGGCCTAGAGTATAGTGGTGTAGATCAGAAAGGTGTAGAATACAGGGCAGTGGTGTAGAGTTCATTGACATAGAGTGCAGTGGCGTAGACTGCAGGGGCATGGAGTAGAGTGCAGTGGTGTAGAGTGCAGTGGTGTAGAGGGCAGTGGCATAGAGTGCAGTGGCATAGAGTGCAGTGGCATAGAATGCAATTGCATAGAGTGCAGTGGGGTAAAGTAGATTGTTTCAGAGTAGAGTGAAGTGGTGTTGAGTGGAGTGGTGCAGGTAGAGTACAGTGGCGCAGACTAATGGTGTAAAGTGAAGTAGAGTGCAGTGGTGCATAGGAGATTAGAGTGGCGTACAGAGAATTGGCTTAGAATGCAGGGACGTAGAGTGGAGTGGTACATAGTAGAGTGCATAGGCGTAGAGAGTATTGGTATGGAGTGCAGTGTTGCAGAGGGGGTAGAGTAGAGCTGGGTAGAGTGGAGTGGCCTAGACTGGAGGGTGTAGAGGAGAGTGCATTGGCATAAAGTAGAGTGGTGCAGAGTGGAGAGGGCCAGTGTTGCATGGTGAAGTGGCGTAGAGTGGAGTGGTGTAGAGTAGAGTGCAGTAGCATAGAGTGCAGTGGCATGGTATAAAGTGGAGTGCTGCAGAGTAGAGTGCAGTGGCATGGAGTGGAGCAGAGTAGAGTGGAGTGGAGTGGCGTAGAGTGAAGTATGCATGGTGTGGTAGGACACTGCCATTACAGACAGCACATTTTTAATTGAAATGACCATTAAATTTGCACAGACATATAGTTTTACTAATAAAACTATACAGCTCACAAATGATAAGGTGTGGAAATGACATCACCTACTGCATTGACTTGTTTTGATCATATTAAAGTATTTGTTTCCAACACACCCCAGACTTAACAAAAATGTGCTTTATTTATGATTTGCTAATTTTTATATATTGTGAAATACTTTCACAAATCACTTAAATGTTGTTGATTGCTAGAAAAAAACCTTTCCTTTACGCCCATTATCCAGCAAGACGGTCACATAAATCCTCTTAATTTGAAGTTGAATAAAGAAAAGTAAACATCAAGTTCCCTTGGAAGACAGAGACTGACATTTGACCTCTGTCTTTGAATGCCCAGCAAATGTAACAAGAGCTACAGGCCTATTTACAGAAAGGGGCACTCGTGTAGGAATACAAGGAGAGGTAGTGTTAAAAGGCTTTGCTCAGTGGGAGGGACGAACTGAACCTGGACAGCATAAAACAAATAAAGACAGCAAATGGAAAGTCAGAAATTGTCAGTTACAAACCATAAAGCCAATTGTAAGCAGCGGGTGGAATGCATTCTTAGGGAGGTTTCTGAATGTCCCCAAGATGTCTTTAGCAAGCCAGTCAGCTGTGCTGTCTCATAGGCTTCGACCTAAAAAGTAAACATTTCTCCTCCCAAGACCCACAGCCAATGAACAACTAGTGTTTTTACAGCCAATCTCGACACGCTACCCTATCCGTTCCAAGGCTACCACACCTTCCTGACACTAGTTGAACATGCTTTCTCCTAGCACTGGCCCAAAGCCATGTAAAGCATTGATAAATGCATTCGGTTTCGCCTATGTGATTAATAATTTGTTTTTTGTTGTAAGTTGTAGCTTAGTGAATAGTTGTGCAATATAAGTTAATGAAAGTCTGTTCAAGTGTTATGACTTGTTTTTTAATAAGGGCAATATATTGGTTTACAAGAAAGAAATGAAACAAGACTATTAAACGTGTAGTTAAAACACTTTGTTTATGTCCTATAAATGTTAGTCACTCTGCAATGTTAATTTACTTTCGTGGAATAACAAAGATGAACGGGCTGGCAGCTAAGAAGCACGCCACAAATATCTTACACATAAGCATAGTACAAGCCATTTGGTGTAGTACAGAAGGCTTTTTGATACTAAAAAATAGACTGGGTGTCTGAAAAGCAATAACTACTTTGGCCCCAATAACATGGGAATACAATTCAGTTTGCCAGAGGACCTTTAAGTAACTATGCCACATCAACCACTAGCGTAGTCAGTACGATCATCTGCTAAAGCCTTACAAGGCGAAATAGAAGATGTGTCAAGGTAGGCATTGAACAATTCGGCAGAAATGGGTATTTTAATTTCCGTGCAAATTATCAATGATGAACAGAAACTCATCTTTTGTTTCTATTCACACATACATCATTCAACATCAAGTCTCGCTTTCATAATCTGATTTCACGTGGCTTATACTGGCAAAATGTAATTTAAAGGTACGAGAGTCCGAGCTGTCCGAACACAGCCAACAAGGGGCCCGATTCACATAGGCAATCTGAGACAAAAGTCTAACTTTACGACTTTTGGTAGTTACAGAGGTCATTACGAGTCGTATCTTTACGTCCGCAGTCGGGCCGGAATCTACGGCTTGGGCTGTACTTGACACACCTGGGCCATACTCTCCGGCTCAGGCCGGATGAAGTGTAATTAATGGCCCGGAATGCAATTTTTACAAAAAGGAACATTAGGAACGTGTGATAAATGGTAGAAGAGGTCATGAAAATCAGTTTGGGTAGGGAAAAGGGTGTGGCCGGACACTACATCATATCCAAGAAAAGTTTGCTCCTTTACATCATGGTACATGCAGTCCACAATTTGCGCTCCTCTCAGTGTTGAATGTAGTATAGGGCGCGTTGCGTACCCTTAGTGTTGACTGTAGTTTTAACGCTACAGTCAACACTGAGGGGAGCGCAAATTGTGGACTGCATATGCCATGATGCAAAGGAGCAAATTTTTCTGGGATATAATGTAGTGTACGGCTACACCCTTTTCCCTGCCCAAACTGATTTTCATGACCTTTTCTACCATTTACCACACATTTCTAATGTTCCTTTTTGTAAAAAATGCACTCCGACATCATCAGTGATGTCACTGACCATGTCATGAGTGATGTAACATGTGAGGTCATAAGCAGTCCATTGCGGGGGCATAAGTTAAAGTTAGCCCAGGTAACTGTAACTGCTAAATTTCACTGTTTTTGTACGAGTGAAATCTTAGCCTAAATATAATGTCCCTGCAACCTTTGTTTTTTTCAGTGAATGTCTAAGGGTTTTTAAAATGTTATTTCCTTACTATAACATCCCTGTAACCTTTGCTTTTTTCAGTAAATTTCTAAAGCTTTTTTTATTCTATTTTCTAACTATAACATCCACGTAACCTTTGATTTTTTCAGGAAACTTCTAAGTTTCTTTAAAATTCTATTTCTTAACTATAACGTCCCTGTAACGTTTGGTTTTTTAAGTGAATTTGTAAGGTTTTTTAATTGTATTTCCTAACTGTAACCACTAACTTTTGACACTAAGTGTGTGAGTGCATGAGGGTCTGAGTGGGCGCATGAGTAGGTTTGTAAGTGGGGTGAGAGAGTAAGAGTGGGGCTGTAAGTCTGTATATGAGCGTCTGAGTGGGTCTGTGAGTGGGTGTGTGAGTCTCTAATAGGGTTGGGCAGTAAACTCTGCTCCCCCGGTGGAGTTTGCAGAGTTTTGCCACTCCGCGCTCCACTTAGAATGTGGAATTTGGCAAAATCTCTGCCAACTGCCAGCAGAGCGGAGTTTACTGGTGCATTCACCCCTAGACTTCATCCCCCTACCAGTAGTGCACCAGGAGGCCGCTTTCAAGAGTGGTTAAGAAAAGGGGCGGGCCTCCGAAGAGGTCTGAGAAATCCTGCTGTGAGTTATTTACTTGTGGAAACAACAGGGGTTCTTGGCCCCCATCGACCCTAAGCAGCCAAGGGGACTTCATCCCCCAATGAGTGGTATGCCAGGAGGTCCCTTTGCAGAGTGGTTGAAAAGGGGGCGAGTCCTCCAACAAAGTCTGAGCAATCCCGCTGTGGGGGACTTACTTGTGACAACAATAGGGGTTCTTGGCCCCCAACGACCCTCAGCAGCCAAGGAGACTTTATCCTCCAACCAGTAGTGTGCAAGGAGGTCCTTTTGCAGAGTGGTTGAGAAAGGGGGTGAGTCCTCCAACAAGGTCTGAGCAATCCTGCTGTGGGGGACTTACTTGTGGCAACAATAGGGGTTCTTGGCCCCCACCGACCCTCAGCAGCCAAGGAGACCTCATCCCCCAACCAGGAGTGTGCCAGGAGGCCCCTTTGCAGAGTGGTTAAGAAAGGGGACAGGCCTTCAATGAGGTTTGAGCAATCCCGCTGTGGGAGACTATCTGTGGCAATAATAGGGTTTTTTGGTACCCAACGACCCTTAGCAGCCAAGGGGACTTCATCACCCAACCATTAGTGCGCCAGGAGGTCTCTTTGCAGAAGTGGTTGAGAAAGGGGACGGGCCCTCCAACAAGGCCTGAGCAATCCCACTTGGGGGACTTACTTGTGGGAACAATAGGAGTTCTTGGCCCCCAACGACCCTCAGCAGCCAAGAAGACTTCATCCCCCTACAAGTATTGAGTAAGGAGGTCCTTTTGCAGAGTGGTTGAGAAAGGGGGCAGGGCCTCCGATGAGGTCTCAGCAATCCCCCTGTGGGGGACTTACTTGTGGCAACAATGGGGGTTCTTTGCCTCCAACGACCCTCAACAGCCAAGGGGACTTCATCCCCCAACTAGTAGTGTGCCAGGTGGCCCCTTTGCAGAATGGTTGAGAAAAGGGGCGGGGCTTCCGACAAGGTCTGAGCAATCCTGCTGTGAGGGACTTATTTGTGGCAATAGTAGGGGTTCTTGGCCCCCAACGACCCTCAACAGCCAAGAGGACTTCATCCCCAACATGTAGTTCACCAGGAGGTCTCTTTACAGCGTGTTTGAGAAAGGGGGCGGGCCCTCAAACAAGGTCTGAGCAATCCCGCTGTGGAGACTTACTTGTGGCAACAATAGGAGTTCTTGCCCCCAACGACCCTTAGCAGCCAAGGGGACTTCATTCCCCAACCAAGAGTGCGCCAGAATGCCCCTTTGCCGAGTGGTTGAGAAAGGGAGTGGGGCCTCCGATGAGTTCTGAGCAATCCCACTGTGGGGGAGTTACTTGTGGCAACAATAGAGGTCTTGGCCCCCAATGACCCTCAACAGCCAAGGCGACCTCATCCCCCAACCAGTAGTGCGCCAGGAGGCCCCTTTGCAGAGTGGTTGAGAAAGGGGCAAGGTCTCTGACAAGGTCTCAGCAATCCTGCTATTAGGGACTTACCTGTGTGTGTTATTTAATCCCGGGGAGGTGCTGGTCCCCGGGGCTTAATGAGCCTCAGGAGCGAGGCCCCGTGTGCCCCGCCACCTTTTTTAAAAAAGAAATGCTTCCAACACCTGGACCACCTGGGGGCTGGAGTCTGTGCTTGCGTTCTTTTTCATTTTTGCCATGGATTCACGACTCCGTTGCATTTTCGCAGCCAAATGTTTTTACAAAAAAAGTGGGTTTTGACCCTGTTGTGGTCCCTCTGGGACCCCATGACCAGAGCTAAGGGGTCAGGGTACTACTACCATGCCCCGTTTTCTATTTTTTAAATGTTTTCCCAGGACTCAGCTGAAGCTGAGTCCCAAGATGGCTGCCAACACTTCCTGGTTGAAGTGTTGGCAACCAATCAGATCTCAGCATGAGATTGGAAGAGTTTACCTTCACATCCCTAGATATACACATTTGAATTTCCTTTAATATCTCCAAAACTACTGAAGGGATTTATATCAATTCACAAAAAGGTTGCTTTCTGGACCAACAGCCACCTTTCTGCCAAATGTGGTGTAATTCCGTTTAGCGGTTTGGGCTGCAGTCGTGTCCAAAATTCCTATGGAAATTACATGGGAAACACATGGTTTTTTGACCCCTCCCCCTTTTTCTCAGCCCCCACTTGACGGATCGCCCCAAACACTTTCCATGCACAACAAGAATCACTGGGACACTTTTTATGAAAAATATTGTGAAGATTCAACAAACTTCCAACACAGCAGCTGCACACACTAAAGTATAAGTTTTGAAATTTCTATGAAGTTTCATCAAGCGTCGCCAAAGTCATTGGCAAAACAAAAAACGCTCTTCCTATGGAAACTAGGTCCTAACTACAACTACCTGCTGGCGACCGCTTTAGTTATTCTCAAAGATTTTGGCAACAGGACTTTGATTTAAGCCGCAACCTATTTGTATCATAAATCTGCAAATCACACTAGTTTCACTCAGTCTCTACCTTATTTAGGTAAAGTACTGTTTGCACTTAAAATTATACTGGTATTTAAACTGTGCACCATATAACTTTTACCATATTGAATCAAAATTGGCTCCTGTACTAAACTGAATTCATACATATGAATGAATACATTATTCATCTGTGGATTTCTGTGCAGATGCTGACTTTAAAAATGTATCATGTAGTGCTATTGACAATTTCTATATAAAGTGGGGATTTAAAAGGTGCAGTTATTTATTTTCAGAGGTTCAGTGAAAATTCTAAGACATACATTGTTGAAGAATGTATAACATGGGTGACTCACAAACGTTTCAGGTCGCAGTATGATTGTCAGTTTTGTCTTAGCGGTGTACACAATTCTGCTCACTTCAAGTATATGTGTAAGGTGCTTTTACAAACTACAGAGGTTTGTGCATAGGGCCTGGTTATGCATGCTTTATCAGTAGCTAATGTGAATCAGTTGACTTAAAATTCTACGTCTGATGAGGTATAGCTCCATATTAAATAAGATAAAGGCTGAGAACAGCTGATGAGCATTACAGAGGTATGTTTAAAGGTAGGCTGTGGCATAAAGCCAAAGCCTTTTCCAAAAATATGTGATAAAGACCAAAACGTCTGTTGACAATTGATTATCTACCAGTGAATATCTAGGCATATGCCTATTTTAAATAGTTGTAATTCAGTGCTATAGGCAAATTCTATGTAGCGAGGGCGTTTATAAAGTGTTGATGTTTTTTCTCCGGGACTTCACAGAAGATTTTGTGGCACTGAAAAATGTTGGATGATGTTCAATGTAGGGGTGTCCCACTTAAAGGTGGTAGTTCTGGTGTCGTAATCATGGCTGTAAGGTTGTATGCCATTATGGTCATTTCAGGAATGTGGTTAGAGCATTTTGCCAAACTATGGAATGTTGTCCGTATGGCCTGGCAAAAGATGTAATTTCAGACGCAAATGGATATGGCAACCTTTTGACTTAAAATGATGGGTCATTTGAAGTCTTTAAGAGAATGATCCTCTTAAGGTGAATAGAGTACAAACTCTTTAATGGAGGGTGTTCAAGGTTTAAAAAGGGCGACACCTCTAAATCTATAGAGGCAGTTTGTTTGTTAGGTGGGCCAATACCAGTAAAAAGAGGGTAACATCCACCAAATGTGGGTGACTTGACAGAATTGCTATGTGTTCACTGTGTGGTCAAAAGTTATGTCTATTTTCATTTGATTGGTGATAGAAAATTGGGGAGAGGTGTAACTTGTTGAATTACTTCAAGTCCATAAGCACTATGGGCCAGATGTAGGAAGCGAAATAGCGATCGCAAACGCTGAAATTAGCAGAATTTCAACGTTTGCGACCGCAAAATAGCCCTGTGCGATGTAGGTAGGAAAAACCTACTCGCAAAATAAGGAATCGCAAATTTTGCGATTCCCTATTTTGCGACTGCCTTTAAGGAATAGCAAATTGCGATTCCTTAAATGCAATGCAGGAAGCCCAGAAAGTCTGCGATTTGGGCTTAAGAAATCACAAATTACCACCAACTTCAAGTTGGTGGTAATTTGCCATTTCCTTGAAAAATGCACTTTTTTGCATTTTTCAAAGTGCCATGTGGCGCACACACATATTTCAGGGGTGCAACAGGGTGTCCTTTTGACACCCTTGGACCCTTGAAAATGCATTTGCAATTTGCGAGTACCTAATGGGTACTCGCAAATTGCGAATGTCTTCCCATTCATTCCTATGGGCCTATAGGCCCATAGGAATGAATGGGAAGGTATTCTTAATTGCGAATCGCAATTTGCAATTCGCAATTAAGGAATATTAAGGAATCGCAATTAATATTGCGATTTCTACCTACATTCCATTTATGAGTCCTTAATAGCGATTCGCTAAAAATCGCTATTAAGGACTCGCAAAAATGAGTTTACCTACATTTGGCCCTATATATAGTATGCTGTCACATTGGCTGATGTAATCAGTGAAGTCATCACAGATATCAATTGAGATGCCATCAGTGATGTCATCAATGAAGTCATTTAACATGTCATGAGTGATGTAATATGTGAGGTGGTAAGCAGTGCATGACCCGGGCACAAATTAGAATTAGTTTACTAAAGTAAAACTGGTGAATTTCAGTGGTTTTTCATCTTTCAAACGTTAGTTTTATAACATCATTTTAACCCCTGTTTTTTTCTAGCAAAGATCTTATTTTCATAACTTTAACGTTTTATTGCATGACTCTGACAATCTGGCAAGGCAGCTAAGGTGTCTACCAGCCAAGCCAAAAATAGTAGCCTCATATTTCCTATATTCACTATTGACCCCACAGGTGATTCCTCCATTGTTAAGGTGTAAGAAGCTGTACTTTCACTCTCTTCAATTATCTGCTGCCTCTTCTGAGAGAGGATGACCATTATTCCATTGCAGTTTGATGTTGACACACCTATTTCTTAACGGAAAAAGAGGACTACTGGAGGAAAACCCTGCCTCAAGATAGTGCTTCGAGTTTTCCTTTCACTCTGCATGGCCGTATCCTTTAAGTATGAAATACTTGCCTTGAGTCATCTATTCTAAAAACTTAGGTGGGCTCAAAACGAAACCACAGGCATTTCTCTGTAAAGGGGTCTTGTTTAGAATGATGGTCACAGCCACTAAAATCGCTACCACAAAATCAGATGGATTTTCATGTACAACATTCAAGGTCTGTAACATTTGGCTGCACTGGTCCTTAAAAGCAACTTTCTTTAGTGGAAACATCCAGTTTCGTTAGTGCTTTTCTCAGCTGTCTCCTCTTATTCCATTTTATTTTAGCCACTGACACATGGTAGCGATAAAGACAAAATCATGTACAGCTTTGCATCGTGAAATATTTGGCCTTAGATGAGTGGTTTTAAGTATCCACAAGCCCCAATTGTATTAATGTTTCAAGTCTCATTGTAAATAAATTCTTTCTCAGACAGCTGCAGAGCCCTATAAACCAGTCAGACGTGTTGCCTTAATCTAAAAACAATAATGTATAAAAGATCAAAATATTTCTGACTTCTAAATTCACTCCAACTGGCTGTTTGATATGTGGGTATTCCATTACAGTCACTTCGGCCTCTAAAGCCATGGTTCAGTATCAGTATCCTATTTGACAAGAAACTAAATCAAGCAGACAGAATATGAGCTCTTCTGCAGGTGAAAACTTTTCAATAATAACCTGTTATTAGCTGTCACTTCTTAATGGAGTTTGTCACCCAGAGTATGAAGCCGGAAAATGTGTCTTACAGGTCATAGCACAGAAGGACACAGCCCTAATTTGATTACCTGCGGCCCTGTAAAGTTATTCTGGTGCTGATGATGCTTGCAGGTTGCAGATTAGTTCGCATAAATAAAAATAAAGTGGTTGAGAAGATCTTGCAGGTAATTTTATTTGACAGCTACAGAATTTCTATTGGCGTCATTGGCAACTGCATGGCTGCATTGCAAAGGGGGTGTGCGTGCTTGCATATATGTGTGCATTTGTGTCGGATTCATGCATGCACTCTCTCCTTTACTAACAACCTCATCTACAATTTGTCCAAAGCCTTTCTTAAAATATTGAATGTTAGTGTGTGTGTGTGTGTGTCTGTCTGTGTGTGTGTGTTGAATCTCTCGCATCAACTTGCCCCGGGTTGGTGGTGGTCCCCAGGGCAGTGGGGAAGGCAGTACAGGCATCTCCCGCATTTTTTCATGAAGAAGCCCCGGGAAAGTGTTGGTCCCCGGGCATCATTAAGCCCCAGGAGCCCCAGGAACTCCTTTATTATTTAAATGCCCCCTGGACCTGGCCCACCCCGGGGCCGATTAGAAACGAAGCACTGAAGCTTGTGCTTTGTATTTTTTAAACTTTTGGGTGTGGTTCGCAGATCCAGCATGACTTTCACCGAACATTTAAAAAAATGCTTTTTTGGCCCTCCGGGGCCTCTGTGGGACCCCCCACCCAAGAGAACTCTGGGGTCAGGGTGTTTCTACTCTGCCCCCTTTTATTTTTTCTTTATCTTTTTTTCTGTGACTCGGTTCTAGCTGAGTCACAAGATGGACACTTCAAACCAGGAAGTGTCGGCAGCCAATCAGATCTCAGCATGAAATTTGGTGGTGTCGGGGATCCTCCGCATCCCCAGTTATATATATCTGAAAATCCTTTTAATAACTCCGCAACTATTGAACAGAGTTGCACCACTTAACAAAAAGGACCAACAGCTACCTTTCTGCTTAATTTGGTGTAATTCCGTTCAGCAGTAGCCATGTCTAAAGTTTCCTATGGAAATGAACATGGGGAAAACGTGTTTTGTGACCCCCCCCCCCATTTTTCTTGACCCTCGCTTTAAGGATCACCCCAAAATTTTCAAGACAGCTTCTGAAGTGAGTGGCAAACTAGTTTTGAACATTTCACGAGGATTCATCAAACGACACCAAAGTTTTTGGTAAAAGAAAAACCGCTCTTCTTATGGAAACTACATCCCAACTATAACTGCTTATATATATTACCTACTGGTGGGCGGCAGTAGGTAGTTATAGTTAGGACCAAAGTTTCCATAGGAAAAGGGTTTCTTGTTTTGCCAATAACTTTGTCGCCATTTGACGAATCTTAACGAAAGTTTCCCAAAACCTCCTCTTTTTGGTTCAGCTGCTGTGTTAAAAATTTCAGCATGATCCGTCAAGCTGGGGCCAAGAAAAAAGGTGGATCCTCAAAATACGTTTTCCCTCATGTTATGTCTATGGGCATTTTTCATTTTTTCAACACAAATACAGCCACAATGGCTTAACAGAATTACATCAAATTTGGCAGAAAGCTAGATGTTGATCCAAAAAGTGTGCTTTTTTTGATTTGGTTTAATTAAGCCTAAACAATATAGATATCTGAGAGCCCAAAATCCTACTGAAATCCTACTGAAATTCGATTGGCTGCCAACACTTCAAGCAGGAAGTGTTGGCAACCATCTTGGGACTCAATTTGAAGGCGAGTCCAACAAAAATATTTTTTTTAAAACAAAAGGGAGCAGAGTAGAAACACCCTGATCCACTTGGCCTCTTGGGGGTGTCCCACTGGGACCCACAGAGCCCAAAAAAGCATTTTCTTATTTTAATTTTTGGCAGGATCCACAGCTCTGGTCTAAAATGTTTTTTAAAAATGAAGCGCGGGAGCCCCTGTGTGGGCAAGGTCCTGGGGACATTATGCAAATGTAGGAGGGTGGCACAAGGCCCCCCGCCTCAGGCTTACTAATGCACTGGGGACCACCACCTCCTGAGGCATCTTTCTAAAACAAAAATGCAGGGGAGGCCAGTATGGCCTCCCCCGCTGCCCTGGGGACCACCACCTCCCAGGGGCTTATAATTTTTTAAATGGGGGGCCCTCTTGGGCTACCATCTCCCTGGGGTTTTACTTAAAAAGAATGCAGGGGCTTGTGCCCCCCTGCAGACCCGGGGGCCGCACCTTCCTGGAGCTTTAATTGGAAATGATGCAGGGGGGCCATGTGGAACCCCCGGCAGTCCCGGGGACGGCCACCTCCCCGGGGCTTTTGCTGTATTGAATGTGGGGGGCCACGCAGCCCCCGGCAGCCCTGGAGACCACCACCTCCCCACGGCAAATAGAAAGAAAGGAGGTGAGCCATGAGGCCCACCTATTAGAGACAACATGGCCCTGGGGACCGCTGCCCCCAGGACCAGCTCCTTCTATGTCCTGGGGTACTTCACCTCTCCCGCCAAGCCATAGCAAACACTGCTCAGCTTTCAGGAAGGAGAGCAGTGAAAATGCTCTTGCTTGCTGAAAGCGGAGCAGAATTGCTTTTGTCCAAAAGGGAGGTATGTTCACCAGCTCCCTCTGTTTAAAAGCAATGCCAGCACATGCAGAATGCGGGGAGCCAGCAGGGACCGCAGGGGCTTTGAGGCACCCCCGCAGACCAGTGGTGAGTGGGTGCCCTGGAGGCACCCACTTTAAATGGCCAGGCCCTGGGGGATGGGTTCCCAAGGCCCAATTCGGATTGGGGAGGAGGACCGCCCAGGCCCCCTCCCACATATGAAAATGGCCAGACTCTGGGGGATGGTGTCCCCAGGGCTGAAATTGGCCCGGGGAGGGGGGCCGCACTGACCCCCCTGTTTTAAAATTAAAAAGAAGAAGTGTCCAGGCCTCAGGGGATAGGGTCCCCGGGGCCAAAAGCGGCCCAGGGAAGAGGACCACGAAGCCCCCCTCTCATTATAAAGAAAAAAATATATATAAAGGGAAGGCAAGTCACCAGAGACCCCGCCCCCTTTCTGTACCACTCTGCAAATGCATCTCCTGGTTGGGGGATGCATTCTGCTTGGCTGCAGAGGGTCCTTGTGCTCAAGTACCCCTCCTGTTACCTCCAGTAGGTCCCACACACCGGGATTCCTGAGTGGTTGTTGGCGGCCACGCCCCTTTCTCCACTACTCTGCAAGTCCAAGGGGATGAAGTCCACTTGGCTCCAAAGGGTTTTTGGGGGCCAACTAGCCCTACTGTTACCTACAGTAAGTCCTAAAATGGGCGATTGCTGAGAGGACTTCAGAGACCACGGCCCCTTTCTCCACCACTCTCCAAATGTGCCTCCTGCCACACTGCTGGTTGGGGGGGTGATGTCCCTTGGCTTCAGAGGGTCCTTGGGGGCCAACAAACCCTCCTGTTACCTCCAGTAAGTCCCACACAGCATTATTGCTGAGAGGTCTTCAGAGGTCATGCCTTCTTTCTCCACCACTCTGCAAACGCGCCTCCTGGCACACTGCTGGTAGGGGGATGAAGTCCCCTTGGATCTAGAGTGTCCTTGGTGGCCAACAAGCCCTCCTGTTACCTACAGTAAGTCCCACACAGCGGAATTGCTGAGAGGTGTTCAGAGGCCATGCCCTCTTTCTCCACCACTCAGCAAACTTGCCTCCTGGCACATTGCTGGTTGGGGGACGTAGTCCTCTTGGATGCTGAGGGTTCTTGAGGGCCCAGAAACCATCCAGTTACCTCCAGTAAGTCTGACATAGCAGGATTCATGAGATGTGGTGAGAGGCCACGCCCCCTTCTCCACCACTCTGCAAATGCGACTACTAGTTAAAAAAAATAGAATTTCACTTAAAAAACCAAAGGTTACAGGGACGTTATAGTCACTCACCCATACAGCCAGTTAGACTCCAACTGACAGACTGATACAGACACCAACTGACAGACTGATACAGACATTCACACAAACAGTCACTCACCCATACATTCAATGAGACACCTAATCACTCACTTATACAGTCCGTCACGTACCCACTGAACAATCCATACAGGCACTCATACATCCACTGATTTACCAATACACCTTGGTATATATATTTTACTCTCATAATATTTTAAAAAATACTCACAGTCACTCGATGATGTCACCAGTTATATCATCAGTTGATGACATTTGAGATGTCATCAGTGATGTTACTGACCATGATTTATATATATATATGAGACAACTCATGGATGAGGAGTGTTATGAAGTCATAAAGAGGGCAGAATATCTGACATGCATAATGGAATACCAGATCCTTTTGAAAGATTGGAGAGACGAAGGGATGTTAAACCAAGAAGAATTCCTGTTCCTTCACTGTGTAACTCCGGTTCTCCCAACCTTCTATCACCTTCCGAAGATACATAAGGACTCAACAAATCCTCCCGGGAGACCAATTGTATCTTCTATCAACAGTCTCTTAGAAAATACTTCAACTTTTATTGATTCTTTTCTAGCTCCTCTAGTAAAAGACTTGTCATCATATGTAAGAGACACCCAAGATTTCTTGAGGTTGATGGAGAACATAGTCTGGGAAACAGATATGCTTTTATAACATTAGACATTACTAGTTTATACACTTATATAAATCGCCAAGACGGCATATCGGCTGTGAAATGGTTTCTCAACAAAAGACCTTTAAAATTTCATAAGCACAATGAGATGCTTCTGTGTATGATCAGATTTTGTTTAAATAACAACATCTTTCTGTTTGCAGGAAAACTGTATAGACAACTACGCGGGACCGCCATGGGCACGTGCTTCGCCCCCAGCTACGCGAACCTTTTCGTTGGCTGGTGGGAGAAGCACGTGGCCTGGGGGGAACTCCATGACCATTGGATGGACAAGATCATGCTATGGGCGAGATACATAGATGATCTCTTTGTTGTTTGGCGTGGCGAGCATGCCTCGGCAGAGGAGTACGTCGCTGCGCTGAACAGCAACGAGTTGAATCTGAGGTTTACAGGCCATATAAGCGAGACATCAGTGAATTATTTGGACTTGGAAGTCTTTGTTGCCAACAATACTCTGCAGTCACGACTATATAGAAAACCCACACCGGGAAATGCCGTGTTACACGCAGCTAGCCATCATCCCAAAAGCCTCGTGCAAAATATTCCCTTTGGTGAACTCCTCCGCATGAAACGTAATTGTTCGGACGAGGGAGATTTCAAAATAGCGGAAAAAGAGGCTGTCGTGAGATTTAAAGAGAGAGGCTATTCTAACACCATTCTTAAGGGAGCTGCGGAAAGAGTAGGCAAGGTAGATAGGAGACAACTATTGATAGCCAAGACTAAAGATCCAAATGAAAAGGAGGGACTTGCCAGAATGATTACTCATTTTAATACTCCGTCTGGCAGATTGGTACATATTTTCAACAAAAACTGGCACATTTTAAAAACTGACAGCATTCTTAAAAACCATCTTCCTGAACGCCCTACTATCACATATAAACGCTGCCAATCGCTTGGTGACCATCTGGTTCATAGTCACTTTGATGCCTCGCCCAAGGTTCCAAACAGGATGAGTGTAAAAGGCTTTTATCCTTGCCTTCATTGCAAAGCTTGTAAATATAGTAGCAAGATGACCAGTTTCAGAGGGAGACCAGGAGACCCAAGACCCATCAGGCAGATAACTAAGCTCCTAAATTGTAACTCTGATTTCACAGTGTACTGCTTGGAGTGTCCGTGCTCCAAGCGATATATCGGTAGTACCATTCACCCTACTAAAAAACGTGTTCTCGAACACATGCGCGCAATAGCTAACAAGGATAAGACATATCCTGTTGCGCGACACTTCGAGAAGCACCATCAAAGTAATCGGGACCTTTTGAAATTTTACTGTCTAGATCAGGTTGACAGGAAAGAAAGAGGGGGAGATAGAGTATAACAACTAAGAATATTAGAGTCAAAATATATCATCGACCTCCAGACAAAGGCCCCGTTAGGTCTGAACAATGACGAAGAACTGTGGGTACATCTGTAGTAGGTTGATGTAGAAATGAATAGACACCTATTGCTATTTGAACTTAGGAACGACTGTCCACTTGCATGAATCAAATATTGTCATAATTATTTTGTGAAATATTTCTCTTAGTAACCGATACGCTAGCCCATACAGGGCCAAACAGTAGAAGTTGGGAGACAAAATTGGTGTGATTTACCAAGACCAACATTATGAAATGAATCTTAGATACATGACATATGCTTTATTATATATAGAGATGTCTTGTTTTAATGATAAACATACACCTAACTAAGAATATTGGTCCGTTTTCCCAACCAAATGTTTTTAACTCACGTTTGCACTGGCACTTTATTTAGTTTTATTCGACATTTCAATGAATTGTATTCGACTAAACATGTTTAAAGTTGGCCGCGATGAATCTGAGATATTGTAGGCCATCATTGTTGTTTACTATTGTCACGTGAGGCGTCACGGTTTGAAATGCCGAATTGTTGCACAGTATACCTGACATTGACAAAGCCGCAAGGCGAAACGCGTCTGTCAGGGGGAGGGGGTCTGCAGAATAAAGCACTTTGTACACCGTATACCTTGTGAGTGCTTTCCTTCATAGACGTAGAACCGGCGAGTTTCCTGTATATATATATAATATATATATATATATATATATATATATTCAAACCAAAGTCCTGTCCCTCCTTCTCCAATGAGAGGGAAAACACAGTAGGTACGGACCAACGAAGTATTCCAATAAATCCAAAGAGATCTGGTTCAGAGTTCCATTATTTATTCTTGTATTCACCCAGTGAAACAGACGAGTGTCCGCCCCAGACGCATTTCGATCGCCACAGCGATCTTGATCACCTGACGCGCTGGTGACGACGCACTACCCATATACTCAGTGCAACCAATCCCTACAGAGGACTGGTCAAAGGTCAGTGCAAATAGAAATAGAAGACATACTGTTATACGGAGCTTGTTGGTGGAAACAATCATACTGGCAATGTGGCATGGCTCATAAAAATACTTCAATATGAATACAAAAATAAATAGCAACAATGCAAAGATTGTATCAGCTCTGGGTGAACAATAAATCGAAATAAATATTATCTGGGAAATAAGAGACAACAGGTACTCTATGTGCAAAAGAGCATGAATATTGCGACCTAGATAGCACTCAAATTTTAGTCAGAGCACACATATGCTGGACATCTTGGCAAGTGCCAATAATTAATAAAGTGCAAAAAAATTATTATAGGTCACATAACACATTTAAATACCAAATAGTATAGTCTCTCCAATATTTAAAACACATTTAAAAATACACCATGGCTTGATTGGAAACAATTCAAATGACATTGAATATTGCACATAAGAAGTAAAAACAAGCATCAACCCATTGCTAAAAGCTCCATACTCTCGACATGTGCAAAAGTGCCAAAATGAAGTAATGTAAACCAATAAAAATACCCTTAAAAACACTGATAAATATTCGGTAGTGGGGCTGTGCAAAAGGCGCAAAAAGTCCTATAAAAATATACCCAAAGGTTATAATTAAAGTGCTATTGCTAATTTAATAAAGTGTCGGTGCCTACCGGATACAGTACAAATGATATTAATCAAAAATGTGCAAAGAACGCAGTTCAAATTCATAAAATCAATGTTCTAAAAAGCTGGGAAGATGTAAACATTATTATACATAAAATTCTTATGAGTTATGTATAAATGAATCAAAGAGACAGTAGGTCCACAGCCCTTGAACAGATCAGATAACCAGAAAATCATAGATGAGGCCCTGCTGCTAACACTGCTATATATAGTTATGTAAGTCCTCACTATTATTTAACCCGTTAGGCATCTTTGTATCGAGGGTCACAATAAAAGATGACTCTAATTGTCGCAGTTTCCTTTCTCTGTTGCCCCCTCGCATAGATGGGGGGACAGCCCCGATCACAGAGTATTTTAAATCACTGACTTTATTCTGATGGATAGCTTTAAAATGCCGGGCCACTGGATAGTTGGGGTCTGAGTTGATAATAGCTCGCAGGTGCTGCAATATTCAATTAAACACCGGGAGCTTAGTGCTGCCGATGTACTTAAGGTGGCATGTGCATTCTAGCATGTACACAGCATATTCAGTGCGACATGTGTAGTGTTCTTTTATCTGTACTGGGATGTCACTGAAAGCCGTTAGGTATTCAGACATATTGACCCCAAACTTACATGCCCGGCAAGAAGAACATTTAAAAAGCCAGATTTGGAAAGCCAGGTAGATTTAGGTGTTAGTTCAGGGCTGGATTTAACCAAAGCATCCCGCATCGAGGGTGCTCTCCTGAAAGTGATAGCAGGGAGGGTTGGCAACAGTAATTTCAATGTTAAGTCTGTGAGCACAATGGGCCAGTGTTTGTAAACGATTTTTCGAATTAGTTTGTCTTGCTTACTAAATGTAGTGATTAGTCTAATGGGTTGTGTATCACTGTTATCTTCAACTAGTAAGGACTGAACCATTGATTCTGCATTGCTTTCTTTCTTCATTTTGAAGTAGAGCACACGTGGTAGGGAATTGGCCTTGTCCAAGGCCAATTGTAGCTCTGGAAGCTTGTACCCACGAGTCAGGAAATGGTCGAGAGCCTCAGATTGACATTGTCTTAAATCTGACTCAAGACTACAGATACGGCGTAGGCGAAGAAATTCGCCATACGGTATGCTGCGGATGAGATGTTGGGGATGAGAGCTGGTGGCGTGTAGCATAGAGTTACCCGCAGTGTCTCTTCTGTGCAATTTGGTATGAATTGGATTGTCATGGATGTATACCTCCACATCTAGAAATTCTACCCTTTGTTTACTTACAGTGGCGGTAAAATGAAGGTTCATTAGATTGTCATTAATGGATGTTACAAATTGTGAAGCAGCATGCGCAGTACCCTCCCATACTATAAATACATCATCAATGTATCTGCAATAGTATATGATGTGGGTATCCCAAGTGTCCTTGTGTGTCACTTTGAGGACGTGCTCCTCCCACCATCCCACCAATAAACAGGCGTAGGTGGGATATATATATATATATATATATATATTCACTGAAAAAACCATAGGTTTTAGGGACAGTTATAGTTAGAAATTAGCATTTAAAAAACCTTTGAAATTCACTGAAAAAACCATAGGTTTCAGACACGTTATAGTTAGAAATTAGCATTTAAAAACCTTTGAAATTCACTGAAAAAGCCATAGGTTTTAGGGACAGTTATAGTTAGTTGGACATTGCACTCGTACAAAACCCGTGAAATTCCCCCGTTATAGTTAGTTCATCTAACTATAACTCGCGCCCCCGCAATGCACTGCTGATGACGTCACATATTACATCACTCATGACATGGTCAGTGACATCACTGATGACATCACTGATGACATCTCAAATGACATCACTGATGACATCACTGATGACATCATCCAGTGACTGTGTGTTTCTGTAAAGTTTAATTTTGTTTTATATATATGCCAAGCTGTTTTGAGGAATGAGTGGGTGTATAAGTGTCTGTATGGAGGATTTAGTAGGTACGTGACTGACTGTATAAGTGAGTGATTAAACGTATCTTACTGAATGCATGGGTTAGTGACTAAACTGGGTGAATGTCTGAATCCGTCTGTCTGTTGCTGTGTAAGTGGCTGCATGGGTTTGTGAATAGCTACATGAGTGTCTATATGAGTTATTGATTGGTTGTCTGAGTATCTGTATGGGTGCCTGAGTGTTTGTGTGGGTGGGGTGTGTGCGACTCTGTGCATAGATGTGTGAGTGGGTGATTCACTGGGTGGATGGTTTCAAGAGTGCATCTGTGATAGACTGTATGGGTGGGTAAGTGTGTGTAAGAGTGTGTTAGTGAGTGAATGTATGTCCCAGTGGTACATGTGTGAGTAACTACATATGTGAAAGGCAGTATATATGTGTGTTGGAGTATATAAATGGCTATAAGTGAGAGTGTGTGATTGTGAGAATGGCTGTATGGATGAGTGTGCGCTTGTATCAGTGATTGTATAAGAGCGTAAAAATGTGCTAGTATTTGTATGAGCGAGTGAGCTGGTGTGTTTGTATGACTGTATAGGTGAGTAAATGGCAGTGTGAATAATTATTTGCATGACTGACTAGGTGTGTGAGTACCTCTATGGATGAGTGGCGGTGTGTGAGTGTCTATATAGGAGTATGAGTGCATATGATAGTCCTGTACTGAGTGACCGTAAGTATGAGTGACTGTACGGGTGAGTTAGTGGATGTGTGTGTAGACCTAAGAATCAGTGAGTGGGTATGTAGTTATTGGTGTTGGAGTGTCTATGGTTTTGCGAATGGCAGTCTGTTATTTAGAGTGGGTGTATCAAAGGTTATATTAGGGTGTGAGGAGGTGCATCAGATTATCACGTGGATGATGTCATCAGTGATGTCATCAGTGATGTCATTTGAGATGTCATCAGTGATGTCATCAGTGATGTCACTGACCATGTCATGAGTGATGTAATATGTGACGTCATCAGCAGTGCATTGTGGGGCGCGAGTTATAGTTAGCTGAACTAACTATAACGGGGAATTTCACGGGTTTTGTACGAGTGCAATGTCCAACTAACTATAACTGTCCCTAAAACCTAAGGTTTTTTCAGTGAATTTCAAAGGTTTTTTAAATGCTAATTTCTAACTATAACGTGTCTGAAACCTATGGTTTTTTCAGTGAATTTCAAAGGTTTTTTAAATGCTAATTTCTAACTATAACTGTCCCTAAAACCTATGGTTTTTTCAGTGAATTTCAAAGGTTTTTTAAATGCTAATTCCTAACTATAACATGTCTGAAACCTATATTTTTTTTACAGTGAATTTCAAAGGTTTTGTAAATGACAATTTTAAAATGTATTAATTGTTATATTTATTTTTTTGATACTGATTTACTACATTTTTTTAAACTATTTATCTTTACATATTTTATTTTTCAAATTACATTGTAATTACATTATACATTACATTACAAAATATACTTTCTCTGAATGAATTACTTTAGTTTAAATACTTTGCAAATAGGCAATAGACTTTTAAGTACAGTAGTTACAGTTGTTGCAATGGGCAACACAATTTCAAACACAATGCAACATTGAGCTCAATGTGAATTTCTAGTTAAATGCAATTAGTTACTTTATGGATTACTTTTCTAACCACAGGACTGGATCCTAGATTCAGTCCTGGGACATCTCCTGTAAACAGTTGAGTAAAAGCGTTTTGGTTACAGTAGTGATTTTTAAGGAATATTATTGTATTTTAAAAGTTGACACTTCGAAACTTTTTCACATAGAATCACCAATGTTATCCTATGGGAGGAAATTCACTTAGCAGGTAAGTAGTGTTATCGTTACTTTTTCTTACTCAGTGTTGGATCCTGGATCCAGCACTGGTGCATCTCCTGTAAACAGTTGAAAGAATGCGTTTAAGTCATACATGCGATTTTTAAGGAATATTTGTAGTTTGTGAAAATCGACACTTTGAAACTTTTCTGCTGAAAACCAGACAATGGATTCCTATGGAAGGAAATATAAGTTACTGGTAAGTACGGTTAGAATTACTTTTCAGGGTCAGTGCTGGGCTAAAAGATGCAGCACTGGGTTCTCTCCTGATAACAGGTGAGTAAATCGGAATTCGTAGTTCGGTTGATTTTAGAGGAATATTATAAAGTTCCAAAACTCCACACTTAGAAGAATTTCCAAGTGAAACCAGTCAATGTTAGCCTATGGAAGGAAATTCAAGTTGCTGGTAAGTACGGTTAAAATTACTTTTCAGGATCAGTACTGGGCTGAAAGATGCAGCACTGAGGTCTCTCCTGATAACAGGTGAGTAAATCGGAATTCGTAATTCGGCTGATTTTAGAGGAATATTATAAAGTTCCAAAACTGCACACTTAGAAGAATTTCCAAGTGAAACCAGTCAATGTTAGCCTATGGAAGGAAATCCAAGTTACTGGTAAGTACGGTTAGAATTACTTTTCATGATCAGTACTGGGCTGAAAGATGCAGCACTGAGGTCTTTCCTGATAACAGGTGAGTAAATCGGAATTCGTATTTCAGCTGATTTTAGAGGAATATTTGTATGTTTCAAAAATCGACACTTAGAAACTTTTTTCAGCAAAAAGCAGACAATGATATCCTATGGAAGGAAATTCAAGTTACTGGTAAGTACGGTTAAAATTACTTTTCAGGATCAGTACTGGGCTGAAAGATGCAGCACTGAGGTCTCTCCTGATAACAGGTGAGTAAATCGGAATTCGTATTTCGGCTGATTTTAGAGGAATATTATAAAGTTCCAAAACTCCACACTTAGAAGAATTTCCAAGTGAAACCAGTCAATGATATCCTATGGAAGGAAATTCAAGTTACTGGTAAGTACGGTTAAAATTACTTTTCAGGATCAGTACTGGGCTCAAAGATGCAGCACCGAGGTCTCTCCTGATAACAGGTGAGTAAATCGGAATTCGTAGTTCGGCTGATTTTAGAGGAATATTTGCACAATGGTGAAGGAAGGGGGTGGGGCCTGAGGTGACATGTCTGCAAACACACCCAGTGGCGCGTTTTAATTTGGAGAATTAATTCCTTCTCAATCCCGAGGGTCCCTAGGGGCCAACTAGCCCACCAGATACCTCTAGTATGCCCCAGACAGCTGCGTTGCAGAGTGGTGTTCAGAGGCCATGCCCCTTTTTACAACACTCTGCAACGCAGCTCCGTGGCGCTTACTGGCGGTACCTGGTGGGGTAGTTGGCCCCCAGGGACCCTCAGGATTGAAGGGGATTTAATTCCCCATCTTAAAACGCGCCACGGGGCCTGTTTGCACACATGTCACCTGAAGCCCCGCCCCCTCCCTTCACCACTGTGCAAACGCGCCCCGTGGCGCGTTTTAAGTTGGGGGATTAAGTCCCCTTGAATCCTGAGGGTCCCTGGGGGCCAACTAGCTCACCATGTACCTCCAAAAGCGCCACAGAGCTGCGTTGCAGAGAGGTGTAAAAGGGGCGTGGCCTCTGTACACCTCTCTGCAATGCAGCTCCCTGGCGCATACTGGAGGTTCCTGGTGGGCTAGTTGGCCCCCAGGGACCCCCAGTATTTAAGGGGAATTGTTCCTCATCTGCAAACGCGCCAGGGGGCGCGTTTGCAGAGTGGTAAAGGAAGGGGCGGGCCTGCGGCCCGATCGTTTTTTTTTTTCCCAAGGGGGCTGTGTGGCCCCCTTACTTTTTCCTATTTTTGGGCCCTGGGGACCCCATCCCCCAGGGCCTTATCCCTTTTTTTTTTTTTTTTAATTAAACGGGAAGGGGTCCGCGTGGCCCCTCCCATGGCCGTAATCCGGCCCCGGGGACCCCATCCCCGGGGCATGGCCACACTTTTAAATAATTTTTAAGGAGGGGGCTACGTGGCCCCCTCCTCAGGCCTCCTTTGCCCCGGGGACCCCATCCCCGGGGCAGGCCTTTATTTTTATTTTTTTAAAAATGTTTTTATTATTTTTGGGGAGGGGGGCCGCGTGGCCCCCCTCCCGGGCCACTACTTGCCCCGGGGACCCCATCCCCCGGGGCTGGCCCTATCCTTTGGGGTCTGTGGGGGACCCCAACTCCCCACGAACCATGCCGGCTCTCCGCCTCCTGCGGGAGCCGGCATTGCTTTTCACATGGGGAGCTGCTAACATGCAGCTCCCCATGTGGAAAGCAATTTGCTTTGGATATTGAAGCGAGAGCAGGTTTCCTGCTCTCGCTTCCAATATCCAAGCAGTTTGCTATGACAGGACGGGAGCCGCGAGGCTCCCGTCCTGTCATAGCAAACTACAGTGTCCCGGGGTAGGCACCCGGGACAGTGCAGGAGCCAGCCCTGGGGGTGGTGGTCCCCAGGGCCATCAAGGGCTCCAGGAGGGGGCCGCGCGGCCCCCTCCCCACATCTGCAAAGCCCCGGGAGGTGGTGGTCCCCGGGCTTCGGGGTCCAGAACGGACCCCCATTTTAAATTTGTTAGTGCCCCGGGAGGTGGCAGTCTCGGGGCGTGTGGGGGCTGGAGCCCCCACACAGGTGATTTAAATTTAAAAAAGAAGCCCCGGGGGTGGCGGTCCCTGGGGCTGCGGGAGGGCTCAGAGCCCTCCCTCACCATTTTGTTTAAAGCGCGGGGGTGGCGGTCCCCAGGGCTTGGGGGGGCCTTAGAGGCCCCCCCATATAATTAATAATAAACCCCCGCATGCCCCCGGGACTTGGCCCACCCGGGGCCACTACCACGAGCGCGGAGACCGCGCTCGTTTTTTTTTCAGCGGATCCGCGCACACCAAGCGCATCCCGCCGATTTTTTTTTAAATGCTTTTTCTGCCCAGGGGTCCTTGTGGGACCCCTGAGCAGACCTAGAGGTCAGGGTGTTTCTACCCTGCCCCTTTGTGCGTTTGCGCACTTGTTTCTTTTTTTTTCTCAGCGGAATCCGCGCACCCTAAGCGCATCCCACCGATTTTTTTTTTTTTTTTTAAATGCTTTTTTCTGCCCAGGGGTTCCTTGTGGGACCCCCTGAGCAGACCTAGGGGGTCAGGGTGTTTCTACCCTGCCCCCTTTTTGCACTTTGCGCACTGGTTTCTGTCCCTCGGTTCTACCGAGGGACAAAATGGCTGCCAACACTTCCTGATTTGGAGTGTTGACAGCCAATTAGCATGCAGCTCGTGATCGGGAGGGTACGCGGACCCTACTCGGCCATAGATATATATGTGATTTTATTTGTGATTTTCTCATAAACTACTGAACGGATTTACACCATTTAAGCAAAAGGCATGACACTGAACCAAGGGCTACCTCTTTGCCAAATTTGGTGTAATTCCGTTCAGCAGTTCGGGCTGTAGCCGCGATGGAAGGATCCTATGGAAAAATGAATGGGGAAAACGCGTTTTGGGACCCCCCCTTTTTTCTCAGCCCCCGCTTGACGAATCAACCCGAGACTTTCAGGGTAGGAGCGGAGCGCCCCAACAAGTTGGAAGCTTTCGCGAAGATTCGTCAACCGGCGCAAGAGTTATTTCAAATAGAATGTTGCGGATTTCCTATGGAAAATAGGTTTTAACTATAACTATCTACTGGCGACCGCCAGTAGATAATATATATATATATATATATATATATAGTATATATACTGAAAAAACCATAGGTTTCAGGCACGTTATAGTTAGAAATTAGCATTTAAAAAACCTTAGAAATTCACTGAAAAACCATAGGTTTCAGGGACGTTATAGTTAGTTGGACATTTCACTCATACAAAACCATAGAAATTCCACCGTTATAGTTAGTTCAGCTAACTATAACTCACGCCCGCAATGCACTGCTGATGACGTCACATATTACATCATTCATGACATGGTCAGTGACATCACTGATGACATCTCAAATAACATCACTGATGACATCACCCAGTGACTGTGGTTTTCTTTCAAATTTAAATATGTATTATATATATACCAAGCTGTATTGAAGAATGAATGGATGTATAAGTGTCTGGATGGAGGATTTAGTAGGTGTGTGACTGACTGTTTAAGTGAATGATTAAATGTATCTTACTGAATACATGGGTTAGTGTCTAAAGTGTGTGAATGTCTGTATCACTCTGTCTGTTGTTGTGTAAGCTGCTGCATCGGTTGGTCAGTAGCTACATGAATGTCTATATGGGTTATTGATTAGTTGCCTGCGTATTTGTACAGGAGACTGAGTGTGTGTGTGGTTGGGTGGGGGGGTGTGTGACTCTGTGCATAGATGTGTGAGTGGTTGATTGACAGGGTGTATGAGTTTAAGAGTGCATGTGGAAACAGTTGTATGGGTGGGTAAGTGTGTGTATGGACGTCTTGGTGAGTGAATTGATGTCTCAGTGCACATGTCCAGCTAAGTACATATATAAAAGGCAGTGTATGTGAGAGTTGGTGTATAGAAATGACTATACGTGAGAGTCAGTGATTGTGAGAGTGGCTGTATGTATGAGTGTATACTTGTATTAGTGATTATATAAGAGACTAAGTATGCGTTACGATCTGTATGAATAAATGAGGTGGTGTGTGTATAACTCTGTCGGTGAGTAAATGGAACTGTGATTGATTCTTTGCATGAGTGACTAGGATGAGTACATAACTGACTAGGATGAGTGCTGTTGTGTCAATGTCTATATAGGTGTATGAGTGCATTTGATAGTGTTCTATTGATCAGTGACTGCATGTATGACTGATTGTATGGGTGAATGGGTAGATGTGTGTGTAGACCTAGGAATCACTGAGTGGGTATGTAGTAACTGGTATTAGTGTGTCAATGCTATCGAAAATGGTAGTCTGTATTTTACAGTGAGTGTATCAAAGGTTATATTAGTGTGTGAGGAGGTACATCAGATTGTCACATGGTATATGTCATCAGTGATGTTATCAGTGATGCCATTTGAGATGTCATCAGTGATGTCATCAGTGATGTCACTGACCATGTCATGAATAATGTAATATGTGACGTCATCAGCAGTGCATTGCGGGGGCGCGAGTTATAGTTAGCTGAACTAACTATAACGGTGGAATTTCTATGGTTTTGTATGAGTGAAATGTCCAACTAACTATAACGTCCCTGAAACCTATGGTTTTTTTAGTGAATTTCTAAGGTTTTTTAAATGCTAATTTCTAACTATAACGTGCCTGAAACCTATGGTTTTTTCAGTGAATTTCAAAGGTTTTTTTAAATGCCAATTTCTAACTATAACATGCCTGAAACCTATGGTTTTTTCAGTGAATTACAAAGGTTTTTTAAATACTAATTTCTATCTATAACGTCCCTAAAACCTATGGTTTTTCAGTGAATTTCAATGTTTTTTTTAATGCTAACTTCTAATTATAATGTTCATTTAACCTATAGTTTTTTCCCACACCCAAGAAGGACACAACACCCACTGCCACAACCCTCAGGACCTCCCCCCCGTACCACCCCTCTCCCTACTGTAATTTTTTTTATTTGTTATTTAAACTATATAATGTCTTCTTGTTTTTTAAATATTAAACAACTACATACAGTATGAAAGGGAGCCCAGCCCAGAGCCACATCTGAAGACCAACACATGTCATAGACCTACTGATCAAGCAGCTCCGACACCCAAGAACGCCACAACACCCACCACCACCCCCAGGACCCCCCTCTACCACCGAGGCAGCGCAGAACAAGACAGCGAACTTTCCGAAAACGGCATGGCCCCTCAGCCACACAATAGCTGAATATTGGGACAGGTGTGAACAAACTATATGTGAAGGAAGCAATTCACCCATGTTTAACAATGCACACAATGCAAAGTGTAGCGGTGATGTGCTGGACACATCTCAGTATGCAGAACACACACCTCTCCATGTGCACAAATACTACTGGTGCTTGTAGTGTTGTGGACAGTGGACCCAACCATATTACGTCAAACACTAGGGAAGATCTCAGTCATGTAGCTGTGTCGTCCCCCTGTAAGCATAAGCGTAACCGGAGTGGGCTGGTCCGACGTACGCCACTTCAGCGTAGGAGTGTGAATAAATAGGCCGGAGCTCTGGGCGTGGTTCACTTGTGGGAACGCCAAAGCGTCTGCCAGGGCGGCGCCCCTCACCCTGCCACGAGGCCGCCGACGTGACCGCCATCCTCCTCAGCCGATCGCTGGCTTCTGCCACACAGGCCCCCAGCGGCACAGCACCGCGGACTTATGTCTGTACAAACTACTGCCTTCGATATACACTGCGGACAGCAAGGCTCACAATTCAGATTGAGTCGCGATTGCAGATGACGCAGTCCAGTAGGCAAGAGACATTGCTCAAGTCAACAACACGTGGCTGTGGGCCCTTCCTGACCGCTGCCTCTGGCCTACACTGCGGTCAGTAGGGCTCACAATTCAGATTGAGTCGAGATTGCAGATGACGCAGTCCAGTAGGCAACAGACATTGCTCAAGTCAACAACACGTGTCTGTGGGCCCTTCCTCACCGCTGCCTCCTGCCTCCACTGTGGTGAGTAGGGCTCACAATTCAGAGCGACTCGCGATTGCAGATGACGCAGTCCAGTAGGCAACAGACATTGCTACCAGTGCGGCCAGCCCGGACCACGCATCATCGCTAACTGCGTACACGCTAAGTGCTTCAAGTACCACTAACTATGTGCAGCTCAAGTCAACGCCACGTGGCTGTGGGCCCTTGATGACCGCTGCCTCCGGCCTACAATGCGGTTAGCAGGGCTAACAATTCAAGATTAGTGCCGATGCAAATTGTGTAAGAGAGTATAATCGGTTAAGAAGATGTATGCTCTCAATCTGTGCAACTCAAGTCAACGTCACGTGGCTGTGGGCCTTTGCTGACCGCTGCCTCCGGCCTACACTGTGGAAGACCGGCGACACGTGGTGCCACTAACCCTGTTCAACACAAGCCGGCGACACGTGGTGCCACTAACCCTGTTCAACACAAGCCGCGACACGTGGTGCCACTAACCCTGTTCAACACAAGCCGGCGACACGTGGTGCCACTAACCCTGTTCAACACAAGCCGCAACATGTGGTGCCACTAACCCTGTTCAACACAAGCCGCCGACACGTGGTGCCACTAACCCTGTTCAACACAAGCCGATCCCACATGTGGAACTGTGTCCTGAGTCCTGAATGGCAGTGACCCCAAGTCCGTGGCAGCGACCACAGCACCAGACTCCCTTTGATCAGTGAGGCATATTTCCATATGCAAGGCCGGCGACACGTGGTGCCACTAACCCTGTTCAACACAAGCCAATCCCACATGTGGAACTGTGTCCTGACTCCTGAATAGCAGTGACCCCAACTTCGTGGCAGCGACCACAGCACCAGACTCCCTTCGATTAGTGAGGCGTATTTGCATATGGAAGGCCGGCGACAGGTGGTGCCACTGAACCTGAACTACACAGGCCGGTGGGGCCACCAACCTATGCACGTGGCTGTGGGCCCTTGCTCACCGCTACCTCTAGCCTACACTGCGGTCAGCAGGGCTCACAATTCAGATACAGTCGCGATTGCAGATGACGCAGTCCAGTAGGCAAGAGACATTGCTCCCAGTGCAGCCCGTCCGCACCAAGCAGCATCACAGGCTCATACATTCTCAGTGCTTCTGGTGCCATTAACTGTGCACCTCAACTCAACGCCACGTGGCTATGGGCCCTTGCTGACCGCTACCTCTGGCCTACACTGCGGTCATCAGGGCTCACAATTAAAATTAAGTCTTGATTCATTAATTACAGGGTCCCGTAGGCAAGTAACTATCACAGGCCTAAAACCTACATAATATCCTTTTAGTATCCTTGCTTCAAGAACTTTTTTTATATCAGTTATAGCTTTAGGACAATCACCAAATTCATCTTCAAGTGCAAATGAACACTCATTAGCAGTCTACACTGCGGGCAGCAGAGCTCGCAATTCGAATTTTGGACACGTGGTGCCACTAACCCTGTTCAACACAAGCCGCGACACGTGGTGCCACTAACCCTGTTCAACACAAGCCGGCGACACGTGTTGCCACTAACACTGTTCAACACAAGCCGATCCCACATGTGGAACTGTGTCCTGAGTCCTGAATAGCAGTGACCCCAAGTCCGTGGCAGCGACCACAGCACCAGACTCCCTTCGATCAGTTAGGCATATTTCCATATGCAAGGCCGGCGACACGTGGTGCCACTAACCCTGTACAACACAAGGCGAGACACGTGGTGCCACTAGCCCTGTTCAATACAAGCCGATCCCACATGTGGAACTGTGTCCTGAGTGCTGAATGGCAGTGACCCCAACTTCGTGGCAGCGACCACAGCACCAGACTCCCTTCAGTTTTATTTGTTGTTGTTTTGTTTAAATAAAATGTTTTATATGTAAATCTATACATGACTAAGATTCTTGTTTGTCCAACCGCACAGGGACAATTCCGGGCCCAAGAATGTTGTTGGGGGTATGTTGGTAATGTGGGAAGAGGGTGCGTTACCTGCTGATGTGGGGAGAGGCAGCGTGAAAGGGATATCTCTCACAGAAAGAACTCCGGTATCTTTTCAGAAATGCCTCGGACAGATGCCAGCTGACGGACTGAATCACAAAATGGCTTTTCAATGCTTATGTAGTGTGACTTATGAACAGTTCGCACCCAGGCTCGCAGAGGGACAACTGCGGCCCGTCCGCTCGACTCACAGACGCAGTACTATGAGCCGTCCGCTCCCAAAGGAACAGCAGCATAGTAGCTCGCAGAGGTACAGGCACAGCAGGGTACTAGCTCGAAAAGGTAGACAGCTGCGAGCCGACGGACTGGCTTCTAACGGCATAGCTGCGAAGTGGTGATGTTGGGTAGAGGGAGCGTGAAAGGGTTATCTCGCACAGACAGAGCTCCGCTATATTAAATTGCCCACGGGACCTTTCTTTTATATTTTCACTCGATGCGAGAAAGCGCGCTTTCTGGACCAAGACCTTTCTCCCTACCAAATTTGGCGTACTTCCGTTCAGCAGTTTGACCTGTAGCCTTGTCTAAAGTTTCCTATGGAAAATCCATTGAGAAAACACGTTTTCACACCCCCCACATAGCTACCTGTCGCAGGCGTACTCGCTGTTGGTGTGCAGGTCAGTGGTCTAGTTGTCAACATGTCACGGCCACTCCCTGAGGGCAGGTTTCCACACACACCACACCCATCCGGCACATGCGTCACAGGCCATGTGACCACACAAATATAATGGATCGACAACGTCACATCCTTTATTGCCGGTGGTGACTGGATGGCGGACGCTCCACGGGCCTCAATTATAAAGAGTCCATGAAAAGTTGCGCAGAGGGTTAGTCGCACCCTGAGCTGTATGGCCGTCAGGGGCCTACTACCACGTGGCGCGGACTTGAGTTGTACAGGGTTAGTGACACCCGAAGCTGATGTGGCCGTCAGGGGCCTACCACCACGTGGCGCGGTCTTGAGTTGCACAGGGTTAGTGCCACCCGAAGATGATGTGGCCGTCAGGGGCCTACTACCATGTAGCGCGGACTTGAGTTTCACAGGGTTAGTGCCACCCGAAGCTGATGTGACCGTCAGGGGCCTACTACCACGTGGCGTGGACTTGAGTTGCACAGGGTTAGTCGCACCCTAAGTTGGATGGCCGTCAGCGGCCTACCACCACGTGGTGCTGACTTGTGTTGCACAGGGTTAGCGGCACCAAAAGCTGATGTGGTCCCCGCCATTGATGACTCAGGACTCAGCGGCATGTGTGGGATCTGCTGGGCCGCGGATCGGATCCACATAATGTGCACCAAGCCATGGTGGCGGGACCGGGCCCTGGAGCTTTCACGGGCACGTGGAGTGCCCACTGGTAGACACTCCGGTGGCAGCAGGCAATTATTTGGTCATGGATGCGCAGGGGCGGCAGTGTCTCTCTCTCTCTCTCTCTCACTTCCCTCTCTTCACTCTCTTCCTTCCTTTCCTTCTATCTCTCTCACTCTCTCTCCCTTCTCCTTTTCTCACTCCCTTTCTTTCCTTCCCTCTCTTTTTCTCTCTGGCTTTTTTTTCCTTCTCTCTTTCTTTGCGTCTCACTCCTTTGATATGCGCATTACACGCGTCCTTATTTTGTGCTTTATTTTCCAGGCTGTCGTCGACATTCATGGACCCGACAGGAGTCTTCCGCCTTGTTGTTTTGTGTTAAGTTTGTTAAATTTAGTTTATCCTCTATATGTACGTAAACGGAAAAATAAAGTTTGAAAAACAAGTTTTTGGTTGTGACTCTTTCTCATTCTTATTACTGTTATTTGGTGGTGTCCACCATGGTGTTAAATTTTGGGGCAGTTATCGCGGGAATACTGGTGATGTCTGCAGTTTGCACCAGCTTCTGAATAGTGTGTTAGATTTATCTCAACTTTAGTTGCATTAAAGTGCTGATAATGAGATGCAGAGTAGGCGTTCCCGTGCAAAAACACACAAGGTGCACCTTTGCGATTTATTCTAAATACTAAAATCCTGTATTGAATTGCACTGTGGTAGTGGGTGCATTTAAAGTGTACACACAAATTCAATGAATAAATCTCAATGTATTTATATTGATTGGGAATAGTGGGTCAGGTGCTGAATCTTGACGGGATACACTGCCCAGTTCGTTTTTTTTTCTGTACACGAAAAAACCACATCACAACTTTCACAAAGAAAGGCAAAAACTGCGATGCGAAACAAATTCCGACGATAAGCCGCGTTAGCACCAGGGATTTTACACCTGCTTTCTGCTGGTGTTTAGCAGGACGACTACCTGCAGCATGAAAGGGAACACAGCCAAGAGCCACACCGGAACACCCACAGGTGCCATAGAGTCAATGAGCATGATACATGGATACCCATGAGGGCCACAACACTCATCGCAACAACCCCAGTACCGCCAACGCCCCGCGAACCCGCATCTGAGCAAGTGTGTCCGTGTGGTCATTGTGTTAGCATGATGGGCACGGGCCCTGCAACATCACAGTGTGCTGTCTTCAGCGGACGTTACCATGTCACCTCAGCGTTGGCAGTGAGCCTGGACATGTAGCTACGCACGCATCCTCCTGCATGCATAAGCGGTGTGTGCTGGTCCGGCGTACACAGGTCAGCGCAGGGGTGTGCCTATCCGGCAAGGGGAACGGGGTGTCTCGGACATGTCCGTGTGCAAGAAGTGCGGTAAGTGTGTCTCTGTGTTCTGGTGTGGCCGCCACAAGGGCCGCACCAGTCGATGTTGTAAAGTGGCATGCACCACCTCCAAACGGCAGTGTCATAGTGTGATTGGAATGCCGCAGGACATGCGCAAATAGGCATTACAACGGTGTGCCGTAGGAGTGCACGGGATACAACAGCGCAACACACAAAAGTGTGGGGGCTCATGGGAGGGAGGAGCAGCTGTTTGGCAACGTAACACACAGTGAACCCGCCCATGTGCCACGTGCTGGGCATCTCATCCATGATGACCAGGGTCGCAGACATCCCACAATACCCACGACCGGCCTTTGTACACATCCTGTATGAATGCAGCTGGAGAAGTTACTGTAGGGATGAAAGGTTCTTTGTCTGAGCTATCTTGCGCTAACACATCTGCTGCTCTGAGAAGGAACTTGCAAGTGGCCAGCCCCCCCTGACAGATACGATAATATTTGCATCCGTCTCCCACACTACGCACTGCCCGATTTGAGAACAACGAGTACACATCCCACACTCAAAAGTCCTTTGTTGTAGTTAGCGTGCGTGGAATGGCCTTCACACGTGCTCCCACCACACCCCTGCCCTGCACCCATTGCACACAGACCCGGCTCATTGCACCAAGCTGTGCCATTTCATCCACAAGACTGGCACACGGCAAGCCAGTGCAGCTACAAGCAGAGCCACTGACGCAATGGCAGGGCATCCTGAACACATGGTCGACTCCATTCACGTCCACCTATACCTTGCACGTCTGCTGCATGTCCTGGGTGCACTGCCTTTGGCAGTGCTGCGGATCACTTACCGGCTGAGCTTCCGCATTGTGGACATCACCTGCGTTCAACCTGTATTGCAATGTCGCACGTGCCTATCCGAGTGGTGCATGGACGTGTGCCTCTCCAACGTGTGCGTAGGTGACATGGATTACGACGGGTTGGCGTACGACCAGGAGTGTCATGGTGATGCCCGTTTATGGCATGCATGGATGTTTGGCATGCATGTTGGGAACTGGGCCTGGGAGATTGCACGTGTCATAGTGTGCAGTGAGCAAATTGACCCACTTCCCGATTCTGCTTTGGTGCACATTGGGTACAGTGGTTGGAGTCAGCACATCTGTCCCGGTCAGCTGATGGATTACGTCGACGACATGTCAAAAATTGTGGCCAACCCTCACTCATTAGAGATAGTGGCTTACGCAGCTGACTCGTGTTCATGGACCAGTGACAAGGTACCTGCAACCACGACTCGATGTGCCACATTGCACGTGTCCCGCCGCATCATTGCACGTTGTGCATCTGGTCACATGTCCCAAGACGACAGTGGACATGGCTGCATTGGTATCGACTCATGTCCAAGGCGCGGACAACCAACGCTGCTTGACACTGACGTGTGTTGGTAATGGACTACCCCGAGGTGAACATGGACGTTTTCCTACGTTCCTTATTCAGGCATGCTGCTGCATTTGTTTGCATATCGTGGCACTACTCTTGGCCGTACTGACACGCACTTTTTTATAAAGTTTCCACATTTTCACTTGTCTCCAAATGTGTTGTGTCTTCATTTGTATGCCAATGTGTGTGTCACGGACTCTCTGGCTGCCTGCCATACGTGAATTGCTACCCCATCCGGACTGTGGGTTTGTACTTATGCGTTCTCATGTGCCTGTTTCGTACTGACGCTTTTGGACGTTTATCCACCACAGGCGAGTGCATTTGTGTCCTGTGTTAGATTGTGCGAATATTTGTGTTTGGACAACATTGTGTTGGATGTTGGTGTGCTCTGCTTCCTATGTGTGTGTGCTGCATTCTGTGTGAGATGTCCCTTCATGTGAGGTATTGTTCACCCTTCTCCCTTTCAGGCAGTGTGGTTTTCACTTCTGTGCATGTTCAGTGGTGTGATGTTGGCGGGTTGTGTGACTTGTGCTCCTTGTTGGTGTGTTTCATTTTAGCCATGGTTTGTCTGTAGTTGTGCTGTACTTAATTGTGCATGTGTGCCATTGTGCCCATCTCCCCCGTCCCCCCACTCCCTGCTTGTTCCTCTTCCTGGTGCTGTTGTGTCTGTAATTTTGTTACTCCACACATAAATACATGTAAAGAACAAATTAGAATAGTTCCTTGATTCTTTTAGATTGCAAAACTTCTCTCTATTGGTTATTTTTGAATTTTCCATATAAACAGTTTTTTTAATATTCAAGGACACATAGAAGTCAGAAGTGCAACGTATTCTATCAACACACTTTCTAGAACATTCTACAACATGTGCAGGTTAAAAGTTCATCAATTTTTTTAAACCTAACGATATTTTTTTGCAACATTTTCTCGAACATTTAACGGCACGTGCAGGTTAAAAGTTCACGATTGTTTTAAGTTTGAACAGTGCCTTCCAAATGCAAGTAGCAGGTGTGGTTGAGTTGACCAAATTTTATCCTATCATATGTACTCCACGTTTAAACTGCTTTTTCTTAACCAATCACAAAGATGCTTTTCCACAAAACGAATGTGCACCCTACTTTTAAAAAACAATGCTTTTCATCTCCCAATCAGTTATCGTTTTGAATGAGAAAAAAAGTAGTTCCCCACCTTTAAACATATCTCTTATTCTACGAACGGACTGCATGAGCTACAGACATCTATCCATACTTTCCAGCCATACCTTCAAAATGCTAGTGTGGATCGTAGGACATAGCTATGTTTTCTGCTGCAAGAGGTATGCAGAACAGAGACGTATTGACTTAGACCTAGGTTTACAAAATGTGGACATTAAATGGTTTGGACAGAGAGGATTGAAGTGGCACCAATTGTTGCCTTTGGTTAAAACCTGTTTGCATCTCCAACACCCTGACCTCATGATTGTGCACTGTGGTGGAAACGACCTAGGCACATTGACTGGTGTAGGTTTGGAAATGCTAATGAAAGACACCTTTCGACAATTGATGTTGCTTTTGCCTCAAACTGTCTTTGTATATTCCAATATATGCCAAAGACAGAAGTGGAAATGGTCAAACCAATTTTGTCCTCAGATTGAAAAATCTAGGAAGAATGTCAACAAAGCTGTGTCTGCATACCTCAGAGACCATAGAATGGGGTCGATCCACAACAACAACATACGTTTTGATATGGCTGAAATCTACAGAAGTGATGGAGTACACTTCACAGATCAGGGAAATCGAGTTTTTCTGAATAACCTGAAGCTGAGCATCCGCACTTATATGTAGCTCCAACTAATAAACACAAGGGCTCTTTTTAGAGCCGCCTTATATTCCCAATATTGGTTCGCAGAGTGACAGCTGCGCATGACAAAACTTTAACGATATAATGGAAGCACAGATAGTGCAGGGGTGTGCAAGCGACATACCTACGATGTAATGAAGAATTCTCGTGGTGGAGAACAGTTCTGTGTTTAAACAAGGTACCTACGGAGAAAGAAGTAGTGCAATAAGCACAAGGACGGTTTTCAACGCTAGTAGTTTAACACACCGCAAGGTGAAACCAATATATGAGTATTGTTAACAAAAAGTTTGAATACGGGAGAACGGTTAAGGATCCACTTATGGAATACTTAAAGTAAAGTGATTCCAAACTTAAACAAAGCCAAGTATGAGTTCAAAAATGAGAACGGTAGTCAGAAGCAAGCTGTAATGCCCACAGTTAAGGATAGTCATGTATGGTGCGTAAGAAGCGCAAAAACATTAAGAATACATTTAGTATGTGACTGGAAGTGGAGCACAACATTTTTTAGTTGGAGTAGAAAGCCTAATCTATAGCGGAAATGACCACCGTTAAGGTAAAATTGTACGTCGCGCATAAGGCGCCCATAGTGAAAAGCACAGTGTGTACAAATCTATAATGGAGAAAGCGCCAAAGCTGAACAACGTGAGAAAAACAAACTATGGATACACGGTGCACGTGATGCACAAAGCACGGAGGTACACCGTGTATCCGTTTAAAAAGCAATTAAAAACTGCAAACGTCTCCTTACAAGAAGTGCGGCGTGCAAGAGATCAAATACGGAAGAGTGGGTAGATCTTACCGTATTAAAATATTAGTCGAGAGATGGATCAAAGCCGTGTCCGGAACGCGTCCTGTAACCAGCGTGTCTGGTAGAATCTGCCCTGCGCTTACACGCGCTGCTAAGTAGCGTCAGTCTATTTCCGGTGAATTGGAAACTAGACTGCACAAGGTAAAGGAGTAAATACTCATTTCCGGGGTGTAACTATGCACGGCAAAAGTAAGCGCAAATTACTTCCGGATGAAAGAAAGTTCAATGGAGGTTCAAGGAGCCTCTACATCAGTAAAAATGAACTAAGTTAAGGTACCTGAAAACACAAGCAGGGGTAACCATGGCAACGCGTAACATGTGTTACCCATAAACCGGAAAGTGATGAAAGGAGCCAGCACCCGGTGAAGTAAAAAAATTTATAATGCTATGTTTAAGGTGAGAAACAGACAGCTAAAGTGACCCTTTGATACCTTGAGATTTCCTAAGCGAGTTGTAAGAGAAAAGGACAATAGTACAAGGGCACACAAGAATAGTAAAAAATAATAAAAAACAGAGGCAATGCTCAGCAAGTCTGGAAATCACGTAAATAATACGAGAAGTTCTCTTGTAAGTCCAAGAGACAAGAAGAGGACAGAAAAGAACAGCATATTGGGGTATACCATGCATCTGATGTGACTGTGAATGAAGTTCAGGAAGCAGTTCCCAATTAGAGATATGTGTGGCAATAAGGTTACAGTGCCACCAATAATTAAATAACCATATACAGATTTGACAGTATTTTAAGCAGTCAGGTTTGCAGGTGGTACCAAGCATCTTTGGTTCAGTTAGTAGGAACAGTAGTAGGGACATAGAGACACACAAATAGTGAGATAAACATTCAAAATTATAAAACATTGCGGCTAAAAGAAGTCAACCATGAAGTTTAAACAACACAGAACCACATGTAAAATTAGTTGGTTTTGAAGTTTAGGCAACACAGAACCACATGTAATTTAGTTGGTCAGACGGAAGAGGTGGGGTTGGCAAACACATACGACATGTCTGTTAGATTAGGAAGTGAGTCAAACATCGGAAATATATTCATGTACAAGTGTCCCACGAACCGTGTGACACACATCTAGACTCTAATTTTCTTCAGATATAAAAGGATCATACATGTATTGATGGCATCACAGAGTACTATGTGATGATGTTAGTATGACAGGCAGGTTGGGTCTGCAGGCAGGTTTGGCAAAGTACTTAGAGAAAGTAATGCATCTCCCTATCTGTGTTGAGGCCCAGGGTTGAAGAGCGTAACGTACAAATCCATCTGGCTTCAAGTTGTCTCAGTGTAAGTGCCCTGTCCCCGCCTCATTGGTTGTTCAAGACAATGTCTATGCCATGAAAGCGGAAACAAGCTCTATCCACACCCGTTTTACATTCATGTGAAGCAATGGCATACGATGTGTCCCCATTACGTGCAGCTCTGCGGTGTTCCTGAATGCGAACTTTGAGTTATCTGGTTGTGCTACCAACATAGATCTTCCCACAACAACAAATAATAACATAAACAACAAAGCTGGTCAAACAATTAATAAATTGTCGAATCTTATGTTCAGTGTTGGTGTTGTAACTGAACGTCGTCAACCTATTGCAGCCTAGTTGGCAGATGTTACAGGCGCTGCATGTATAAAAACCCTTGGGTTTTGTTAGCCAGCTACGTTGTTGTGGTGCATTCGGTGAGGTGTAGCTAGGGCAAAGGACATCTCTCATAGTCTTGCTTCTTTTAAAGGTCATGGAGGGTCTTTCAGTAATCATGTTGTTGACCCCAGGTACACCTTTAAGCAGTGCCCAGTGTTTGCCCAGTGATTTGAATACCTCATGATTTAGTGTAGAGTAGGTAGTGATAAAGGAGAGTCTCTGGGCTTCCTGCTCTCGTTTCCTATTCCTGTTTTTTAAAATGTCTTCTCTTTTTATGGTCTTGACCCTGTTGCCAGCAACGGTAAGTGTGTGTGAATCATAGCCTCTTCTTTTAAGTCTGTCTGTGGCCAGACTAGAATGTAAGTCAAAGTTGGCCTCCTCGCTGCAGTTTCTGCGAATTCGCAGCAACGCACCAAAAGGGATGGCCTTCTTTGTGGACGGGGGATGTGAACTGGTGTAGTGTAGAATACTATTGACAGCTGTTTCCTTCCTGTGAAGTGTACTATGAATGGTATTGCCCAGGACATATAATTCCAAGTCTAGAAAGTGTATCTTGGTTTGAGACATTTCAAGGGTAAAGGAGACATTGAGAGTGTTATCATTGAGAAAATTGAAGTATTCTTTCAATTCCGGACCAGTGCCTGTCCAGATAATGATAATGTCATCAATGTAGCGGCCCCAGAATTGGATATGTTTTGTCCATTCTGAGGCCGCTCTGGACCATGCATGGATGCGCTCCACCCACCCCATAAAGAGGTTAGCGTACGACGGCGCAAATTTAGATCCCATGGCGGTCCCCTGCTCTTGTTTGTACCACGTGGTGTTAAATATAAAGAAGTTATTGTCCAAGAGGAGATCTATCATCTCTAGCAACATCTGGTTGTGGTCATATAGACTGGCATGTCTGGTGGAGAGATAGAAATCCACAGCTCGCTCCCCAAGGTCTCGTTTAATGCAAGTATACAAGGATTCTACATCCAGTGTAGCAAACCACATGTTTTCGTCCCATTCTAAGTCTACAAATTTTTTAAGTAGGTCCGTACTATCCCTGATGTATGAGGGTAAGTTAGTCACTAACGGCTGCAGGAAGGTATCCACAAACTTAGCAAGAGCCTCGGTCATAGAGCCAATTCCCGAAATGATTGGTCGTCCTGGTGGGAAAGGCATCTTCTTATGTATCTTAGGAAGAAGATATATGCACGGATATCTGGGGTTACTGATGGAAATAAACTTGTGTTCTGTGTCAGATAAGAGACCCACCTCCTTCCAATGTGTCAGCTGGGTATTTATTTTAAGGGTGGCAATTGTGCAAGGATTGTGAGTGAGTCTGGTGTAATGTGCAGTATTGTTCAACTGTCTTTCTACCTCACTCTCATAATCAGTCCTATTCATAACAACAACATTGCCCCCTTTATCCGCCTCTCGTATATATATATATATATATATATATATATATATATATTCACTGAAAAAACCATAGGTTTCAGACACGTTATAGTTAGAAATTAGCATTTAAAAAACCTTTGAAATTCACTGAAAAAACCATAGGTTTAAGGGACAGTTATAGTTAGTTGGACATTTCACTCGTACAAAACCCGTGAAATTCCCCCGTTATAGTTAGTTCAGCTAACTATAACTCGCGCCCCCGCAATGCACTGCTGATGACGTCACATATTACATCACTCATGACATGGTCAGTGACATCACTGATGACATCACTGATGACATCTCAAATGACATCACTGATGACATCATGCAGTGACTGTGTGTTTCTGTAAAGTTTAAATATGTTTAATATATATAGGCAAAGGCGTATTGAAGAATGACTGGGTGTATAAGTGTCTCAATGGATGATTGAGTAGGTGCGTGACTGACTCTACAAGTGAGTGATTTAACGTATCTTACTGAATGCATGGGTTACTGACTAAACTGTGTGAACGTCTGTATCCGTCTGTCTGTTGGTGTATAAGTGGATGCATGGATTTCCGAATAGCTACATGAGTGTCTATATGGGTTATTGATTGGTTCTCTGAGTATCTGTATGTGTGGCTGAGTGTTTGTGTGGGTGGGGTGTGTGTGACTCTGTACATAGATGTGTGAGTGGGTGATTCACTGGGTGCATGATTTGAAGAGTGCATCTGTGATGGACTGCTTGGGTGGGTGAGTGTGTGTATGGGTGTGTTAGTGAGTGAATGTATATCTCAGTGGTACATGTGCGAGTAACTACATATGTAAAAGGCAGTATATATGTGTGTTAGAGTATTTAAAAGGCTATAAGTGAGAGTGTGTGATTGTGAGAGTGGCTGTATGGATGCGTGTGTGCTTGTATCAGTTATTGTATAAGAGCGTAAGAATGTGCTAGTATTTGTATGAGTAAGTGAGCTGGTGTGTGTATAACTGTATAGGTGAGTAAATGGGTGTGTGATTATTTTTTTGCATGACTGACTAGGTGTGTGACTACCTCTATGGATGACCCCCGCACCGGCAGCAGGTCAGCCCAGCACCATGTGACTCTGGGCAATAGCTTGCTTAATCTTCGCGACGGCCCCCAGCGCCGGGATGCCTTCGGGTAGCTGTTCGCACTTTACAAATACTGGATTTGGATTTGGATGGATGAGTGGCGGTGTGTGAGTGTTTATATAGGTGTATGAGTGCATATGATAGTCCTGTACTGAGTGTCCGTAAGTATGAGTGACTGTACGGGTGAGTGTGTAGATGTGTGTGTGTAGACCTAAGAATCAGTGAGTGGGTATGTAGATATTGGTATTGGAGTGTGTATGGTTTTGAGAATGACAGTCTGTAATTTAGAGTGGGTGTATCAATAGTTATATTAGGGTGTGACAAGATGCATGAAATTATCACATGGATGATGTCATCAGTGATGTCATCAGTGATGTCATTTGAGATGTCATCAGTGATGTCATCAGTGATGTCACTGTCATGTCATGTCATGAGTGATGTAATATGTGACGTCATCAGCAGTGCATTGCGGGCGCGAGTTATAGTTAGCTGAACTAACTATAACGGGGAATTTCACGGTTTTGTACGAGTGAAATGTCCAACTAACTATAACTGTCCCTTAAACCTATGGTTTTTTCAGTGAATTTCAAAGGTTTTTTAAATGCTAATTTCTAACTATAACGTGTCTGAAACGTATGGTTTTTTCAGTGAATTTCAAAGGTTTTTTAAATGCTAATTTCTAACTATAACGTGCCTGAAACCTATGGTTTTTCCAGTGAATTTCAAAGGTTTTTAAATGCTAGTTTCTAACTATGCCTACAGAGGTAGGACATGTGAAGAAAGAAGAAAAAACGCACAGAAAGAAGCAAAAGAAATGCAGAAAGAAGCAACAGAAGTCCACAAAGACGAAGAAAAGTGCAGGAAGAAGCAAAAGATGTGCAGAAAGAACCAACAGAGGAGCAGAAAGAGGCCTTGTTCCAAAATCATCCTGTGCCCACAACTTTTTCCGACGTGTACTGGTGGTAACTGACTCTGACTAACCAGAGCCAGTGCTATGTTAAAACACACTTAGAATACAGTGAAAACACCTACATACACTAGGGAACACTATGCGTTGGGGTACCCCTGTGATTAGCATGACCTCCTCTGTAAATCCCTAGTACATAATAGGGCAGGGGGATTAAACTACCTCTTAAAACGCGCTACAGGGCGCGTTTGCACAGTGGAGAAGGGAGGGGGGCCTGAGGTGACATGTGTGCAAACGCGCCCCGTGGCACGTTTTAAGTTGCGAGATTAAGTCCCCTTGAATCCTGAGTTTCCCTGGGGCCCAACTAGCCCCCAGGTACCTACAGTTAGGACCACAGAGCTGAGTTGCAGAGAGGCGTTCCGAGGCCACGCACCTTTTTCACCTCTCTGCAACGCAACTCTGTTGTGCTTACCGAAGGTACCTGGTGGGCTAGTTGGCCCCCAGGGTCCCTCAGGATTCAAGGGGAATTAATTCCCCAACTTAAAACGCACCACAGGGCATGTTTGCGCACATGTCACCTGAGGCCCCGCCCCCTCCCTTCACCACTGTGCAAAAGCGCCCCGTGGCGCGTTTTAAGTTGGGGGATTAGGTCACCTTGAATCCTGAGGGTCCCTGTGGCCCAAATAGCCCACCAGGGACTTCCAGTAAGCACCACAGGCCTGCGTTGCAGAGAGGTGGTCCGAGGCCACGCCCCTTTTTACACCTCTCTGCAACGCAGCTCTGTGGCGCTTACTGGAGGTACCTGGTGGGCTAGTTGGACCCCAGGGACCCTCAGGATTCAAGGGGACTTAATACCCAAACTTAAAACACGCCACAGGGTGTGTTTACACAAATGTCACCTCAAGCCCCGCCCCCTCCCTTCACCACTGTGCAAACGCACCCCGTGGTGCGTTTTAAGTTACAGGATTAGGTCACCTTGAATCCTGAGGGTCCCTGGGGCCCAACTAGCCCACCAGGAACCTCCAATATGCGCCAGGGGGCTGCGTTGCAGAGAGGTGTTCTGAGGCCACGCCCCTTTTTACACCTCTCTGCAACGCAGCTCTGTGGCGCTTTCTGGACGTACCTGGTGGGCTAGTTGGCCCCCAAGGACCCTCAGGATTGAAGAGGATTTAATTCCCCATCTTAAAACGCGCCACGAGGCCTGTTTGCACACATGTCACCTCAAGCCCCACCCCCTCCCTTCACCACTGTGCAAACGCGCCCCGTGGCGCGTTTTAAGTTACAGGATTAGGTCACCTTGAATCCTGAGGGTCCCTGGGGCCCAACTAGCCCACCAGGAACCTCCAATATGCGCCAGGGGGCTGCATTGCAGAGAGGTGTTCTGAGGCCACGCCCCTTTTTACACCTCTCTGCAATGCAGCTCTGTGGCGCTTTCTGGACGTACCTGGTGGGCTAGTTGGCTCCCAAGGACCCTCAGGATTGAAGAGGATTTAATTCCCCATCTTAAAACGCGCCACGGGGCCTGTTTGCACACATGTCACCTCAAGCCCCGCCCCTCCCTTCACCACTGTGCAAACGCCCCCGTGGCGCGTTTTAAGTTGGGGGATTAACTCCCCTTGAATTCTGAGGGTCCCTGGGGTGCAACTAGCCCACCAGCTACCTCCATTAAGCGCCACAGAGCTGCGTTGCAGAGAGGTGTAAAAGGGCGTGGCCTCAGAACACCTCTCTGCAACGCAGCCCTGGCGCATACTGGAGGTTCCTGGTGGGCTAGTTGGCCCCCAGGGACCCCCAGTATTCAAGGGGAATTCGTTCCCCTTTGCAAACGCGCCAGGGGCGCATTTGCAGAGTGCTGCCAAGGAGGGGCGTGGCCTCCGGCGCGATGCCGGGTTTTTTTTTTTTTAAAAGGGGGCTGTGTTGCCCCCCTTCTTTTTAATTATTTTGGGCCCTGGGGACCCCATCCCCCAGGGCCTGACCCCTTTTATTTTTTTTTAAAAAAGCAACGGGAAGGGGACCGCGTGGGCCCCCCTCCCGTGGCCAATTTTGGCCCGGGGACCCCATCCCCCGGCTCATTGCCACCTTTTTTTAAATTTTATTTTCATGGAGGGGGGCTGCGTTGCCCCCCTCCTCAGGCCTCCTTAGGCCCCGGGGACCCCATCCCCCAGGGCCGGCCTTTTTTTTTTACATTAATTTTTTTCCTTAATTTGGGGGAGGGGGGCCGCGTGGCCCCCCTCCCGGGCCACTACTTGCCCCAGGGACCCCATCCCCCGGGGCTGGCCCTATCCTTTGGGGACCATGGGGAGACCCCAACTCCCCCACGGTCCCACCGGCTCCCCGCGTCCTGCGGGAGCCGGCATTGCTTTTCCACATGGGGAGCTGCTGACAGCAGCTCCCCATATGGAAAAGCAATTTGCTTTGAATTTTGTAAGAGAGAGCAGGTTTCCTGCTCTCTCTTCCAAAATCCAAAGCAGTTTGCTATGACAGGACGGGAGCCGCGAGGCTCCCGTCCTGTCATAGCAAACTACAGTGTCCCGGGGGGTGAGCACCCCGGGACACTGCAGGAGCCAGCCTTGGGGGGTGGTGGTCCCCAGGGCCATCACTGGCTCCAGGAGGGGGCCGCGCGGCCCCCTCCCAACATCTACAAAGCCCCGGGAGGTGGTGGTCCTCGGGGCTTCGGGAGTCCGAAACAGACCCCCACATTTGTTTAATTAGTGCCCCGGGGGGTCGCGGTCCCTGGGGCTTGGGGGGCCTTAGAGGCCCCCCAAGTAATTAATAAATAAAACCCTGCATGCCCCCGGGACTTGGCCCACCCGGGGGCCAATTAACCACGAAGCGCGGGAGCCCGCGCTTTTTTTTTTTTTTATCGGCAGGATCCGCGCACCCAGTGCGTTTTTTGCTGATTTAAAAAAAAAAAATGTTTTGGGCCCTTGGGGTCCTTGTAGGACCCCCTGAGCAGGCCTAGAGGGTCAGTGTGTTTCTACCCTGCCCCCTTTTTGTGTTTTGCGCACTTGTTTTCCTGATTTCTTGTGCCTCGGTTCTACCGAGGCACAAGATGGCTGCCAACACTTCCTGGTTTGGAGTGTTGACAGCCAATTAGCATACAGCTCGTGATCGGAAGGGTGCGCGCAGGAGCGCGGATCCTCCGCGGCCATAGATATATGTGTTTTTACTTTTGATTTTCTCAGCAACTACTGAACGGATTTACACCATTTAACAAAAAGGGTTCTTTCTGAACCAAGAACTACCTCTTTGCCAAATTTGGTGTAATTCCGTTCAGCAGTTCGGGCTGTAGCCGTGTCTAAAGTTTCCTATGGAAAATTGCATGGGGAGAACATGTTTTGGGACCCCCCTTTTTGCTCGGCCCCCACTTGACGAATCACCCCGAGACTTTCAGGATAGGAGCGGACCGGAGCGGGCCACAAAGTTTGAAAATTTCGCGAAGATTTGTCAACCGGCGCCAAAGTTATTTCAAATAGAATGTTGCGGATTTCCTATGGAAAATAGGTCCTAACTATAACTATCTACTGGCGACCGCCAGTAGATAATATATATATGTATACATACATACATATATATATATATATATATATATATATATATATATATATATACATACATATATATATATATATATATATATATATATATATATATATATATATATATATATATATATATATATATGTCATAGGGTGAATCATTGTTGTTTACTATTGTCACGTGAGGCGTCACGGTTTGAAATGCCGAATTGTTGCACAGTATACCTGACATTGACAAAGCCACAAGGTGAAACGCGTCTGTCAGGGGGAGGGGGTCTGCGGAATAAAGCACTTTGTACACCGGATACCTTGTGAGTGCTTTCCTTCATAGTCGTAGAACCAGCGCGTCTGAGTTTCCTGTATATATACATATATATATATCTATATATATATATATATAATATATATATATATGTATATATATATGTATACATACATACATACATATATATAAACAGACACACATATACACATATATGTATATAGCTATATGCCAGCTTGGGCCTCTCATTGGTGGGCTCTCCTCCCACCCCAGTAATTAAGGCCTCGAACATAGGTGTCCAGATTGACAATGAGCTGATTTTGGGAAATTAAATTAATGCTATGGTTTCCTCCTGTTTTCTTACAATAAGGATGATCAAGAAAATTCACCTTTTCTCCCAGCCAACGCTAAAAAGACTGTCATCACTGCCCTAGTTCTCTCTAAGCTGGACTATTGTAATGGACTCTATGGGAACATACAGGCACAACACCTCAATAGGTTGCAGATGGTACAAAACACAGCAACTAGGCTGCTAGTAGGAATTCCTAAATTTCAGTCTGTTGCCAAAGAAATCTACAATTTACATTGGCTTCCTGCTAAAAGCTGTATCAAATTCAAAGCCCTCTGCATCGCCTATAAGGCCCTGCATAACACTGGCCCAGAATGTTTGAGGCATCTTTTTAAATGGTATCAGCCCAACAGACTCCTGCGTTCGGCCGGGGCGATGCAAATTGTGACACACATTCCGTAAAACAAACTGGGGTGGCAAACTTTTCGTTATAGGAACGACTAAGTTGTGGAATGGTCTTCCTCCTCACATCAAAGCTATGCCCTCCCTGATCTCCTTTAGGAAGGAGCTTAAAGTAAAACGTGGTTGTTTAATAATTAAGACACCCCCTCCAGTCGTGTTCAAGTTAGTTCAGCGCCAAGACACCTCAGGGTATACGATCGAGCTACAAATTGTGTTAACATAATATAATATAACATATATGATGTCCAAGGATTGTTGAAAAGTGATCATGTCCCCCTAACGTGCAGGTGCTCTGTTGCAGGTGTGATTCCCCGCATCAATATACACAACACTTTGGCAGCAGCGGGCAGCCAAAGAAGATTGGCACGCCAAGGTTTGTGCAAATTAAGGGTAGTTTATTCAAGCAGATTCAATCTATTCCAGCACATTTTGGCTACAAGAGTTTTTCTCAAGATGAGCAAGCCCCATCACCATCAGAAATATATGCAAAACACAGTCATGGACTGTTGGACCTGGCCATTTTTGCAGGGTCATCCCCAAACATTTTGCCTTCCTCCTCTATTCTTCTCACTTCGTTTTTGGACTCTGGGCACTTTACCTCTGCTAACAAGTGCTAAAGTGCTCTGTGTAAAACGTATTGTTGATTGGTTTATCCATGATTGGCATATTTTGATTTAATAGTAAGTGCCTAGTACAGTGCACCATGTATGCCCATGGCCTGTAAATCAAATGCTACTAGTGGGCCTGCAGCACTGATAGTGCCACCCATATGAGTAGCCATGCAAAACATGCAGTGTCTCTGTGTGCAGATTTAAACTGCCATTTCGAACTGGCAAGTGCATCCACTTGTCAGGCCCAATCCATGTACGTCACCCCTAAGGTAGGCCCAAGGCAGCCCCATGAGCAGGGTGCAGTGTATTTAAAAGGTAGGACATGTACTGGTGTGTTGTACATGTCCTGATAGTGAAATTCTGCTAATTTCATTTTTCACTATTGCAATGACTATCTCTCCCAAAGGAGAACATGGGAATTGCCTTGAAATATCTTTTAAGTGCAATTTCCCATTGGGAACTGATAGAGATTTGGAGTTTGGGGTCTCTGGCCTCATAATTTAAAAAAAACATATTTTGGTGCAGTTGCTTTTTAAATTGCATATTTGAAAATGCCACTTTTAGAAAGTGGATATTTTCTTGCTTAACCATTCTGTGCCTCTGCTTGTCTGTAGAATCCATGTCTGGGTTCATAGGTGGGCTCTTGTGCATCCACTCTAGACAGTCACACAAAGGGAGCTGAGATGTGCCTGATGGGCCATCACCAGTATGATGGGCCTTCCTGAGCTAGAGTGGTGGGAGGAGTTATCACTGACACCTGAATAGGGCTGTGTCAGTCCACACACAAAGCTGTCTCCACCCCCCATAGTGTGTCTGGAGCCAGGTCAGGGAAAGGCAGGTCTTGTGCACTACAAATACCTTCCTTTGAAGATTGCCCCCTTCAAAGGCAGAAAGGGGTGTAAGTATTGCACCTCTGACACTCTCAAATCAGAACTCTTATTGACTAAAGGACATTCTGCCAGGAAGAAGAGATAGATGCTGTAAGAGGGACTGACACTCTGCCTGTTGCTTTGTTGTGCTGGCCTGCTGCTTGCTGCTTCTCTCCTGCAAGTGAAAGGACTGGACTTTGCTTTCTGTATCCTGCTTCCAAGGTTCTTCAAGGGCTTTTGTGTGCTTGCCTCCTCTTTTGGCAAGTGGTGCCAAATACGGTCACTGGGCATTGGAAGTGGAATCTGGTGAACTGAGAAAATCCATGCATCGACTACCAGCGCCTTTTTTATCGGCGCATCGCTTCCAACTTAAACACATCGCTGCTGCCAGCACCGAAACATAGTTCCCAATCGGCGCATTGACCACAGCTTCCACCTCAGGCCACAGGGTCCCATCCCAGAGCATCAGAGGAAATGCCGCAGCATGGGTTTTGAGCAGCACATCACCATAGTCTGTGACGCAGCGATCTAGCTCCAATGCAGCACCTGCTTCATCGCTGTGGAATCGACGCAGCACGTCTGGATTTTTGACGCATCGGCCGTGGGCACCGATATCTTCTTTGATGATGCTTAGCGATAAGGAAGAGAGGCCGCGTGTCCGTAGAATGACGCATCACCTCCCCTTCCAGTAAGGAACCAATGCATCACCTCCCCTGACAGTAAGGAACAGACCTATCACCTCCCCTGGGAGTAAGGAACTGGTGAATCGTTTTGCTTTTCCGGCACCTCACCTCCCCAGCACTGTTTTGTCTTTGAATTTTGAAACATCAAGGGTACTTTGTGCTAAAAGTGATGCATCCATAGATTTCTATGGACTGAACCTATTTAACCGCTTCGATGCGATCGGAATTCCGCTCAGGTGCTGGACATTCCGATCGCGGGCGTGGTCGTGACGAGCTCAGCTCGTCATGCGCACACGCCCACCGCGCAGCATGACGAGCTGAGCTCGTCATGAGCATCGAAGAGGTTAACCTTTGAAAAGTGATGTCTTTACTGGTGTATGTTGGATAGTTTGGCATTTTGGTCTTGTTTTATTCAGATAAATATTGGCTATTTTTCTAAACTGGTGTGGACTCCTTTTGTAGTGTTTTCACTGTGTTACTGTGTATGTGTGTACAAATGCTTTACACATTGCCTCTGAGATAAGCCTGACTGCTCATGCCAAACTACCAAAGGGGTGAGCTGGGGTTATCTTAGCTGTGTAATCCTTTACCCTGACAAGAGTGAGAGTCCCTACTTGGACAGGGTGCAAACTACTTCCAACTAGAGACCCCATTTCTAACATTGGTGTTCAGCTGTGAGGATAGGGCTTGTGTTTGTACTTTACATACAGTTATTAGTGTACACTACTCCATATCGCAGACCACTACTAAACCATATACTGTTTTTGATTTTTCTCTTCTCTGCAACTCCTGCGTTTGTGATCCACAATCATGTCTCAGGCTGGTGAGCCAGCAGTTGAAGCTACAGATTTGGTGTGTGAGCTAGAGAGGTTGGAAACCTCTATGGTGCCTCAGCTCAAAAAGTTCTGCAAGGAGCTCAAATGTCCTATTAAAGGCCTCACTAAGAAAGAGGAGCTGCAAAATGTGCTGAGGGCCTGGTTGGCAGCAAGGAAGGCTGGTGGGCGTACTGAGGATGAACATGAGGATGTGGAGGTGAAGGAGAGCCTGCATGAGGATTTTGTGAATCAGGATCTGTCTAGGAGGAAGGCATCTTCCAGGGCAAGAAGCAGTATCTCCTCTAAAAGCCTGCCCCTAGAGGAGCTGGAGGACATACGGGAAGAAAGGCAGTTCCAGCTGCAACTTGCTAGACTCAAGATGGAGGTGAAAAAGAGGACCCTAGCTCAGGAGCTGAGCTTAAATGAGCTGGGTTTGAAGGTCAAGTCCAGCACATATGGTGGCAGCATTGTATCAGTGCATTCTGAGAAACTAGTGCACATTCCTAAAAATATAGGGAAAGAGTATTCCAAGGGCGATAATATCCAGAGGTGGTTTCAGGGTTATGAGGCAGCTCTTCACATATCCCACAATCCTGCCCCCACAATTACTCTCACGTCCCTGAGAGTAATTGGGGGGCAGGATTGTAGAATCACTTCATGGTGGAGAGGAGGGACACATTGTTGACCATAGGGAAGGCACATGAACTCACCTACACTGAAATGAAGGACGCCCTTCTCACCCGATATGGTCTTACCCCAGCTAAGTATAGGGATCAGTTTAGGCACAGCAAGAAACTTGATTCCCAAACATGGCTGGAATGTGTAGATTCATTTTGCAGAACACTGAGTGGTTGGGTGAAGTGCAGTGAGGTAACAGATTATCAGTGGCTGTTCAATTTGATTGTGTGGAAGCACTTGCCTAGTCTATGTTTTCCAGAGCTGCGCAAGCACTTGATGGGCAGCAGACTTACTGACCCCAGGAAGCTTGCTCAGGAGGCGGACTGTTGGGTGAGTACCAGTGTCCAAAAGAATTTGTGTGGTTGAGAACCAGCCAAGAAGGGTGGGTCAGGCTCCCCCAGCAGATTCAATGGGGATCAAGGGAGACGCAGACAGATTCTAGAGTAAGGGGGAAGGAAAGGGATCCCATGCCCCTTCCAAGAAACAAGGGGGAGGTTTTAGTGGGCGGTGACCCTGGGCATCCCATTTCCAACCCAGCTGCTATAAGTGTTTCCAGTTAGGATACAAGCAGGGAGGCCCTGTCTGTCCAAAGAAACCATCCACTGGTGGTACCACTACAGGGGTGGCTAATGTGGCCTTAGGGAAAAGTAGGCACCAGGGGCAGGTCATAGACCATGCCATGATCTCCCTTAGTTGGGAGAAGTGAGGGTGGGAGTCATCACTTCCAACACGTGGGAGTGAATGGGGTCATGGTCACTGCTCTGAGAGACACTGGAACTAGCCACACCATGATGGTAGAAAGGCTAGTTTCTCCATAACAGTGCACTGGCCAGGTGTGTAGGGTAATTCCAGCCCATGGGCAGGACTTCTTCCGCCCTATGCCCTTGGTGTCCCTAGAGTGGGTGGGGAGGTGACCCAGAAGAGGGTCATAGTTAGTCCTCAGATGCCCATAAACTGTGTTCTGGGAAATTAGTTGCCCCAGGTGTCAGGGGAACTGGGAGGATCAGCTGCCATGAGCACCCTAACAGTTCAGGTTTCTGGGGGTACCTTCCCCAAAGCAGAAAGTACAGGGCCACAGAGGGAGGAACAGGGTGAGGGAGAGCCCACACTTGTCTCCTGTTCAGCCTAAGGGTACAGACCCTGAGCTTAGGGACCAGTCTCAGGATAATATATCCCTGAGCTGTGGGAAGTGAAGTGGAAAAAGGGCGCAAGGCGCCTGGGGCTACTGACCCCCACTTTGAGAAACCACAGAGGACAGAGGCCTCGGGATGCCCTGGGGCCTGGCTCTTGACACTGACAGCTGTCAGTGGTCTCTGTTGGTTACTGTATTTATGGACACAGTGTTCCCTGGGTAGGGGACAGAAGTCAGACCCAAGGGGTGGTATGGGCCACATCACTTTGTTGGCCATTGTGGTATTGTCTGCCTACTGTGGTACATCTGTGAGCAAGGTAAAGATAGGTGCTTCACAGATGGGGTCCATAGATGAGGAGAAGTGTTCACCATGGGTTAGCTTAGTAGACCCTGAGAGCATAGATGGAGAAACACCACTGGGCTCAGAGAGGCATAGAACTGGAACAGGCCCCAACAGTTGCGGGCCAGGGTCCCTGTTCTATTGCCTCAGGCAGGGAAGTCCATCAAGGTATTTATTAGTCTAAACTGGCTTTAGGCTGGAGGGAGGTTGTGTTGGACCTGACTGTTTTTGCAGGGTTATCCCCAAATGTTTTGCCATCCTCCTATAATTTTCTGACTTAGTTATGGCTGGTTTTATGACTCTGGGCACTTTACCACTGCTTACCAGTGCTAAGGTGCATATGCTACCTGTGTAAAATGTATTGGTGATGGGTTTGTCCATGATTGGCATATTTGATTTATTAGTAAGTCCCTAGTAAAGTGCACCAGGTGTGCCCAGGGCGAGTAAATCAAATGCTACTAGTAGGCCTGCAGCACTGATTGTGCCTCCCACATGAGTAAGACCTGCCACTGCAGTTTTAAACTGCCATTTCAACCTGGCAAGTGCACATAAATTCGCTCCATGGACAGGGTGCAGTGCATTTAAAAGTTATGACATGTACTGGTGTGTTTTACATGTCCTAAAAGTGAAACACTGCTAATTTTGTTTTCCACTATTGCAACGACTATCTCTCCTACTGGGTAACATGGGGATTGCCTTGAAATATCTGTTAAGTGTAATTTCCCATTGGGAGCTGATAGAGATTTGGATTTTGGGGTCTCTGGACTCACAATTTAGGAATACATCTTTTGGTGAAGTTGGGTTTTAAATTGTGTGTTGATTTTAAATTATGATTCCAGAGACACTAAACATGAATCAGTGATCTCTTCCCATTTGGAAATTATACTTCAAAAATATAATAAGACACCTCCAATGTTATCCTATGGGATAGGCAGTAGTGAAAATGAATTTAAGAGTTTTTCACTACCAAGACATGTAAAACATAAAAGTAATTGTCCAACTTTTAAATACACTGCACCCTGACCTTGGGGCTCTCTGGGGCCAGCCTTAGGGGGTTTTTATATGTATTAAAAAGGAAGGTTTGGCTCTGGCAAAAAGTTTATTTTGCTAGGTCGAAATGGCAGTTTAAAACTGCACACACAGGCTCTACAATGGAAGTCCTGAGACATGTTTAAAGGGCTACTGAAGTAGGTGGACATTTGAGATGTCATCAATGAGTGGGTGTGTGAGTCTCTGAGTGGATCTGTGAGTCGTGCGTGAGTCTCTGAGTAGGTTTGTGAGTGGGTGTGAGAAAGTATGAGGGTTTCTGTAGGTGGGTACATGAGTGTCTGAGTGGGCCTGTGATTGGGTGTACATGTCTGAGTAGGTATGTGAGTGGGTGCATGAGTGCCTGAGTGGGTGTGAGAGTGTCTAAGTGGGTCTGTGAGTAGGTGCGTGAGTGTCTGAGTAGGTCTATAAGTACATGTGAGAGTGTCTGAGTAGGTATGTGAGTGGGTATGTGAGTTGATCTATGAGTGGGTGTGTGAGTGTCTGAGTGGGTCTGTGTGTGGGTATATCAGTGTCTGATTGGGTCTGTCAATGGGTGTATGAGTGCTTGAGTTTGTGAGTGGATCTCTAAGTGTCTGTATGGGTGTGTCAGTAGCTGTGTGAGTGACCACAACAGAACCGCAACTGCCCCTTTATCCAACAGGAGTCCACAGTTTTGCACAAAATATCTACTCAAGTTGAGTGCTTTCTTCTGGTTAATTAGTAACTGCTACATCATTGGGTAAATGTCCAGTGTGAATTCAACTCTACATCTGTGTAATGGACTACGAGGAAATGTCTCCATTGGCCTTGTGTACATTTCGTCAATGTGATTGTTCCTTCTGCTTCTTTATCCAGAAATCTGTGATAGCGTGAATCCTCCTAGAGTCTACAAAGCTGTAAATCTCCACGAAACAAGGGTACTTCCTCCTTTCTATATGAAGTAAGTGCTTCTTTGTTTGGTGGAGATGACCTCATATTCCTCGGCTAAAAGAATGTGTTATCAAAATCCGTGGGAAACATGCTGAGGGGCTTTTCGTAAGCTGTCCATCATCCTGGCAAAAGCCAGGAAGACCTTTGCATACTACTAAGGTGGGCAGGGACCATCGCCCAATTATTAGAAGGAGAGGGAGGCTGTGAGCCCCCTCCCCATGCCGATTTCGGACCCAGGGACCCCATCTCCCGGGGCTTGCCCACTAGTCAATGGGAGAAGTGAGCCATGCATTCCCCTCCCTGGGCTGAACCCCATCCCTTGGGCCCAGCCTTCAAATGTTGAGTGCCCTGGAGCCCATCCAGGGCACCAAGTCATCAGCGTTGGGGACCGCGGGGAGAGCCTGAATGCCCCCGCAGTCCCTGCCGGCTCCTTGCCTCCAGTGGCAGCCAGCATTGCATTACTTTCACACACAGGGAGATGCTAAATATTCAGCTCCCTCTGTGTGTGACCAATCATTTTGTCTGTTTCCCTGCCCACTTGACAGCAGGCAGGGAAACAGACAAAAACTCTGCTCCGAGCAAGCGAGAGCTGTTTAACAGCTCCCGCTTGCTGGCAGTAGAGTTAGTATTTGCTCTGACTTGACAGTAACCGTCACAGCTTCTGCCAAGTCAGAACAAATAGCTATGTCCCAGGGGTGGGTACCCCAGGACATAGCAGGAGCCGGCCCTGGGGTGTGGCTGTCCTCAGGGCCAGTAATGGCTCCAAAAGGGGGGCTGTGTGGCTCCCCTCCTTCTCTGTGCAGGGGCCAGCCCCGGGAAAGTGATGGTCCCCAGGGCTGTATATGGCCCTGGAGGGGCCCCCACCCAGTATTAGATATTTTATACTCCCCAAGGAGGTGGTGGTCCCCAGGGCCAGGGGGGTTCACGTGCCCTCACATAAATTGTTGTTTTTTTTGCACCAGCGAGGTAATGGTCCCTGGGGCTTCATGGAAGCCAATGAAGGGAGTCCATGCGGCCCCCTCCATTTTGAAACATAAAGCCCTGGAGGGGGATCCGCACAACCCCCCTCCATTTTTATAAATGAAGCCCCAGGGAGGTGGTGGTCCCTGGGGCTTCAAGAGGCTTAGGAGGGGGGGCCCATGCGCACCCCTCCTTTTTTAAAAATATGCCTTCAGGACCTGGCCCACCCAGTGGCTATTTCCCCAACAAGTGTTGATCTGGCTGCAATCCCTGCTGAACAAATTAATTTTTCACCCTGGTGGGGTCCCGGCGGGACACCAGGACCAGCGCTATAGGTTTTTAAAAATGTTTTTACTGTTACTCAACTGAAGCCAAGTTCCAAGATGACTGCCAACACTTTCTGGGTGAAGTGATGGCAGCCAATCAGATCTCAGCACGAGATCGTGAGGGTTCGCAGAGCCTTCGCATCCCTAGATATACAAATTTGGTTTTTCTTTAATATCTCCCAAACTACTAAACAGATTTACACCAATTTACCAAAAAATTGCGTTTTGGACCTACAGCTGCCTTCCTGCCAAATTTGGTGTAATTCTGTTCAGCAGTTCAGGCTGTAGTCGTGTTTAAAATTTGGATGGAAATTAACATGGGAAACACACTTTTTTTTAACCCCTCACTTTTTCTCAGCCTCCGCTTGATGGATTACCCTAAATCTTTCCATGCACAAAAAATCCAACTTCGCACTTTTTGGGGAAAATTTCGTGAAGATTCATCAAATGGTGGCAAAGATATAGACAAGTCAATAAACTCTTTTCCTATGGAAACTAGGTCCTAACTATAACTAATCGCCAATAGGTAACCTATATTTATAGATATATATTCACTGAAGAAAACAAAGGTTACAGGGAAGTTATAGTAAGGCTCAGATTTCACTCATACAAAACCAATGAAATTCAGTAGTAATAGTTACCTGACCTGACTATAACTTACGCCCCAGCAATGCATTGCTTATGACCCCACATATTACATCACTCATGATATAGTGAGTGACATCCCTGATGACATCTCAAATGACATCACTGTTGACATCATCACGTGAGTGTAAGTGCTTTTAAGAGTTTATGGGTGTTAAACATATAGACTAACCTACTACAAAAGTTACATTAGTATACTAGGTGCACTTCTAATGAGTGATACTACTTTTAACATATATTATGTGAGTGTTTGTGAGACTTTGTGCATCCTTGTGTGTATGGTTTTTAAGTGGCTGTATGGGTGTATAAGTGGGTGTGTGAGTAGCTGTGTGGGTGAGTGAGATGCTCTGTGGCAGTATTGGTGAGTGAATGGGTGTGTCAGTTAATGTTATTGTTATTGTTATTGACATTTCTAGAGCGCTACTGCTACCCGAAGGTGTCCTGGTGCTGTGTGAAGTCCTGCCGAAGGCTAAGAGAGTGGAAGAAGTAACAACGATATTTATTAATGAAAAGCCATGTTTTTAGTGCTTTCCTAAAGGCCAGTAGATTGGTCATACTTCTGAGGTGTACTGGGAGACCGTTCCATGCCTTAGCAGCATTGGCTACAAAACTTCTGCCCCCCCAACTTGCTTTTTTCACAAGTGGCACCATCACCATTTTTGCATCGGATGACCTCAATGGTCTTTTCGGTGCATACCAGCATAATCACTGTTGAAGGTAGTCTGGCCCGGTTCCATGAAGGGCTTTGAAGACCAAGCATAAGGCTTTGAATCGGGTGCCCTTCCTAACCGGCAGCCAGTGGAGTTTTTTTTAACTCAGCCGAGATGGAGGCGTATTTGGGTATGCCAGTCAGGAGTCTGGCCGCCGCATTCTGCAGGATCTGTAATTTGTTCATCAGTCCTTCCTGGATATTAAGATATAGGCTGTTACAATAGTCCAATCTGGACATTGTTAACACTGTGATAACTGGTTTTTGGGAGTCTAAGGGGAGCAGTGGCATTATTTTCTTACAGGATCTCAGGATATAGGAAGTCCGCGACGCCACTGTGTTCACCTGGTCCCTAAAACTAAGGTTGTTATCAATCCACACTCCCCGATTTTTCACTTTCCTACTGGGAGTTAGAAGGGGCCCCAAAGTGTCCGGCCAACAGTCAGAGGTCCAAAAGTTGGGGTTGTTGCCAAACAGCACAACTTCCGTTTTACCGGAGTTGAATTTTAGGCAATTTTGTGCCATCCAGACCCCTACGGCGTTCATATAATCCTGGAGCCGGGACACAATTCCCAGCATCACCTCAGGCCGTATGGACACCACAATTTGGGTGTCGTCTGCGTAGGAAGTCAGACTGAAGCCAAAAGATTCAATTAGGGGCGCCAATGAGGACACATAAATATTAAAACGTGTCGGACTCAATGAAGACCCTTGCGGCACTCCACAGGGTAGTGAGAATGAATCAGCCTTGTATTCGCCCAGGGCAACCGTTTGAGTTCTGTTGGCTAGAAAGGAATTGAAAAGTTTCCAGGCGGTGCCCTGGACTCCGATCTCGTATAATCGGTCCATCAGCAAAGCATGATGGACCGTATTAAAGGCTGCTGAGAGATCCAGCATAATCAATGCAGCCTTTCCTCCCTGATCCAGAATAGTCCTAATCTCCTCCGTGGATTTGAGTAGCGCGGTCTCCGTGCTATGCCCCTCTCTGAAACCGTACTGGGTTGGGTTTAGCGCCTGTGATTCTTGTAAAAACACCTTGAGTTGCGTGTTCATGTTTCTCTCTATAAGTTTCGCTGGGAGTGGTAATCTAGATATGGGTAGCTGTATGGGTGAGTGAGTGGCAGTGTGAATGGCTCTATGCGTGGGTAACTGGGTGCGTCATGACTGTATGGATGAGTGAGTGGGTGTCTGAATGGCTATATGAGTGAGTGACTAGGTATGTAAGTGGCTGCATGGGTGAGTGAGTGAGTGGCTGTTTGAGTGGGTGTTTGGTCAAGTGAGTTGGTGTGTGAGTGGGTGTATTGGAAAGTAATTGTCTGTTTGAATGGCTGTATAGGTGAGTGAGTGGATGTGTAAGTGCTTGTATGGATGTGTGAATGGGTATGTAAGTGGTTGTGCGGGTGTGTGAGTGACTGTGTGAGTGCTTGTATGAGCGAGTGAGTGGTTGTTTTGAGAAGCTGCATGGGTGAGTGAGTGGGAGTGGGAGTGACTGTGTAGGTAAATAAGTGGGTGTGTGAGTAGCTGTATGGGTGAATGTGTGGCTATATGAGTGGCTATGCCAGTGAGTGACTGGTTGTATGGGTGGGTGTATGGGTGAGTAAATGGCTATGTGAGTGGCTGTATGAGTGAGTGAGTGGGTGTGTGAGTACTGGTATGGGTCTGTGAATGGGTATAGGAGTTGTTGTGTGGGAGTGGGCATACAAGAGGTTGTATGGGAGTGTAAGTATGTGTGTGAGTGGTTCTGCAGATGATGCCATCAGTGATGTCGTTTGAGATCTCATCAGTGATGTCACTGACCATGTCTTGAGTGATGTAATATGTGATATCATATTAAGTGCATCGCAGGGCGTACGTTATAGTTAGCACAGGTAACTATAACTGCTGAATTTCACTGGTTTTGTACGAGTGAAATCTGAGCCTAACTATAACATCTCTGCAACCTTTGGTTTTTGAAGTGAATTTCTAAGTTTTTTTCACTTGTATTCGTGTTTGCAGAGTGGTGGAGAAAGGGGGAGGGCCTCCAACCAGCTCTCAGGAATCCTGCTGTGTCGGACTTACTGGAGGTAACAGGTGGTCTTGTTGGCCACCAAGAACACTCAGCATCCAAGATGGCTTCATCCCCCCAACCAGCAGTGTGCCAGAAGGCATATTTGCAGAGTGGTAGGGGAAGGGGGCATGGCCTCCGAAGGCCTCTCAGTAATCGCACTCTGTGTGACTTACTGGAGGTAACAGGAGGGCTTGTTGGCCCTCAAGGATCCTCAGCATCCAAGGGGACTTCCTCCCCCAACCAGCAGAGCACCAGGAGGTGCGGTTGCAAAGTGGTAGAGAAAGGGGGCATAGCCTCCGAAGACCTCTCAGTAATCCTGCTGTGTGAGATTTACTGGAGGTAACAGGAGGACTAGTTGGCCCCCAAGGACCCTCTGGAATCAAGGGGACTTCATCCTCCAAACATAAGTGCGCCAGAAGGTGTGTTTGCAGAGTGGTGGAGAAAGGGGGCGTGGCCCCCAAAGACCTCTCAGCAATCCCACTGTGTGGGATTTACTGGAGGTGACATGAGGGCTTGTTGGCCCCCAAGGACTATCTGGAGCCAAGGGGACTTCATCCCCCAACCAGCAGTGTGCCAGGAGGCGAGTTTGCAGAGTGGTGTAGAAAGGGGTAGTGGCCTACAAAGACCTCTTAGCAACCCCGCTGTCTTGGACTTACTGGAGGTAACAGGAGATCTTGTTGGCCCTCTGGAGCCAAGGGGACTTCATCCGTCAACTAGCAGTGCACCAGGAGGCATGTTTGCAGAGTGGTGGAGGAAGGGGGCATGGCCTCCAAAGACCTCTCAGTAATCCTGCTGTGTGGGACTTACTGGAGTTAACAGGTGGGTTTGTTGGCCCCCAAGGACACTCTAGAGCCAGGGGGACCTAATCCCCCAACCAGCAGTGCACCAGGAGGCACATTTGCAGAGTGGTGGAGAAAGGGGACCTGGCCTCCAAAGACCTCTTAGCAATCCTGCTGTGTGGGACTTACTGGAATTAACAGGAGATCTTGTTGGCCTCCAAGGACCCTCTGGGGGACTTTATCCCCCAATCAGTTACGTGCCAGAAGACACATTTGCAGAGTGGTACTGAAAGGGGGCAGGGCCTCCGGCAACTTGCCGGTTAGCCTTTTCTTATATTTATTACAATTATGGCCCTGGGGACCCCATCCTCCGGAGCCTGCCTTTTTAAAAAAGAAAATCTTTAAAAATTCAAGGGAGAGGGACTGAGCGGCCCCCCTCCTGGGCTGATTTCGGCCCTGAGGACCCCTTCCCAAGGGCCCTGCCTCTCATCTGGGTTCCTGGTCCCACCCAGGGCACCCAGTGACTTTCGTTGGAGACCGCTGTGGGAGTCTCGAGGCCACTCCCAGTCCATGCCAGCTCCCTGCCTCCTGCAGAAGCCGGCATTGCTTTCACAGCGAGGAAGCTGCTGAACATGGAGCTCCCTCTCTGTGAAAGCAATTCTGCTCCCCTTCCATCAAGCAAGAGCATTCTTAATGATCTCGCTTGCTGGAAGCGGAGCACAGGTTGCAATGGCTTGGTGGGAGAGGTAAAGCTCCCGCCAAGCCATAGCAAACAGCTATGTCCCAGTGGTTTGCACCCAGGGACATAGCAGGAGCCAGCCCTGTGGGGTGGTGGTCGCTAGGGCCATCTATGGCTCCAGGAGGGGGCCGCGTGGCCCTCCTCCTTTCTTGAATTTTGCCCTGGAGAGGTGGTGGTCCTCAGGACTGCAGGGGGTCCGTTTGTCCCCCCAATAATTAAAATTAAAGCCCCAGGGAAGTGGTAGTCCCTGGGGAAGTGGAAGAGGCTGTATGGACCACCCCTGCATTCATTTATTAAGAAGACAATATTAAGCCCCAGGAGGGGGACACTCACATGTCAGTTGAATTGTTGTATGCCTGCACTTGTGCCCTATGAGTGTGGGGGTTCTGGGGGTCCCGGACTTCGAGTTTTATCAATTGGCTCCACAACTGCAGTGGGTGGCCCAATGGCTGGAAGGCGTGAACCAGGAGGGAACCTTTCTCATGGAGCCAGTCCAGTGTCCCCGCCTTCTGCTGGCAAAACTCCTAAACTGGACAACTAAGGTCCCTTATAACATTATACTGCATACCACAGCTTTGCAGTGCTGGAAACGCTGCATGTCTAGACTGTTGGACGCTCTGCGATACTCACCAGCACGATCATTAGTAGGATTACGGTATGGGGAGCCGCAGTCGATTCTAACGGCTGAGTAGTTGATGGCCTGGACGTTGGCTTGGATCGAGACCGTGGTGGACTGCTACCAAGACAAAACCTTACTTCAATTTGCAGAACTGGTCGAGGGGTGTGGACTCCCGGAGGAACAGTTCCTCATGTATGAAGTATTGGCATGGACGTTTGAGCGGTTGTGAGGAGTGGCCCTGGAGGAACCAGAAACCCACATGGTGCTTCACTCCCTGGTTACCCTGGGAACAGCGGGCCATCAAATTAAATGGTTTTATAAAACGCTACTCGATGCTTCCCTGATGCTTCCCTGACCCCATTAGCACAGTTGAGAGGCAGATGGGAGAGGCTCCTAGATAAAAACTTTACTGACACAGAGTGGAGTAGAGTGTTGGAGTCTCCCAAGAAAATCTCACGTAACACCTGATTAAAATATACCCTAATTAACTTTCTGCATATGTCCTACATGACCCCTCACCCCTCTTCGCTGCCTTTGGGGGAGAGCCGAGGGACTGCCCAAGATGCGGCCAGTTGGATGCGGACTTTCTGCACATGACCTGGAGTTGTGACAAGCTACAGGCAGTGCTGTCTGTAATTAATGCTGCACTGGGGCACGCTTTGGAATTAGCAGCAGAGGTATGCCTGCTTGGACTGTGCCCCCGCCCGCCCAAGCGGAAAGTTTATGGATCTGGCCCTGGCGCTGGCCCAGAGACATATAGCAGTGACATGGAAACAGACTTCGAGGACACAGGTTAACTTCTGTACACAAGAGGTGATTAAATGGGCCGGTTCTGAAGGTAGGGCACTGCACAGAGAGGAATTAAAGGGCCTGCGCCAATACCCGATTGCAGATCTCTGGAAGGATGCCCTATATATCTGGGAGCATTCGATTCATTCTAACAGCCCCGATGACGACAGTGAAACTCCCATGAACTGACTCGCTAGGGCTACTGGAGACAAATTGAGATAGCCTTCAGAAGGGTTGGGAAGCGTCTGTGGTCCACATTACGCACCCCTCTCCTCGGGTCCCTCTCCCCTTTTGGTGTCTCTCTCCCCCTCCCCAATAGGGAGGGGGGATGATTGCACTAGGACTGCCCATTAGTCGGGCCTACCTGGTAATACAATACAGCAGCCACCACTCACACACGCCCTTTGATGCTCCCAACTTGAGTTAATTTTAGCTCTATTTGTTTATGTACTGTCAGTTTTCAGTACGTCACAATTTTTCTATAGGAACATTATATGGCAGCATAACACTTCCTACCCCGTCGCAACAACCCCAGAAAGGGAAGACACGTCACTTTATATGGAAACACTTCACTGAGGGCATATGTACTGACACAACCACTAATATCACCAAACTCAGTGGGGAATAGCTACTTTATACCTAAAAGAATGTCTGTGTATATCCACTGATAGAAGATGATACGTATGAATGTTGTTAGTTACTGTCCTCATAAGTTGTACTTTATGTGTCGGGGATCCGCTCTGCAACGGACTACTCCTGGTGCTTTTGCGCTGTCCCTGGCCCCTAACCTGCACTAGCGCACTTTAGCCCCGCTCCCTGGAGGACGCTACAAGGCACAGAGCCGGCACCGCGACGGCGGGATCCGCTCTGCAACGGACTACTCCTGGTGCTTTTGCGCTGACCCTGGCCCCTAACCTGCACTAGCGCACTTTAGCCCCGCTCCCTGGAGGACGCTACAAGGCACAGAGCCGGCACCGCGACGGCGGGATCCGCTCTGCAACGGACTACTCCTGGTGCTTTTGCGCTGTCCCTGGCCCCTAACCTGCACTAGCGCACTTTAGCCCCGCTCCCTGGAGGACGCTACAAGGCACAGAGCCGGCACCGCGACGGCGGGATCCGCTCTGCAACGGACTACTCCTGGTGCTTTTGCGCTGTCCCTGGCCCCTAACCTGCACTAGCGCACTTTAGCCCCGCTCCCTGGAGGACGCTACAAGGCACAGAGCCGGCACCGCGACGGCGGGATCCGCTCTGCAACGGACTACTCCTGGTGCTTTTGCGCTGTCCCTGGCCCCTAACCTGCACTAGCGCACTTTAGCCCCGCTCCCTGGAGGACGCTACAAGGCACAGAGCCGGCACCGCGACGGCGGGATCCGCTCTGCAACGGACTACTCCTGGTGCTTTTGCGCTGTCCCTGGCCCCTAACCTGCACTAGCGCACTTTAGCCCCGCTCCCTGGAGGACGCTACAAGGCACAGAGCCGGCACCGCGACGGCGGGATCCGCTCTGCAACGGACTACTCCTGGTGCTTTTGCGCTGTCCCTGGCCCCTAACCTGCACTAGCGCACTTTAGCCCCGCTCCCTGGAGGACGCTACAAGGCACAGAGCCGGCACCGCGACGGCGGGATCCGCTCTGCAACGGACTACTCCTGGTGCTTTTGCGCTGTCCCTGGCCCCTAACCTGCACTAGCGCACTTTAGCCCCGCTCCCTGGAGGACGCTACAAGGCACAGAGCCGGCACCGCGACGGCGGGATCCGCTCTGCAACGGACTACTCCTGGTGCTTTTGCGCTGTCCCTGGCCCCTAACCTGCACTAGCGCACTTTAGCCCCGCTCCCTGGAGGACACTACAAGGCACAGAGCCGGCACCGCGACGGCGGGATCCGCTCTGCAACGGACTACTCCTGGTGCTTTTGCGCTGTCCCTGGCCCCTAACCTGCACTAGCGCACTTTAGCCCCGCTCCCTGGAGGACGCTACAAGGCACAGAGCCGGCAACGCAACGCGGGACGCGCGCGGGCTCGGCACGGGCGAAGACCGGGCCAAGACGGGCCCGTCTTAGCCCGTCAGAGTCCGGAGGAGGCTGGGCTGGGCCAGGTCTCTTGGCTTGAATTGCTTTGTATGGGCGCTCATTAAGACTGTATCATTTAGTGAATGCTTAACCGTTAGATTTTGTAAGACCATTCCCCCTGATTGTTCAGTTTTAAATAATAAGTAAACACGGTGTGCTGTGTAGTGGGAAGTACATATCATTAGCTTAACGTCAAGAGATAGCAAAATGGGGAAGAGGAAAATTCAAAGTGTGAGCCTAGTACAACCTGGCAGTAAATCAGCAGATGTGAATAAAACTATTCTGAAATATCTTAAGGGGGCGGTTGGAGCACTAGATAAACAAATATCCACGGTTGAGGAGTCCATTAAAGGGAACTCTCAGGAAGTGGATATTACGAGTAAAACCATTAACCTACAACAGACGGAGTTTGAAGAGGCTGGGGAGAAGGGGCCTTTGGGAAGTCATAATAGGGAGCTTACGAACGGTTGCATCCAGACTAGTGGTGAAGAGAATATCATCAGTGATCTGGATGCTGAGCGTTCGCCACCATCTAAAAAATGTCGCATCCCGAAATTAAAAAAAGGGCCGAGTAGCCCAAAGGTTTTGTTACAGAATGTTCCAACTGCGCAAGACCTGCAGATGCTGGTAGCAGAGAACAAACAGGAGAACAAACAGGGGAATAGTAACTTGATACAGTCCAAAAATAAAGGTTTGGATAGGAAAATTAAAAAAAGGAGGGGGAAAGGGAATTTTAACGTGGCTGTAACCAATACAGGGAATGAATTAGTTGATCTAAGTAATTTTATTAAACAATCGTTTGAGGCTGTAGAATTAAGACTAGCCAAAATAGAGTTGGACTTGGCATTATTGGTTAAAAATCGAGATAGGCTTCCTATAGTGGACCTCAAGGATAATATAAAAGATCCAGAGAGAAGGAGTGACATCCCTAACTTACGCCAACTGAACACTAAAGATAATAACAATGAACAGCCAGTTAGGATTATTGATAGGATGGATACACGTCAGGATTACAGTCAACAGAGGGAATCAGGTTTAAACACAGGGAAAGAGAAGATAACATTACCAGAGCAATTGGAGAATAGGCAAATCTTAAATTTGCCTCCTGCGGCGCAACCTTACTCAGTGGTTCTGATAAATGTTCCCCCGTTACTTGAAGGAGAAAAGGAAACCTGGGAAATACTGAGAAATAGGACCATACACTTCTTGGGAATAAGAACGGGTCTAGTCCAAGATATGTTTTCGGCATTTAAGATGGTTAGAAGGGTCGGTTGGGTAGGAACAATTGGAAAAAATACGCAAGGGGATTGTATAGTACTTTCATTAGGAAGTCCTACTTTGGTCCGGGAAATTTTCCATAGGCTGGGTAACAATAATGATAATTTGGAAGTAGGTATTAGGGTATATCCCTTGAGCTTCTTCTACCAACCCGGCCCTACAAATCAAATTCGGGACAGGCATCTCCATGCACAGTCCTGGAGAAAGCAGGTACATAGTATAGAGGTTTCTAATAGATTTTTGCCACTCCAATCTCTGGATGAGAATGATTGACTTCAGGTTATTGGGGACGAGTATAATTATGCTGAACAAACTGCATCCATAGAAATAAATGAGATGATACGAGAGCGTGATAAGGGGGAGTGCAATCCTGTCCCTAGTAGGATAAAGGATTATAGTGATGAGGCAAATAAGGTAGTAGAGGTGGAAGCTAGTGTGGGAGGCTCTATAAATGCTAATAATGATGGTGAGATAAATGAAAACACCAAGGGAAGTACAACTCATGATAGTCCAACTGTTTGTGTTTCTGATGGAATAAGGGTACTCTTCTGGAATATTGCCGGTCTACAATCAAAAATTAATAATCCTATTTGGTTAGATTTTATACATAGTTTTGACATCTTATGTTTTCAGGAGACCTGGTTATTGAAACAGATTAATTTAGATGGGTATAAGACGTTCCATATACCGGCTGTTAGATCTATGCATGGAAGACACAAAGGAGGTCTGAGTGTTTATATTTCAAACCTGATAACGGTTAGGAAAATAGAAAAGCTTAGTTCAACGAGTTATTATCAATTGTTGGGCATTTATTTGAACTCTCCGGTAGTATTATGTTTAGTGAATTTTTATAATAACATCGAACAGGACGAACTGGGTAGGGTTATAAACTCGCTTAGCGAGGAAATGTACAAATTAAGGGTACCAGATGAAGTTGATATGATTTTTATATGTGGAGGGGATTTTAATACTGGTATATGTGGTAACTCGGAAAAAGGGCAGTGTGGGCTACATGATGAAGAAGATATGTATATCCCACATTTTATACATAATGTAAGGGGAGATACATTTAATGATTTTATGGCAGGACATGATTTGGGCTTTGCAAACTATCTGAGCATTCCACGCGTCGATTTTGCTCCAACTTTTATTGGCAGAGGTTTTGCCTCGCTAATAGATTTTATAATCATTCCCAATAGATACGCAACCTGGTTCGATAAATTTAATATTCACTCCATTACCCTTAGCGATCATCTGCCTCTGAGCATCCGTGTAATTATTCCACATAAAGTTGAACAACCAAATTGTAGTTATCTGGCACTGTCACAAAATATTACCCTAGCACGCCAAAATGGCTATTCTTTACGATGGGGGAAAAAAATCAAAGTTGAAGAATTGATGAAACAAATTGTAATTAATGCTAATGAACATTTAGCGGTATGTTTACAAGAGAGTGCAGACTATAGTGATATTTTGAGGGCTTATTCCTCTATTACTCTGGAGATCCAAAACTCTCTAGGAGCAAAAAGATGACATCCCAAATAAGGACTAATGGGTGGTTCGATACAAAATGTACGAAAGCATATAACATGCTGAAGCGCGCCCTCCACAAAGATGTGAGAAATAAGGAGGAAATTAGTGCATGTAGAAAGAATTATAATCTGGCTAGGAAAAATAGGAAAAAAGAAATAAAAGAAGAGGCATGGGACTCGCTTTATGAGGCTTCAAAGAAAAGGGACAGTACTATGTTCTGGCGGGCAGTAAATGCTCCATTTTTTGTAAATAATGAGGGACCCAGGATCGAAGTTGCAATAGACGAGGAGTCTTGGATCAAATTCTTTTCGAGGGTGTATAGTTCCAGGGGGCAGATAATTACATAACTGATTATGATTTACAGTTACAAGATGGGCTGGATAGATTTGTGACCATTGGGATAAATATAACACTAGATGAAGTCACGGCAGCTATTAATGAAAGTAAAGGTGGAAAGGCACCTGGGCCTGACGGAGTGCCCATGGATTTATTTAAACACTCTCCAGCACTATGGTCCCCTTTGCTGACACAGGTTTTGAATGCATGCTGCGAGAAGGGCTTCATCAAGACGTGGTCTGAATCTGTGATCATCCCAATTTTTAAAAAAGGAGAACGCGATAACCCTGCTTGTTACCGCCCGATATCCCTTTTGGACTCCCTGGTTAAGGTAGTAGGCAGAATAGTCCTGAATAGACTACAAATTTGGGCGGAGGACAATAACATCTTAAGTAAAGTGCAGTATGGTTTTAGACAGGGGCTGGGGACCATTGAGCAGGTATTGAATTTTATAATGATATCAGGGAAATACACCCAAGCTAAAGAAGGGAAAATGTACGTAGCATTTGTGGACCTTACGTCCGCTTTTGATTGCGTAAACCACGATAGACTCTGGGACATTTTGCTGGAATTAAAGGTAGACCCTATTTTAGTTCAGTTTTTGAGGCAATTATATAAGGGGGCCTCAGCAAAAGTGAGACATGGAATTGGGGGTGAATGCACTGCGTCATTTCCGGTAGAAAAGGGCGTGAGGCAGGGGTGCGTCCTGGCTCCGTTCCTCTTCTCATTATATACTAACGCATTGGAAGATGAGTTAACGGTCAGGACAAAAGATCCACCTTACTATAACAGCAAGCCCATAGTATCACTTCTTTATGCGGACGACGCAGTGCTTATGGCCAGAACTCAGTTGGGTCTTCAGAGTGCTCTTAATGCATACATTGGTTTTATGGATAGCCGGGGCCTAAAACTCAACATTAAGAAGACCTTTGTGATGACATGTGGGAAAGGGAGAAAAAGTTGCAAAAGTCTCCTTGTGGGAAAAGCTAGGATAGATGCAACCAACACATTTTCCTATCTGGGTGTACTACTGGATCATGCTGGATCATGGAGTCCAGCGGTCAAAAGTAGAACTCTTCTTTTTAAAAGGTCAATTGGGGCACTGATGAATTTTTCTATTAAAATGGGTAAAAGACCCCGGGGATCCTCCTTAAAATTTACAAAGCAAAATGTATGAGTGTAGCAATGTACGGGGCTGGTGTCTGGGGCTATCAGGACGTGGCTACATTACAAACAGAGGAAAATAAGTTTTTACGATTTATATTAGCAATCCCACAGAGTACATCAGTTTATAATTGCCATAGCGAATTGGGGATTCCATACATTTCAGATCTGATAAAGATGCAGCCATTGTTGTTATGGCACAGAGTATGGACGTCATATCACACACAGTTAAATAGAGAGATTATAAGTGATGCTATGAGTTTAACCTACGCAAACAAGATTTTATGGCTAAGGTACATTAGAAGCTTTTTAATAGACATGGGAAAACCTGATTTTTATAGAAACCCTGTTACACTGACTACAATTTCTAGGAAGGAGTTCAAAGTTCTTTGTCAGGATCATCTGGAATCTCTAAGGGCAGCTTCAGAAATGTATAAAAATACAGTTATTAAACATCAGATAACTCTTGTATGTCCCACCATTCAACCTTATTTGGAATGGTGCTTAGGAAGTTATGATAGGTTTGTCCTCACTAGATTAATATTCGACAACTTCCACCGTTTAGTTAGCTTCCCGATACAAAATGATTGGAACAGCAAGCTTTGTAGGTGCCCCTGTGATGAAATGTCTCCCCAAACGACTATACATGTGATTTTATTTTGTAAATTTTATAAAGTAGAAAGATCTAGATGGATTTTGCCAATGTTGAAGGGCGGGGGATGGAGACAATGTCGACCTGCCTTCCTCTATTTACAAAGATTGGATAATGTTTACTGTGTGGGAGCCATGTCTGGTCTCTTGAAGGCCATTTTGAAAAAAAGGAAAAGTATTACATGGGAAACATAGCATGAGACTGTTTGATTTTTAGAACACATGGGGCATCGAGTAATTGAGGATGTGATTTTAAGATTTTAGTGATATTTTAAGATGTATATATGCAAGGTATTAGCCTTTTTAAACAGTAGATTGTATATTCATTATTGTGTAACTTTTATGATTTTTTTCTACTAAAAATCGAATAAAGTTTATTTGATTTGATTTGTGTCAAACTGGAGTGACAATAATGGAAAATATTTACCTTATGGTGTAAAGTATGTTAACAAAATGCAAATAAACTTATTTTCCCAAAAAACTTAGATGCACTGGAAGTGGCTGAGAATAACTTCTTGAATATGGTTCTTAAAGTTTCCCAAAGTCTTTCAACTCGACCTAGGCATTCAGCCCATTGACCGCCTAATACAACTCAGACCAATTTTATACCAGCTTCGAGTCTGGTCAACCTCTGAACTGGTATACTACAGAGAGGGCCTTCAAGATATGCTTGATAGGTCTCAAGGTGGGAGAAAACTTCCGTGGTTGGCCTTTGTGAAACAGACATATTTCTCACTAGGCCTAAAAAAGTGTATGTATGTATTTTGCATTTTAGTGCTGTTTAATGAAACTGCACAAAACTAAACCTTTCCCAAAAAAGTTCATTCACCTTGAATCCTTCATGGAAAGGTTCATGCGGATCTGTCAAGCAGGGCCAAGAAAAGGGGAAAGGGAGCTCCTAAAAGGGTGATTTCCCATGTTAATACCCATAGGAAGCTGATCTCTAGTACAGAAAAAATGACTGAACAGAATTGCACCAAATCTGACAATAAGTTAGAATTCTACTCAAAAAGCATGTGTTTGATTATTTTGTGTAAATCTGTTCAGCATTATTTGATAAATTAGTGTTTAAATAGGGGCTTGGCATGAAGGGGTTAAACAGTAAGGTAGTTAGGTATATTTGGACCGTTGGTGTCCAGGTATGCTCTCATTTGGCCTGTTTAAAGGGGACTAGTCAGTCCTGACTGGCTTGCTACAACATGAACAATATGTTTTGGTAGTCATTAGAGGACTCAGGGATATGGTCTCTGCATCCTGAAAATTAATTAAAACACATAATGAGGGCAGGGTGAGCACACCCTGACCCCTAGGGGCATGTGGGAGGGTCTCAAAGGTATCCCCCATTGGCTGGCCTACATGGACAACTTGTTGTGGCAGCCATTACAGGACCATATAAATGTCATGTGATGTATTGCAGGATAAGACCTTATAAAACGTATTTTAATTTGCTTCAAAATAGACAATTGTTTAATGTGAGTTGTGAAGTATACATTATACTTTGACATGGGAAGTTCATGTTTTCTCCTTCTCAGTTTAGTAGTGTAGGTAAGGCTTCAGTGAACTATTATTGCCTTTTTTTAAGTTACTCTTTAAAAAGCAGATGAGTAAATTCAAGAACTGGACACCATGAAGACATCTTTAGTTGCTGAGTGCACTACCTGATTGTTATATTCATTCATTCATTTATTCAAGTATTCACCATTAATGAGTTATGTTGCAAAGCAGATTTGGTCGCTTACCCATAAATGGATAATATGATGAGAACATGAACAGATCCACAAAAGATTATTGGTTCAATAAATGCCATAGAGCATTACACCTCCCTCTTATTGGCTCTAATTTCTAGCAGATCAGCAGCGGGAGATAGTCTCAACCTTCTAGTATATATATGCACACATGTATACAAGCATTTATGCTGTCTATTCATTTGAAAGCGAGCAGGAATGGAGGTGACTAAAATAACAGCAGTGTCACTGGTGATTGCATCTATTGAGTGGACGTGAACTTCTCACCATCTAGACACGGTGGATGAAAGATCAGTGAAAGGTCTAGGAAAGCTTGTGGAGAGACACAGCATGCAGACTTGAGAATGCATGAAGAGCCTCTATGTTATATGCCTTCCTTTTACAGCAATAAATTGGGAATTTTGAAACATATGGATTGACATTTAATATGTAGTGTAGGCATGATGGGGATGAGAATTAATATATTGTTTATTGTCTGCTACTTGCTAACAAGGGCAGGGAATGTAGCTAATCAGTTGGAAATGACACTCCTTGGAGTCACGGAAAGGCTGCAACACCATCTAGATTCAGGAGCTACGGTAGCCCTCATACTGCTGGACTTAACTGCAGCATTTGACATGGTCTCTCATACCGTGTTAGTGGAGGCCTTGCGATCCTTGGGTATAACTGGAATAGCACTTAATTGGCTTACTTCTTTTCTCATGGATCGTACGTTCCAGGTCTTTTCTCCAGCCGCCTGTTCCAATAAGCATGTTTCCCCCAATGGGGTACCTCAGGGCTCTATTTTAAGCCCTTTATTGTTCAATGTGTATGTCAGACCTTTAGCCAACATTGCAGAAGAGGCTGGGTTGTCCTTGTTCTCCTATGCAGATGACACCCAGATTATCTTCTCCCTCTCTGCTGAGAAAGCATCTGTGACATCTGCTCTGCAGCTAGGTCTGCATAATATTGCATCTTGTATGCAGGCTAATTTTCTTAAACTTAATGGGGAGAAAACGGAGGTCTTGATCCTGGGGAAGAATAAAGATCTTTGGGGCCCCCAACATTGGCCCATTGAAATGGGTGCTGTCGCTGAACCTTCTCGCCATATTCGCAATCTAGGCTTCATCATAGACGACTCACTATCTATGAAAAACCAAGCAGTAAAGGTGGCTGCAACTTGTTTTACCATACTGAAATGGCTCAAAAAGATTATCTGGATGCTGCCCAGATCTACCCAGAGAACCGTGGTCCAAGCTCTTGTCAAATCAAGACTGGACTATGGCAACATCCTCTATTTGGGGGCAAATAAGGAGGTAACGCGCAAGCTACAGGTAGTCCAGAACTCTGCCGCCAGACTAATTTGTAAGGTTCCCAGAATTGCCTCAACCTCAGGCTCTCTGCGTGACCTTCATTGGCTCAGGGTGGAGAGCAGAATTAAGTTCAAAGCCCTGAGCTACATGTTTAAAATCAAATCTGGAGCGGCCCCTCAATACCTGCAGGCTTTGGTTCAACCCTGCTTGCCCTCACGTGCGCTCCGCTCTGCCACTCAGGCGAAGTTCTCTGTACCTAGAATTAGACTGTCACGTATGGGCGGTCGATCATTTGCCTACTTAGGCCCCACTTTATGGAACTCTCTCCCTGCGCCGCTTTGCAATGAAACTGTATATGCGAAGTTTCGTAAAAGCCTAAAAACTTGGCTGTTTAATCAATAATCGTTCCCTTCCTTTTGGTCCTTCCTAGCTGGTGCCGGGAAACCCTTTTTGGGTAGCTGTTGCACCTTACAAATTAAAATTAACATAACATAACATAACATAACAAAACATGTGTCTCAACATACTGCAGACAAGAACCTCTGCTTGTAATGCCACTAAGGAGGTTTTGAAATTGCTTACTATTCTGTCTTGCTCCAGCCAGACTTTTGAACATACACAGGAGTTTTGCAACAATTTTTCTAGTTTTACTCATTTCAGATTCACAAGATTTGTGCCAATTTTGACTCCTCTACTATGGGTCTAGGCAGCCCTGAGCTACCTCATCAGTTCCTGGTCATGGGCTCCGCCCCCCTCCTCTCTATCTTCAATCTTTTCGCTATGAAGGATCTAATGGAAATATCCAAGTTCATTCCTTTAGGGTTGTCCCTTGATCCGACTCCCCCCTGCAGGCTGACATTTGGAGACTCCTTGTCTGTTGCAACCTCCATTTGAGTTTTGAAACAAATTTATTGAATTCACCTTTGTACCAGCCACATCGAAGAAGGTGATGATCGATTCTCTGCTCAAAAACCCAACAGCAGATCCATCCTGTATGAGAAATAATATCCTATCTCTCTTACAATTTCCTCTAAAAAACTTGGAATTGGATGTGGCTCAATCTGACTTTTTTCTATCTCAGGGGACTGAAACTGCCCTAGTTTCTGTTCTAGATGACCTTTGAGCGCTGGCAGACCCGGATCACTCTGTTTCCTTGGAGCTGCTAGATTATCTGCAACATTTGGTACATTATCCCATACGTGACTGCTTGTCAGGCTGGCATAAGTTGGTAGCCAGGGAGTGGCTTTGAAATGGTTTGAGTCTTACAATGGCTTTAGATGCCAGTTGGTAAATCTTCATCCTTAATACAAGGCCTTACAGCAGGGAGTCCCACATGGTTCCTCGCTGCGCCCCACTCTTTTGAATATCTATGTGCTTCCATTGACTTAGTTAATTTGTTCTTATGGTTTTTAATTTATGAGCTATGCAGATGCCATAGAATTTCTCTTGGGGTGGCAAAGTGAGCTAAAGAACGATGATGGATTCAACCCAGATCTGTGACTGGGGGGGAGTGTCTGAAAAGCTTCAGCGCTCTGTCCATCATCTCCTTGTGTTTGCTTTGTTCTCCCTAAGTTGGCAGGGTATGCCCAGACGTGGGTCCCTTGCTCACTTTGCCACTGGATTCAAGCTAGCCTGGCTGATGAGGGGTGTTACCTCAAAACCGGTCCCAGGATGCTTGTTTCCGGTCCAGGAAAGACCTGGCTTGGCAGTTCGGGCTGGACTGTTCTCATGAGGCACAGGGTCAAGACTGATTTGCATATAGCTGGGTCTGAACTGGGGTGGCGAAGTGAGCTAAAGAACGATGATGGATTCAACCCAGATCTGTGACTGGGGGTGAGTGTCTGAAAAGTTTCAGTGCTCTGTCCATCATCTCCTTGTGTTTGCTTTGTTTGCCCTAAGTTGGCAGGGTATGCCCAGATATGCGTCCCTTGCTCTCTTTGCCACTGGATTCAAGCTAGCCTGACTGATGAGGGGTGTCACCTTGAAACCGGTCCCAGGATGCTTGTTTCCGGTCCAGGGAAGACCTGGCTTGGCAGTTTGTGCTTGACTGTTCCCATGAGGCACAGGGTCAAGACTGATTTGCATATAGCTGGGTCTGAACTGGGGTGGCGAAGTGAGCTAAAGAACGATGATGGTTTCAACCCAGATCTGTGACTTGGGGTGAGTGTCTGAAAAGTTTCAGCGCTCCGTCCATCATCTCCTTGTGTTTGCTTTGTTCGCCCTAAGTTGGCAGGGTATGCCCAGACGTGGGTCCCTTGCTCACTTTGCCACTGGATTCAAGCTAGCCTGGCAGATGAGGGGTGTTACCCCGAAACCGGTCCCAGGATGCTTGTTTCTGGTCCAGGGAAGACCTGGCTTGGCAGTTCGGGCTGGACTGTTCCCATGAGGCACAGGGTCAAGACTGATTTGCATATAGCTGGATCTGAACTGGGGTGGCGAAGTGAGGTAAAGAACTATGATGGATTCAACCCAGATCTGTGACTGGGGGTGAGTGTCTGAAAAGTTTCAGCGCTCCATCCATCATCTCCTTGTGTTTGTATAGAATTTCTCTTCACAACTCAGTTTTTTAACCTCTGATGACATTCCAAAATTTTATGCCAGAAGTTGCCTCTTGGCAGGCAAATAAATTGATTAAAATTCCATTCTGACAAATCAGAGCTCTTTTTTTACCAGTTTAGGATTCTCTCCTTGCTCTTCCTCTTTGATTCTGGTCGGCATTCCAGTGGGAGGAGTCTGGATCCTAGGTTTCCATTTGGATACTAATCTGTCACTGAATAGTTAAGTTAAACACCTTTCTGCTATTTATTTTTCTCTTATGTGACTGTTACTGAAATTTTTTCCTTTTCCCCCTGCTCAAGCTCGCTCATTGGTGGTGCAGGCGGCGATCTTAAGTCGCTTAGACAATTGCAACTTTACTATTTCTCCTTGGGATTGTTTAAAGTTCTACAAATTCAGAATGCCACCACAAGACTTGCATTACAGTGGCCTCACCTTTCTTCGGCATTAAAGAAATTGAACATATTTCACTTGCTGGCTCTCTCACAAAGGGTGATTTTTAAATCATTGTACATCATGCTTTGCATGATGCACAATACAATAAGTGGGGTTCTCTTTACCTTCAGAGAAAGTTTTTGATTGTTATCTTCTGACCCAAAAACTGAGGTTGTCTAGTACTAATTTGGTTAGAGTCCCCAAATTCCATCAGCCCAGAATCAATGGCCATGCTATCTCAGTCAAAGCGGCAGAGCTTTGGAACTCTCTACCTCCCTCCCTTTGAATGTTGCAACAGCTACTACCATTTTGTAATGCTGTGAAGACCCACACATTCATTCTTTTAGTTATGATATCTCTACGTAAGTGCCAGGATACCTTTTAGACAGCCATCTCCCTCCATTAGTTACATTTACATTACATTTAATTTCATTACTGCCAATCATGTTTTTTCAGCAGAGGTTGAACAGTATTAGATTTTCAAAAACCTTTCACCACAATTTTTATATGGAAGACATTTGACAAATTACTACTTTATTAACATTTATTTTATTTAGAATATAAAAGGTTTGCTATTAAACCACCCTAACTTCCAAAGTCTTTACAAGTACTATCTTTCTTTCTTTTATCTTTTTGTGTTGCCTCTCATAAGTCTTTCCTGCTGTCACCCACGAGTTCTGATTTTTCTACTACTCTCACTGACATGACTGCCTCACAGTGCACAGTCATGCTGCCTCCAGTTAGGTGTACTGTCATCATAAGGTTTTGGGACTTGGACTCATCTATGACACAAACAGTAACACTGAAACCCAGTTAAAAGCATGGCAGCCTAACTGCACTTCTCCCCCCTCCATGCACTTCAACAGCGAGCTGCTACAGCCTACAACCCGGAATTCACAGCATGCCCAGCAGATTCGGGAATCGGGATACCCGAGACATCTAAAAATCACCCCGATCAACAAAATCCCAGTGCATTTTGACCCTTGACTGCTGGAGCTCAGAAGCATGCACCCAGGGATCGGCAAAATGGCTGCTGTCCCTATCTAATACAGGCACCGAAGTTGGGACACGGTGGTCCACAAACGTCAAAAAGACTTTACTATGACCCCAACGTCCCTCCAGGGACTCAATCATCATTGCCCAACCTCTGTTCAATAAGAGCTCAATGGGGGAATGTAACCACTTTCATGATCCCCTCGTGTCTGCCTACCTTCTTGCCTGACTCTAAAATGGTGACCAAACACGAGGTGCACTAAATTCCTCCAGAGCTCTATGCAAACCGGCCTCATCGGATCACCATCGCGGGGCAAGGCAGCACAGTCCACCTATAAAGTGTATGCTGACCCCATCAATTTCCTGCTGCTTGCATGCTCTGGCCAATTCTGCACTAAGTTACAAGCATGCTTTGTCTCCCTCTGTGTAAGTGAAGATGCTGCAGTGAAGCATACTCCAATTTGAAACCCTTAACGGTGAATGGGATTGACAGTCCCTGTGCTTGCTCTAATCTTGGGCTACTCTTAATCCAACTACTCTTAGTCCGATATCCAATTGAGACAGCCAAATGAGCAGCCTATTGAGCAGAACCCACTAAACGTCTCTGACAAGACGTCTGCTGGCCTCCACTTCTATGGCTTGGACTGATCTCCTAGGGGACCTGGTTAACTCTTGGTCCTAGCTCTGCTTTGGTAGAGTAGCTCTATCCACAAACAGTATGCATCCACCCTACCTCCTTAATTCCTTGCAGGCACCTGTGGCCTGGATCTCTGTTGCTCCAGTGGGGGTGGTGCCCCATAAACTAGTTCAATTAATGCGCCTTTCCTGCGTCTGTGCCCCCAGATTCGGGTCACTGCCACACCAAGAGACCACTACTGTCGTCCAAATGACCACTATTATTGTCTACAACAGAGCTGCGACGGAGTTGAGTTCTAGTGACCACTAGAGCCCAAACGACCACTACTGTCGGCTATAACAGAGCGACAACCTAGCTGAGTTTTAGTAACAGTGTTCCTAATAACCACATTGTGCAAATCTGTGGTGCACCTCTCTCCTTGCTGGTAAACCATGACGGATAAAGAGGCCAAACCAAATAACAAATGCATCAAACTGGAACCAACACTTCCTGATTCACCCATTAAAGGAAAGTCTGAGAAGAATAATACCATGGACATGATTCTTAAAAAACTAGCAGAAGTGGACGACCTGGCAAAGTCTACCAAAATTAACACAGTCATGATGCAACAAGAACTATGTGCTATCAGATCTAATATAAACGCCATTAATCCCAGAGCATTGGAGGCGGTCTCCGGAAGACAAAACTGCCCTCTCAATCAGAGACATACAGAAACTACAGATTACCTCCAAGAGCTTCAGAGAGATGTGGCAGAATTAGAAGATAGAAATTGGAGGGGGAACCTGCACATCTTTGGCCTGCCCGAGGGTTTGGAGGATTCATCGGATCCTTGCATCACCTTCCTAGAGAGATGGATTCCACAAATGACAGGCTTCTGCTTCAAAAAGGAGGTCGAACTGGAGAGAGCACATTGTGTTCCTTCATTTAAGTCTCCTAACAAAACAACACATGCGAGATTGTCTGCCGCCCTCTAAGGTATCGCCACACAGAATGAATCCTCAGCTATATACGTAAGAACAATCATTTATTATGGAAAGGACAAAAAATATTAATCTCGCAAGATTACTCCAAACCAATGATCAAGATCAGAAAGGGCTTTCTTGCTTTTCACCCTTGGCTTAAGAACTCCAATCTACAATTTTCTTTCATCACCCCAGCGAAATTCAGAATCCCGGCGAAGGGGGGCCATAATTTATTTAGCAAGCCCAGAAAACTGCAAACTTTTCTAGACGAAAGAGATGGTGCCTCAATGGACACTCATCCAACGTCCTCTGTCAAACCCAAGTAATGAAGCAAAAAGGCTACTTCATCCTTGCCTGTATGCTTTAGTCCATACCTGCCTGGTTGTCTGGAACTGTTGCGCTTCCAGTTGGTGCGCCAAAATGCCCCTACACCGTTTGTAGTTTTATGTTCTTCATTGGGGCTTTCACTGTCTCAATACATTACTGTAGTACTGCTTTACTGTTTTTGCACACAAGTTGCTCACTGTCGCTCACTGTTTTCAATGTTCTGTCGTTCTGGGTGCCCTAGACATTCATAAGCTTCCCAACACAAAGACACCATGATAAACCAATCTTAGCCCGGAGTGGGCTACCTGATTCACATCCCTGATTCCCATGTTTTGGGAGGGCAGTGCTCATTTTGCTGCACACGTACCACAGGGCACCACCAGCTCCTCCTTTTACATTGATCTACTAAAAAGGCCCTGTAATTCACTTAATCATGTTACTTGACTGTCCCCATCTACACTTACCTGCTTGAGGTGCGAACACCCACACCTCTACAAATGATCAGTCTACATGAAACCCCCTGGTTTGGTGCCATCACTAGCCCATTAACACACAGCATGCATTGTTTACTAGGAGCAACCAACATTATTAGTGTCTTAACTGTGCTCCATTTCCTTTCCTTTTCCATGACTTCCTCTAATGCTATGCATTACTTACCAGTGGATTCTCCACTTAACCAGCTGGTTTGTTGTCACTCGCTGTGTTTCCGCTGTTGTGGGCCTCATCCCGCTGTCATCTCCCTGATGCTCAATGTACAGGGTGTCTAGTGTGGGTGGGAGGTGAGGGGGATGAGGGAGGGCTCTTGGGAATGGGTTACTTTCTGTTTCTAGGTGTATTCTTCTATACTTTTTAGTACTCTTTTTGTTTACTTTCCAATATCTTGTGGGGCTTGACAATCCAACATTGCTCCTATATTCTCCTTGGCGACTAACTGCTTTGCTCTGCAGTCACTGGGAAGTTTCATGGTTTAATTTTCTTGCCTCCTTCGTATGTGCCTGATATCTAAGATTCTACAGGTCTTCCCCTGGCCTACTATCAGAGCCATGCTTGTTGCCAGAGACCACCAGCCACTCCTCAATCACATGCCAGTCACCCTCTTCACACAGCACACAACCACATACATACCTCCACAACATGAATAGCAGCCTCCCAATGTAAATCTGAAAGTAGTCTCTCTAATTGTCCAGGGTCTTAACCACCCATGCAAGCGTAAGAAAATCGGAAATTACCTTTATAAACTCAAAGCGGATGTGATCCTATTACAGGAAATGAAAGTCACCCATATGGAAATGACATTGTTTGGAAAAAACCTGCCTACCGACATCCTCTGCTCCTCTGCCATCAATTATATGGGAATAGTAGTTACACTGATCTCTAAAACAACAGGCCGATTTACCGAATCTCACATCACAGATGATATAGGAACATGGATCTTATCAAAACTCTCCAAAAACACCAGCTTTCCACGTCCTCAACATGTATGGGCCAAACACTGATGACCTAGGATTTTATCACTTCCTCTAAAACAAATTCCTCCCGATAGCCTCATTATTTTAGGAGGAGACCTTAACCTCCACATGGACCTGACCATTGACAGGCAATCCAGATCCTCACTACAGCCCTCCAGATCACACAAATCGTTTCTCATACTCTGCTCCAGGTTCAACCTCTTTGACTCCTGGGGACTGAAACATCCCGATACAGCGACTATACCTTTTTTCAAACCCACACAATTCCTACTCCAGGACTGACTACCTGCTTATCTCTAAGACCCATGTACATCTAATAGACCAGACAGACAGTGTGTCAAGACTAATCTTGGATCATTCTGCTGTTACCCTATCTCGCACAGGCACTAACATAAGAAGACCTATCACAATTTGGAGATGCAATGATGATTCTATCAGAGAAAATACGATAAAGAACTATGTGAAAGAAAATATGGTCTCAGATACAGCCCCTACTACTCTTTGGGATTTCCTCAAAACTACTGTTAGGGGTTCCTTAATCAAAATACAAACTAAATTAAACAAAGCCCATAATAAAGACCTTCTAAATTTAGAAGTATAGATTAAATCTCTAGAGGCTACACACATCTCCTTTCCCGATGCCCAAACCCTCTCCACTCTCACCAATATAAAATACAAATACAATAGAATCTTGAGTGAGAGGGCTGGGGTCTGGATCAATAAATATAAATCCCTAAAACTATATGAGGCAAACAAAGCTGGCAAAAGTCTGGCCTCATATCTGAAACATAAGCAGAATCATATGGGTATCAACTCTCTCAAAGATAAACTAAATGTTCCCCATACGAACCCTGAAAAAATCCTACAGCTCCTCTGAGACTTCTACTTATCCTCATACAAAGAAGGCTCTATCCCTCGAGTGGAGGACTGTAAGGCTTACCTAAAGGAAACAATACTACCTACTATCACTGACCAAGATAGGCTGACTCTTAGCTCACTAATAACGACGGAGAAGATTGCTGTGGCTATCAAATCCTTTCAACCTAATAAGGACCCGGGCCCAGATGGCTTGACAGCTAACTTTTATAAAACATTCGCTCCTGTGCGCAGCCCCACATTACTGGCCCTCTTCTGTCACTTCTCAGATTCAGGCACCATCACAGGCACAGCCAGTGAGGCCACTATAGTGGTTATTCCCTAAGAAGGTAAGGACCCAACCCTGGTGAAGAATTACAGACCAGTTTCATTAATTAACATAGATGTGAAAATCTATGACAAAATCCTCTACAAAAGGCTCGAACCAATGTTGCCATACCTAATCAATCACACACAGGTGGGGCTCATGAGGAATAGATAATCTAATGACAAAGAGCCAAATCAATGAACTCTGACACCATTGCGGTTACCTTAGATGCTGAAAAAGCATTCAATAGGGTCTCTTGAACATTCCCCCGGGAGACCCTACTGAAGTGTGGCCTTCAGTAAGATAGTCATGGCCCTCTACAGTGGCCCCTCTGCCAAGGTAAGATCGGATGGAATCTTATCCCCAGCCTTTAATTTGGAGAGAGGGACTAGGCAAGGTTGCCCCTTGTCACCCTCCCTTTTTATCCTGACCCTAGAGCCTCTACTCCATAAGATTCAAACAAACCCCTCCATAGCCGGCGTTTCCTTTAACAAAACTACGGTGAAGGTGGCTGCATACGTCGATGACATTCTGATTATGACCAAAGATGCTTCCCAGTCGATCCCTTCTCTGCTGGAGAGAATAAAGGACTATGCCCGGATTTCCGGCTATAAACTCAATAAGGGCAAGTCCGAAATCATGGGTCCAAACAACCTCAGCACTTGTGACCTTTTCAAATCCACAGGACTGACCTGGCAGCCCAACTTCATAAAATACTTAGGCCTAGAATTTGACTCTGACCTATTAGAGTCGCTCCACCATAACGAAAACCTAACTCTGAAAAAATTGAGACCCTACTAGGTGGTTGGAAACCCAAGTTCCTCATCTGGTGGGGTCATATCCAGACCGTCAAGATGATGGTCACCCCGATAGTTAATTACCACATCAGTATGTTACCCCTAGTATTATCTGATGAATTCCATCATAAATTAGACAAGCTGCTGACAAAGTTTATTTGGCAATATAAACGCTCTAGAATCTGCATCAAAAACTATGCTTGCCCGTTCAGCTAGGAGGAGCAGATTTCCAAAACTCCCAAACTGCTTTCCTAGCCAGACAAGGCTCCCTTTGGCTCTCCCATTCCCCAAACTATACCACCACATTGCTAATAATTGAAAAAGAGATTCTGGGGGAACTGCACCCCATCTTACTGCTAACTAGTAAGACAAAATCCCCCTCATTGGCCAAATATATATTTAACAACATGAAAAGAGCCCTACTGAGGATCTAGACTTCTAGAGACTTCACTCGCCCACTCTAACATGATGTCACTCTGGCACAACCCAAAAATCAGAATACATGGAGAAACCATATTTTGAGGCTCCTCAGGGTCGAAAATCATCCATTTACTAAGGCAATTGGGCTCTCAGCAAGCACCTTTCCCCTTTAGAGAACTTCAATGACAATATAACCTGCTTGACATAGACTTTTATGACTTTCTCAAGCTCAAAGTCAGTCTGTACAAAATTAAATACCCCGAAAGAGACCACTCTCTCCTCAAGACCATATTTTCTTTCAACAAAACTAGCCATCAATCCTCCAAGTTTTATCACCTTTTAAAGCCAGAATCTACATCCCTCACCACAACACTCCACAGGAAATGGGATAGTCAAGGGACTGTCCCTCCAGACACCTGGCAGCTAATCTGGAAATCAGTTTTAACTCATGAGGGCTCCCCTTCTCTCGCCCAAACAAATGACTGGCTCCTGTCCTGCATAGGACACTCTGGACCCCTGCTTGACTTCATAAACTGTCTCTTAGAGAGAACTCAATATGCTGGAGCTGTAATGAAGCCACTGGTGACCTCCCCATTTACTCTTTCATTGCAGCGTGATCTCGCCCTTCTGGGACCGCATATTCGATAGTATCCACAGTCTATGTGGGATTCAACTGAGAAAGGACTTTCTCACCCTGATCCAGGAATTCCTAGACTTTCAACATACCTCACATTGTGACAACCTTCTGGTAGACATACTACTAGCTTCGGCCTGTAAGTCGTTTCTCGCTAATTGAAAGAATACAACTGCTCCTTCTTTTCGATCCCGGCTGAACTGGGTTACCTACCTAAGGGGGGCTGACAATATCACCCTTCAGAACTCCCCCTGGAAACCACAGAACTACAATGTCTCGAAGTCACTCGACTACTATTCTGCCACTACCAAACCCCCATAAGTACCCCATTTGCCATAAACTGACCTCTTACTCAGACCTGTTCTGGATTTGTGCATATACATAGTCAGATTGCCACCTCCCTAAACCATGTGTGTCAAAAGTATGTGTTAATAGTATATAACGTTGCATATACTACAGATTAATATACTCTGCAGCATATGTACTTGCTCCTAGTATTTCATTAGGTATGTTACGATGCCTCATCGCAGGCTTGTCATGCCCGCTGATGTAACATGCTGTGCTAATAGGATGTAACGTGTTATATTTCTTGGAACAATGTTCTCTGCAGGGTATATACTTGCTCCTAGTATTTCATTAGGCATATCACTATCCCTATATTGAAGGTTGTCATGCCCGCTGCTGGAACACATTTGTGACTGTTTCTTTTTAAGTTTTACTTTGTACTGGATATTGCTTTTATTTTTGTATGAGTTATCTCTCTTTCGTTCCCGTATAGTACACAGTCTTTCATCTAATCCTGCACATTAGATCTTTTCATTGTACCTACGTCCCTTGCCATGTATTTATGTCACTGTTTTCTTCTGTTCCATTTGCAAAACCCAATCAAAATCTTTGAAAGAAAAAAAAAATAAGGAAAACCAAATGAAAAGCTGTGCAAGTGTGTGTTAGAATATTCAATCAATCAATGAGATATTTGTAAAATGCTCAATTATACGATAGGCCGTCCTGCCACTAGAGGATCCACAGAGGATCAATTAGGCTGGACACGAAAACAGAAAATATTACATTGTAAGTAGGACATTTTTGAGGGATTTAAGGAAGAGAATGAAATTGGGTTTAGAAAGGAGAGCAAGGGGATGTGCATTCCAAAGTTTGGGGCCAAGGTATGAGAAGATAAAGCCACCACATCTGGTACAATGGATTTTGGGAATGGGTTGGAAGTGCAGAAAGAAGTATCTAAGGGTGTAGGCTGGCTGATAAGAGGAGAGTCCCTTAGGAATATATTTTGGTTCAAAAATTTGAATGGACTGATGGCAGATGCATGGGGTTTTAAACATGATACAGTTGTTAAAGCGAAGCCAGAGGAGACTTTGGAGAAAATGGAAATGGAAGACAGAGGTATGGAGCAGGACTTTAAAAAGACATGTACCCTTGAAGTCAAAGGCTAGATTTGGGGGGGGAGAACAAGAAGAAAAGCATTTTCATAGTCAATTTGAAATATTATTATTTCTTAGGTTGCCATGTTTCTTAGGTGAGAGGGTAGGAGAGGGAGCATCTTACAGGAGAGTTTGATTTAGTAGAAGCAGATAGCAGAGATTGAGATATATGGTTAGGAAAGTCAAGTGAGGAGTCAAAGATGACACACAAGTTACGCACAGAAGGTAAGGATGGGACCGAGTTCTGATTTCCACCAGAAAAAGGACCTGATGGATGGAAGCTTCAAACGAAAAGGACCTCAGTTTTTTCAGAGTTCAATTTAAGTGAGTTGCCACTTATCCAGGAGGCAACATCAGAAAGACACTTCTAAAATTGTTATTGCTGAAATTACAGAGGACATCTAGTTGGATCAATATTTAATTTAATTTTATTATTTGAGCCAGTGGGTTGACAAAAACATTTAATAGGGTGGGGTTCAGGGAAGAGCCCTGAGGAACTCCACAAAGAAGAGGTTTGGTCTTGGAGTGGAAAGGAAGGACTTGAACTGCCTGGTCCCTGTCAGATACAAACAAGGCAACACACAAGTGAACTGGGTCTAGAACCCCTATTTGTTGAAGTTGGTGGGCCAGAAATTAGTGGGATACCATATTGTATGTGCCTGACATATTGAGTAAGCCCAGGGTGGCCTTTCCACTCTCCTGTAAAGGCACTCAAAGGCTATTAGTAATAGCTAGAATGCCGTTCTCAGTTCTGTGAAGTTGTCAAAAACCTGATAGAGATTGATGCAAAAGATGATATGCCTCCAAATATTCAGAAAGCTGAATATCAGCATATTTTTCCAGCATCTTAGAAGGATAAGGAAGATGTGAGATAGAATGGTATTTGACAGGAATAGAGGAATCGACTGAGGCAGTTTTAAGAATGAGTGCAAGTAAAACAGATTGATTTTCAAATGGAAGGAATAGTGAGGATGGAGTTATCACAAAGTTTAGTAAGATTTGGAAGAACGGTTTGAGATATCTCAGCAAAGATATGAGCAGGACCTGGGTGGAAAAGGAACCAAATACAGAAACATTATCTGACATAATATTGTGTCTTAAAATTTGTTTTCACAAATGTCGCCTCACTGGGTGACCTTTTTCTGTTATTAACTCCAATAGGTGATATTTTTGTAGATAAGATATCGGACACAATATTTTGAGAATGACTGTCTTGTACCACACATATTGGTCATTGCACAGATTACCAGTGCAATATGAGAAATCGATCACAGCTGGACACCAAGGAACTGTTCGGAAATGGAGTCTCATTCTATGAATTTACTCACATCTGCTGGCTTTTTGTATATTTCCATGAGCCTGCACCCAGTCCCGCTCGCTGGTATCTTGACTACTTGAGCTTTATATTGAATTGAAGGCCCAATTATACAACAATTCAATGGCATTTATCTCTCAGGGTATCTTCAATATATACTTAGGGGCAAAGGCCAGCCTTAGATACACAGGCAAAGAGACCCAGAAAAAAGCTGTTTTTCCTGAGCCTTCATTGCATCAAATTGCAAAATACATGAAAATGGCTTCATCTCCTCACTGTTTGTACAGTGAGTGCCAACAAACTGAAAGTATGTAGACACAGTGCATAATCCGAGCACACACAATATGCATACAAATACTTGTCATTCACCTAATTCTAAATTTGTATACCATTTTATACCTGAGGGTCTTAAGGCACTTACATTGTCACCAACATTCATTCATATCACATCTCCATAACATTAAGGGTGCTAAACAAAATTTTAAAATATTGGAAGATACAATCAAGGCAGGAAAAGCCTCTAAAAAAAGCCTAGCATTGATGTTCTGATTCCTATTGTGGCAGTTTATGCACTTGTGATCATCACTCCTGATCATGACTATGTTAGTCTTTTCTTAAGTCTATAATGTCTCTTGGCATAATTTATCTCTCTATTCCATTAATATAAGACTTGAGTTGATTCGCTAACTGAATCAAGCCATAAGGAATACTCGCCATTAGCTTGCTTTCCCAATTGAATCCAGAATAGATATAGGAAATGGCCCTAACTCTTATATTATTGGCTCATTTCTTGATGAACGAAATTTACATAATTTGATGCTCTTGATTGAAGAGAGAGCACTCCCCAACAGCAGTTTTGAAATTTCTGATCTTAGATTAAAAATACTTAGGAGCCAAGTATCAAATGTTCATGAAATTTTCATAATTTATATGTTTCACATGCACAGTGGTGTCAGTCTCTGAATCTTTTAAAAAGTCCTAGAGCTCCTCAGGTTAAGCAAACACTTCAACAATACCCTTAAATCCACTTTAGCCACACTGCAACTCCTCAAGGTCGAATACCTAAACTCAATACATTTTCATGGAGCTTCTTTATCTGCCAGCTCCTTATAGCTTCATTAAATACATCTACCTGTTCGAACACCAAGAGGCCACACCCAAAGTAGGCCTAGAACCCAAGCCAAACATTATGGTATAGCTCTCTCATCATTTATGCTCGGCAAATACCAGTCTAATGATGGCATAGTCTTTCGCTTCTTGCTTTATAAAATGTAGGTTGCTCCCTGATCCCATCTACCAATGGACTATTACACTAATTTGATAACTTGAATGACATTACTATTCTTTTGGCCTCCATGCAGAGTGCAACTCAAACAGCAAGTAAACTGAGAGATGCATCATGATGGAAATCAGAAGTCTTCTGCAGGACCACCACAGCTCGGCACATCCTTTTGTTCACCACCAATGAGCATAAATTGCTGGCTCCAGACACTGACCGGTTACCAATGAGATGGGTTTCAAACAAGGCTTTGTGACATCCAGTCCCATAAACACCATGCCACTATTTGTTCTACATTGATTCAGGTTTGAATTCAGGCCTACATTTGAGCAACATGAGTTTTGAGAGTCAGTCTTCCATGATGTCGCATATGTCAATATTCAGTTTTGCAGAAGTGCAAAGAAGCAAAGTTGTGAACAGGCTATGCCTGTGAAATTCCCTATGCACATCATAGGCTTGCAACCACTGAGGGGCCTACTCGCAAACTGCATTGTATAGTATGTTAGTGGTACTGCAATAGTTCTACTAACATAGAACAAAAAGCTATTCATTTACCTACAAGTAGATGTCTAAGCATCTTCCTTCATCTTTACTATCTTTTATGTGTGGAGATCTCTGCGCCAACTGCAGAGATCTCCACACATGTAGGTACGTTTCATTAGTAAATGTGGGTGGAACAGGGGTTGATGGAATTGGGGAATACTTAAAACTAAGGAGGGTTAAGGAAGGATTTTAGGAAGGTCATGCACCCACCCATCCACGAAAGAATGAGCCCAATGCTGTTCACAAAATGCACTTCTATACTTATCACAACCAAAAGTGACTCACAAATGTAGTAAATGTACTCTAGCTCAGAGCTGGAATAAGTCCAGCACTTTACATGGTAACCACTGGTACTGCAACACCCTCCCAATAGAGGCGGGGCTTAAAATAAAAGCCTACAGCAACTAATGTTAAATTAAAGTAAGTTATTTAAACTTATTTAAAAATTTTAATAAATGGAATTTGATGTAAAGGAATTATGTATAAGTAAGACATAATTTTTTTTTAAATGTTAACATTTTCAAATTTAAATGTAATTGGCTTGTAGTGGTCCCCTGCCTCTCTTGACTTTTGAGGCTCTTGGAGGGCACTTGGTGGGTTTTTCTGGGGTATGGGCTCTGGGCCCGAGGCCTGGACTGGGGGACAGAGTTGGGCCTGGAGTTGCAACCTGAAACCTGTGGTGGGGCAGGAGATGTGGTGCAGTGTAGTGGAGTGAGGAGTATCGAGGCTGCCGCAGCACAGTGCGTCATAGTGCACCTTCAGCAAAGGGGATAGCAGCGACAGAACAGGTGTGCAGGTAAGGCCCTCGGGCCACTGTCCTCTCCGTAAGGTGTGGAAGTGGCCGACGTTAGGTCAGTGTGGCTTGCTCCTATGGAGGGTCCGCTGTCTGCACTCACCAATGCAAGTGTTTGCTGGTGGTGGTTCCCTTGCTCTGTTGTGCTCAAACTAGAATTGAATAAGGTACTATGGTATAACAACTAACCCAGCTTTTCATGTAATCCGGATGCAAATAAAACAGCCGTGGAATCTTTGGAGCCACCACATTGCCTTGCTTTACCTTCTGTGACTCGCCGTCTGTCACCTTACTTTTCTTCTTTGGCCAGTGTTGGAGCTGCGTAGTGCGCCTCCTCAGGGTAGAGCCTGCTGAGAGTGAAAGCGTCCAGGCCAGGTCTGTGGCGCAGCTTGCTCTACGCTGCATGCTCCTCCACTTCTCAAGTCCTGAGTGCCAAACAGTTGTGACCTACTTACCAACGGCAATGACAACTGGCAACAGTCAAGACTCTAAGGTGAACATGCGTTCTGGTAAGACAAAACGGGTGCCTAGAATTGCCAGGCGTAAGCAGAAACGTTCTAGCACACCAACAAAAAACAAAACAATAATTGAACCAGCATCACCTATGATAAACATTGCAGAGCAAGATGTGGGGCTCCAACTTTCCCCGCCAGCGCCGCCTGTTTCCAGCCATAACTCACGAGCACACTCTTGGACTAAATTTGCCTTTTTACCCAATGGATACACTGCTTTCTTTTAATAAAGATGCAAGTGGCCTACAAACTCCCTTACAATCTCAACCACCCAGTGTAATTGAGACATTGCCGAGGGGAATATAGGGCAGCTCTGGGGCTCAAGCCCCCATGGAGCTAAAGAAAAAGGCTGCCTTTCAATGGGAGGACTGGGCAAAAAAGAGCATTGAAGCAAGGGAAAAGTGGCGATCTCAGACAACAGGTTTACCCATTGGAAGCAGTAGATATGATCCTTTGCAGCCTTTAGTGCTAAATGAATTTGAGGATGAAGTCTATAGTATTAGTGGCCCATATCCCTCTAAAGACATATTGGGCACTAGTGAAGCCCTGGGTAAAAATAAGGTCCTCCAGGTCGCAGCTGAGGTTCATCATCCTTTATACAGTAACAACCTGACTCATTCCCTGGGTATGAACGAAAAGGAGGAACCCAATACAGTTGAAACACCCTGGGTTACAGCTCAGTCAGCAATCAAAGGTGCAGCATTCTTAGCTCAGCCAAGAAGTAGAACCCTTTCTATGGAGCTATTAGATGAGGCTTTTACGGCTTCACAGGCTGAGACTGCAGCACCGCAGGATGCCAGGAGGCTTTCGGTAGGCTCACATTTATCAGTGAGTCCTGATATCTCCCTCCACACAAACACGCCTCAGAGAAAAAAGTCTTGGCAGGAAGGTGAGATCAATGATGCATGGGATGTCTTGCTCCACTCATTCCAGGCGGTTGTAAGTGTCATAGCATATCAGTAACGCAAGTTAGATCTACAGGTGGATCTTCTTAGCACAATGGCTATCTATGTTACTGCTATTGACTCAAAAATAGGAGCATTAAACTCATTGATACAGTGAGCTCAAGCAGAAGCACAATTAGTTTCATCCTGCACATGCAGCACAGTACTGGATAAAATGGAATGCCTCCCGGGGGGTGTTAACAGACATCAAATTGCAATTGAAATCTTACTCACAAGTGGCTGAAATTTCTACAACAATAAAGGCTGCTAAAGGAGCAGCTGCAGTAAAGTTCCCTTTGTAACGCTGGGCAACATAGGATTACCAGCCTACAGTTCCCTGAGATTTGTCAGCCAACCACGACAAGTTCTGTTGATAAGCAGCGGATTCAAGAAATTCTGACCAACTGCGTAGAACTTAGATCAACAGAGTAATTCTGCGATACGGTCCTCCACTAGTAAGACCCTCGTGGAGCTCAGTTGGGATGAGAGGAACAAGCAATAAACATTTACAAATACTAACCCGGTGCCTAGCGAGCTTGATAGAAACCCAGTTCCAGCGACAGTCTTAACTGAAATAACTGCACAGGCTACGAAAAGACAGCACAAGAGGCTTAGGAAAACCCATAATAAATAACAACTATAGGCTTAACAAAGGTGCAGGCTGAACAGATTGATCAAGTCTACTCCATCTTGAGACCGCCTGTTAAGCCACAAGCGGTAGCTGGTGACAAGAGAGAAGAAGAGGTCCAGCTTGGAGAAGCGAATTTCGCTAAAGATACTATTAATCGCAGTCAAAGAAACTGTTGTTAACCCAAATATCTCCAAACCACTATGGCAGCAATCTGTATTTAACTCAATAATTCCCAAACCACCAATGCAAGATGAAATAGGTACTGCTTTATTCAGTAATCAACAACCGCTGTATTCAGCAGCATGTTTCTTGAGCACAAGAGGGGGTATTCGCTCAATTAATAATCAAACCACAACTGTAGTCAGACTGGCAGATACACAGATCAACCACTATGCTCAACAACCTCTCACGGTTGTGGTAATGGGGAGCACAAATTGACATTGAACTAGCTGCAGAGAAATTCAGGTACCTCCCTTTATGTGATCAATACTGAATACTGTCTGCCCACCTAATAAACTGTTGTCTAATTTTTACACCTAAATATATGTCAACTGGGCATTTTGATAAAATCAATAGAGGCACTATGCTTCACATGGCGCAAGAAATCCCTTCTCTAAGACACATTAAGTCCACTCAGTCACCATTTTAAGTGCCTTAAATCCTGCCAGGGAAGAATTGACAGTCATTGCCTGGGCAACAGACCGGTTCGTGGAACTGGTGTGGGCAGAGAAGCAGGCATTTGCAAAATGGGGAATTGAAATCTCCTGAGAGGTAGGCGAAGCATTCCTCAAATTCTCTTGCCTCGTAGCCCCTTGAAATTTTACTCCCATCCAGGTTATGCAGGAAAACAGGGTTTACAACAACAGACAAAGAGAATTGGCGACAATGTACAGACTCAGTGAGCATCGATACTGAGAGGGCCCCGGAGCCATTCGGTCAAACAGACATGTGTTCAAGAGGTCAACACAAATGGCAATGGCAAGGCTGTACTGCCTGAGAAACAACCACAACATGTAACAATGGACTGGTCTTGGCTTTCGAGTACCCTACTACCTGCCTCACAAAGGAATCTTCATGATTGGTAGAGTAACCACTTAGCTGATTGCCCCTCAATGGAAAATCTTTCAATTTGTGCCTGGAATATAGATGGACTATTGGGTAAAATTGAGGACGAGGCCATTCTAGCATATATCAAAACTTTTCATGTAGTGATTTTTTAAGAAACCTACGCTCAAGAAGCTATAGGCCTCCCAGCATTCTTGAGCTTCAGGAAACCGGCGGTTAGACCTCACACACTGGGCTGCCCAGCTGGTGGTCTTGCTATCTATGCAGTGGCTTAACGTAACATCAGAATAGAGGAGATCAGCATTGACCATCCTAATCTGCAAGCAGTAAAGTTCTTGGAACATTCTCCAACTAGTGGAATTTCCCTGCTGAATATAAATGTGTATATACATCCCTCATGGGTAAAAAAGAAAGAAACTATCAATACTTTACTGTATTTTTTGACTGTCTATTCTACAACAAATCTGGCACCTCTTATCCTAACGACTGGCGATTTTAACAAGAATATTCTGCAGGCGACAACCAGGGATCAAATAGTGGACACATTCGACCAGATCTGACACATTCCCTCATTTCAACCTTTTGTGCAGAGGAAGGATGCTAGTGGGCAACAATTTATAAATGAGGTGGAGCATCTGGGTCTGGATCTTGAATGGTTGAGTCGAACCTGATATTCCGGCGCATCCATCCCATCACTCAGCAACCTCTGATTCAACCATTGACTACACTTTAGTGTCTCTTTCTTTATTTCATATGGTAGCTTACTGTGCCCTGGAAAGCCAGCTGGAAAGTGACCATCACCCACAGAAGATCCAGTTAAATCTGCATGTCTCCTTGCATAACCTAGTCCAGCTGGATATCGGCACAGTGTCTGCGATCAATTACAGAAGGTTGCAGTGGAAAACAGACTACATTGAGAAAGTGGAACACCAAGTCACACTCCAATGGGAAATGGTATGTGAAACAACCTCCAATCCATTGGCCCAGTGGCTCCAATTTGTTAAGCTACTTCTGGAGAACCAAGATTGTGCCCAAAGGGCTTTAAATCCCTCAGCCTTGGTACAAACTAGGCCTAGAAGAGTCTCAGCCCGACTTAAAACAGTTAAAAAAAGTTGTACCATGCTTTATGGCTACTTAGAAATAACCCACATTTGAACACACAGAGTGAGACCCTCCCAAAGCTGATATTACTATATAAAAAAGACTTGTGGGAGTCAGCCAAATTTCAGGTTGTTTTGTATTGTTGCTAAATTCTCTCAGCCACCAGACCAAATTATGCCAGAGAGTTCTGGTGATTGGTGAATCATGCTACAGGACATGGGTTAAGAGTCAACCTTAATAAAACAAAAACTATGTTAGTGACAAGGAGAAGATCTTCACTGCCCATATTCTATGTAGATGAGTCAGCCTTAGAAACAGTGAAGGAGTACAAGTATTTGGGGGTGGTTTTCTACTCCAGAGGTGCAGTGTAGTTCAATACAAAGAAGAAATAACACCCTCAGTGATGCTTTTTACTTACTATGGAATTCTTTAAAAGGCCTGTCCTACCAGCCACTCCTGCAAGTAATGGCTGCTAAACATGCTCCCTCTCTTACGTATGGTGTAGAGGCTTTGAGAGGAAGAGTGGACAAAATAATTGATAATGCTATTATAGGGACATATCAACGATTATTCAATCTTCCTCGTCAGGCCTCTCCTACCCAAATTCGTCTAGAGTCTGGCCTTAGGAGGCTGCCTGGGTTCTTGTTTGAAATTTTGTTATAAACTAAGAAATGACCTAAGACCCAACCTAAATTCTATTGTGTGGAAAGCCATAAGTGATCCAAGAAGCATCACGGTGCACGATTATTTTAACTTGGCCTTAACCACCTATAAGGCTGAGGAGCTTTGGGCTTTAACCCTCTCACAACTCGCACGTAACAAAGTCAAAAATTAATCTGGGAAAAAGATCTCATCCCTACTGGACAAAGCTGTGCTGTCCAAAAGATCTCCTGCATAGATGGTAATTGGTTCATATGGTCCCCTCAAATTTCAAGCAGACTTAGGGGGTTTGTATGGTCTGAAGCCCAAGCTTAAGCTGCTGCGTCTTCGATTGGCCGACTTTCAAATACGTTTTAATTCCCCTGTCTGGAGAAGATCAACTGTTGAGTCTTCATGTCGGCTTTGTAATTATCCAAAGAAATACATTTGCCATATTGTCTGTATCTGCCCAGCACTAATAGCGGAATGGAAAGGGCTGTTGAGACATTACTTTGTTAGAAACACTGTATGTATGTGTAGGCAAGCAGTTCTAGCCTGTCTTCAAGGGGAAGACACAATGCTCTGTGGGAAATTCCTTAAGTTTATGTGCATCGGGCGGGGCGTGGCCAGCAACCGGCCAAGATGGCCGCAAACTGAGAGAGCTGCCTTAGCCACGCAAGTATAGCCCTGTAAAATCCGCCATAATCCGTACTTTTGAGTGCACCTGGGAGAGTGGAACGGGCCGGGTGCTTGCGGCGCCTGCTGTGGCGAGTTTCCGGACCGTTTGGTACAGTACAACCCGAGGAAACGATCCGTGGCTGCTGGCGCCGGCTCGGACAAAATGGCGCCATCCCGCTGAGCCGGATCCCCGATGAGCCGGAGGCTGGGAGTTGCGGTCTATGCGGCAGCTGGAGGCGACTGCAACGATGCGCCTGGCTGCTTGCGAGGAAACGGCAGAGAGGCCCCCCCGCCGGCAGCCAAAGGTGTGTACTGATGGTAGGAGCCTGAAGAGAGGACACGTTGACTTCAGTGCGGCGGGCACAGCGGGCGCGCTGAGGGTACGTAAGCGGCCCGCTGGAGCCTACGGGGTGCGCCCAATTGACGGGACACGGCCTACATTGCCGAAGTGCGGGAGCGAGGGACCCCACCCGTGTTTATTCTCCCCCCTGCCTCCGATATTAACAACAGCAGCAGTGACCGCGGGCGGAGGAGATTTGGCAGTGGGTGCGCCCGCGGGAGGTGTGCATACCTGGAGGTCAACACACACACAGGCACTTTCAATAAACACACAAATCCCCACAAAGCCCAACGACTCAGATGGAACACAACCCCCTTCAGGAACCAGCCGCATAGACCCAAGAGAACTAGCGCTGTAATGTCCATGAAAGAGGCGAGGGATCTCGCCGAATCCTATAAAGCAACTCCAACTGTTGCCCCCAGCTCCGTGATCCAAGTAATCACTGGATTTGGTAGAGACCATACAGTACCGAGAACGGTGAGACCTCCAGCTCACCTCACCAATATCCCTATGGCTCCCCCAAATGAGAAACTCAACAACAAGAGGGTGACAAACTGCATGCTCATAAACTGCAGATCTGCGAACAAACACGCAACAGAACTGGCAGAAACCATCCTAACCCACGACATAGACATCACGTTCATCACAGAAACCTGGTTGAATGAATCCTCACCCCCCCATCTTCGATATGCTTTTACCCCCGGGGTTCTCAATCATCAATAAAGACAGAAAGAACCAGCGAGGTGGGGGGACCGCAATCATACATAAAAGTAACATCTCTATAACAGAAACGGACTCCTTCAAATATAACACATTGGAATACCTAACCGCCACCATTAAGACATCAGACAACAAAACGCTTTACTGCCACCTCCTCTACCATCCACCAGGCAACACCCCCGCATTTGGAGAACACCTTGCCGACCTGATAACACACTGCTCACTCTCAGACGCGAACAACCTAATACTATGAGACCTAAACCTTCACTGGATTGATATAAACAACCCTCTGATACAAACTTTAAATGAGCTCCTTCACAATAACAATTAGACCCAACACTGCACCGAGCAAACCCACAACAAAGGCTCAATCCTGGATGCCATCATAGCACACAAAGACTCAATCACCATCGACTGTACCCTCCCTGTTGACTGGTCAGACCACCATATCATTCTATTTCATATCAATCATTACACCCATCGACCGCCTTGCACAAATGAACACTTTCACTGGACGAGAAACCTAAGCCAGATCCCCCTCGCAGAACTAGAAGAAAGGATAAGTACACTCCTCCCCTCCATCGCATGCGACAGGTCCACAACAGAACTTACCTCACATTACAATGCGTCTATGACCACCATGCTTGACCAAATAGCTCCCCTGAAACAAAAGAAACTCAAGAACATTCCATCGAGATCGTGGTTCAACACTGACCTAAACTCAGAAAGAAGACAACTAAGAGCTGCAGAAAGACTTTGGCGTAACAACCCTTCGACAATCCACCTTGATCAACTCAAAAAGGAACGTAGGAAATATAAAAAGCATATCAAAAATGAAAAATCCACCTTCTTCTGCGGTGCACTAAACATTGCTAAAAATCGCCCTAAAGAACTCTTCAATATCATTAGACAGCAAACATCCAAACCACCACCTTCTGCAATCCCGGCCTCCAAAGACCTATGTGACAAATTTGCCAATTTCTTTAATGAAAAATATCAAAGATTGAGCTCTCACTAGAGGATCGCCTCCGCCCACCCAATGAAAGTCCGCCCCCCTATAAAGAAGGCAATAACCCACTCAGGCAATCCTCAAACAACTGGAAAACATTCGAACCCATCACCGAAACTGAAATTATGGAATTGACTACCGGATCCAAGCCCTCACCACACATTGAAGACCCCCTCCCTACCCAACTGGCCAAAAAACTCAAACTCTTCCTAGCCCCACTCTGGTCGAAGATTATAAACAGCTCCCTGAAAACAGGAATGAATCATGCCTGACTGCCTCAAAATCGGCCAAGTAACACCATTACTGAAAAAAGCAGTCGCTGACCCAAACGATCTCAACAACTTCAGGCCTGTCTCCAATCTCCCATTCTTAGCCAAACTGCTAGAAAAATGTGTTCTCCGTCAACTCACCCATCACATGGACAACAACGATCTTCTCGACCCTCACCAATCGGGTTTTAGAAAAGGATGCAGCACAGAGACAGCTATCCTGATTGTCATTGATGACGTCCACAAATCACTTGACAAGGACCGCTGCTGCCTACTCATACTCCTGGACATTTCAGCGGCCTTCGACACTGTTGACCACAAACTACTCATCAAAGTACTCCGGGAAAGGGTAGGAGCAGAAGGGGTGGTCCTACAGTGGTTCACCTCCTTCCTGCAAAACCGCTCTCAAAGAATAAAAATCAGAAACTTCACGTCTGACCTACACCCCATAAACAGAGGCGTTGCCCAAGGATCAGTTCTCTCACCCGCACTGTTCAACATTTACATGGAGCCACTCACCACCATTCTCAAAAAAGCCAACATACCCTTCCACCTTTATGCTGACGACACCCAGATCTACCTAGAAACCTCCACCATGCAAAGACTTAATGACACCCTAATAGAAATGGCTTTCCCAAAACCATCTGAAACTCAACCAGGACAAAACGGAAATCCTCCTCATAGCCAACAAACAGCAGACCCCCCGAATCACAGAATGGCTAAAGTCTATTGATGCTCTCAACTGCACTCTCATCCTGGCAGACTCCGTGAAGTCACTGGGAATCACTCTGGACCCTAACCTTGACATGGTCAAACACATCAAGAACACCGCAAGGTGTGCTTTCTTCAACGTAAAACTACTCAACAAAATCAAACCCTTCATCCCTCCAAAAGACCTTAAGCAAGTCACGCAATCCCTTGTGCTATCCAGATTAGACTATGGGAACGCCACCCTCACAGGCATGGCAAAATCTCACTTTGCTCCTCTCAGATCAACACTAAATGCAGCAGCCAAAATGGTGACCGGAGTAAAGAAATTCGATCACATCTCTCTCGCTCTCAGAGAGCTAAATTGGCTCCCAATAGAAATGCGTGCTAACTTCAGAACTGCCTGTCTCACCCACAAAGCTCTGCACACTGGCAAACCCACCTATCTAGCCGCCAAACTCAACAGAGCGGGGCAGACAAGAAATCTCAGGAGCACCAACACTCTACTTCTCATCCCCCCGAAAACCCGCAAACAAAAAACCTTATCTCGCTCATTCTCTGGAAATGCACCCAAAATGTGGAATGCCATCCCAGTACATATCAGGACTAACCCTTCCTTCAAAAAATTGAAAAGCCAGCTCAAAGTTTTCTTCCTCAATCGAGCTCTCACGAAGTGACAGCGGACCCACAAAACGGAATCGCGCCCACCGGAGTATCCAGTCACTATGATAAGAACATCTTCTTACAGCATCTTCCTCTTGACCCGCACCTATGCCCCCCCCTTTTTGAACAACGACCCGTCACGATACATTATGTTTACTACTACTACTCTTTGCATTCGACTGCTACGTGACATATGATGATCAATGACCTGTCTCTAATCACTGTGTTTACTATTACCACTCTTTGTATACTCGACTGTCACTTGACAAATGTTGTAAAGCGCTCCGATACCTTCAGGTCTGGCCAGCGCTATATAAAACTCCTAAATAAATAAAATAAACTGAGAACTACAGGCAGTGTGAGGACGCTGGCCCCCAGGAGAGCGTGGAGTGCCAAAGTCCTGCGAGTTGAGGAACTGCTGACTTTACTGCACTGTGCCTCAGAGGCACATGGATAGCATTGATAGCCGCGCCGGGAGTGTGCAGAGCCCACGAGGAGCAGCAACGTTTGCTGGCTGGGCGGCAACCACTGAGGGACGGCGGTACGCCCCGGAGGAGTGTTGCCTTTGGTTATCCGGTAGTGCGCCACTGTAAGGCCCTGGGCTGTTTCAAAAGACAGTCCACGACATCCGGAGGTGGTGGGTGATGCTGATATGGCGACGATATTGAGGGGTAGTCAGATGTGGCTCACGAAAGGAGCAGGAGCGGGCCAATCTAACCAAATCGATAAATACACCGTCAGTATGGGCCGTGAAGAGAGCACTACGGGGGGAGCACGGGGCAGAAAGTAGAGATCCCCGCCCAGAACCCCTCGCTAAAAGATATACTACGTGCGATAACAGAGCTCCGAGGGACACTGGAACCAAAATTGGACTCAGTGGCGGAGGAAGTCAACTTGCTTAGGGCAGACTTGCGCAAAATGGTGGACAAGATGATCTCGGCAGAATCCAGCATTGATGGGCTGCAATCCAAGACTAAACGTTTGGAGGAGCAGGTCCTGAAATTGACAAAGAACCAGACAGACATCCTGGTGCGCCTAGAAGACCAAGAAGGTAGATCCCGACGTAACAATATCAGGGTGGTGGGACTTCCTGGAGGATCTGATCTTGAACAAATTGAAGCCGAAACGTCTCTCAAAATGTTTCTCTATCGAGAGGTCTCACCAGGCTCTGGGACCGAGGCCGCGACCGGGGGCTCCCCCCGTACGATAATAGCACACTTACTTAATTACAGAGACGCAATTCTACAAACAGCGCACCAGCAAGGGGATCTCCAGCACGCAAATGCCACGATCCGATTTTTTCCCGACTTCACGCTCCAGGTGCAGCGTTAGCGACGTACCTTTGATGCAGTAAAAAGGGCCCTCCGTGATCTAAACATCAAATATATGATGCTCTTTCCAGCCAAACTGAAGATAATCGCGGAGGGCAAGACCTTCTTCTTCAACTCGCCAGAAGAGGCAAACGACTGGCTCGAAGGCTGGAGAACAGTTGGGCAGAAAGGCGGCAGGACCCAGCACCATGTCCCCAAGGGGCGGGAGGGAGACCAGGAAATGGAAGACCTGGAACCCGACAACCCAACGCAGCGGCAACGACCAGATAAGTGACCAGTTCCAGGGTATCATGTCTGCAATAAAGCGAATGGGTTCTAAGGGGTGGAAGGTCGGGGGTTACTTTGACGTCAGTGCTACACCGAGGCTTTGAAGAGCTGCTGCAGAGACTTTGCTGCTGGGGGAGCTGGCAGCTGCTGGACTAGAGACACATGTACAGGGGTGCACTCAAAGAGAACTGGGGCATTGTATATCCGAGTGCTACGTTAGATACTAGGTGGTTGGAGGCAGACACATACCCCACACTGTTTGTTACCATTACACAGTTCGAACGACAGGCACTCTGCATTTTGGGGAGGTGGGAGGTTTTCTACTCACCGAGCAGGGTTGCAGGGAGGGGGGGAGTTGGGATGTTGTTTGTTCCTTGTATTAATTTTTTGTTTTGATGTTCCTAGCTCAGGACCAAATAGAAGGCAATGTACATGCACGAAAGGGGGGGGATGGGGACGGGGGAGCGAAATGTGGTCTAAAGTTGGGACGGCATGGCAACAACAATAGTGAGTGCTACACAACTTAGGGCCTGGTCCTGGAACGTGATTGGTCTGGGAATAAAATTAAAAGTACTCTTGTCCAACAACATATTAAAAGACATACCCCAGATGTCGTAATGTTATAGGAGACGCACATTAAAGGGAACGGATACAAGGCGCTGGATCGCTTTGGATATAAGCTTGTGGCTCATCCAGGGTACACATCTGACGCCAGGGGAGTGGGGATCCTGATACGATCTGCCTGTCCATTCATGGTCGAAAGGGTCTGGTCTGATGACGTTGGCTGCTGCGTGGCAGTGGCGGGGAGTTGGGGGGACGTAGCATGAACCTCTGCTCATTCTATGCTCCTCCGAGGCTGCAGAGTATTGTCTTCCCAACGATCAGTAAAATCCTGATAGGTCTGCAGGAGGGCACGCTGCTGGCTGGGGGTGATGCCAACGCGGTTTTGGATCCGGAGAGGGACCGATCGAGGACCTCAGCGGGTAGGGGGGGAGAGAGTCTCCTACCGGGCTTTGTGGCCGCTATGGGTCTAGTTGACATCTGGCGAGCACAGAATCCCCAACTACAACAGTATACTTACTATTCAGCGCGTCATGGCTCGTTCTCAAGAATTGACTATTAGGGGGATCGGATGGGAGAATTTTTAGAACCCACACATATGGCTCTGGGTATCTCAGACCACTCCCCCGTGAGTGTCGCAGTTCAGGGACCTCACGTTAACAAGGGGGCATTCCCGAAGATCGATCCGTGGAGATTGAGAGATCCAGTATTGAGGGATAAACTGCGGGAGGGAACGGAATTATATTTTTTCAGGAAAATGCTGGCTTGGTAGATTCGCATCACACACTTTGGGAGGCTTACAAAACAGTGGTGAGGGGCCAAGCACAAGCACTCATAGGGGGTCAAAAGAAGGAAGAGGCGAGACATATGAGATCCCTAGAGCAAGACGTGCCCTGGTTGGCGAAGGAAGCGACAGCGCGGGGAGACGCAGACCTGCGACACATGTTGGCCCTGCGTCAGTACGAATTGCGAGCAGTGGCTGAAGGGGCGTCACGGGCATATGCTCCGGCAGTGCAACATCGCCTCTATGACGTCGGAGATAAGGCGTCCAGTCTGTTAGCCTGGCTTGAGAAGCGCGACAGGGAGAGGTCGTGGGTGGCATCTGTCCGGGATAGCAAGGGCATTCTGCGAGCAGCCAGCGTTGACGTGGCGGAAGCATTTGCCTCGTACTATGAGGGGGTTTACTCACCAGTCAGCACAAGATCTGAAATCGAGTGTGCGGAATTCCTCAGGGACTTCTTGTTGCCTGTAGTGTCAGAGGAAGACAAGGCGGCATTAGAGGCCGAGATCACGGAGGACGAACTGTCATTGGCATTGGGAGCCTTGAAGGTAGGAAAAGCGGTGGGCCCTAATGGGCTGCCGGTGGAGTTATTCAAGGGCCTGGCATCCCGAATAGTGCCACCACTTCGTAGTATGCTGCAGGAGGCGCAGAAAGAGGGCCAGCTACCAGTCGATCAGAGAGTGGCCACTATCGTGGTGATACACAAACCGGTGGTGCAGCTCGTACAGGCCGATCTCCCTCCTCAATGTTGAGGTCAAGGTCCTGGCTAAGACCCTACCCAATAGGTTGCTACCGATTATCACCAACATAGTCCATAGGGATCATTTGGGCTTTATGCCCCGTAGGAGTACCCGGCACAACCTGCGTAGGTTGTATGGAGTGTTACACACGACAAGGGACCCTTTGGGTCCGCAAACAGCGCTCATGGCACTTGATGCATCCATGGCATTCGACAGTATTGAATGGCCATACCTGTTTGCCGTGCTGGCGAAGCTGGGATTTGGCCCCAACTTTTGCAAGTGGGTGAGACTTCTCTATCATGAGCCAATGGCCCAAGTGTGAGTCAATGGGGTGCTTTCTCGGCATTTCCCCTTGCAGAGGGGCACGAGACAAGGGTGCCCTCTATCTCCCTTGTTATTTGCTTTGGCGTTGCAGCCGTTGGCTCATTGGATTAGGAGGGATCCTATGATATGGGGTATTGGAGCACCGGGTGGTTGGGAAGAGCGCATATCGTTACATGCCAATGGCATCCTGTTGTACCTCGCGAGGCCTTACCATTCTATTGCCAGAGTCCTTCATTTGTTTGACCTCTTTGGGAGCTACTCTGGGTATTCCATAAACTGGGCTAAATCAGTGGTGTTCCCACTGGCGAGATTGCCGAGGCAGTGCACAGCGCCCATAGTTCTGGAGGGATTCAAGTATTTGGGGATTCAGATTGTGCGGAATCAACAGCTGTTCCTAGAGAGAAACCTTACCCCTCAACTAGAAAGAATTCATAGTGATGTGCAGCATTGGCGAACCCTACCACTGTCCCTGGCGGGCAGGGCGGCCCTCTTCAAGATGATGGCCCTGCCGCGTCTGTTGTACATTCTGCAAAACACCCCTTATCCTGTCCCACCGTCGGTCTTTAAAAAGATCGCCCAGGATACCCGGGAATTATTATGGCAGGCAGGTACTCCCAGGATAGCTCTGCACAAGTTACAAAGAGGGGTATACGACGGCGGCCTGGCGATACCAGATGTCCGACTTTATTACTGGGCATTGCAACTGTTGGTAGTTAATGACTGGGTGTAAAAGGATAGAGACGAGCCAGCGTACAGGGTCGACGGGGACGTGATGCCAGCGGGCAACTGCGAGATGCTGCTGTATGCGTGAAAACAGGACCCTAGCTGGCCTCCGCACACATCGGTGGTAGTGGCTTGCTGGAGAGAGGCAAATCGAGCGTTGGGGTGGCTAAATAAGTTAACCAGTAGAACGCCACTATGGTTTAGTGCGGAGTTGAAAGAAGTGGCCTCACTTCAAGGGTTTACAGGCTGGAAAAACATAGGGATAGAATGATTGGGGGATGTCTGGAGAGGGGGGCCCCACTCCCGTTTGAGGACCTACAGCGGGGATTCGAACTGGCTGAGGCCCAGAGGTTTAACTACCTGAGGCTCAGGCATGCCCTGTTGACGCAGCTACGAGGTGAGGCCTCCCTGCCTGACTACTCCCCCCTTGAGGACAGACTACTGATAGATCCTATCCCAGAGAAAGCAACTTCAACCATATACCAAAAGCTAATGATTAACTTACCCGATCAACTAGTGGCCTTACGTGCAGCATGGACAGACGACCTGGGCAGCATAGAGGATGAGGAGTGGCAAGAGGCACTACAGGGCCCGAGAGAGATTGCAATACGAATGCGCTTCCGGTTAATCCAGCTCCGGATTCTGCATTGCTCCTACTACCCTATGACACTCTTACATAAGATTGGCAGGGCGCCGTCACTGCAATGCATCCGAGGTTGCCAGGGTGAGGGCACTTTCATCCATGTGTTGTGGGAATGCCCTAGGATAAAGCAGATTTGGCGTAGGGTTACGGCAATAATGACCAGGGTGGTGGGTACCGATGTACCACTCAACGCAAAGCGGCTCCTGCTTCTAATTGAGGGAGAGACAGTTTGGCCCAAATATGTCACCATCTGGCTTACATTGGCAGCGGGTGTCGCGAAGGGCAATATTGCGAGGGACTCGGGGGCGACGCACACCCCTTTGTTTACAGATTGGGAGAAAGACATGGATTGGTGCCAAAGAGCGGATGAAACAGTATATAAAAGCAGGAGGTGTTTAAAAAAATGGGAAAAAGTGTGGGCACCATGGCGAACTTACAGAGGGTCACTGGAGAGCCCAACTGCAGCCGCAGGGGCTCAAGTCGACCAGAGTTAGGGCCTCTCACAACGTTGACGTGGTCACAATTGCACTATGTATCCTCCCTACCCTTTCCCATGTTATCCTCATTTATGTAAACAAGTCTCCAATGTGCATGCTTTGGAAAATGTTATTGTATGGTCTAATGAGCGTGTTCAATAAAAAGATTTTTTTTTAAAAAGTTTATGTGCATCGCAGATTCAAAGCAAGCAAATTTTGAATTATAAAGGATATTCTACCTGTGGCATTTGTATTGCATTGAGATGCCTCATGAATACTCATCTAGTTGGTTAATTTTATGGGAGGACTAAAGTTAAACATCGAAACATTATTTCCCTATACCAAATGTATTAGGATTACAGACATGACTATTCTTGCAGTTTTACTTTTCATATTGCAGTGGTTTTAGTATGTAGAATTGAAATCTAGGACAAGCATTTAGAATTTTGCACTATTTTAGTAAAGTGGTGTCTCTAGTCTGATCAGAGTGATGATATTCAAACCTAGATCATAAGAATTTTATCCCGTTCGTTTTTAATTTTTTTTGTTTAAGGATTTGTCCTGGTGACCAAATTAATTATAATTTACATCGTTGGCTCCTTTTAAATTTAAATTTGAACATACAAAGCACTACTACATAGTAAGCTCGTCCATGTGAAGCTAGCATGTTTTATATTCTGTTTTTTGGCAGTTAAAAAAATTATTTATTATTTAGCATGAAGTTTTAAAATCCAAGACAAGCACATCTCCCGTTTTTCTATGTATTGTGCACCAATTAGTCACTTTATGCTAATATTGCTGTTTTTGTTACGTTGTTTTCTCGTGAAACTGCATCTGTGCTATATCTTATAAGAATTATATTTCTCATTCAGTCCAAAACATTGAATACATAAAAGCATCAGGTAAAACTAGTATGTTTATATTACATAATTGATAGTTTCAAGATCTGGAAATAAGCTACGCACTAGGCACTTTATTGAGAGTACTCTATGAAATTAGGCTAAGGTACAACTTGGACTTTTTGGGCATTTATCTTTTCAATACAATTGTGTGAGATTTAAAACATATAATATTTTATAATACTTTTTGAAATATTATCACAAGATTAATGACTTGTGTTAACATCTCTCCACTCATACCCAGATAGCAGAATGGGTGTTTAAGCGAGCCAAAGATTTGTATTATAAATGAATGAAGACAGTAAGTTTTATATGTAATGATGGTATTTATTGGTTGATATTTTAACTTGTGAATTTATTTTGTTAATATTGTAAGTTTTAATTAACTGAACAAAAAAGCATGACTTACTTTTTGCACATTTAAAAATTAATGTACCTATTTTTGTTAAATAATATTAAATTATTGTATATTCATTTATACTTTTAATAATGTGTGCTATGTAATACATAAAAATCTTTTTTATATTTTAGGTGATTTTTTTAATTTAAATCTTAATTGTTTTTAAATTTAATGTAATATATACAAAATAACTAAATATTTATTTCATCATTAAGTTAATAATGCTTAAGCAGTTTTTAGTTTGGTCTAAATGTAAAATAAATATTTTGCATTAACTTGTGTCCCTCTGCTGTGAACTTGAGGCCAGTCAGCTGGCCCTTGGAGTCTCTAGACTTTGGCTGGGATCCGGAGATGTCTTCTCCTTGAGCAGGCCATGGCAGGCACAGTCCCTATCCTTTGCTAGCCACCAGATGCAGCAGGTGCAGTCCACAACAGTGCAGTCTCTCCTTACCGGTTCCACTGTACAGCTGAGCAGTCCATCCTTAGTCCTTCTTCCAGTCCAGTCGAGATCTGAGTTCAGGCTGCCAGAGAGCCATAGTTATACTCAGAAAATGCCCTCAGGGCAGGATGCAGTTGGTAGCCAAAGGGCTACCAGGTTCCCTCCCACCTGATGACCACTTCCTGTGAAGTGTTGCAATTGGACATCCCAGGATGCACCATTCTACCAACTTCCAAGATAGCAGGTCCCCTCTCCTGGTGAGTGGAGCTCCCTAGCCCAACCCATAGGTGTGGCTACCAAGGGGGCTACATGGCCTTGGGAAACCGGTTTGGCAACTAGTTTCCCCTCACCTGCCCCAAGTGCCAGCCTGTCTGCCTGAACAATGGAGCAGCCCCTCTCCCAAGTGTTACTCATTTGCCCATCAATGGCGACTTCTCATTTGAAGATCACCTTTTTGGCTCAACACCCACGTTGCTTCCTGCAGGATGGAGGTGACACCTACTTCCAGTTCAGGCCCCTATTGCATCCTTTCATGGGAGTCATTAGCACATCTCCCCAGGAGAGCAGAAAGCTGTCTCGGTGACAGGACCCCGTGTGCAATCAGTATTGGCACAGGGGACTAAAGGGAACAAAGTGGCAACTTTCCTAAAGTTGCACACAGCAACTTGTTACATTGATTTCACCTGAGAATCAAGTCAGTCAAAGTAACAAGTTGTTTGATACCTTGGATGACCCTTTTCCAACTTATCAAAGCTGAGGGGTCAGCATGTAACTCTGTACTTGCCAATTGGGCGGCCAAGCTTTTCCACAGTAAAAATGACAGTTTTGTGTTTTTACTATCAGAGCATGTAAAAATAACATATTCTACCCAGGGGATATGTTACATCATGTTTAAGGACTCGATAGGCCTGCCAAAGGGGTGAGTTACACATATATCTGGGGGAAGTTTATCTTTGCCAATACTTTAGATGGCAAACATCAGGCTAGCAGTTTAAACTGCTCTTCCAGCCTGCAAATGGCAGGCTGGGAGCCTCATTTTACTTGTGTCACACACAGGGTGGCACAACCAGTGATACAATCCCTGGGCGGACCATCTAACTTACATGCCCTGGGTACGCTAGGTACCATTTACTAGGGACTCACAGTTAAGTTACCTTAGCCAAGTGGGTAAGAGTTAATTCGACATGCCAGTTTAATGATAAGGGCACAGTCACTGAGGTCTCGTTAGCAGACTTCAGTGCTCTCTCAGAGTCGCAAAACGACCAGCATCAGCCCAAAATTTGATGGTGACAATTATCAGTAAGAAAATTGTGTAGAGTACTTGTTACTTTCACGCTGAAAAAATAGAATCAGCTTAACCTGGCATTGGCAATTCCTTGGAATCTTCCTTTATGCTCCTTTAGACATGCCAAGTACTTATATTTAAGTTAATTGTGTGCACACAGATCAATTTACAATTACATACTTGAGCAAACTTGCCCTTTTTTCTTTTGAGAATCGAACACTATTCACTCATCTATAAGTTATATCAGCTTAGTGGTGTGAATCATATTTTTTAACAGGAACGACTTGGTGTGAATCAGCCCTTTAACGTTCATTGAGTCATCTATGTTAATAAACAAACTACAGACTTGATTAGAGTCCAAAATTAGGTATTAACATTGAAATGATGACTGATGCACACATTTAGGGTCAAATGTGCACACACGTTGTCTATGTACAATGTTGCGCATATAAACAATTAAGTAACCCATGTGAACATTCATGTACCAATAAAAACATGCAAGTGCAAGCCAAAGCAATCAGCACACTGGTAGTCTAAAAACTTGCTGACAGAAAACAACTCATCAGCAGACAGGAAACAAAATAACAGAAAAGCAGAACTCCTGAGGACCTCATGAGTCTGAAGTCCGTCCACAAAACAAGTAGACAGCTCATCACATCAGCCAAAGCACAGTACTATACCAACATGATCGATTAAGCCACTAACAGAAACAGAACTATTTTCTATTTTTTAAATATTTTTATTGAATTTTCAAATCAGTGATACATATGATAGAATATTGAATCCAGAGCATTTTTAGAGACAACAACTAACAAGTACATGCTATGTTTAAAGACTTAACTTTTCAAAATATACAGCAAAATAATTATGATCCTGTATACTTCCATTACAATAAGATACAGTCAGACCAGAAGTATCCCAACTGACCCCATGATTAGCAGGTCATGCAAAGCATTTAACTATTTGGAACAAGCGTTTTAGAACCAATGTTAACTTAACTTATATGGTCACTATTTACAACAAGAGCAACCTTCAGTGACACAGGTATGATCCCCAAATTCCTTCAAATTTTAGTAGCTGATCATTCAGCTTGTAGCAATCAAGTACTGCATCAACCAACTTCCAGACCTATTACAGTAACTTCCTTACTCTAAATAAAAGTGCAATGCCTTAAAGTCCTACTTAAGTGGAAAGATCTGACAGCACATTGGCAACACCCAGCCTGCTTCATCTCTAATGCCCACTTCTTCCCATGGAATTCTACAATGATTAACCTTCAAAGCAGTGTCTCTTGCAGACCTCACCAACATACTCAACTCCAACAAAGTGCCTTCTTATCAAGATTATGTCTTGCCCTCGTTCTTCTTCACACATCTCTCTGGGGACACACTCTAACCCCCACTCACCATTGTCAATGCCTCCCTCACTCAAGACATCTTCCCAGAAACTAACACAGGCCGGATTGTCCTACTCCTAAAAATCTACGTTAGAAGCTGATAACCAGTGGTGGCTGTTGTAATTTGAAAATGGTGAGTCCTAAAGAAGCAAAGTGAAATGCAACAGCAAGTAAAGCACACAATTCCAATGCTTTAAAGAAAGGTTCAGTGGGGCAAGAAGTGGGCTGTTTCTTGCATGATAAGTACTATTGTTCTGTATGTAGTTAATTTCCAGCCTACTATCGAAAATAAGCAAGCGCTGTACTTGGCCGCTTATATGCTTTTGTCCACCTGTACGTAAATACAATGGACAACTGCACTTTGTCTTATGCTTTAACAATAATTTCATGGAGAGTTGATAACAACAAGCATTTATTACATTATATTTTGATACAATTAAACATTAGTTTCAACCTTCCAGAAGGTAGCACTATTTGATTATATTACATAATTACAACCCCATTGCCAATTTAAAAAATCTATAAAGAATCTATAACTATATTTATTTATTTATTTATTTATTTATTTATTTGTAGAGTGCAACATTCATCCTGACGGATATCACGGCGCTGTCTTGCACAACACATGGTAGGTTATATTGGGTGCCTTCAGCTGTTCACACTTACGTCATAGGAAAAAGCTGGGTTTTTAGTTTTTTCCTGAAAGTTACATAGTCCTCAATAAGACGTAGGTCTAGGGGTAATTCATTCCAGTGTTTAGCCGCCAGGTATGAGAATGATCGGCCTCCTGCTCTCACTTTCTTTATACGTCTGGGCCTGGCTAGTGCTTGGTGTCGTGATCTTAAGCACCTCATGGGGACGTAGAATTCGATTTTATTCTGGAGAATTCTGGGTCCAAGGTTATGCAGTGCCTTGTGTGCATGACTCAGCAGCTTGAATCTTGCTCTTTGGTGCATAGGTAGCCAGTGGAGCTGTTTCATGCATGCAGACGCAGAACTAAATCTACTTTTGTTACACACAAGCTTGGCAGACGCATTTTGCAGCACTTGTAGGCGTGAGAAAAGGTAATCTGCCATGCCCACATACAGTGCATTTCCATAATCTAACCTGCTGATGAGTAATGCCTGTGTAACCGTCCTTCTACATTCTAGTGGGATCCACGGAAAAAGCCTTCTTAGGAGCTTTAAAATCGCAAAACCTATTCCACACAGAACCCGCCCATGATCCTGCATAGACAGGGTGCTGTCGATGGTTATACCCAAGTTTTTTGCGCATTGTTTAGGCGCTGGAGCATCTCCCAGGGATTGTGGCCACCAAGTGACATCCCAAATTAGGTTAGCTCCTCCGAAAAGCAGTATTTCCGATTTACCTGCGTTTAGCTTAAGGCAGTGTTCGCACATCCAGGTTGCGATCTCTGAGAGGCAGTTATTTAACTTAACCCTGGTGTCCTCATGCCTTTCTTCAATGGTTATCATCAGCTGAGTGTCATCCGCGTAGGAGCAGATGCTGAAGCCCCATTTCCTGCTTATCAATGCCAGAGATGACACATAGGCATTAAAAAGTGTTGGGCTCAGGGAGGCTCCTTGGGGAACACCGCTGCTGATGCTTTTTGGTTTCGAGGAGAACTGGCCCATTTGTACCATCTGAGTTCTGTTCCTCAAAAAGGAGTTAAGCCACTGAAGAGCTTTGGCATGTATACCCTTTTCATAGAGATTTCCAAGGTAAACAGACATAATATCGAATTGTAAATATCGAATTGCCAAAATATCGAGTTGTAAATATAGAATGGACAGAATATCGAATTGCCAAAATATAGTTGTTAAGAATATCGAAATTCGGATCACTGACAGAATATCTAATACAAGAATATCGACCTACAACAATATCGAAGTAAAAATATAGAATGACAAAATATCGACAGTCATAATATAGTTGTTAAAAATATCGAATTTTTTTATAGTGTTTTAAGTGTTAGTATATGTGTTAAAAGTATGTATTATTTTTGTAATGTATGCTTTAATTTTTATAAAGTAATGAATTTTATGTTATTTAATTTTTGTGTAATTTAATTCTGTAGCGGGTTGTGGGTTTATAGGGGAATAGGGTGGGAAGTAATTTAATTATAGTAAATTAAATATTAATTTTTAGGAATTATTAATTATATTTAATTTAATTGTGCGTTTTAGTTTTGTAGTGAGTTGTGGGTTTATAGGGGAATAGGGTGGGAAGTAATTTAAATTAAATTAAGTAATTATTAAATTTTATTTATTGGTATTGATAAATAATTCATTGTTAATTAATTATTAATTGGTAATTAATTTTTATTAATTGGTAATTAATTTTTATTAATTTTTAATTGATAATTATATAAATTGTATTAATTTATTATTCAGAGCGGGTTGTGGGTTTATAGGGGAATAGGGTGGGAAGTAATTTAATTGTAAATCAGTAATTATTTATTATTATTTATTGGTATTAAGTATTAATTTATTGTTAATTAATTCTTATTTGGTAATTAAATTGTATTAATTGGTAATTAATTTTTATTAATTGGTAATTAATTTTTTATAATTGGTAACTAATTTTTATTAATTGGTAATTAAATTTTATTAATTGGTAATTAATTTTTATTAATTGGTAATTAATTTTTAATAATTGGTAATTAATTTTTATTAATTGGTAATTAATTTTTATTAATTGGTAATTAGTTTTTAATAATTGGTAATTAATTTTTATTAGTAGGTAATTAATTTTTAAGAAATAATATTTATTGGTATTTAGAATTAATTATTAAATATTTTGTAATTGGTAAGTCATTTTAATTAATTTGTTATTGGTATTGATAATTATTTTATTTTTGTTAAAATATTAAATCATTATTTTCCCTACTGTTGCACTCTTTGGAGTGGGAATAGTAATTTTTACCCCTACGCTATCCAACGCTTTCCCTACTGTTGCACTCACTGGAGTGGGAATAGTAATTTTACCCCTACGCTATCCAACGCTTTCCCTACTGTTGCACTCTCTGGAGTGGGAATAGTAATTTTTACCCTCCCGCTATCCAACGCTTTCCCTACTGTTGCACTCACTGGAGTGGAAATAGTAATTTTTACCCCTACGCTATCCAACGTTTTCCCTACTGTTGCACTCACTGGAGTGGGAATAGTAATTTTTACCCCTACGCTATCCAACGCTTTCCCTACTGTTGCACTCTCTGGAGTGGGAATTGTAATTTTTACCCTCCCGCTATCCAATGCTTTCCCTACTGTTGCACTCACTGGAGTGGGAATAGTAATTTTTACCCTCCCGCTATCCAATGCTTTCCCTACTGTTGCACTGACTGGAGTGGGAATAGTAATTTTTACCCTCCCGCTATCCAACGCTTTCCCTACTGTTGCACTCACTGGAGTGGGAATAGTAATTTTTACCCTCCCGCTATCCAACGCTTTCCCTACTGTTGCACTCTCTGGAGTGGGAATAGTAATTTTTACCCTCCCGCTATCCAACGTTTTCCCTACTGTTGCACTCTCTGAAGTGGGAATAGTAATTTATACCCCTACGCTATCCAACGTTTTCCCTAATGTTGCACTCTCTGGACTGGGAATAGTAATTTTTACCCTCCCGCTATCCAACGCTTTCCCTACTGTTGCACTCACTGGAGTGGGAATAGTAATTTTTACCCTCCCGCTATCCAATGCTTTCCCTACTGTTGCACTCACTGGAGTGGTAATAGTCAATTTTACCCTCCCGTTATCCTACGCTAAAAATATTGAATATTTTTTATAAATATTACGTTAATATATATATGTATTAAAAATAAAAATGTATGTTTATTTTTTTTTAACTTAAATTAATTATTTATTAATTTTAAAGTTATTTAAGTATTTTTAAGTATGTTTTAGTTAATTATATATATTATTTCATTAATTTTACATTACTTTTAAGATATTTAAAAAATTCGATATTTTGACTAACTATGGGGCCCATTACGATACCCGGCGTAAATAGATCCACCAGGCATGGAAGCGGCAAAAATCCGCCCGCACACACCGCCTGAACACCGACCACGCCATTACGATTACACAAACCGAAAACCGCCATCGGCGGAAAAATCACACAAAATACCGCCCGCCAACGTCCGAGTCGGAGTCAAACCGCCCGCCACGGACGGAAACACGCACGACAACACAAAACCGCCCGCCCTCACGGCCGACACACCGCACGTGAAATTACGATCGCACCGACATGAGCGCGGAAAAACCACAAATATACCGCCCGCCAGCGCAAACAACGCCGATGAGAATCGACACGGCAGAAGCCATGGCGCCAACGTACCTGCACAGAAACCATCCGCACACAAAACCAATAGCACACAACATGGCCAACAAGTCCACACAGCAAGGCACGCAAAAATACACAAGCACAGTACACATCCCGAAAACACCCCCCGGACAAACAAAAAATACAAAGGCCAGAACCCCAGACACAACACACCTGAAAACAACAGACCATGAGGACACACCCACATAGGTGAGTACAAAAGCAGCACTCCCACAGACCACAACCCCTTGCTACATTGCAAACCAGAGAGGAGAGGAGAGGACACAGTGACACAGCAAGGACAGCAGCACACCACAGAAACGCACACATCACAACCACCACCACCACCACCACCACCAAACACCGGCACCACAAACCCCTGCACATTACACAACACACACCGCACCAGCACCACAAACACCATGGCACCACAAAGAATGCCCAAGTACACGCCCATTGAGCTGACGGTCATGGTCGACGAGATCATCAAGGTGTACCCACAAATCTATGGGAACATGGTCCAGCACACACCACTAGCCACCAGAAACAGAATGTGGAACCGGATCGTAGACCAGGTCAATGCAGTCGGGACCCTGCCCAGGAACAGAGGTGAAATAAACAAACGTTGGAATGACGTAAAGAGCCTGGTCAAGAAGAAGGAGGGCAAAAACAGAGAGCTGGCTGCCGTCACTGGCGGAGGGAATCCCGCGCTCTTTAAGACCTTCAAAGCGTGGGAGGAGAAGGTGCGAGTCGTAATACATCCGGAGATCCTCGCCGGATTAGCAGGGGGAGTGGAGGCTGGTAAGTACAAACTAATGTATACCAGCACACCGCTATGTACTCACATGCGCAACTACCATGCCACAGCTCCCAGGGACAAACACCCCCATGTCCAGCACACAATACACAACACATCACACACACATGCAACAGACACCACCACACACAGCCCAAACCGAACAACTGTAAGATGCGTGGGGACATGTGTACACTCAGCCAGCCACGTAACCACCAACAGGTCCCCAAACATGCCAGAAGCGCCACAACGAGCACCCACCACACCCATGTGTCCGCCACAGCTGCACTAACCGACAAGTAACAGGTAAGTGGCAGGAACACAAAGTGCAGTGGGTGGGAGGGTGGACAGCCCAAGTACAACACACACCAGGCCCCAGTCCCACAGCACAGCAAGGAGGAGCATCCCCCACACCCCACAGCCACGTGTCAGCCACCGCAGTGCACAACGACAGCCGAAAGGCAGACATCACGGTCCACAGCAATCGGTGTCAGTGGGTGTCCAGCCACCCCCACGACCCACAACACCCCCCCACCCCCACAGACCTGCAACATGGAGCACCCCCCGCTTAGAGCCATGTGGCATCCAGTACAGTGCACGCACGAACAACTTGCAGGTGGGAAACTGGACAGGGCTGGATTACTGGAGGCATCAGGACCATAACACGACCAACACATGGGACATGTCACGTAGCAGACGAACACGCAGCACCGCCCACCGTCACGAACAAGTGAACAATGTGCACACGGACATGAACAACAGACTCACACCCCACATGACCCATCACAGACATAGCAACACCCAAGGAGCCACGTCTGCATGCACAAGCCACACTGAATATAGTCCCACACGGCAGCCACTGTGCAACTCATCACACACAACCGAAACACCATTGAAGTCCTGTCCATGTAGCCCCTACTGCCTGTCAACCACACACCCCACAACTACGCCTATGTAAGACAAACAACACTAGACGCAACAGAGCGGAACAACATAAATGCACACGAACACCACTGAACCCATCAAACTCACAGACACACCATGCACATACAACATACCATCCATCCCATCCGTCAGCCCCAGTCACATGAAAGGCATGTCATCCGCACAGCTGCCACACATACAGCAGTCACGCTAAGATACATGCCCATGACCAACCATGTGCCAGAAGTCAATGAAGCGCACGACACACTGTGAGCAACAACACACAACATGGGCCACACCCCCCGAGCACTGCAGTGATGCACATGGCACAGGGCAGCACGCACACCAAGGAGATGGGACAACTGCAATACGTTGGCTGGCACACAACCATCACTCACACATAACGATGCGTCCAATGCCATGTCCAGTAATCACAACAGACAGCAAATATGCAGGCCATGTCAAGCATGCACACACCTCAAACCATGCACTTTCATGCTGCCACAACACATGTCACGTTCGGCACCCATTTCTCACAGCATGTACCCCAAAAGCATATCCCCTCCCAAATGCGAATCTGGGGCATGGCCCCCATGTTGCCATATGCGTTCCTAAGCGTTCCATTTGAACCCCAAAAGCATATTCCCTCCCAAATGCCAATCTGGGGCATGGCCCCCATGTTGCCATATGCGTTCCTAAGCGTTCCATTTGAACCCCAAAAGCATATTCCCTCCCAAATGCCAATCTGGGGCATGGCCCCCATGTTGCCATATGCGTTCCTAAGCGTTCCATTTGAACCCCAAAAGCATATTCCCTCCCAAATGCGAATCTGGGGCATGGCCCCCATGTTGCCATATGCGTTCCTAAGCGTTCCATTTGAACCCCAAAAGCATATTCCCTCCCAAATGCGAATCTGGGGCATGGCCCCCATGTTGCCATATGCGTTCCTAAGCGTTCCATTTGAACCCCAAAAGCATATTCCCTCCCAAATGCGAATCTGGGGCATGGCCCCCATGTTGCCATATGCGTTCCTAAGCGTTCCATTTGAACCCCAAAAGCATATTCCCTCCCAAATACGAATCTGGGGCATGGCCCCCATGTTGCCATATGCGTTCCTAAGCGTTCCATTTGAACCCCAAAAGCATATTCCCTCCCAAATGCCAATCTGGGGCATGGCCCCCATGTTGCCATATGCGTTCCTAAGCGTCCCATCTGAACACCAAAAGCAAAGTACAAACCAGACCCAGGATGGGCCAGGAGCCCGCATACACCAGAGTCACAATAAGTAGGGGCACAGCAACACACCCATCGGCATGGCCAATCCGTCCCATGCCACATGTGCACAGCACACAGTCCCATTGCCAAGCACACACAACTACAGATGCTACAGCCACACACACGCCTCCGGGAAACCCATGTACGAGATTGCACGAACTGTTAATGTCAGACGACAACTACATACTTCGCCAGGTGCAACACAATAACAAATCTCATTCTCTCCACAGGTGACGAACTGCTGGATGCTGGGGATGGAGCCAGCAGCCAGCACAGCCAGCCTACAAGCCCCCAACGAGGACACACGGATCTGGAGGATCTGTCCTCCTCTTCGGACACGGACCACCAAGCAGGCCCATCTGGTGTGGCAGGGCCCAGCCGCTCCCCAGGACCCCTCCTACCCACCAACCCATCATCCAGGGCTGCTGAACATTCCCAGCCCCCTGCTGCCACTGTCGTTGCGGCCACACCCACGGTCATTGCGGCCTCACCCACGGTCATTGCGGCCACTACCATTGCCGCAACCGCCACCATCGCCGCACCGACCACCACCGCCGCCACCACCACCACGTCTTCGCTGGCACCAGCCCCAGCGCAGGTGGTGGCCCGGCCGACTGGATCCACCCTGGGAGCCACAGCGAGGACCGTGGTGAGCAATGTGGCTAGTGGGCAGGCCGGTGGCAGCAGGACTGGTAGGAGGAGCAGGGTCAGGGAAACGCCAGCCTCCCCTGGGAGCCATGCCCTGCCTCAAATGGCCAGAGTCCTTGGGGCCTATGAAGAGGCCCAAGGACAATGGGTCCGGTCTGCTTCAGACACGCGTGAGGTGCTGGGGGTGCTGAGGTCCATGGACGCCCGTATGGGCCAAATCGTGGACCTCATGGGCCAGCTGGTGGTGGCGGTGAGGTCACAGCCAGGGACAGCAGCTCCCCCTCCGCCACCACCTGCCGGGGCGCAGGGTGGAGCAGCAGTGTCCAGTTCCCCTGCGTCCACAGCCAGTGAGCACACCTCAACCACCAGCATGTCGCAAGCAGGCACCCCCTCGCAAACGTGGAAGGGGCCGTCCGAAGTGGAAACAGATCTCCTGGGAGGACTTCGCACGCTCCAAACGCAAGTGAGGCAGCCAGCCAGCCTTCCGCCAGCCTTCCTTGACCAGCCACTGCATTGACTTGGACTACGATCCCACTCCACACAGCCATCTGGATGGCATGTGTGTGTTGGACTATGGACATAGAACCAGTGGGTACACCCTGATCATCACGCAGCCATGACCGACAGCTCATTGTCACTGCACGCACCACTTTTGTCATCACCTTACACACAATCACATGTCACAGTTTGTAATAAATGCACCTTTTTCACTAACTGCTGTTTGTGCCCTGTGTTTTATTTGTACGGAATACAACGGCCACCTTGGGCGGAAAGGCACCTGATGCGTGGCATGGCAATTGAATCCGGAGGGCCTGTAGGGACCTAGGGGTGGGAGACAGAACAGGAGCACATTCAATGAGTGTGTCACACACCCATCACACAGTACATGTCAGTAACTACAAGCAATGTACACACATCGCACAGAGCAATAGGGCACAATGCCACAGCCACCAACAGTGGCATACTACCCTGGCCAAGGAGCGTTGACACACAGCACGCAGTGAACAAACGGCCACCCTGACACAGCACACACACACCTGCACAGATACAGCCACATCAGCCGTCGTACATGGACACTCACCGTCAAGTGAAGTAGCGGGCGATGAGCTGCTGCCGCACATTACCAGCTTCCTCCTCTCCGCTGTCCTCCTCACTCGAGCTGTCCTGGTCTGCGGGCTGGGGCCCTGGTTGATCTCCGTCATCCACGATGAGGGGGATCTGCTTCCGAATGGCCAGATTGTGCAGCATGCAGCACGCCACCACTATCTGGCACACCTTCTGTGGGGAGTATGCCAGCGCACCCTCGGTGCAGTCCAGGCACCTGAACCTGGACTTGAGGAGGCCAAAGGTACGCTCGACCACACGTCTGGTCCTCCCATGTGCCTCATTGTAGCGATCGTCTGCTGGGGTGCGAGGATTCCTCAATGGACTGAGCAGCCATGCCCCATTCGGGTACGCAGAGTCACCTGGGTGTGAGGGACACAGAGAACCGTTGCTAATCCAACTGGACAGGGTACAGCATCGCACAGCCAGCACGCTACACCACTCCACATACTCACCGACAATACAGGCATGATCCTGTTGCATATTGGACATCAGTCGTGGCAAGATGCTGTTGCGCATTATGTGTGCGTCATGGGCCGAGCCTGGGAACTTTGCACACACGTGGGTGATCACCATGTCCGCAAGGCACACCACTTGCACATTCAGGGAGTGCGTGTGCTTCCTGTTGCGGTACAGGTGCTCAGTGGCCTGTGGTGGAACAAGGCCGACATGTGTGCAGTCAATGGCTCCAACGACGTGTGGGATTCTGCCAAGGGCATAGAATGCACCCTTCACTGCCGCCAATTCACGAGCCCTGGGGAAGCGGATGTACCTGTTCCGGTACAGCATCATGGCTGCCAGTACATCCCTCAGCACCTTGCTGAACATGGGCTGGGACATCCCTCCTCCAATGCCCACTGTGTGCTGGAATGACCCAGTGGCGAAGAAATGCATGGCGGCGATCACCTTAGCCGTGGGGGTGACAGCAGTCGGATACACCCTGCGGGGACGGAGATGGGGTTCTAACATGGCACACAGTCGATGCAGGGTTGGCCTGTCCAGCCGAAACTTCCTAATAACCTCTGTATCGTCCATGTCCGCCAGCAATTGGTATGGGCGGTCAATGTTCGGTCTCCGCCTAGGGACAATGGCAGAGGACACATGTCAAAGCAACACGACACATGGCAATTTCGCATACACATCACTGACATGACTGAGCAAGCACATGAGCCACAGCCCAGCTGTCAAGCTGGGACGGCACGGCCACAATACACTTACACAGGTCTCCCAACAATGGCAATGGCTAGTGATACAAACCACTGCCATGTGCATGCACATGGGGATCTAGGCCCCAATGACTTGCGGGGCGTGCTGATGGGGACTGACTGCATATCCGTCAAGCGGCAACGCCACGGCAACATGAATGTCTGCTGAGCATGGAACTGCTTTTGCGGCTGGATGAGTATGGCACACGACGACAACGATGTGGGCACAGGCTGAGCGGCCAAAACAAGTGGGACCTGTGGCACGAGGGGATATGAGACAGTAGTAGGTGTCAGCACTGCACCCTATGTACAGCACTGTACGGATCACACCTCCCGAAACATTGACAGGTGTCCACATTGACAGCCCCATGCCAAGACGGCTGTGTGCTTGCAGTCACACGTCACAGGTGAGAGGTTACATTGCACGTGCCAGGTGGCAGACGTACATAGTGGGAGCTGGCATGTGTGTGCATGTGTCTCCTGTTCAGGTTCCACCAGATGGGCGCTGACTCTGGACTGACCATTGGACACAGCATGTTCCGTGGAAGGCTTGTGTGTGTGGGATGGTGGCACTGGATGTGCCTCCGTTGGGTGGGGGGCCATGCACAGGGCGGGTACGTCGATGATAGCGCATTGTTGGTCACGGTGGGTGCACCAACTAAGATGTGTTGCCCTGTGTTCAATTCCTATGTCCGCATGATGATGGACTGTAGATGTGGGCAGACTACACATTGGTCGATGTGCTGTCTATATGCATGTGCCTTCACACCAGGCACAGCTGCCCCTGCACATGTGACCCCTGCTGGACTCGCTGCTGGGTCTGTGGAGCTGATGCACCTTCTGCGCGTGGGGCGGACAGCTCTCCTCACTTCCCTCATTGCGCATGTCATGACTTTGCCGCAGGTGACATGGATCATGGAGGGCCCACATGTACGCGTGGGTAGGCTACACATGATTGTACACTGGTCGCCACCCCCAGTCAGTGTTTCGAATGGGAAGGTTGTCGTGCTGGTGGTATGTTCGATGTGGCGGATGGGCGGGCCTAGGTGCGGGCTTACATTCCGGACATGGGGGGTAGTTGGATTGGCGACTAGTTGCAGTACACGCGGGACACGTCTCTTCCTTTCCACATCTGGGTCATCCCTTGTACTAACTGACAGTGATACAGTCATCTTCGCCCCAGCCCTCATGTCCTCCCCTCGCTCCCCCAATATGCATGCTCACCTGCGAGGCTAGCGCTTGCACAGGCAGCCCCAAGCTCGCACCAGAGAGGGCAAGGAGTGTATGTGTGGGTCCAGTTGCACGAGTGGGCTGTCTCAGGGTATGATGTGTGGCGGGACGCCGTCCACCTGCGTGGTGCCCCAAATGGAGACCCGGCCTGCATGGACTATGCATCACAGTCTTCGCCTTCCGGATCCGCCACCTGCGACACCCAGTGGCTGTGGCTGCCCTTGCGGCCAGGCCGCGTCCGTCTGTGGCTGATGGCCCACACATTCACTCTTTGGCCTCTCTGGGGAGGGCTCGGGGTGGTGGCGCACGCGCTTGCACTTAGTCGCAATGGCATGTGGCGTGGTTGGTATGATGGGCAATGGATGGGATGGTGCGAGCCACCTCCCGTGACGTCAGTGCTGCTCGTGCTGTGGTGCGTCCCCCTACACTTCCATTTGACTTGTGCCATGCTAGACGTTGAGGTTCTATTGCCTGCGTGATATGAGCAGGAGGAGCGCGAGGAGACCTCTCACACACCATGCTCCACTGCCATGCCGTGCCCTGTATCGCCTGTGCGGATTGACTATGTTGGGGTTACACCTGGTCGACTGGGGCTGTGTGTGCCTTGTCAAGGGGCATGGCGGGCGCACAACAGGATCCAGCTTGTCCACAGAGGGTGGGCTGAGGTGCGCCTGGTACCGCTTTGTACGTGTGCCCGGCTGCTGTGCACACACGTGTTCACTCCCCCGACAGGTGTCCTCTCACGATGCCCAGGGAAGCGGTGGTGTACTGTTCATGACCCCTCCCAACACGGCGTGCTCCAACTTGGCATGTGCGCATCTACCCGTCGCACCCACCCACCTGAGCACTGCGTCCATACGACTTCACACGACACATGTGTGTCTTCCACAGTAGTGCTACTCATTTGCGTTGACATCCAATACCAGTGGACTACATGGTCATGTCACGACTGCCGTGTACTTCACATACTCTCATCCTCTCTCATTCGTACTTGTGAAATGAGTCAGCGGAGACAGTTTTGGTTTCAAACATTATATTGTGTCTTCTGTCCTCTGTGATGCAGTATAGTGGACACTACTGGCAGCGGAATACATGTTGAGGATATACTGAGCATGATTGCAAATGGGATAGGGTGTGGGGTTACATGTGATTGGCTGTTGCATGTGGGATGTGGGCTTCAGAGTGACATCTGCTTGGCCAAGGCTGTGCTAATGTACATTTACGTATAGCTGCGGAGCTGCGGACTTTGACACAGACGGTATACATGTAGCCTACCAGACCGCTTGGCATCATGGGCACAGTCCATCTCAGTTCCATGTGACAGGTTTGCTGCGGTTGTTCCTCATGCACGCGTGCATGTGAGATGACATCAGGGCATGTGCTTGCGTGCATGCAGCGGCGTGCCACTTGTTGTTGCACTGTGGTGGTTACTGGACATGTCACAGTCACTGGGGTCGTGTTGTTGTTGTATGCACTTGTCGTCCATGCAAAGGTCCTGGTATGGGATTCCCGGGGCGGGGGTGGGAGGGGTGCAGCACCCACAGACTCCAGGCGACCTATTCATGTCCACTGAGCGGTGTGTGTGTCCATGGGCGCTGGATCCATGTCGTGTCCTGGTTGTTCGTGCAGTTCCGTCCATGTGGGTGCGATACACAGAGCCCATGCCACTGCCTCCCACGATGCATGCGGTGTTCCTGGATGTGATGGGGAACAGTGTGCATGTCCCGGTCATATCCGATGTCATGGCGATGTCGTTGATGGTGTGGTTACAGTTGCCGGTCGTTTGGTATGGCTGTTGTGGTGGTGACTGGCCAGTCCGTGCGGAAGCTAAGCATGGGTGCGGGGTTGGACATCATAGGTCACTCGGGGAACCTGCGTTGTGGTCCGACGAATTGACAGGTTGTCAGGTATGCGATGCCGTCCAGCAGGGCTTCCATGTCATTGGTGGTGTACATGTTTGCCAGCCAATGTAGCGGATGGTGGCTGTCAAGGTGTTGTTCGTAAGTTGTCCCTTGGAGGACCATGATGGGGCATGCTGGGTGACATTTGATGTAGCTGTTCTCGATGATCCGTCGTGTGGAGGCACAGTGGTCCCATTTCAGTGCGGGTGCGATGTTGGCCACATACCCCATGCCCCCATAGGCAGAGCAGGCCCTGTCGTGTGCGTCCAGAGGGAGGAGTAGTGGTAGCAGGTCCGCCTTCAGACATGCCGGGTTGGAGAGGCATATCTCGACGGGATGCTGGTATGGACACCTCCGACAGTAGAAGACGGGCATGACGCAGCTGAACAATGTGATGCGGTAAGTCAGTCGGTAACTTACGTTCAGCAGGGACAGGAGATCGCATCCCAATGTATGGAACAGGTTGGTTTTGTACAGCTTGAGCTGTTCGGCGTAGTTGGGTAGGTGTGTTGCGGTTGCCATTTCCCAGCGGTGCGTTGTGGTGGCGTGCTCCGGCTGTGTGTGCAGCCTGCAATGTGCACGCTCCGAGGTTGCTGTGAGCTCTGTGTAGTCGTAGGGAGACAGGACTTGTGTTCTGTTTGCTTGTTTGGAGGACACGGGCCCTCTTCCCACATGCTTCTCAGACAGTTCAAGGTCAGTGATGTGTGACTCCTTCCAATTAACTTGCATGTGGCCGACATGGGGGAGTGTTTTCTTCTTTCTTCCCCGTCCGTTGTGTGCTTCTGTGATATGCGCTATCTGCCCTGTGGTCGGTCTCCTCGGCATGCCTGTGTTGGTCTATTCTTGGACAATGGCTGTATTCACCGGCTTCTGTCGTAGGGCTGTGGTTTCGGAGTTGGAATGGAAGGTCATTCAGTGCTGTCTGCTCTCCCTTGTGTGGGCGGCAGGCTGCCTTTCCGCTCTGCGTTGGGCCTTGTGTGTGAATGTTATTCTTGGGCCACCTGTTGTCGGTCCCCGGGCTCTTTGGTGTTCCGTTTTATATGTCTTGTTCATATGTGCAGGGTGGTATGGGTGTTTCTGTGTGGTACTGGCGTTCCTCTTCCCGAAGGGGCCCTGCTTCTCCTAGTTGGTGTTGCCGCCGCTGTGTGCTTCGCCATGTTTGTTACACTGGGGTGTGTCCTGCTGTTGCGTGACTTCACTGACATGTGTGCGTCGGTTGTGTGGCGTTGGGTGTTGTCCGTGAATTGGGCGTTGGGGACATGTCTGTGGCAGGCCTGTCACGTGTCATGTGCGTTCGGGGTGGGGCTGATGTGTGTGCTGCTTGGTTGTGTCCCTGTGTCTGTGTGCGACGCATGCATGGCGCTGCGGTTGGCCTCTGCGTTGTGCGCATGTGTGGCGGCGTCATCGGCGCTTTGGGGCCGTGACGGGGTGGTTGGTTCCTAGTCCCAGGTGGTGTGTACACATGTGTTCCGCGATGTTACGATTTGGCCTGTGTGTCATATGTGGATGCAATGGTGGATGTGTTGTGTACACGCGCTGGTGGGGGGTTGTCCGCTTTTTCCGCCCTTGCACTGTGTGCGCTGTTTGCGTGCACTTGTTGTGTGTGTGCCTACCTGCGTCTCCGCGGTACGTTGCGTCCTTGGTGGTGCATCAGCAGAAGCATGGGGAGGGCCTGCAGTGCTGGATTCATGCTCGGGGAGCCGCTTCTTCGTTGTCCGTGCTCGGCATCCGTGTTACCGCTTCGGTTTGTCGTACGGTATCTCTTGGCCGTGGGAGCCGTTTGTTTGCGGCATCGTAATTTATGCGCCGGGCGGGACGTGTTTCGTCGGACGGTGTGTGTCAGTTGGGCTGCGCCGCTATGTGTACGGGAGCACTTTGATGGCGGACGGTGTTGCTGGCTTGCCGGCGGTGTTTGGCCTACTTTTCGCATCGTAATTGGGCGGGCGTGTGGACTGCTGCGTGCCGGCGGTAACTGGTGCTTTTTGCATCCGCCAGCACGGCGGTGGTGCTTCCGCCCGCCATCGTAATGTGCCCCTATATTTTTTACAACTATATTTTGGATTCGATATTTTTGTACTTACCTGTTTGTAGATAGGCATTCGATATTTTGTCATTCTATATTTTTACTTCGATATTGTTGTAGGTCGATATTCTTGTATTCGATATTCTGTCAGTGATCCGATTTCCAACAGGAGATTGTGTGAGACCGTGTTGAACGCCGCCGACAGGTCCAATAAGATCAGGGCAACAGCCTCTCCTTGATCAGTCAGTGATCTTATGTCGTCTAGGACGGCTAGGAGAGTGGCCTCTGTACTGTTAGTGGCTCTAAAGCCAGTCTGAGAACAGTCCAGTAGTTCGTTAACCTCCAGGTAGTTGGACAGTTGTCTGTTCACCAGCTTTTCTAAGACCTTAGAGAGGTATGGAAGCTGAGAAATGGGCCGGTAGTTCTCTGGATTATGAACGTTTGTTCCGGCTTTCTTCAGCAGAGGAGTCACTACAGCCTGTTTCCATATTTCTGGAAATACTGCTGTGTCCAGGGATCTATTAAGTAGGTGAGTGACATAGGGCATATTATTGATGTAATCTGGGAGAATATAAAGTGGGCGCATGGGTCTAGGGGGGATCCTGATTTTACTTCCAGCATGGCTCTCTCAACCTCTGGTTCTGTAAGAGGGGAGAAGTTGCCCATCTGTATTGCGACCTCTGGATGTGGGGGTAGGTGTTCCCAGTTAGTTATGGCTAAGGAAGAGTTAGTATCAAATGAGGAATAGCTTTTGCTGATTTTATCAGCGAAAAATTCGCTGATCTTTTCACAGTTTTCCTTTGAAGGAGCCAAGGTTTAAGACAGGCTGGCTGGTTTACAGAGCTCCTTCACTACTTTAAATAGTTCTTTTGCCGAGTTGCAATTCTCGTTAATCCGTTGTGCAAAGTACGTCTTCTTTGCTTTTTTGATGGCATTATTATAGATCCTTAATTCAGCCCTATATCTTGATCTGTCTATTTCCTATTTAGACAGCCTTCAGGAGTGTTCTAATGATTTACATTTCCTTTTCAGTATCCTCAGATCCTGTGAGTACCACTTCTCGGATGGAGGTATATTTGTTAGTTTAGGTTTAAAATTGGGAGCAAAGGTATCTAAAGTACTAGTGATCTCGGCTTCAAGTTTTATTGCTTCCGCATTAGTACCTGTTGTGGTGGCATTTAGTAGAGATTTCTGAAATGGCACAACATAGTCCAAGCATGCAGTTGTCATCTATGAAAAACTGGTGAGGGACTGCTGCAAAATGTGCATCTTTTACTTAACTAGTGACGTGGAGCATGAATGCATGACGCTGGGCTTTAGCATGCAGCGCCCTGTAAGACTGAGTTTTATCAGCGTGATGGCATCACTCCTGCACCAACTCAAAATATTTGGTCAGGAGAAACTGGCGGCCGGATAGGAAGCCCGGTCGGGAGCTCCCGAGCTCTATAGGCAAGAGTCATGTGTAGCGCGGAGCGCCAGACTTACGCTTAGCGGGTCTCTCGCGACGTTCGGAGCATGTCCCTCGGCTCTGCAGCAGTATTGAAGGAACCTTCACATTCTCCAGCGGCTCCGAGCGGGCTACAGTGCGAATCCGCCAGTGTGCAGTCTCAAGTCACCGGAGCCTCGGCAAACACCGTGTGGGCACAGGCAGGATCAGTCCTGCGTGCGAGCAGGAAAGCAGCCGCCCGAGTTCCCCTCCGGGGGAAGGCAAGGATCAGCCCCAGCAGCAAAAGCACCGGTAGCTGGGAGAGCAGCGCAGCAGCAGTAGCAGGTCCCTACATGGCAAACAAAGGAGAGAGACCATTCAGGAGGGGGCGAACACCCCGAACAGGTCAGAGAGGAGGCGGACAGTCACACAGGGTAAGTGAAACGACTGAGGGGGGTGGCTTAGGCAATTCTTTGAGTTCTGCTCAGATAAACAAGGAAAAGAAGCTGGGGAAAGTTACTGATACCCTACTTGAACAAACTCACGATCCTTCCCTAAACAGAAGGGGAAGATACTGTTTAAGGAGCAGGAACTTGCCAGTAAGCCTTGCAGTAGCCACAGAACTATCCCAGAAAGCCACCATCTCAGTGATTCAAAATACTAAAAAATCAAATAAACTGGCTTCACCCCCTCAAATCCTGGAGACTACCCTGGCGTCGACTCGTGCAAGGGTAGTGGCTCCAAAAGTTAAAATCACCCCCTCTCTTCGCTCATATTTTAAGGTTAAGCAGCCCCTTCCAAAAGAGATTAAAACACACATTGCTGATCAGGCGGAAAGTAAACGGAAATCTAAGGTGTCGGAAGTCAGCATAGCGACAGATATTCCGCTTAGTGCCAATAGATTTCAGGGGCTAGAACTAGACGAAGCTACAGGGGAAGAAGCACTTCAGAACCCTGTGGAGCCTGGGATGGTTGATGATCATCACTCAAAATCCTCGAAAAAAACGGAAGTCACTAAGAGTACGGAAGGCCTAATTGAGACCTTAATTTCGGAAATTTCAGAGAAAAACAGGCTCAGAATTCAGGGGGCATGTGAGGTACTGGAAACAAAGATTAACACGATTATGGAACTGATTAATGCAGTGGAAGCCACGGTGGAGGAGCTGGGAAAAAACGTGGAGACTAACAAGGAGGAAATCAGGGTCTTGCAAGCGAACGAGAAAGATCTGAGAGGGAAAATAGAGTAATTGGAAAATCAAGCAAGACGAAATAATTTGAGACTCCTAAATGTCCCGGAGGGACAAGAGGGGGAAGACATTAAAAGCTTTGTGGTCAATCTCCTGAAGGAGTTTTTCCCTTGGATTGAAACAAAAATATTGTCAGAGGATATCCAGAGGGTACACAGGGACCCATTTGGAAACGGTAAACACAGGAGGAATCCAAGGAAGATCCTAGTTAACTTCAGAACCTATACATTAAAGAAGAGAATTTTGGGTGAGGTAATAAGAGCTGGTTCTCACACAAAAGACGATTGGACCTTCCGAATAAGATCTGACATCTCAAGGGCGACCCAGGACCGACAGTGGGAGCTCGGACAGTAAATGCAGGAGCTGAAATCTCTGAGGGCGTCAGTACAGATGCGCTTCCCTGCGTACCTGAGAATAATGTGGGATAACCAGATGTATAATTTGAGGGAGACCAATGAAGTAGATTCCCTAATAAGTAAGATTAAGGCACAAAAAGTGTGAGGTATGCCTATAGAGCAGGGGCCTCAAATCGGCGAGACTGACTTGCCAAAGAAAAAAAGGGAGGGTTCTCCATGGGTGGGTGTGGGACAAAGGGGGGGGGTGGAAATGGGTTATGTAAGATAAAGTGCACTAAGGGTGTGAGAGCATATAGGGAAAAAACTCCCCCAAAAAAAGGTTGGTCCGACTTGCGCAAAAACAAGAGCACAGATATAATATTTACCATAGGTCATGGGAGTTAATATTCTTACTTGGAATGTGAACGGTCTGAGGGTTAGAGGTAGAAGGCATAAAATATTAGAATATTTAAAAAGCATAAAGTGCGACATCATAATTCTTCAAGAGACGCACTTCTTAAAAACAGAATGGGGAGAGATATTGAAGAACCAAGGTTGGGTGGAGTCTTACATATGTACAGATCAGGCCTGCTGTGTCAAGGTGTGATTATTCTTGTTAAAAGATCAGCAAAAGTGATAATAGAGTCATCCAATAGTGACCCGAAGGGGAGATGGGCTGTAGCAAATGTTCGTATAAATTAGGGAACAGACGCAATGACAGGGTACTATGGTCCTAATGTAGATGACCCCACAGCAATGCAGGCTCTCTACTCATATCTTTTGGACGTCCCAGCCCAAGTTATCTTGGGGGGCGACTTCAATTTGATAATAGACCCCAAGAAAGATAGAAGTCCACCAAGGAACACCTCAACATTGCCTAAAATGAGGAGTTGGCTGAAGCTATACCTAGAAGATTTAGCATTGGTTGATATATGGCGAGAAAAAGGTGTAAAATCTCAAAAGTTTACCTTTAAGAATAAAAAACTGGGTCATTCTTTAAGGATAGATTATTTTTTAGTTGATAAAACATTAGGTAGAAAGGTGGAGCATCTCCCAGCTCACCTCTCTGATCACTCAGCAGTGAGGATGGAGGTGGATCTCCAGAGCTCACAGAATCCGCCTAGATGGACGCTAGATAGAAACTTGCTCCTAGATCCCCAGGTAATAGAGGATTTGAGAGTTGAAACTAAATCTTTCTTCCTATTAAATACAGGTGAGACCTCTCGGCAGGATAGGTGGGACACATATAAGGCGGTAATAAGGGGGAAACTAATCAATCTAGCGGCCCATAGGAATCAGCTAATCAAGAAGAAAATCCGCAGCTTGGAGGGCGGAATACAAATGCTAGAGAGGAGAATCGAGGAGGAGAATTTGGCACATAAAAAGGTGATACTAGAGGGGGAAATGAATGACATAAAAAGGGATCTGTCTAATACACTAGAAGTTCGAATTAAAGAGAAATGGGAGGCGGGTAAACTTGCTCATTACCAATATGGGGAGGGCTGTGGCAAGTTGCTAGCTTGGAAGACCAAGACAGATCAAAGCCGCAATAAGATCGTATGTATCCAGGAGGAGGATAAGGCGGACCCCAGCATAGAAGAAATGGCAATCAGGAGCGCGTTTTACAATTTCTTTAGGGATGTATATACAGAGGACACACGAGCCAGTGAAGAGCATATAGAGGATTATCTTAAAACCTGGATAAAGCAAACCTTATCAGGAAAGTACAGAGAGGAGTTAAACGCTAAAATAACGGAAGAAGAGGTAATGGGGGTGATAAAAGAGCTAAAAAAGGTAAAAGCGGGAGGTCCAGACGCACTGCCGAACGAGATATATAGATACTTGAAGGAAGAACTGGTGCCCTGGTTGACCGATTTGTTTAACGAGGTATTCTTAAAGGGTCAGGAGCTACCAAAGTCCTGGGAAGAGGCAACAATATGCATTTTATTAAAATCAGGGAAGGACCCCAAGCGGTGCGAATCGTATAGACCAATATCTTTGCTAAACAGCGATTATAAAATTTACACTCAACTGCTGGCAAAAAGGTTGGGCAAGATGGCTGGGAGTCTAATCCATGAGGACTAGAAAGGCTTTATAAAGGGTAGGCAGATCCAAGAGCTAACACATGAACTAATAGGAGCAATAGATGTGGCTACACAGGAAAAGATCCCCTTGTCAGTAATCACTTTCGACACCGCAAAGGCTTTTGACAGGGTCAGCTGGACGTTTTTACATAAAGCAATAGAAGCTTTCAACCTGGGAAGTACCTTCGATGGGGCGGTAAGATCCCTATATAGAACCCCCTCAGCGTGAGTACTAGTAAATGGGTCCCTTACGGAGAAGATAAGCATTGGAAGGGGGACCAGACAGGGGTGCCCTCTCTCCCCATTGCTGTTTAACCTTTATATAGAGCCTCTAGCAAATGCCTTAAGGTCAAACCTCCAGATATCCCCTTTCAAGTATAAGAACTGGGAGAAGAAGGTCGCACTCTATGCGGACGATTTAATGTTATTTACGGATGATCTGATAGGTTCACTTCCAAGAATAATAGAGACACTTGAGCAGTTCGGGAAAATCTCTGGCTATCAGATAAACCAACAGAAGACGGAGATCATGGAGTGGAACAAACAGTGCAACAACCCTATGGTAGAGCAGGTATCTGGGCATTCAGATTGTGGGAGAAATCAAGAAAATCGCCTAAGTAAAGTTCAATAAAATTCGAGCAGAATCTAAAAAACTCCTTAATGCATGGAGGAGCCTCCCTTTGTCTTTCCTGGGTCGCTCCAATATAGTAAAGATGATGATACTCCCTAAATTCACGTATATTTTTAACTCCATACCCCTAGAATTAAAAAAAGAGTGGTTCAACAGAATTCAGGGGGATATCAGCAGTTTCATCTGGGCTTCAAGAGGAGTTAGAATCGCGTGGAAGAAGTTAAAGAGGAAGAAAGAACATGGAGGGATTGCCAGCCGGACTTGTTCCAATATTACAGGGCTTTTCACTTCAAAAACATTAGAGTGCTATTCAAAGAACATCGGCTATACCCACGATACATGCAAGCTATGACAGTTTCAGAAGGAAGTCACTTCCTGTATAAATTTGGTCACCCAAATTTTTTTTAAAAGGTGAAATTAAAGATGCTAGGGTCTGCAGCCAGACTATGGGTTCAATTGAGGCGCCTGTGGAAAATCCCTTATTACAGTGAATATGCCCCAATCTGGAACTCACCAGGAACGCCGGAGTGCCTAGAAGACACGTTATCAGCTCCTCTAAGAGAAGGAGGTTTAACAAAGTGGGGACAATTATTAATAGAGAACGCAATAATTGTCTGGGACCCCCTAGTGTCACTGACCAATGGGGCTCTGTCTAAGTTTAAATTTTACCAACTGACGAGCTGGGCAAACTCCCTGGGGAAAGATGGCTCAGGAAACAGGGACTTGGAGACGAAAATTCAAGGGGAAGTTCTGAAGAAAGAGGTAGCGTATTGGTATTGGTCGCTTATCTCCGAAGGGGAGGAGGAATTTACTCTACCCACAGAGACCTGGGGGAAAGACCTGCCGACGCTGGATGTATCTCATTTATGGCAAGTATCAATGGCTACATGTGGGTACATAATCAAATCTACACCTCTCAAAAAGAACCATTTATTCACCCTGCATAGAGCCTATTGGACACCAAAGAAATTGTCCAAACTGAGAAGAGGAGGGGTGAAAGAGTGTCCCAAATGTGGCGAGGAGAGAGCGGATGATATCCACATGTTCCAGTGGTGCCCCCAACTACAGGTCTTTTGGGAAGAGGTGGGTAAGATCCTCTCAGAAGTACTACACCACGAAATAGAGGTAAGCCTGCAGCTTGTCATGTTTGGGGTGGAAGGTGATACGGACAGTAGGGGAGGACACAGATTAAACAGAAAGCAAAATAACCTGCTCTTCCTGTTGATATTACTGGCCAGGCGGGAGATCTGAATTAAATGGGTTAATCACAATCCGCCTACTCAAGCGGAATGGCTGGGATCAGTTCATAGGATAAATAAACTAGACAGGGTGGGAACACAAAGCAAGAGGAAAGAGCTCTGGGATATATGGGAACAATATTGGGACTGTTGACTTGTTGGAACAGAGAATCCAGGAAACGCGGAAGTCCAATGATTAAGCACAACAGCAATAAGGAGAATGGAGAGCTGCTGGTACAGGATTCGACTTCCAACAAGGGATGAGTGGGCAAGGTGTGTAGGGGTTGACCAGCGGCCGATAGGATACCCCCACATGTGTGGACCCCCAACCGAATGGTGTGTGTCACGGGGCAGGGCCAGGGCGGCACAGGACAGTGAAGATGGTCCCCCCTAACGCGGAAGAAATCTTGTCATATTTACTCTACCTGTTTATTGTGCAATGAGGACTTAAGAAAAAAAAATCACTCCTGCACCACCTTTTTCATGAAAATCAAGGGCTGTAAATGGATACGTTCTAATGTAGAGATTTCCTTGCTTCTGCAATAGTTATCTCCTTATTGTTTGGCTTTAGTCTCTTGGATGTCAGATGATTGGATGAGGTGAGTCAGCTAGGCCTTTATTCAGGGTAAGATTAAAGGAACATTTTCCAGACCTGAAAATCACAGGGGCATAGCCCCAAAGCCCTTGTACAGAAACCTCTGCTGCTGATTACCTCTCTAGCCACTGGCCCATCAGTCACCTGCAATTCATCTGCAAGATCATTGAAAAAGAGGCCTATGTTTAACTTCAAGATCATATCAATTCTATCCATCTCCAGGATGACACCAGTGTGTATTCAGATTATGCAGCAGCACAGAAACTGCTACCTTACACATAGTAGACAATGCCCTCTTAACTACAGATAACCCTTGCCTCCTGATATTGCTGGCCTCAAAGCTGTCTTTGCCACAGTCAACAATAACACCCTCAAACGCACCCTGGAGTCTTGAACTGGATTAATTAGCAATGTCCTTCAGTGGTTTGTAAGCACTTCGAGGTACTGAAGATCCCTATTACATGCTGAGTCCCCCAAAGTCCCCTAATGTCACTTGTCATCTTCAACTTCTACAAGGAACCGCTTAGTGCTCTAATCACAAATAGCATCAAGATTCACAAAGATGCTGATGCCACACAACTTTACTTACAAGTCTACTCTTCTTCAGACATCAAATGCCTCCAACACTGCCTGCACATTTTCCACACCTGGATGTCCAGCATCTACCTAAAGCTCAGCCTAACCAAGGCAGTCAATCAATCAATCAGGTTTTATAAAATGCTGCTAATCACCAGTTAGGGTATCCCGGTGCCTGCCGGTCCCGGACGGCTCATTCGAACAGCCAGGTCTTGAGCGCCCTTCCAAATTCTGGAAATGAGGTGGTGGCTCTGAGCTGCATGGGGAGACCGTTCCAGGTCTTGCAGCAATGTAGGAGAAGCAGCATCCTCCACTTCTGTCTCAATGGATGCGTGGAATGTGGGGCAGGGAGACAGAGTGTAGTCTTCTTGATGGTTGGTGGAAGTTCAGGTGATAGTTGATGTGGGCGGGTCCTTGGTTGTCCGGAGCCTTGTGTGCGTGGGTCAGCAGCTTGAACTGGCATCTCTTCTGTATGGGGAGCCAGTGGAGTTTCCTGAAGTAGAGTGTGATGTGGGTTCATCAGGGAAGGTCGAGGAGGAATCTGGCTGTGACATTCTGTATGATTTGTAGTCTCTGTAGGCAGGGACATCTAAAGGATTTTGGGGGCCCTGGGCCAAACACATCTTGTGGCCCCCTGTTCGGAACAAATTTGAATTTATGTTCCAGTTTCAGTTCTTTCATGCACTCTTTGGCTAGGTCACTAAGTGCACAGGCACAAGTCCAAATTCTAAATTTGTTTACATCAAGTATTTAGAGATAGTGATAGTGATAGAGACAGCAGCAACACACTATTACTGCAAATGATCTTTGTGATCCCCTCCCATTTCTCATATGTGGGGTCCTGTTTTGTTCTAAAAGAAAGTTTTCTCTGAAGTTTGCATGAAACTTAAACACGTCTTCCATAGACTCCTACACATCACCCACATTGAAAATAAATGGAAGGAAAACGGAATTTATAATTGTTTGTTGAAGAATTATTAAAAGTCATCAGGGCAAGACTCTCTGTAGAAAAGAGCTGGCTGTATCAGGGGGCCCCCTGAAAGGCTGGGGCCCTGGGCCAGAGCCCACTTTGCCCATGCATTAAAACGTCTCTGTCTGTAGGATGTGTGCGGCGATTCCTACGTAGAGAGCATTGCCATAGTCTAATCGGCTGGTTATGAGGGCCTGTGACACGGTGCGTCTCGTGTGCAGGGGAAGATCTTCCATAGCATGAGTAGAGTGAGGAAGCAGGTGGAGGAAATTACGCTGATCTGTGGTTTCATGGTGAGCTTGTGGTCAATGATGATTCTGAGGTTTTGGGCGCTTTCAGCGGGTATGGGTGCATGTCCCAGGTCTAAGGGCTACCAGGAGTCATCCCAGGGGTTTCTGTTGTTACTGAAGATTATTACTTCTGTCTTGTCCGTGTTCAGCTTCAGGCAGTTGTTCTTCATCTAGTCAGTGACGTTTGTCATGCATCTGTGAAGTTGGTCCTGGTGGTGGCCGAGTCATCGGTGAGGAAGAGGATGAGTTGGGTGTCATCTATGTAGGATATTATGTTGAGACCGTGGGATCTGATGATGGTGGCCAGTGGGGTGATGCATACGTTAAAGAGAGTAGGGCTGAGTCCTGGGGGAAACCGCAGACGATGTTATTGAGTTCGGAGATGAAAGGACGTAGGCGGACCCTCTGTTTTTCCGGTGAGGAATGAGGTGATTTATTTGAGAGCATAAATGTGGTGGAGTCTTTTGACCAGAGTGTGGTGGGATACAGTTTTGAAGGCTGCTGAGAGGTCGAGAAGGATTGGGGCCACTTAATCTCCATGGCCGAGCAGTCGGTGTCTGCAATCAGTGTGGCCTCAGTGCTGTGATTGCTGTGGAAGCAGAATTGGGAGGAGTTGAGTAACTGGTTCTGGTCCAGTTGTGTAGTGAGATGCCTGTTGATGGTCTTTTTCGGGACCTTGGCAGTGAATGGGAGCAAGGAGATCGGCCTGTAGTTTTTGAGTTTGCTGGTGTCGGCGGAGGGGTGTTTTTTGAGGGGTGGTCTGACTTTGGCATGTTTCCAGGCAACGGGAAATGTTGCGGTGGTGATTGAGCTGGGTGGTGAGTTCCTGGCCTATTCGTTGGCTTCCGAGGTTGAAGATGTGGTATGGGCATGGGTCTGTGGGAGCTCCTGAGTGGATGGATTTCATGATGAAGGTGGCGTCTTAAGCGGAGAGCTGGTTCCAGGTGATCAGTCTGTGGTTCGTGTCGGTTGCGGTGAGGGTGTGTCAGTTGATGAAGTCAGTGGGTGAAGGTTGGGGTTCGAAGTTTCTGTATATGGTTGCAATCCTGTCATGGAAGAAGTCAGCGAGGTTGTCGCACAGCCCCTGTGAGGGTGTGATGTTGTTTTTGTTGGCATTTGGGTTGTAGAATTCCTTAACAATGTTTAAAAGTTTCTGTCTGTTGTTTTCGCTGGTTTCAATGCATTCTGCTAGGGCTGTCTTCATTGCTGCCCTCAGCATGCAGTGGTAGACGGTGATGGAGGTCTTGAAGGCTGCCCTGTCAGTGGTGTCCTTGCTTGCGTGCCATCTCCTTTCCAGCTGTTGGCTGTCACGTTTCGCTGTTCTGAGTTCTAGGGTGTACCAGCACATCTTCCAGACCTGGATGTCCAGAGTCGACATGAAGCTCAGCCCAACCAAGAGAGAATTGCTGTTATTTGCAAGGAACAGCAAACAAGAAACAGTGCAAACCTAGCTCAATAAAATGAATCTGAAAAGCTTCAAACCACAGCTTTCACTGAATGCCAAGTCACTTGGATCCATCCTAGTCACCGACCTCACCCTCAAGGAACACTTTGTCAAAAAAACAAACCTGGTATCAGCTCACATCTGCTAAAGAAAGTAAAACCGTATCTTGCAGATTATGGCTTCAGAACTACTGTTCAAGCCCCCTTACTCTCACACATGGATGGTGATAACAATCCCTCTTTATGGTCATCCAACACTCTGTGGCATGTTTCATCCAGGGACTGATGACATCACCCCATCCTGATGGAACTCCATTTTCTCCTCTTGCCAACCTGCACCTTCCTCTAAACCAGCTGCACCATTTTCAATGCTGTCATGTTTAGCACCCCCCTTTGTATTGCAGACAAGTTCACCATCTATGGTGGCTCTCTGCATACCTACATCTGGGACACCACCAGACTGCAGACTAAGAAGTGTAAAAAAGAAAAATCAAAGCAGCAGGTCTTTTCCCCATATCCATCAGGACTGCCCCTTTAGGAAAGAGATGCAGACTCTTTTCTTTAAAGAACACTACATAACAATACATTAACCATCCATAATCCAGCAACCTCTTTTATCATTCATTAACTTTATTCTTGTCTTTCTTGCAGTACAGAACTCCTCTGCCATTTGGCTAGGTTTGTGATGTGGCTATGCCACGTAATGCTTACATACATATACACATTTATATTTTATATTTCCATATGTTACAGGGACAAAATGAGATCAGCCATATGAGATTAGCCGATGAGAGATAGAATACATAAGCACACCTGTCTTTCTTAACCCCGCAAAACAATGAAAATCATGAAAAAATCATTGTTTTACAAAATACTGAACTCATTGTATGAAAGTCAATTCTTGTGAACAAATGTACTTGTGGGAGAACATTTGGGCTAAATCTGGACTTTGTGTGGATTTATTTCTAGTAATACTTCACTTTTGGAATATTTATTTTAATGATTTCACTATTCATGAGCTTTACAGCACTTGTAAAATTCTAAACAACATCTGATACAGGGTGTTGAGCAGACCCTTTGCAACTTCTTAGACCCCCTACGTTAGACTAAGCAATTTCTATTTCCTTATAATTTGTTTAGGGGTTTTGTAAAGCACTACTAACCACCCACCAATAGCCCTTGAGCTCTTGGTGCTCATATAACTATGGGTGAGCAGCAGAATTGAACTTTTCAAAATCCAATGGTGTAGAACCATTAAATCCACCAGGTAAGGATGGAGCATATTGACCCCCACCACCATCAAGTATATCCTGAAACAATGGTAAAGCCTTAAAAGAACAGGATCTTGGATGGAAAGAGTAAAGGAGCAGTCGCTGCCACTCGTATTGCTAAGTGGTGAGGCGGGGGAGGGGGAACACACAAAAAAAACCTGAACTATAAATAAAGAAAATAAGACTTACCTGCTCCAATGGCTGCCACATTTCTTCTGTTTCTCAAGTCCCGTCCAGGAACTGCTGGACTGTGCGCAGGCTCCTAGCTCCAAATCCCAGTGCTGCTCACAGGCTGGGAATACTATTATTAATTCTATTCCCAGCATGTGACCAGCGCTGGGATTGGTCTGAGCACCTCGGTTCGGCGCACAGACATAGACTGGAAGCCTGTGTTGGTTTCTCTGCCCAGCTGTACAACACAGATCAGATGGAGAAAGGCTAAGTGCGCATGACGGTTTGGCTGGCCCCAGAAGGCCAGCTAAACCGTTATGCGCACTAGGCAATGCTCATCACTCCCCCCCTCCTCCCTGGTGCTGCAGCTGCAACATCTGGATGGGAGGCCACGCCCCTCCCTCGGCTCGCAGTCTGCATGGCTAAAAAGAAAATGATAATAAAAATGTTTTATTATCATTTTATTTTTGTTCTTGGCCTCTGCTGGCTTTCAACGGGGGGCGATGCTCCTCCGCCATAACGGAGGAGCCGCCCCTGTAAAGGAGGCGTGCTATTCATAGGTGTTAGAACTGCCAGGACTTCCATGGCCAATTGAGAAGAAATGTCTTGAAAAGGATTGAAGTTTCTAAACTCTGGGTAGAAAATATGCATCTTTAAGGACTTTCTGAACATGATTAAGTGAAGTTTAGGTCTTATGTGTAGTGGCAGGGACTCCCACAAGGTGCAGCCATGTAGTTGAATAGTCTAACTGCTTGAGCACAATTTGCACCAGGCAGAGAGGTTTGATAGTTGTGCTTTTCTATACTGAGTAGCAATAAGAAAATATCAGGGCTGGTGTGGATGGCTATGTCTCTTCACACCAAAAAGGAGATGGGCTGCATAATTTTGAACAGTTTAAAGTTTGGAGAGAGAAACGCTTGGGTAGGCCTATTTATAAGCTGTCCACCTGAGCATGACCAAGGGGAGAAGGAGATTTCCAGAGAGTGGTGAGACAATAGTAGAACGCCTTTTAGCAGATGTGAATCGTGGAATGCAGTTTTGAAGGCCCCATTTATATGGGGGTTAAATAATAGGTCACTGTCAAAGAGTGATTTCAGGTTGCAAGCTTTCCCACAGGGATTAGTGGATAGCTCAATTCCTCACACCAAGTAATATCAAGTCAGTTTTCACACAAGTACTTCCTTTAGCCACTTACAAACCAGCCAGGTCACAAATGCTGAGGGGAGGAATTAAAATGCAAAAGATGTTAATGTGATGGCTATACATCAATTGTTCATCACATCAATGCCAATGCATCATTTTCAACACTACCCTGACCCCACTAGCCAGGCCATAGACCACCTTGATCTTTTTAATAAGTACAATTGTTTTAATTAATTTATAAATAATTGGTGTTTAATTAAACTAAACGCAACTGAGATTTAAACTCTAATCTTTAATTTGGATAAGTCATCGTTAGTTTAATTAAATAAGTATCCAGTATCTAGTCAATGCTAATCCAAACCCTTAACCAATTTAAGTAAAATCAATTTGAACTACAATATTTTCCATAGTGTAATGATAATGCTAACCTCAACCTTTAATTCAATTACATTATATCAATTAAAGTCAGATACAATAATTATGCTTTTCTCAAACTGAACATTAACACTGCTACTTAGTTAATTTAAACCAGAGTAAATGATAATGAAATTACAATATGTATTCATACTGTATCCGTAGTACTAAACCTAACCTCTAATCACTTTCACTTACATTTAAATAAATGAAATAATCTTCCTAAGCCTAGCCTTAAATGTATTCCTTAAAGAGTTTTAATTAAATGTAAATAAAATAAAATAAATAATTATACATTAACTAATCCAAATGCTTGCCCTCTTTGTAACCCTTAATGAAATTAGATATCTTAATACATGTTAATAAATTAACCGCTATCACCAATCAAATTAATTACTCTAAATTATACGCTATTGTACCTGCCTAATACGAAGCAGTGTCCGTAGTGGGTATCTCTTGTTGCTACATCAATGTTGTGACATTGATACAGTGGCCTGTCTGTGCATTGCGATAAATGCATTGGGTGTATTCCTTATCTATCAAGATATCTAAAGATTTTTTTATCAAATCATTTCGCATTTTAAACAATTACTTCTTTAGCAACAAATCGGGTTGGGGCTGCCATTCGCAGACTGCAGATTTTTTTTTTACGGATATATTGAGTCAAAATTTGCCGGTAAGAAAATGGCGGTCCTAAATCCACACAACTCGCTGCCGAGACGATTGGATGCGCCTCACTCCTCGGCTGGAATTGTCTCAAAAAGGTACACCAGGCTTCGCTGTAAAATAAAGTTCCTGCTTTGTTTATAGGACAAGGCATCGCTTTTTATCAGCTAAGGGGGGTCATAATTCTGGCTGATAACATTTCAAAAGCCGGAGACAGAGTGAAAAAACTCTTCTTGAATTCCACGATTCAAAAGTCAAATTGTGAATTCACAGGCAATGTTGAAAGCATAAAAGATGCATGGTAGCGCTTTAATCTCAGCCAAGGTCTCCGAAGCGCAGAACATAAAATATTACAATGACGGATCATCAGAGGAGAGCAGAAAAAGACGGAAATGTCTTTCTAGTATCTCCTCACTGCAGGCCTGGCGGGCTGGCATGTTTTTATTTGTCACAGAAGAAGAAAAGGTCAGTATTGATCGATTTTCCCTTTCCAAAGTACTTGTTTTTCTACTCATACAAGTCCAAAGCAGATTAGTGGATGATGGCACAATCTGAGTGCAGCCCTTCTGTAAAGGAGACATCAGTGTAATGTTACCCCAGTCGTTGCTGAATGCATTATGTGTTTCCTTGAGCAGCCAGCTTCCCACTTTCGGATATAAATAAGGAGAGAACGTGGCTGTCTGTTCTCTCTTTCTAACTACATTTAAACTGCTGTGGTAGCATTTATTAAAGCCCTGGTACACAAGCCATGAACATGAGGCAAGGAAAGTTTATGGGAAGGGCAACTTTCTGCAGGCATGCAACACACAGTGTGGGCCGAATTTGAGAGCGCATTAGTGCAGAGCAATTTTGCACTGATTTCAACACAGTTTTAGTATAGCATATACACACACAGTATCAGTGCAAAAAGAATGTTTTCACCAACTGACCAGTGCAAAAAATGACATTTTGCACCGGTCAATGCATCTGTCACCATTGCAGGGATCAGTCAACACCCAGCTCATCATCTCCCCCACAAGGCAACCCGACATCACCAGACTCAGCTTTCAGGAAGGAATGAAAGACGTTGCATTCTGGATGAGCAACAGCTGCCTGAAGCTCAACTCGGAGAAGACAGAAGTCCTCATCTTTGGACCCACCCCCTCAGCATGGGACAACACCTGGTGGCCCTACGCCCTCGGCAGCCGCCCTACTCCCATGGACCACGCCCACAACCTCAGCATCATACTCTACTCCTCCCTCACCATGACCCGACAGATCAATGCTGTCTCCTTCTCGTGCTACAACACCCTCTGCATCCTTCGCAAGACCTCTAAGTGGATCCCCCACGAATCAAGAAAGACCGCCACCCACCCACTCATTACCAGCAGACTGGACTACGGAAAAGCCCTCTATGCCGGAATCAACAAATCCCTGCTCCGGAAACTCCAAACCATCCAGAACACCACCGCCAGACTCATCCTCGGCATCCCTCGACACGAGCGCATCAGCCAGCACCTACGTGACCTCCACTGGCTCCCCGTCGAGAAAAGAGTAACCTTCAAGCTACTCACTCACTCCTACAATTCCCTCCACAACACTGGACCCTAATACCTCAACGAAAGAGTCTCCGTCCAAGTACCCAAGAGAAACCTCCGCTCCGCCGACCTTGCCCTCGCCGAAACCCAAGCCAGAAAGGGTGGAAGAGCCTACTCCTACATTGTGGCAAAGACCTTGAACGAACTCCTGCTCAACATCAGACGTTCCCCCACTCTGCACACTTTCAGGAAGAACCTCAAGACCTGGCTCTTCGGCTGAATCAGGAGCAGCACAACCCCCTCCCCACCCCCAGCACTTTGAGACTCTCACGGGTGAGTAGCGCGCTTCACAAATCCCTGATTGATTGATTGATTGATTGATTGATTGATTGATTGAAAATGAGGTTTGTGAGTTGTTGGAGAGTGATACTGACTTGGGTTTTGGAGGCGTGTTCATTGTATGAAAGAGTACATTTAAGCACGGCAAGCATTTGGATATAGGCATCTAAGTAGTGCAAATCTAGCCACATGCTCAAAAGAGCTCTATGTGCTTCTACACACAAACAAAAGTTGTAATTGAAGTAGGTACTTTCTTCCAGATGGTGACACAAACTAGGCAACTTTGTAAAGGCAGAGATGCTGCCTACTTCTATACATTTCACAAATTGAGGGAGAAACTTGTAACACCAAAGTTACACTAGCAGAATCAGTGTAACCTTCTAAAGGTGCAGATTGTGCCTAACGTCCCTGAACCCTCGAGTGGAGAAAGACAAATACAAAATGTGAGCATAAATTTAGGCTCAAGCCGGCTCATTGTACTGAAGGTTCTCAGAGGTGTACAAACCATGTCTGGATGAGCCCTAATTGTGTCAAGCCTAAAACGTTAGCCATATTGGAACCTTGCAAATGCTGCAGGCTTCTGCCCTAGGAGAAGAAGGCTGAAGCCCAGCCAGCATCACTATACTGTCTTCGTGCTTACCTGCAAATCAGAAACTTTAATTTAGATATCATAGGCTCTCACTATGTCATAAGTAAATGAGGCTGTAACTCCAGAACTACTTAGCTTTCTTCCATCACGTTTTGACTTACATTTTCAGTAGGGAATTGTATTTCTTGGGGATCAAGTATAAGATCTTTAACAAAAGGAAAGTAGTATTGTGTTGAAATGTACTTATCACACTTCCTTTAGTTTGGCAAGGGCACAATCAATGTATGGATCTGGTAGAAGACTTATGATTTAATCTTATCCCGGTTGCTCCCTGAACGATTTAAACTGTGAGCTTTGCAAGAAATATTCTTAATGTATTCAGGGGATAGTGGTTTTGACTACCTTCCAACATCCTAAATCCCTAATATTGCCTCCAGTCCCTCTCACCCCACATTTAACCCTGCCCTTGATTCTCCTCTCAACCCTAACAACAGACAATTGATCTAACAATGGTAGAAATGTAATAATATTCCTGCCAAAGCTGCCATTTTCTGCACCAGACAACTAATGATATTATCTAAAAATTCCACAAAATTACACGGAATTACGCAAGAAGAGTAATTCTGCATTTAGTGCTATTTTTATTTTCTTAACACAAAAATGATCCTTGGAGCCAAAAATGGCTGCGGGGATGCATTTTGTGCTATGATATAACGTTACATACAACAGAACATGAATAACGAGTGCCAGCATTTAGTAAAAGTTTCTTAGCGCAAAGCGCATCGTTGCATCCAAAATGGAACCAAGGGTGCATTTTGGGCTAAGAAAATAGAAAATAAAACATTTAGGGGCCTATTATGATGTCGGTCAGAATTTCCTCCGACCAACACCGTGACAGAAACGGGACCGACCGACCTCCGATCCCGACCGCCTAATAATGATGCAAACGCACATGGTGCGGTCGCATTCTCCCATTTCTCTATGGGAGCTTCTGTTACGGCCGTAAACTGGCCATAACACAAGCTCCCATAGAGAAATGGGGGATTGTGTTAATCCCTGCACCCCGTGGCAGGCAGCTGAAGGTGCCTGCCACAAGATGCAGGGATTACCAGGGAGGCACCATAGGTGCCCCCTCGGCCCCCAACCGGAGACTGCAGGGGGAAGGGGGCACTGCTAGGGGTCCCCAAACATGCTTTCCGACAGGGTTTCCATGTTGGAAAGGCCGACATGGAAACCCTGCCGGAAACAGTGCATCGTAATCCGGATGCCGTAAACCGCCATCCATATGGATTACGGGCCGGTTCTGACTGGCCGACGGGCTCTATGAGGAATGACCAGCCGGTTTCAAATCCGACCGGCTCTATCGTAACAGCCGGTCGGAATTGAAACCGACGATGTCGGTTGTAAAGCCTCCGACCTAATGTCGGAGGCTTTACGACCGACATCATAATCAGCCCCTTAGTGTTAAAGGGGGCCATCCGGTGAATGATGTCATAATATGCCTTGAACCTTGCTGACATCATAAAAACAAAGGACTATTCTGGGTACCTTTTGTTGAGGATAATTAGAGATGCAGGCCTGGTTAAGGAGAAACCTCTTTACCCAGCCCTGCTCTATCCTCCTCACTGAATAGCCCCTATAAGTCAAGATGTATTTTGCTGTGTTATGGTAACCATTCTGAAACTCCAATCAGATTGATCAGGGTATGGTTATGAATCAAATCAGCTAGCAATAAAGCAATGTATTTTCAGTTTGAGGGATGTGGCTATCAATAATGCAGCAGGTGCAGTGGTTCTGGGGCCCAAAGGTTGAGGACCTCCCTGCACCCCAATTACAACTGTGTTTTACTACCAAACTAGGGTTGGGGGCTATTTCCCGTGAATGCATTAGGGCCCAGGGCACCCTTGCTATGCCACTGCTTCAGACAATGAGAATGCATTTTTTGCAGAGAGAAGTTCAAAAATACCCTGCCTCGAGGTGTGTTCATCCATGAGAAAAGTTTGACTGAACTTGCACTCCACACTTGTAGGCAAACAATGAAAATGTCAACAATTAAACGATAGAATTTGAAAACAGGTTTTGCTGCTTTGAACACAGTTAAATATTAACTGTTAAACATGCTCTACTTTCAGATTTAGGTCTTTGCCTGTGTGATTGTTATCATAAATACCCTCTTTTCTACATATTAATAGAAAAGAAAATATGAAAAACTCATGAGTAGAACTAGTTGCAGACTCTTTATCCTTTAACACATTAAGGAAAATATTTTTTTGTGGGATATAGTTATATTAGTTAGCCAATAGACATCCTAGGGAAATGTCGCTCAAGGGCACTTTTATACAGTCTGTTTTGTCTGTGGTAAATGAACTTGCAGGGAGACAGAAACTAAACACAAATGAAGCTACTCTATTGTTTAAAGCCTGTATGATCCCAGGCAAAATGTTCACATGTTATGTTTTCCAGTGTACAACTTGCACTGTTGATAGCTCTCTTGATGTCCATAGCATTTGCAGACAGAAGTATATGTTTTATTGAAAAGTTAAATGGTGTATGGTGCTTCCTCTCTTGGAAGAAGTGGGTGTGGTGTATGAGGACCCGAAACCTGGTCTCGTTATGTTGCATCAAAATTACTCCTTGTATGCGTGCCCTTACTAGAACATGTAAGAAGAGATAGACCATGCTTAATGCACATTAATACTAACTTGCCTAATCAATGTCTACTCACATGTGGAGCGTGCAACACTGTCCTTTCTCTCAAAGTTTAGTGGTTGACAAGTGTTGTCCTGTTACTTCATTGATGATCACTTAAAGGTCAAAAGCTTGGACATTATACCTCAGTGGTATCCTCAGGATGATCTGTAAACCAAAATAGAGTGTTAGTAGCCGAACATACATATCTGTTTTGCAGAAAGACCACCATACACTTTATTAGTGGCATGGTTCATCATCGGGTATCAGCCTGGTACCATAGATACCTGGATGGGTTTGTCCTCAGTGGAGAGAGCAGTTTGATAATTCATGTGGTGTGATTGAATTAATACAAAATACCTAGTGGATACCCAGTATCCCTTAATTCTGGCTACCCCTGGTAAAAATAAAAGAGAAACTCATGGATGCCAACAGATGTAATTCTCTGGCATCCTTTGAGTCAACAAGTTTCATCAGGAATAATAGATAACCCCTATTGCTATGTTATTATTTGTCCTATCCCCATCAGTCCTGTGTATGTACTGGATGTAGGAAATTTGTAACATGCAGGCTTTCTTAGCCTAGAACTGAACAAGCACCTGCCAGTGCCTGTAAAAGTAGAAACATATAACACACATGTATAATTAACAACACTCCCTACAATTAGTTTCCTTAATTCTGCCCATTATCAATATTGAAACACAATATAGTATAGCCAGTATTATCACACAGGTACAACACACAGTGCATGCAATTTGAAGGTGGTACACTCAATACTGGAACCATTAGTGATAAATAAGTGATAGTCCTTTATCTGCTGTTTCTCACCCTAAGCCTATGAATCATAGGTCTCCTAGGAGTGTGAGAATGACATGCCCACACAGCCACATAAGGAAAACACCACATAGAAGTAGTTAAAACACCACAAGTCCCTAATTTTAGGCAGTGGTGGCTCCTCCTCTATGGCAGAGGAGCATCGCCCCACTGCTTTTGAGCAGTGCAAAGTAAAAGAAATATAAAATGATAATAACTTTGAGTTATTATCATTTTATGTTTCCTTTGCAGGCATTCTGCTCTGCTCTCGGAGCAGGGCAGGGGAGGAGTGGTTTGCCCACTCCTAAGTGCGCAATGACTGTTTGGTCGGCCCTCTCGGGCTGCCCAAACCAGTCATGAGCACTTTCCCCGTTCTCCATGCAGGCTGCATTGCAGCCTGCGTGGAGAACATGCCCAGGCCCCCATTCCCTGGCTGAGCATCCAACCAGGACGCTCTGACCAATCACAACGCTGCATTGCAGCATTGTGATTGGGTCAGGGAGCCTGGGTGCCTATCAATCACAACTCTGCATTGCAGCATTGTGATTGGTCAGTGGGGCCTGCTTCCTGTTCCATGAGTTCCACAAGGAGAGCAGGAGCAGAGATGCGGGACCTGGCGGCATGGTGTTATTTTTTTTGTATATTTGTTTAATATTCGCACCATGCGCGACCCCCTTTCCGCGTGAGCCCCCAACCCCCGTGTGACCCCCTCCCCCACACCTGCCCCACCACCCACGAGCCATGCCGGCCGCCACTGATTTTAGGTCCTTAGAATAAAATGTCCACCATATAATTGCCAGCCCATAGACAAACTTACTTTGCCAAGGGTGCAATGCCCCCAGTAACCTATATCACTTCCCCCCAAGTCTGGAATGGATAGTGAGGGAACGAGATTGACTGCCTAAAGTATTGCCAGTGTCTGATATGTCTATAGTATGGCGTAGGAGTCAACACATCATGTCTGTCTTGGTGCTGCTGGGAGTTGCGGTGGGATGTCCCAATGCATCCAGATAGACAATGACCGCATTTCATGTGTTGATCACCTGATATGGTTCGATATGAGCAATGCCTGAAATCATCTGAGAGTATTGGGCATATTTTCTCATAAATCAAGAGAAATGAGGCACTTATTGGTATATACCCCCAAAACAGTAGCCCAATACTTTTATAATGTGACAGTATTGGTTAGCACAGCCACATATTTATAATGTGTGGGGTATGCAAGTATGTCAAAAACATGTATGTTGTCAAATATTTATACTTAATTATAATGCGTCTGTCAAGTTTTCGACACAGCAGGTGTCTGTTAGCAAAGATATATTTACCACTAGAAAGATTAATATATATGCTTCAGAACCACAAATAGTAGACTATCCAAGTCTAGGCATACTGACATAATTGACCCAGTTACAAACTTAAAGAATTGAGTTGCTGCCAATGTATTACATCATTTAATCCTATGGTGTTAGTCTTGAGGAAATGCACCCATTCTTTCTTCAGGAGGATTCTCATTTGGTTAGTAAGCAATAAAAGCGTTTCTATAACAAGCCACTCAAAATCATCTTAATGGTGGTCATGTTCCAAAACTGGCTTGTCATTTTTGTTGTGTTTCATCAAAATTTGATATTATTGTGATACTTCCTAGAGGTCATGACGATGTATTGCAGGTCACATGGACATGTAACCAAAGAAACAACATTGGTGGAGTTACAATTTGTATGATTAGTCTCCAAGGAACAGTGAGACCTAGATCAAACAACCCTGTGGTGTTTTTTAAACCTACACACTGAACACTGTCCACAGGGAATATATCCCTGCACTGGAGGAAAACCCCATAGGGTGTTTTGTACTGCCAAAGTTAAGCTATGTGGTCTGGTATGCACAAGTATGTCTTTTAAATTTGTATTCCACTTGAAAGAGAATATTGTTTTTTCAAATGCTGACTCATTTGAATTCAGGATTCACCAGTATCTGTTAATTACTTCTTTTCCCCCATTAGATACATTGTAATATATGTTAATACAGATTAATTGGGTTGGTTCCTCCATACATGTATCCTTGAGAAGAAAGTCCGTATTTTTGTTACAAACTCTTTTCTTCACTCTTTTGATGATATTTTTGGGGTAGTGGTGGATGCATAATTTGTATGAGAGGATTTCAGCCTCTGTCTCAAAGTCTAGCAAATGAGTGCAAATGTGCCTTATTCTTAGGAACTAACCAAATGGTTAAGTTTCACTCTGGGATCCAGGCGTGCATCCTCAAAGTGCAGTAGGTTTTTGAAAGTAGGTGCGTTAAATAACTTGGTGTATAAGCCATTCTCCCTTGCCTGTATGGTAACGTCAAGGAATGAATTTCATGTTGTAGGTAGATTTGAGATATGGATTTTGAGAATTGAGCTAATTTACAAACTAAATTGCCAGGTTTTTAAGGCCGTGCCAAATTCGAAAGATATCATCAATGTAATGATGCTAAAGTCGTATATGTTGATGAAATGCACTATTAAAAGAATTGTTGATTGATTTGACCCAGCTTGATTCCATTTCAAATTGGTGTACGTACAAGCGAGCTAGGCTAAGATGGTGGTGAAGGAGGATATGGAGTGGTCATAAGAGTCAAGAAAGGGTAGGAGCGACATCATTAGTTGTATAGGGGAGGTGGTAAAGTAAGGGGACTAGTGAGAAGATGTCTTAGGAGTCAGTAAAATGTGAGGCATTTCAATCTCAGACGTTAAGGCATCTAGAGGAAGAGAACTTAAGTTTAGGGAAAAAGATGTAGGCCAGCAAATGGGTGATATAGGATAAGCAAGATTAGCAGTGCTGTTCTTTGGCAAGGTATTCCGTGTGAGTCTCAGACATAACTTATAGGGGTATAATTGAATAATTTCACCCCAGCTTTGGAGGCTTCCCTTTGCCTACTTCACATGTCCTGTAGTTTTCACTACTGACTTGAATGATGAAATTATATTTTGATGGAACATAGCTTCAGAGAAGAAGCTATCTACAAAGCTGTGTGTCACCTTCTGTGGGTTTTCATCCCTGCAACCTAGTGTCTTGTCTCTAAGTGCTTAATGGTATGAACAGTACAAGAGTTATTGTCATGGGGCTGTTATCTGATTCCACAATGCAGATAATTTCCATGCTTTTCAACATTGCCCTATGCTCTACAAGGAGCTGGAATTACTCAGTCAAAAATGACCTTAAGTTAGCTACTTATGCATGGCTGGCTGGATTGTCCTTGTCCATACTACAATTCGCTATCTTCAAAATGTATTCTACTTCATCAGAGAGTTTATCCTCATAAATCAGAAGAATCTCCATTCTTATTTGGATGAGATGCCAATACAGCCTTAGTATTACTTTCTGCTCTGAGCCCATCTGCACACCTTCCACTATTACATCATAATATCCTCCAGATATAGTCTGGGCAATGTTTAGAAACTGGTATATTCGGTTAAACATTTGCTATCCTTTCTTACCAGAATAACATATGCATTATCACTAGACCGCCTCAGCCCCATGAATGGGAGAAGCACATATTTTGGATGTCTGGATTGTCCTTGTAAATTAATTAACAAATCACATTAAGGATCAATGAAATCCAGGACATCAATCGCCCTCTCAGCTGCCATGTATCACACCTTTTGGCAGGCGAATGGAAGAATGTATAATCCTCCTTTGAGTGGTGTATGATGGTCCACTACTTTTGAAGTAAGCAGATGTCAATGTCTTCCATAAATATCCTCCAATCCTCTTATTGAAGTTCACTAGTCAACCCTGCAGAATTTCATGACAAGGACTTGACCTTCCTTTGAGGTCAACTGCAGTTCACTCAATCCTTCTGCTTCTTTGATTATGCCAGATCTAGTGCTCCCTCCAGAGGGATTCTTCTGGCCTAGTTTGGGTTCTTTCTTTCCGTTAAATGTATTTTCTCTCTGTTGGCTTTTATTTTTTTGCTCGTTTTCCCTAATGACTGCAATTTGTCAGGTGATGTCGGAAATCACTCTTAGTAGGTCTGCATACTTATTAGAATATGACACTCTGATCTGCACACACCACCACTCTCCCCCAAGATGACACCACTAACTCTTGCACTTGTTAGCTCATTAAGCATGAAAGAGGTATTTAGAGGCAGCTCTGGATCACTGTCCTATGTTAAGTAACCAAAATAGAATTATTAGAAACACTCTAGCCTTCTTCCTTGGGCCTAATCATATATAGCAAGGCGCTAGCCAGGCATGCATATATATTTTGTAGGATTACATCTGGTTGATACATGTCGTCTTGCAGTATTTGAGACATAATATTCTCTATTGACTGAGACATGGGGAGATCAGCTAGAGTTTGACATTGCAAGAGAGACTTTTCTAAGAACACCTCATGGGGCAATAATAAAGCAAAATGCATTAAAGGTATATGGACTCTAATAAACTAGAGGCTGAAATGATGTTTAGGCCATACATTTATAATAGTAATTTATTTCCCCCAGGCAGAGCATCATACCTTGAGATGAGTGATGAACTGAAATCTTCTAGATATGCTTGGCTAAACTTAGGGCAAAATGAGCACATGCACTGGGAAGTAATTATATATAAGAGCGCAATACAATCATAGCAAAAACCAAAGTGCTCCAAATTACCTGCATGCCTTGACGTATTCGCACACCACAAAAAAGCCTTGAGCCTTTAACAAACATTGAAATATTGTCTTAATACATATCAGAAAATAGGCATGTAACCTGCAATTACTATTAAAAGCAAATGTGATGTTCCAATACCACTTTTGCTATCAGTGAGATGCTTATAAAAATGAAACAAATATAGAACAACAGCTTTCAGAATTCTAATGATGACATTGTTGATATCCGTTCTGGAAGGAAACGATATGCTGCTAGAATGGAAGATTTGACTACTACAAAGACCATTCACATTGACACAGCTTATGGTTAAAGACAAGGCAATAGAGTCTTATTCATGTTTAGCACCTTACTATAGCCTTATAGCCCGCCGTAGCGGGCTATACCGGCCATTAAAGGCCCGCTCCAAGGTTAAAGGCTCGAGCCGAAGGCGAGGGCCTTTAACAAGGGAGCTGGACTTTAATGGCCGGTATAGCCCAGCTACGAAGGGCTATAAGGCTATTAGAACATTCTGCCACTAGAGGGCGGAATGTTCTAACAAATAAAACAAAGGCCTCACGGAGCCCGAGTGGGTTTAAATCCCCCGGGCTCCGAGAGGCCCTTGTTCACAGCAATAGCTGTGAACAAACACTCCCTGGAATGTTGCTCTACGGGCTTTTACCGGCCCATAGAAGCACGGAGCCCTCCCTTGTATTTAATGGAGTACTCCATATTCCAATGTTCTAATTGTAATTAGAACATTGCAATGTTGAGAGCTCCATTGAAGACAATGGAGTAGCTACGGCTTATAATGGCTGGTATAAGCCCTGAGCTCCAACATTCTAATGTTTGTCTTCATGTTTCTCCCTTTTTAATTCAGAACATTCTACCCTTAGTGGGTGGAATATTCTAATAGCCTTATAGCCCTTCTGCCTCGGGCTATACCAGTTGTTAAAGGCCCTCTCCGTCGTTATAGGCCCTCGCCTGCTGCTCAGGCTTATAACTCGCGTTCAGGGCCTTTAAAAGACGGTATATCCCTTGGCAACGGACTATATGGCTATAATATTGGTGTCTCTAAAAACTCAACTTAAGCTCTTATTGCTATTTTCAAATTAGCATAATATTAACATATATTTTTAAAAAGGTGCACAATACCTATGCTCCATGCTCCATGTTTATGCGTATGTCCCAGCTTAGCATTCCTGGTGAATTAACAAAAAAAAGCATAAGGCACACAGGTTCAAAGGAAAATGTGTAGCTACCTAATTTTTTTTAGCAAGGAATGTCCTGCTCAGCAGTGTCAAAAAGAAAAAACAAGGCAGCAGGTCTATTCCATCTATGCTCTCACCTATGCATCCAGGATCTGGAACAACATCCACATATTCATCAGGACCACCCCAACGCTGCTCCAATTTTCGCAGCAGCTGAAGACACACCTCTTTAAAGGAACACAACATCACAAAGCATTAATAGTCCACAAACCATCCACCTCTCCTATCACTCACTGACTTTATGATGGACTTTGACTACGTACACCGCTGTCTTTTGGATAGGTTTGCACTTTCAAAAAACCACATACATACATGCGTACATGCATACTGCTAATGTTTCACTTATTTTGTGGAGAAAGCAGAGCTGGGTTAGGGCATCTACATACCCAAAATTCTTACAAGTGTAAGCAAAGCTTGAATATTATTAACATTTATTCACGTCTTTCTAGACTTTCCTTTTTTCACTTCCACGGAAAACTATAGGACAATGTTGTCCTCAAGATTTGCAATACAATCGGTGGATAAGGCTGAAAAGGATGAATTTGTCGGCATACGCAGAGTAGTCTGAGTTCTCCTCTCAGACTATGATCATATTCCAGAACTATTTTGCTTGATTTTAGTATTAGATATTGTTTTTTATTACTGTGGTTGAAACCGGAGTCCAATGCAGAAGCCTAAGGAGATGGTGTTGCAACACAAGGTACAAAAACATTGATTGTCCCCGCTACACGATTAATGCAGCTTCTCCACATTTTATTCATCCTTCTGAATACTATATGCATAGAATATTACACCAGGCTGAACACATTACCAATAATCTGGAGCACCCAGTGTTGACAAGCTTTTATATTGGGTGAAATGGAATACTTTTATCTTAGAAACAGAGAGGCTGTACAGTGGTCATGCCGACATGTTGATGTATTATAAATCAAATCAATAAAATGACAATAGAGAGAACTGTACCTTCTATCTGTGCTCAGTCCTGTGATTTTGAGAGATTTGAAGTCCTAATAGGATCATTTAGGCCAGTAGGTCAGCAGGCATGATAGCCTCCACTCCCCCAGTGAAGAACCTTCCACCTAACAAAGAGATTTGCATTTGCTTAGAGGAATTTTCATTGCCCTTTGAGCATCTGTCTATGCAGTGATTGCACAGAAAGCTTAGAAGCTTGCATAAAGGTGTTTTAACACCTCTAAGCAACCTTTTTTGTTTTTCAGAAACAGCCATTGAAGAAGAATAAATAAAGTGCCCCGACGTGCTGTAAGTCTTCTCCCATTGCATGGGTGTCATTTCCGTTGTTTACTGTTCTAGAATTCTAGGCTTTTCTTGGCGGACCCAAATATGAAAAATGTATATGGGAAGAACACCATAAACTGGGACAACCTTTTGAGGTAGATGATGGCCCTGTGGCGGTCAGGCATCAGTCAAGGGTTCCTCCCAGAACCTGGTCTTTTGCCTACCTCCATGAGCCACAACTTTGGCGTGTTGGATGCACGTATGATTTATGACAGGGCTCCCTCCCCGCCAAACTCTAAATGTGGCCCTAAGTCCTGGATGTGCATGTATGTGTATGCTACAATCCCTGCTTCTTCCAGCTAGGTATTAATGGCACATTGAACACATGTTGTGTTCTGATAGTCTGTGTTGCTGAGATATTTCAAGAGGAACTAGTTACTAAGATTTAAAAATGTCTTCAACAGAAATTTGATCCACATGTTGTGTCTGAACCTTTCATGCTCTAAGAGACCCTGTCCAGTAAGTGCAATAAACATACAGTTCTCTGCTAACACCTCAAAGGGGCATCACAGTGACATAATCAGAATGGCATGATCTGTGACCCAAGAAATCTCACTGTCACGTGACAGATGATTTCTCACAGTCATATTCTCTCTCAGTACTTAATAACTTCTGACTCACGATGTATGATGAGTGGTTTGTCTACTAGCATGTTGGGGACATGTAATACTATGGCATCGTTCTTTATATGGGCTTCATTTCAGCTTCCCTCTGAAATATTTCAAGTCACCTGTAGGTTTTATGTGGCAAACTGCAAACGAGCACACTAAACTGAAGTTATTGTTTTTACTGAACAACAAAAGCTCCTTAGGAGAGATACATGTCTAGTCAGCTGCCAAGGAGCAGTACCTACGGATATTAAAGCAGATCTCGAAGTTTGGATTATCTAATGAGCTCCCTTTCAGAACTAAATTAAATGTTTATGATTGTGGAGCCAAAATGTTTGGAAACTGTTGGTCAGATAATTAACATTTTGCTTAGGTGTTCATGCAATGCTAAGCAACGCTTGGTTGGTCAAAGTGCTGCAAACGGCAGAGTTGGTTACAATTCCGACACAGCATTCTGTGAAAACCTCCTAGCACTGAGTAGTAAGAGACCCCTTACAATGTATACAGAGACGGTGATTTGTGGCAGAGCAACCACGCTAAGCAAGGTCTACAAAAGAGAGGCGAAGTAACGCAAATGGGCCTTAGGGCAAATAGTGTCAAAAAATAGCACAAAGAGAAATCAGGTGCAAAACACTTCATGCTACACCAGACAACACTGCCCCATCCCCAGGAAAGCCACAAAGAATTTTGTAATATGTTGACAGAGGCTGCAATTACTGCAATTGACTGGTAATGAAGCAGAAGACAGCTGCTCTGGGAGAAGTTGAACAAATGAGGGTGACTGTTTGAGAAACTTTAGGAAGAAAGAAAAAAGTTTAGCTTAAAAAACAACCTCATATTAAAGCTCCTTGCATCCCTCCGTGCTTCTGGTAAGTTACATGCAACACTAGCTCACGTTAAGTTACGAGGGGTTCTGCACTTGCATCAGTCTCCTTCCAGAGCATATGAAAGGTGCTAGCGTGGTGCAAAGCACTCTATGGGCATTGCTGCCACTTGTGTTAGAGGTTGTGCTTCACACCTGAGCATCTCAGTTTCTCTAAAGCAGGCCCACTCAATAAGGAAACTGAGACAGACCTCTGTGCAGTTGCCAACTTCTCACATATTCTGTGTGCTACTGACTTTACACACTTCAGATGGCTGTCACTTATTGACACGGCACAGATTTACAGAAACCTCATATACACACTCAATACATGTAAAGGGGATCTGTGATGAAAAAAGAATTGCCTCACCAGTTGTGTAGCTAAGTACCCTAAGTACACATGACTCTTATATAACCAGGCACTGTACCACTAGCAAACTCATCCAAAGTGTTGTGTGGACACAAGGAGTATTAGTATATGGATCATGGACATACGCGTTAAAGGCCAGGGGTAGATGACAGGTCAAAGTGAACCTGCATACTCCTTACTCATTCTATTACAATAGGTGACCAACATTATGCCTTGAGACAATGCCTGATGACACCAATTTGGGACCCCAAAAGCCCAACTGAGAAAGCCTAAAACGTAGCACAGAGGAGGACCCATGGCATCAATGAGTGGTGTCTTGGTGTATTGAAATCCACATTTTTGATGACTGCTCTAAGATAGCATGGGCCATCATTGTAGTGTGATGAGGAAGAAGCCGAATGTCAGCATGGACCAGCTAGACAATCTGCGTCCCATCTCGCTACTCCCTTACTTTGCGAAAATTGCAGAGAAGGTTGTGAATATCCAGCTGATGGCCCATGTCAATACACATAGTCTGCTCCATCCTACTCAATCCGGTTTCTGAGCGTCGTACTCGACTGAATCGGCTCTGCTCCTCTCCACTGAGACCATCCGGAAGTACACTGATGAGGGTCAGACGGCGGCCTTAATTTTATTAGATCTGAGTGCCGCCTTTGACACTGTTTCTCATCATACGTTGCTTCAGTGTCTCAGAAGGGGGGGGGTGGGAGGGAAGGCATTGGAATGGATGGAATCCTTTCTGCAGGACCGCAGTTTTCAGGTAGCGCAGGGACCTTATTTATCCAAGAGCATTAGGCTTAAACAGGGGGTGCCACAGGGGTCCACCCTTAGCCCGACCCTATTTAACCTATATGTTGCCCCAGTGGCAGACATCACTGGAAAGTTTGGGGTCAAAGTTGTGTCCTACGCCGACGACACGCAACTGGTGGTGTCCCTAACACAGTTGGACGAGAAGGCAGCCACTAATTTTAATTCCTGCCTGCAAGAACTAGCGGTATGGATGGCTAGCAACTGCCTTAAACTGAACGGGAGCAAGACAGAAGTGCTGGTTATTGGCAAGGCACCTTCTGTGTGGACGTCGGCGTGGTGGCCACAGACGCTGGGTCCTATCCCTGGCCCTAGTGAACAGGTTAAGAACCTAGGGGTGTGGCTTGACCCTAAGCTCTCGTTTGAGCATCATACAAGGCGGGTGGCAGGAACCTGTTTTGGAATCTTGCGTGGACTCCGCCAGACCCTGGACCTCTTGCCTACCGTAGCTAGGAAGACCATGGTCCATGCTTTGGTAACATCGAGGCTGGACTATGGAAATGTGCTTTACCTGGGGGCTAATGTCAACTGTGTACAGAGGCTTCAATGTATCCAGAACGCAGCAGCTCGCCTGGTTCTGATGCTACCTAGGCGAGCCTCTTCCAGAAAGGCTCTGGTTGCCCTTCATTGGCTTCCGATCAAGGAGCGAATCCTGTTTAAAGCTCTTTGTGTGAGCCATCGGATTCTACAAAGGAAGGGGCCCACATACCTTCATCACCTTCTGACTCCGTATGTCCCCTCCCGCCAATTAAGGTCTAGCGGGACGGGACAGGTTATTATTCCCAGAGTCAGGAGGGCAAGGATGGGTGGGCGCTCCTTTAGTTTCATGGCAGCTCAGCAATGGAACAAACTCCCGTGGGGGCTTCGGATGGAGGCCTCGGAGTTGACTTTTCGCAAAAAGCTGAAAACTTTTCTTTTCCCCACTGAGTAGCTTCCTGGTTGCTAGACCGGATATGGGGGGGGGGGGCCTGGAAGCAATGTCTTTTTTTTAGTCTGTACCGTAGCGCGGGGACACACTAGCCTAGTGTAACCAAGCGCTCTATAAATGTCATTATTATTATTATTATTATGTACTTAGCAGCGCAAGGTGGAAAGCCTCTTGAGGATACTCTTGACAGCAACGGGCAATCACATAAGGACATCATCAATAAAAGCCCTAACTCTGACACTGACTCACAGGTTAGATAGGTGAGAAGGCAGAAAATCAATCAAAACTGTACTTCTAAGTAGTTCATGTACCTAATGTACTGTGACACATTAATAGCATGTACTGAAGTGCAGCTATGTTCTTGCCACACGTTGACGAGTCTATTCTTGTCAGTAGCCAAGAAAAGTGAAGCCATACAAATGAAATGGACCATTAGTCACGAAGTCTCATGCAAACTGTGTTTTTTCCTTTACAGGATTGAGACAGTACTTGCACCAGACACCGCGCTTTGGAGACGGCTTCTTTTCCATTGCTATCTGCACATCACCAGTTGGTGACAAGACGAAACATCTTTCAAAAAATAGCAAATGAAAAAATTAATGTGGTAAAAAAAGAAATAAAAACAGCAGGAGTAAAACTTCAGGAAAAAACTACTACATATAAGGGTTTAGGGACAGATAGGAAGAGACCAGTAAGTATGTACATAAATAGATATTTATGCCATAACAGTGAAAATAAATGTGGCCTAACTATACATGTTAGTTAGAGTACCTGTACTAGTAAAGGAATATTCACGCATCATAGATTGCATATACCAATTACTTTATGTTATGCTATGTTATACAGACTTCTATAGCGCGCGTCTACCCGTAGGTGTCTTGGCGCTTGCTGCACATAAACATGCTGAGCCGGGAGTTACTAGTTGTTAAATAACCATGTCTTAAGTTCCTTTCTGAAAGTAATGAGAATAGGTATGGCCCTAAGATGTGGTGGGATAAAGTTCCAAAGCCTGGCTGTACTGTTCATGAAACTCCTTCCTCCCCAGTGCACTTTTCTGAATCTTGCGGTGGTAATCAGTCTAGCACTGGCCAACCGAAGATGTCTGTTTGGAGTATGCTAGTTAAAAAGCTTCCAAAGAAATTCCGGACCTTCTCTATGCAAGGCCTTATGGGCCACGCAGAGCACTTTGAATTTAATTCGTTGTCAGACCGGGAGCCAATGTAGTTCCCGGATGCCTGAAGACACCGAATGATATTTGGGAATATCCAGAATCAATCTGGCTGCTGCATCGCTTGGAGCTTTCTGAGAAGTTTTCCCTGAAGGTTCATGTACAAGCCGTTACACTAGTCTAGTTTTGACAAGACTAGTGCAGAGACCACAGTCTTCCTGGTATTTCTAGGAATGAAAGGAAAGATTTTCCTTCAGGTTTTGATAGTATAGAATGAAGAAGAAACTACCTTGGATACCTGGGCCTCATATCTGAGCTTATCGTCCACGATAAAGTCCAAGTTTTTAGCTTTGATCACCGGGAGGGGAGGTGAACCCAGACTGTCGGGCCACCAGGCAGAAGACCATGCTGGAGAGAGATTGCCAAATAGTATATCCACCGTTTTACTTGAGTTCTGGCGCAAACACTATGAAAACTCTGAAAAATTGGGAAACAATTCTCCTTATAGTAACAAGACCTCTCTAATGTGATTTTACCTTCCTGTATAAACTTAACCCCTTGCATCCTGTTTTTGGTTTAATAACTTTTATTAAAACAAATACATATGAAAAATGTAATGGCAAAAACCATATATGCAGATGCACAGAGTATAATATGCTGGTGAGGGAGGGGAAGGCATCGTAACACACTCAAGGCTTTACCTCTCATCATTCAATTATGTTTATGAGATGTCATTAGTGATGTCATTGAACAGGTCATGTGAGATGATAAGCAGTGCATGATGAGGTGCAAGTTATAGTTAACTCACTGAACTATAGCTGTGAATTTCAGTGTTTTTTTGTTTTTAAACATACGTTCTGGTTTTATTTCAACACATAACTATAATGTCACTTTACCGATTGTTTTTTTCCGTGAATTTCTGGGGGTTTGGGATGATATTCTAAATTTAGCAAGTGCAACACCTTCTTCAGATTGCAATAAATTCCTAATTTTCCGGTAAATGCTGCAGTCACAGATTCACCTAAATCCACTGACAACAATTGATTCAAACAAGGTACACAAACCTTAAACATCCTTGGTCCAGTCAAACTCATTGTTAGCTGCACTTTGAAGAAAACAGAATTTTCACCCTAACTACCCCAAAGTAAAATATAAAAAAATATATTAAGGGTACTATGTGGGATATAGTCCTAAAATATAATCCCAATGTTTTGATGGTATTTACAAACCATTCTGCATTTGGCTTTGTGGCTTATGATGTCACCAGAACCGTTGTTGGCAATATATTAGACCATTATGTGTAAGAAAGGGAATACTTAATGAAGTTAAAGGGGTAAGACGGAGATATGTCCCCATAAAAGTGCAAGGGAAGATACAAATATGTAAAGGGGGGATGGAACTGAGGGGCAGGAATCCTCATAAAAAAAGAAAGCAACAAGTAGATAAAGTAACTCTGTCACCTGCAATTTAAAAAAAACAATATTGCATTAAATCAAGTTTTTAATGCGATATTTCTTCAAAATAAAATAAAAATATAGGATACTGAAATTAATTATTCCATCGTTAATCTCCTGAGATTAATAACCGAGTGATTAATTAATCCAATATAATAACATGGATCCCACCAGTTGAGGATGATGTCAAAGCTTGATGTGGTTGTGTCTAACTGCTTCTTAAATCTGGGGATGGGAGGCATCAGCCCAAGCGCATCCACAATCCTATGTAGCAATGGCAGCTGGCCATTTAGGGCTTTGGGTCTCCGCCCTCACAAAATGTGTTACCCCCTGATATTATATATTTAGTTTTGAGTCCAGGAACTAATCAAAAATGCCAGGCTTCCTGCACATTGCTTAAATATAGGGAGAGGCAAGAAGCCGCTTCTTAAAGTTCCAGTGCACAGATGTTAGCCTGGAATGACATACTGACGTTGGGTTTACCGCCGTTCAGGCCTTCACTTTCACTTCAGTAGGTGGGGTAGGCTTGCAAGTCGCTTTGCAGCCTGTAGATAGTGTTTTGTGCATTTTAGACATAATTCCTGCATAAGGGTTCCCGTCAGTCACCCCAGAATTACCACACCCTTTCCTGTCGTTACAAGGTGTGGTGGATCATCAAGCGCAGGGCCAGCTTTAGGGCAGTGTGGCCAGTTAGGTCGCACTGGCGCTGACCTGTGGAGGGGGCGCTCGCCTCATGGGGGGACAGTGTGTTTAGCAATAACTTGTGAGTAGAGACATGAGGGGCTCTTTTGCCCAGTGGTAGTGAGGGAATCCTAGGAGGTGGTCCAGGGTGGGGTGCAACAAAAATAAATATTGCACCAGCCGCCACCAGTGCTAAAGCCGGCCCTGATCAAGCTTTACTGAACACACCCCACTTTGTAACACAATGGAGAAAGGTGGAGTCAAACAGGAATGCCTTATCTCTGACTCATGCAGTCCTTTCAGGCCCCACCATCTTGGGGAGGAAAGGAGGACTTGGCCAAGTAGTGCGCGTGATGTTTGAAAGCCACAAAAAACACATGTGCTGCAGAGAATATGACTATTGTTGAACGTGCACAGTTAGGAGAGACATAACAACTTCCTAAATGTGGAGTGGACAGTATGGATTCAGAGGTTACGTGGACTTGCGTGAAGCATCAGAGACTGCTAGCCGGTCTGTGAACAACAGAGTTTTGAGATCAGTTTTACAAATAACACCCTTTTACAATTGGAAATTTGAATTGAGTTGCAAATTGGGTTTTGGAGCTGTTCTTTGCGGTTATCGATTTCAGTCAAATTAATCCCAAGGCACTCTACTGTATGACGTGGTAAATCATAGTTTATCTGTGCTTAGTGCTTAATTTGAGCCGGTGGTTTCTGGTGCTCGGCACCGACACTTAATTGTCAACACTGGCGCTTGTGACAGTCTGCCACAAGGTGGCGCTGTTTGGCTAATTTAGAGATGCTCACAACAACAGTTAATTATTAATTCAGTAGACATTAAAAAATTACTAATACCTGAGCCCAAGCCATTCTTACAGCTTTGGGGGCCTGGAATAGTCTGAAGTGCCACACTTGTAAGAGTGTGATGGTTAGTAGTTGTGTTGTTACTATCATTAGCAGCGCTGGCAGTCGTAATGTGTGGTGCAAGCAGCAGTGGCTTCCTGACAGAGCCCTGGCACTTATTTTTTTTACAAATCAAGCACTGTCTTTGCTAGCACCTCTCTTACATACATTTGCCACTCCGAGCCCTCCCATTCCTTCACCATGCTTGTTAGAAGCGGGGTCACCGATTCCGACACGGTAGCTTGGCGCGAGGTAGGAAGGCACCCGAAGGCAATGTGTTAAGCACCTGTGCAGCACACACTCACACTGACTCAGTAATACGCAACAATAAAGGAGACACCACACCAGGCTTTTGTATAAAAACAAGATGCTTTATCTAATTTTAGATCAGCAATAGATGAGGCAGATAATCTTAGGCGACATTACAGTTCATTTAGCTCCTCAAAAACAGTGCGTAAATTCATTCAAGCACATTATAACAGTAAAACGTTACGCCACTAAAAGGCAGTAGCCTTAACCTCATTGACAAGTAGGTAAAACGATAGGTCATAGGTTGCAGGTCAAAACATAGATTTCAATGCACTTAGCGACATTCAATTAGCAAGAATTTAGATGCACATAACACGGTAGATGAGGAAGAACCTGTATCAACCTAGGCGCAACCACATTCAGTACAGTGGGTGTCGCAAAGTAGGTAGGCCTACAACATAGGAACACTTTAACTCTTGGCAGGTGAACACAGGCTCAATTCATGTAGGTATATTCAATTCATTAAGGGCCTTACTGTAGATTAATCAGATTACATGGGGTACATTCCCCTCATAATAGGAAACACTTTAGGTCATGCCTGGCAGAAGGTAAAAGGCGGTAACAACCCTTCTTAGAACAGGGAACCCTGTAGGTAAAGACTTGCACATGCTGACATGGGCAGGGGCAGCACTCCGGTACTCTCACTTCATTACCCCCTTTACCGTAGGAGAGGCATTCCTATAGCTAACTTTGCCCCTGCGGCATATATATAAGGCCCCAACTCATTCTTAATCAACCTGGGCCTCCAGGCAACCATTCTGGCAGGCTTCTATTACGGACAACCCTTCTCGAGGGCCCAGTCACTATGGGCAACCTTTATTGAAGAGCCCTCTCCCTCTCGAAGGCTCCGCTCCGAGCGCGACGTCCGCTGTAGCCCAGGCAGCAATGCGCATGGGGTCACCCCTGTTCCAACCCAGCCACGGGCTGGTCGAAGGCCCCTCCGTTCTGGGCAGTGTCAACGCCGGCAACGACAGGGGCCCCTCTGCAAGCGTGGGCCCCGGCCTCCCGGACTCACCAGTCACTCCGCGCAGGAGGGGGGCAAGCAATCCCAGGTGCAGCGCCGGCCGCCGCCTCCCCCGTCAGCCCACTCTCTCTCTCTCTTGCAGGGCCTTTACCTGGGGAGGCGCCGCGACCGGCGGTAGACTTCCTCCGCAACGGGGGGGGGGAACCGGGCCGGCAGGTTCATAGCTCCTCTTCACTGAGGTCGGGTGGGCTCCGGCCTCCTCTTCAGCTCCGGTCCGGGAGCCAATCGGTGTGCGGCTTTTCGGGGGCGCGGCCTCTGACGCGGCCGTTGCTCTCGTTGCTGGGCAACGATTCCCGCCCTCCTCTTAGGCCCAGCGCGGCCTTCGCTTCTCCTCAGCACCCGGGTGGCGGCGGTGATCCTAGGCCCAGGGCCTCCTCCGGACAGCGCGGGGGCCCGCGGCGAGGATTTACGGGCCTCCGCTTCTTCTCCCCACAGCGCGGACAGCGGCGGTGATCGGGGCAGCCGCAGTCACTTCTCCTGTCACAGCGCAGGTGGGCGCAGCGGGGGTCAGGGGGATGCCACGTTTCTTCTCTCACGGCGCTGGGGCCGCGGCGATGATCTCAGCAGGTAGCACTTCTATAGGGCGAGACCCTAGGAGGTAGCAGAGTCTTAAAGTATAGCGCTCGGGGGGAGCACACAGCGCTCGTGAGCAGACGCGAAGGTGTGAAGGCCCAGCGCTTAGAGGCACGGCGCTTTACCTGGTGATCCCCCAGTGGTCTTCACAGGTTGCAATAGCTTGGCTACAGGTTCTTGGTTGATGTAGCTTCTTGGTCGCAATACTTGGATGCAGTTACTTGGATTGCGGTTACTTGAATACAGTTACTTGGGGGGAAAAGGGGGTTGAGTTGGTGGGCATAAAGGCAGGTAGGTACCCTTCAGGCACACTGGAGGTGGTTCCCTGGGTCCCCTCCCGCTGGGTCAGGTCAGTAGGTGGAAGGTGTTCCTCAGCTAGCTTAGCACAGCAGCGCCTAAGCCCAGTCAGTACCAGTAGTGTAGGTCTCCCCCCTAGGCCCGACAGCCTGTACTCCGGCAGAGGTTCCCCCAGGTCCAGTGGTGCCCCAACTGACTAACTAAGTTTCCCTCCAAACCTCTTATACCCCTAGGTCAGGTGACCCTCCTGAAAGGTGGCAAATCATAACTCCTCCCCGAGCTGGAAGGTTCTAGAAGCTTCCCTCATGTCTGGCTATGAGGCCCAGAGGCGGGGACGGCATGGATACTGTATCATTATGTCCCAGCCTGATCCTGACTACTAGTATGTGCATGCGCAATGGCCACTCCGCAGTAGCAGGGGCCTGTGGCAGCCATCTTATTAGGAGAGAGCACCTGCACCTCAGCACTGTTTGGCAGTGGTAAGGCGCCCAGAGACCTAGGTCCAACAAAAAGGTAGTGGCAAAAATGAGGCGCAAAGAGAAAAAAACGGGGTAAGACCACCCTAGGGCTGACAGGTCTAACACGCGTCCCCCCAGCCGAAAGTGGGGAGAGCTTCCCAACCTCTAGGGAGTTCTCATCGCTAAGGCGGAAAAACCGGGAGAGACCGTCAGCGTTGGCGTGGTCTACTCCGGGTCGATGTTCCACCCGAAAGTCCATCCCCTGGAGGGAAATGGACCACCTCAACAATTTGGGGTTTTCGCCTCTCATCTGCATGAGCCAGCGAAGGGGTCGGTGGTCGGTCTGAATAAGGAAGTGAGAGCCAAAGAGGTATGGCCTCAGCTTCTTCAAAGCCCAGACCACAGCGAAGGTTTCTCGCTCTATCGTACTCCACCGCTGTTCCCGGGGGAGTAGCCTTCGAGAAATAAAGGCCACTGGCTGGTCTTGGCCGTTATCATTCAGTTGGGAGAGCACAGCTCCAATGCCATGCTCAGAGGCGTCTGTCTGCACGATGAATTCTCTTCCAAAGTCTGGAGTCCTAAGCACCGGAGCAGTGCACATCGCGTGCTTCAGAGTGTCAAACGCTTCTTGACAGGCAGCCGTCCAGATGACTTTACGTGGCTGCTTCTTTGAGGTCAATTCAGTCAGGGGGGCTACGATGGTCCCATAGCCCTTGACAAACCGGCGGTAGTAACCCGTGAGGCCAAGGAAGGCCCGGACCTCCGTTTGGGTTTTGGGGGGCTCCCAGGCCAAGATGGTCTCGATTTTGGCCTGGAGGGGTTGCACCTTACCCCCGCCCACCAGGTGTCCCAGGTAGACGACAGATCCCTGTCCAATCTGGCACTTGCTAGCCTTGATGGTTAGGCCAGCCCGCTGTAGAGCCTGTAGCACCTCCTGGAGATGCTCCAGATGGTCCTCCCAGCTGCTGCTGAAGACAGCTATGTCATCCAGGTAGGCAGCAGAGAAGACCTCTAGGCCAGACAGTACCTGGTTAACCAACCGCTGGAAAGTGGCCGGAGCATTTTTCAGCCCGAAGGGCATCACCCGAAATTGAAAGTGGCCCTCGGGGGTGGAGAACGCAGTCTTCTCCTTCGCTCCGTCCGCCATGGCAATCTGCCAATATCCTGACGTCAGGTCGATGGTACTCAGATACCGGGCTGCTCCCAGTCGGTCAATGAGCTCATCCGCCCGAGGGATCGGGTGAGCATCGGTCTTGGTCACGGAGTTCAGACCACGGTAGTCCACACAGAACCAAAGTTCTGGTGTGGTGCCCGGTGGGGCCGCTTTCGGCACCAACACCACCGGACTAGCCCAAGGGCTGCTGGAAGGCTCAATCACCCCCAGCTCCAACATTTTGGCTACCTCACTCTGGATGCTGGTTCTGACTTTGTCGGACAGCCGGTAAGACTTGGTTTTTACTGGCGGGCTGTCCCCTGTGTCCACATCATGGGTACACAGGTGCGTAATCCCAGGAGTGAGGGAAAACAACGAGGAGTACCGCTCCAATACCTGGCGGCAGTCCCCCTGTTGCTCAAGAGTCAAGGATGGGGAGAGAACCACTCCCTCCACCGATCCATCGTTTTCTTTGGCCGCCAGAAGGTCCGGAAGAGGCTCCCTCTCCTCCTCCTCACTTCCATCCGTCACCATCAGAAGGGTAAGTTCTGACCGCTCCTGGTGTGGCTTAAGGCGGTTGATGTGGAACACCCTGTGGGGTTGTCAGGGGGTCTTGAGGTCTACTACATAAGTGGTCTGGCCTCTTCTCTCCAAAATTTCATACGGTCCAGTCCACCGGTCCTGGAAGGCGCTAAGCTCTCCGGGCTCCATGACCCACACCTTCTGTCCAGCATCCAATTCCACCGTCCGAGCATTCCGGTCGTACCATTCCTTCATGACGGCTTGACTAGCCTCCAGATTGTCTGAGGCTTCCTTCCACAGCTTGGCTATCTGTCTGCGGAATGCCAGCATGTAGCTGACCACATCACGGGGGAGCTTCTTAGAAGACTTCTCCCACCCCTCCTTCACGAGACTGAGGGGCCCTCTAACGGGGTGTCCATAGAGCAGCTCAAAGGGGCTGAAACCGACCCCCTTCTGCGGCACCTCTCGGTAGGAGAAGAGCAGACAGGGTAAGAGGACGTCCCACTTCCTTCTCAAGTCCTCGGGTAGGCTCCGGATCATCCCCTTCAGGGTCTTATTGAAGCGCTCCATGAGCCCGTTAGTCTGGGGGTGGTAAGGAGTGGAGAACCTGTAGGTCACTCCGCACTCCTTCCACATGGCCTGCATGTAGGCCGACATGAAATTCATGCCCCTATCTGACACCACGACCTTGGGGAATCCCACTCGGGTAAAAATCCCCATCAAGGCCCGCGCCACCACAGGTATGGTGATGGTCCTCAGAGGGATTGCCTCCGGGTACCGGGTGGCGTGGTCCACCAACACCAAGATGAACCTATGTCCCGAAGAAGTCGGCGGGTCCATTGGCCCGACAATGTCAATTCCTACCCGCTCAAAAGGGGTACCGACAACCGGGAGCGGTTCCAGAGGGACTTTCAACTTAGTCCCTGTCTTGCCACTCGCCTGACGAGTCACACAGGTCTTACAAAAGGTGTCAGAGGTAACTCTCATCCTGGGCCAATAAAAATGTGGGACCAATCGCGCAAATGTCTTGTCCTGGCCCAGGTGTCCTGCCAGTGGTATCTCGTGTGCCAATTCCAGCAAGAAGGCTCAGTAGCATTGGGGGACCACTAAGGCCCTGGATGACCCATGCATCGGAGCCTTAGGCTCACTGTAGAGGAGACCATCCTCCCAGTAGACATGGTAATTACCGGTCTCTTTACCAGTTGCTTGGGCTTCGGCCTGCTGCTGCATGCCTTCAAGCGTTGGGCACTCTCTCTGTGCCCGACAGAATTCCTCCCGGGTAGGCCCTCCTTCCACCTGCCACTCTGCAGGGGTCGGCAAGTCCCCCACGGGAACAACATCCACCTCAGCGGACTCCGCGGTCACCTCCGCGGGCTCCCCATCCATCTCGCCGGGTGCATCCTCAGGGATGTCCTCTTGTCCAGCAGTGGGCTGGGCCCTTGTTTCAGGCTCCAACCCGGGTTGAGTTCCTTGCCGGGCAGCCATGGACCGCGTGACCACGCAAGTCCACCCTGGTAATCCCAGCATCTCAGCGTGGGCATTGAACTCCACCTCCTTCCAGGCAGTATGTTCCAAATCGTTTCCGAGCAGACAGTCAACTGGCATGGCAGGGCTCACCGCAACTCTCAACAGGCCTGAGACTCCTCCCCATTCAAAGGGAACTTGGGCCACGGGGTAATGACCAAGGCTATTATCAGCCATTACAACTGGGTGGAATACTTCAGGAATCACCTGCTCTGGGGACACCAGCTGATGTCTTACCATCGTCATGCTGGCACCCGTGTCCCTCAGAGCCTCCACCTCCTCCCCGTTCACCAGGACCCTCTGCCGGTACTTGGCAGTGTTCGAGGGTACCTGAACCCATGGGATCATCTCTCTATCCCCCAGGGAAACTAAGGTCAAGCCTGTCCACTCACCTCCCTTACCTAGGGACAACTCCTCCCCAAGCGCTACGCTGGCCACCCCGGGGCTCTTACCTCCTGTGGGGGCTGGGGTCCTTTTGCGACACTGGGGATCCCCCTTGTAGTGTCCAACCTCCCCGCACTCGTAGCACCGGACAGTTCTGGGCTGCTGACTCTTGTCAGGGTAAGTGGACTTCTGGAATCCAGATTGGGGTGGGGCACCTACCCCTCTCCCATGCGGTCTATTTTGGGGGACTTTCAAGAACTCCTTCTTTTTATCTCGCCCCTCTCTCTTCTGGGGAAAACTCTGTCCACCTTTCGGGGGGTCTCCCCCGGATCCCTTGTGGGACACCCGAGTGCTAACCCAGGTATCCGCCTCCTCCGCAAGTTCCCAAGGATCGGTAAGCTTGCGGTCCACCAGGTGTTGGCGCAGCTCTGGAAAACTCTTATCAAGAAGGTGCTCTCTTAAAAATAGATTGTACAGCCCTTCATAATCACTCACTTCGCTGCCACTCACCCAACCCTCCAATGCCTTATGGGAATAATCAAAAAAATCCACCTAGTTCTGAGTGGGAAGCTTGTGGCTGTTGCGGAACTTCTGGTGATACTTTTCTGGGGTGAGGCCAAACTTTTTAAGCAGTGCCTCTTTCATGACAGGGTAATTTGTCTGATCACCTTTATCTAAAGTCAAGAGTGTTTCCCTTGCCAACGGAGGTACCTATACAGGCCTCCCCCCCAGTACTTCTCGGGCACCCCATGGGCTACCAAAGACACCTCATACGCCGCCAACCACTTATCAATGTCATCCCCTACACTGAAACTGGCCATCACCTCCTTAGGTAGGTAAAACTTAGGCTCTCGTGGAACCTCAGCGGGTACGCTGCCACCATTCAAGTTGCCCTGCGTCTCCATCTGCAAGGCTCGGAGCTCTAATTATTTCAAGCTAAGCTCATGCGCGAGCTTCCTCTCTTCCATGGCTAGCCTCGCCTGTTCTCGCTCCTTGTCCATCCTAGCAAGCTCTAGCTTCAATTGCCTCTCCTCCCTCCTGTCCTCGTACTTCTCCACAGACACACTGCTCGCTGACACACTACTGCCTGCCCTGGAACGTCTCCCTGGCAACACATTCTCACTGATGTCTATGTGCAGTAGGTCTAGCTCTCCCGGAGCCTCCAGCTCCCCCTGTTCCTCGACCACTCTCCCTTCCGGGTGGGCCAATACCCATGCCCTCAAGACTTTCAGAAGCTCCTCTCTCTTGGCGCCTCGCTTGACGGGCACCCCCACCCCCCGACAGAACTCCCTCAGCTGCGCCACCGTATACATTTCTAGGTTGGCTAGCTCGAACTCCATCCTGACAGGTGGGGCCCCAGACAACTTAAGGGAAAACTCCTAGGACGTAGGCAACAGGTTAACACAGGAGCATGTACAGTCAGGTAGTGAAGGGCGAATTGTTAGGCTTGCATATAAATAGGTGTCCAATTGCGGCGCACATTGAATCCCTGTAGGGTGCTGCACAAGCACAAGTCCTTATCCCACCGCTGAACACCAATGTTAGAAGCGGGGTCACCGATTCCGACACGGTAGCTTGGCGCGAGGTAGGAAGGCACCCGAAGGCAATGTGTTAAGCACTTGTGCAGCACACACTCACACTGACTCAGTAATGCGCAACAATAAAGGAGACACCACACCAGGCTTTTGTATAAAAACAAGATCCTTTATCTAATTTTAGATCAGCAATAGATGAGGCAGATAATCTTAGGCGACATTACAGTTCATTTAGCTCCTCAAAACCAGTGCGTAAATTCATTCAAGCACATTATAACAGTAAAACGTTACGCCACTAAAAGGCAGTAGCCTTAACCTCATTGACAAGTAGGTAAAACGATAGGTCATAGGTTGCAGGTCAAAACATAGACTTCAATGCACTTAGCAACATTCAATTAGCAAGAATTTAGATGCACATAACACGGTAGATGAGGAAGAACCTGTATCAACCTAGGCGCAACCACATTCAGTACAGTGGGTGTCGCAAAGTAGGTAGGCCTACAACATAGGAACACTTTAACTCTTGGCAGGTGAACACAGGCTCAATTCATGTAGGTATATTCAATTCATTAAGGGCCTTACTGTAGATTAATCACATTACATGGGGTACATTCCCCTCATAATAGGAAACACTTTAGGTCATGCCTGGCAGAAGGTAAAAGGCGGTAACAACCCTTCTTAGAACAGGGAACCCTGTAGGTAAAGACTTGCACGTGACATGGGCAGGGGCAGCACTCCAGTACTCTCACTTCATTACCCCCTTTACCGTAGGAGAGGCATTCCTATAGCTAACTTCGCCCCTGTGGCATATATATAAGGCCCCAACTCATTCTTAATCAACCTGGGCCTCCAGGCAACCATTCTGGCAGGCTTCTATTACGGACAACCCTTCTCGAGGGCCCAGTCACTATGGGCCACCTTTATTGAAGAGCCCTCTCCCTCTCGAAGGCTCCGCTCCGAGCGCGACGCCCGCTGTAGCCCAGGCAGCAATGCGCATGGGGTCGCCCCTGTTCCAACCCAGCCACGGGCTGGTCGAAGGCCCCTCTGTTCTGGGCAGTGTCAACGCCGGTGACGACAGGGGCCCCTCCGCAAGCGTGGGCCCCGGCCTCACCAGTCACTCCGCGCAGGAGGGGGGCAAGCAATCCCAGGTGCAGCGCCGGCCGCCGCCTCCCCCGTCAGCCCACTCTCTCTCTCACTCGCAGGGCCTTTACCTGGGGAGGCGCTGCGACCGGCGATAGACTTCCTCCGCACCGGGGGGGGAACCGGGCCGGCAGGTTCAGAGCTCCTCTTCACTGAGGTCGGGTGGGCTCCGGCCTCCTCTTCAGCTCCGGTCCGGGAGCCAATCGGTGTGCGGCTTTTCGGGGGCGCGGCCTCTGACGCGGCCGTTGCTCTCGTTGCTGGGCAAAGATTCCCGCCCTCCTCTTAGGCCCAGCGCGGCCTTCGCTTCTCCTCAGCACCCGGGTGGCGGCGGTGATCCTAGGCCCAGGGCCTCCTCCGGACAGCGCGGGGGCCCGCGGTGAGGATTTACGGGCCTCCGCTTCTTCTCCCCACAGCGCGGACAGCGGCGGTGATCGGGGCAGCCGCAGTCACTTCTCCTGTCACAGCGCAGGTGGGCGCAGCGGGGGTCGGGGGGATGCCGCGTTTCTTCTCTCACGGCGCTGGGGCCGCGGCGATGATCTCAGCAGGTAGCGCTTCTTTAGGGCGAGACCCTAGGAGGTAGCAGAGTCTTAAAGTATAACGCTCAGGGGGGGGCACACAGCGCTCGTGAGCAGACGCGAAGGTGTGAAGGCCCAGCGCTTAGAGGCACAGCGCTTTACCTGGTGATCCCCCAGTGGTCTTCACAGGTTGCAATAGCTTGGCTACAGGTTCTTGGTTGATGTAGCTTCTTGGTCGCAATACTTGGATGCAGTTACTTGGATTGCGGTTACTTGAATACAGTTACTTGGGGGGAAAAGGGGGTTGAGTTGGTGGGCATAAAGGCAGGTAGGTACCCTTCAGGCACACTGGAGGTGGTTCCCTGGGTCCCCTCCCGCTGGGTCAGGTCAGTAGGTGGAAGGTGTTCCTCAGCTAGCTTAGCACAGCAGCGCCTAAGCCCAGTCAGTACCAGTAGTGTAGGTCTCCCCCCTAGGCCCGACAGCCTGTACTCCGGCAGAGGTTCCCCCAGGTCCAGTGGTGCCCCAACTGACTGACTAGGTTTCCCTCCAAACCTTTCCCTCCAAACCTCTTATACCCCTAGGTCAGGTGACCCTCCTGAAAGGCGGCAAAACATAACTCCTCCCCGAGCTGGAAGGTTCTAGAAGCTTCCCTCATGTCTGGCTATGAGGCCCAGAGGCGGGGACGGCATGGATACTGTATCATTATGTCCCAGCCTGATCCTGACTACTAGTATGTGCGTGCGCAATGGCCACTCTGCAGTAGCAGGGGCCTGTGGCAGCCATCTTATTAGGAGAGAGCACCTGCACCTCAGCACTGTTTGGCAGTGGTAAGGCGCCCAGAGACCTAGGTCCAACAAAAAGGTAGTGGCAAAAATGAGGCGCAAAGAGAAAAAAACGGGGTAAGACCACCCTAGGGCTGACAGGTCTAACAATGCTTCTCAATACCTAAAGTTTCTGCTTTCTTTCTGTATTGGGCCCGTCTACTCTCACTGCAGCTTTAAGATGCTGAACACTTGTCTTATAAGTAACTTTCAGGTATCCATGGACACTGGATGGTACTGCGCCATACCTCGTCAAAGACAGAAACAGAGCGCATGCCTACTTAAATTGTTGCTGCTGCTAGGAATGAATCGTGCAGTCCACTTCACTTGTGCTTGCATTAAAAGCTTGAATGCCTCCGGCAGTGAAATGTTTTGAATGGCTTTGTGTCTGCCTTGTGGCGCCTCTTCTGACCCTTTAAAAGTCTGAATGCGGCTATTCTGCTGTTTCCTATAAATTACTTGTCGTTCCAAACATTGAAACACTGCAGCACCGACTGAAGTGGGGTTTTCTCAGGCATTTGTTTTGCTTTTCATCCTGCTGAGGTGAATACAGTGCAATATGTACTGTAAGAGCATCAACTCATTGCGACCACTGTGTCCTTAGTGGAAGCATTTACAGTTTGCCTGCAGCTGACCAATGTGTTTTGCAGTTCTTAATATGTGTTCTTTGTGCTCTGACTCCAAGGTAGTCCTTCAGCCTCCTGCCCCTTCAAAACTAATGACCCACATACTATCTGCATTTTCTGAAGGCTTGAGTAGGCTGTTTGACAGCCACCTGGTCATCATTACACCTTTTCTGTGATAAAGCAGGTTTACACTGTTCTTACAACATACACTAAGATGTGCCATCCACATGCAGAGAGCAGGCCATCTTTCTTTTGAAAATACACATAGACCATGCTGCTTCAGACTATTTACAACAGTGGGTACCATTTCTCTGTACTGAGTCAGTCTGCTGGTATGGTGGCATCATGTGCACTGTGGACATTGTCAGTCTGGGTCTTCTGTTGATCTGGACCGAGGATTGACTATTAGAGAGGTAACGTTTTTGTACATGTAAAAGGGCTAACATTTCTGCCAGAAGGACTAACATTTTAGGTGTCTTACTCCTCTATCAGGGGAGGAACCACTTCTCTACTCAAAAGTATGATGTATTGACTCGCAATTCAGGATTGGATTTTTGCCCCAACAGTTCTAACGTTCAGTAGTGCCCCTGCTGTGTAGGGCTAATGCCCTGTCCCCTGAGAAGTTGCTTTCTGTCCACCATTTGATCTGTTCTATCATCGAGATAGCCAGAGTAAGAGCTGTAATCTTGCCACCCAGTGCAACTTCCTTGTGCCATTTTCCCAAAGTCCTTTTAAATTCCAAATTGGAGCTGTGCAGCCAGCAGATAAGTTCCCTTGAGTATTTTCATTGACCTTCATGGAGCAATCTTGCTGGCCTCGCTATCATCCATGAGGTTGTTGCCCATCCCTGTTAGGTGAGAGTTCATGTTGCTGTAATGGTCTTCCAGGGTACTCTAGGGTTGTATAATTTCAGTGATTTTGCTGTCTGCATTTGTCAGTCCACGATCTTAATTGAATTCATGGCATTCATCCTCCTTTTCTGCAGCACCAATTCATGTCTGTCGTTTTGGTGTAGGAGCCTTGGATGTTGAGCAGTGTTTATGTCTCCTGAGACAAGCAGTTGTCAGTTTTCTGTGCCAAACTATCCAGCACGAACACGGTGGTCCCATCACTAACCAGAAGGTGGGCGTACTTGGCTTGTTGGGTCGCACCCTAACCTGTTGTGGTAGCACCAATACATAGACATGTGGTATAGCAATGTGTAATGCTGTCACACCATGCACATCATGTTTAAGTCTCAGCACTTTTAGACATATTCTTTTGAGCATACTGTCATGGTCTTTGTGGACGTTTGGCTGGCCAGTGGCAATGATATCAGTTGCGAAAACAATACTTCATCGGGTACTTACATGACACATGCACTGGCCCAGAATCTGTTGTTTTCTCTACATGGGAGAATTATGCTGAATTGTGACAAGGCTCTTCTTAATGTGGCACAGAATACAACTGTGTCTTCATACACAGATGTGTCCTGCTTTTGTGTCCTTTACACTGACATGCACAGGAATTTCATTTATGTGTAACATAAATGTGATAGAATATCACACTTCACATGCCCATAGGCAATACGTATATGATGTACCGCATTATTCTTACACCCTGTTTGAGTTTGATACAAGGTACAAAGTAAAGTAAGTAAGTAAAGATACAAGGTAACTGTGTTGGGGTGAATCTTGCTTTTGGAGGACCTGTCCAGCATATGTGAAGGGTTTCAGTTGCACATCTGTATGAGGCCTACTATATGCGTGCGCTTTGGAAGATACAACTTACATGTTGAGGTGGAATCAATTTCTTACCTTGGGTTGACTGATCTTCTAGGTCTGCAGTGTTCTTGCCTCCTGACCCACAAACCTACTAAGGGGTGATAACAGCAGCCACTAACTAATCCATTCTTGAGAACTGCTCCATGGTGTCAGGACAACCACCTGTTGCCCTAGCTGGCCTGCAATTTAGCACCCAATGTGTCCTTGGTGGGCCACTTCGTGTCATGCCACCTATTTTTGAGCACCTCTAAGTCCTGAAGGTGGGTGTCAGTGGGTTCACGTTTGGGTTTCACAGTGCCTCGTTTGTCACAGACAGAAGCTTGGAGGACATGAACATCTGGTCCTCTTATTTAGCGACCTCTGTTACTAGCATTTGGGCCTCCTCCGCTATTCATTTTTAGGTCTCGCCTACGCAGCGCGCCTGCGCTGCATAGGAGAGACCTTTAGCTATCGGCACAGCTTTGGGGGCAAAAACGTGCACGCGTTGCATTGCTTGCAATGGCAACGCGTGCACGTCTGGCGATTCCCTTGCGGGAGCGCGCGGCGCCATATGGTGGCGCCATATGGTCACAATCATCGCACCTTGCTGCACGCTCCCGCAAGGGAATCGCGCAGGCCCCCTCCCCCTGCTGCCGCGCGAGGCGCCGCTTGTGCTGGTTTTCATCCTCGCTGAGTCACCACCATCATGGATTTGGTTATCCAGTCTTTTTGTTGAATTTCCCGGTCATGGAATTATTCGGTTCATGAGGTAAGGGCCAACAAATGTTAGGGTTTTTACTTATCTGTGATTTAGTACTTTAATTTGGGATGTTCTTGTTCACTGTCTTCTGTCTGCCTGAGAGCTATCTTTGGTGGGTCACACAAGATCATTGATGCAGGAACCAGTTCCATAGTGTTGCCTTTGTAATTCTACTTTAACTAATGCTCAGAGCGTTTTTGCTTGCGTCAATGCCCACCACGTTGCTGATGTCCCCAGTTCTTTGTAATAATCGTGGACTCTTTCACATCACATTGGCTTCCAGAGCCTCCTTCCTATCTGATGCTTTCATAGAGATTTGGCAGTGGTTTTCTAACATCTGTCTTCCTTTTTGCCCTTGGAGTTCTTGGCTTCCCTCAGGTGAAATAGCCTCTCTGCATCCAATTTTATTTTCATCCATTTAAGAATTTTTATACACATCACAAAAGTTGCTCCTTTCTCTGTTTCCAGTTCACTGCGCGGGGTTCTTCAGCTGTCATTTTCCCCCACTAAAATTGTGTGTTTTCTGCAGCATACAGTTAGTAAAATAACAATTAAAATATACATTAAGGAAAATACTTTAAATTATTGTTACTTGTCCCTTACACAGTGTATAGTCAGCCATTAGTGTGGCAGTGTCCGTTAGGAGATACATTTTCAAATTGTGCTGAAGTGGTCTTTGCAGAACATATTTTGAATAGGTATGTGTAGATGTGCTGTCGATAGGGTAAGTGGAACTTTAGCCATAAAATTGTCAGTGAGGCTCTATTTTTGTCTAGTGCTTGATATGATGGGTTTTAGGCATTTCCTAACACATAAGAAAAGGAAATCTAGAAATAAGCAATTAGATGTTTTACTGTTAGTTGAGAACCAGACTTATACAAGAAAAAGGTTCAAAAGAGTAGGAACTCCCTCCCGTATGTCTTCTGCTCATGCCTGTCTGCTAACTTAATAATAAATCTTGTAGTTTTTAGTCATTTGCATGTTTACTTGGTTTTTCACCATTTCACCATTTTAGTTTGTGTTCTTCGAGAATCAATGCAATCTTTTTTGTTAAAAGAAAATGTACTACATACTTGATTTCTGGTTCAAGCCAATCCTCAATACATTTTTAACCTGCAAGATGAAGGCATTGCATTGATTTCGATTGCCTTAATCTGCCCTATGCATGTGAACTTAACGTTGATTGATTAATGTGTGTTGCAGTCTTGTTTCGGTCTCTCTCTTTAATTAATTTCTGTTGTAAATAATGCAAAATGGTTCCCTAGTCTAAATATTAAGCTTACATTTTGGATGAGTTTTATTTTAAATTCCACTTGTTTTACTTAAGTAGTGGCGGAATGCTTTGTGCTCCTGAATATAGGGCACGTTACCAATTTTTGTCTTTGAATCTCATGCCCTCCAGAATCTCTTAAATTCTTTGGGACGAAAACGCTTTCATTTTTGAAAGGCAAACTCACTCCTTTAGCATTTTAATGTGGGTGATCCAAAAGTTACTCTACGTGCAGAGCGTTGCCTACTGTTGCTTTTAATACACTCATCCTCAACTGTAAATCGAGGTGTATGGTAGTCCTACACAGACCCAGTCATTGGGTCAGTCTAAAGCCACTAAATATGCCAGTCGATGGTTTCTCTTGAATATATTCTTCCATTGGAAACAGCACTTTTTGTGTGTTTTGTGCGGGACATTTACGGACAGATTGTTCTTTGAGATTCGCCTATTCAGTGGTATATGCTTACTGTAAATTTCAAAGCCGCTTGGCTCCTACTCCCGTTTTGGTACAGATTCACACACTGACTCACTTGCCATTCAGACTATTGCCAAGACCCTTGGGTCTATAATATAATACCTGGCATACTGTGTACTTTGACTTTCTCCCTTCTTGGCGGCGTGCGGCTCATGTTTTAATGAATGACTTGCATGGTTCCATTCATTTTATAGGACTGGACACAGTGAGCGAGTCTTGAACCTTGTACCTCAACTTTCCCCCTTACTATTTGACGTTGCCATAAAGCCACTCAATTGATCAGGCTTAAGACTGCAGCCCTGGATCATAGAGCCCTATTTATTGATGTGCGTGCCCCCAGCTTTTTGGTGTAACTGTTTTTACAAACAGCAAAAAATAAAATAAAACACTTGGGCAATTTGAACCCACTTTTGGAGTGCCCATTGGATCAGTTGTGTTCTCAGTATTCAAAAGCATTTGCATTCGTTGAAAAAATGTTTTTCATTGTTAAGCCATATCATAAAGGTGCTGTTCAGTGCTCAACTGGATTGTACGAATGCACTGATGGGAGAGGCAGGAAGATCTCTTTAAACGTCAGAATTTTTGCAGTGTCTACACATTGCAGGTGCATACTCCATTCTAAACCTCATCTTTTGAGAGCATTGGTTAAGGGATGAAAACACTACTGCCAGAAAGCACGATTTGATTTTTTTTTAAATTGTTTAATCTATTCCAAAAATGAGATTTGAGGCTTGACCTTTCAATTCTTGTTTTGCTTACCCCTGTCCTTGCTTCCTGCACCAATCGTTACACAAATATCATGTGCTGCACAGCTGGTGTCATGAGAAGTGCCATCTATGCATTGTGCTTTATGGTGGGCATTTTGCATTCTGAGCCTGCTCGGACTGTGAGATTCTGCCAGGCTCTGCTCCTCTTAGATGCTAAAGAAAGTCTTTGCAACAGCCCAATGAGCTTAAGTTCTTTTTTTTATTTACTGCCACATTAACATGACGGTGCCTCATTAAGAGATGTCAGTAAACAGTGCAGACTGTACATGCCAGTCCTTCAACCTGGCCTGTGCCATCAAGAACAATAATTATTGAAATTAGTCAACCTTTCATAGGTAAGTTCCAACACATTTAGCGTCATTTCACATTACGTCTTTCTATTTGCCTGCATCATCCAGCATGAGTTAGTTGAGGGAGGGAAACCTCTATTACAATGCAGGCAATACATCGTAGTGCCTTTACAACGCAGTCAGTACCACGACTGCAACGTTACCACGAGTTCCATTACAACGCAAGTCATTACACCGACTTGCTTTAGGAAATGCGGTGTTGGACTGGTGTTGGATTTTATATCCAACACCTTCCCTACTGATACACCAACTGGAGTTGGAATAGTAATTTAAACTATTCCAAAGTCCAGTGCTTCCCTAAAGCAAGTCGTTGTAATGACCTGCATTGTAATGAAAGTCGTGGTATTGACTACGTTGTTAAGCCATGCATAGTTTTGGCATGCGTGGTAACAGATGCTATTCGTTGAGGAAAGCAAGAGATCCAGGATAATATGCTGCATGCCTAAACACTTAGAAGGTCCAAAAGGCGAGACCTATTGGCTATGCCAATGCTTGTTATTATTTTGTGCTGCCTCCATTCTCTGCTGTGTGGTGTCGCCTGGCTCCTTGTGATCTCCTGCTCTTGTATGCCTGAATAGGCCGTTTTTTTGGTCTTGACAAACACAACGAGCTGTCCTACACCTTAACACCACTTTCATGCTATTTCATGGCACAAGGCGCTGTGCAATGCTATGTATTGGTATTGCGGCACAGATACCACAGTGCACTATTTTTGTAGTGTCTGCATGAGTGATGTTGCCATTGAAACACGATGCACTGTAAATCTGTTGCTGTGCTATTTTTGCACTTTGTGCAAAGCAGTACTGTTTATTTTAATGAAGCACTGCGGTGCACGGTGCTGCAGCTCTGTGCATAGCTATGTAAATCTAGGTCTATGTTTAAAAATGCATCACTTTCTCCAAGTTTTCCAAATTAGTAAGAATGAACACTTCTTATATTTAGTGTGCCAGAGGTCAACAGAGTCTTAAACAAGCATTGGCACAGCCAATCGGTCTCGCCTTTGGGACCTTATAAGTGTTTAGCCAGAGCTATTGGCTTTGCCAGTGTCATTAAACAATGTTGTAGAGCAGTGTGGCTGCTGTGCAGCATGTTGAAAAGTTATAATAAAAAAGTGTTAAGCATTTTTGTTACCTTATATATAACCAAGAAGACATTATGTACAACTGAACGACCCTATTAAAAAAAGAATTAACACAAAAAAATGTTTTCTAGTTTTTTTGTCCTTGTAATGCTGGCAATATTTTCCTGTCTGTTCCAATGCTTGTTTGTTATAGCTTTATTTTTGTTATGGGGGGGCATAAACAACAGGAGGCTGAATTACAACATGAGCAGCAGACGGACACATTGGGAGAATCAACAGATGCTAGATTCCGAGGGCAGACTGAGGTGGTGCTGAGATGGTGGTGTGCTGTTGCAGAGGTGATGCTCAGGTGATGCTGAATGATACTCAGGCGGTTCTGAGTGATGCTGAGGTGGTGATGTGCTGGTGCGGAGGTGGTGGTGTGCTGGTGCGGAGGTGATGCTGAGGTGGTGCTGCGATGATGCTGAGGTGGTGCTTCGCTGGTGCTCCGGTGGTGCTGTGTTGATGCTGGGATGGTGCTGTGTTGGTGCTCAGGCAGTGCTGTGCTGAGGTGGTGCAGTGCTGATACTGAGGTGATGAACTGATGCGGAGGTGGTGCCGTTGAGTGATGCTGTGGTGGTGCTGAATGATGCTGTGCTGGTGATGAGGTGGAGGTGCTGCACTGACGCTGAGGTAGTGCTGCACTGGTAGGGAGGTGGTGCTGTGCTGCTGCTTGTAAATCATCTTATCTGGTCACATTTGCTGTGTATTTATAGAAAAGGACAAATAATAGACGCGGTTTCCTGAGGGTCCTGTTTATTTTCATTCTCTGACTTCAAAAGGAGACTTGTTTGTGCAAGCAACACTTTTTTTTGTTCCTCATGCTTTTGTGGCATTTGAACAGCAGACCCTTAAATGGTAATTATTTTGTATTGTGTTTAAAAGTTTAAAGGCTATTACACGTGTATATAAAAAAAAATGCAGGATGTTGCCGTGGAGATGCCAATTATAGTGTGACACCGCAAGCTGAACGTCCTTTAGGCGCCTGCAGACTCAATGGAACAGATGCTTACCATGTAACAAAAAGTGCATTTGTTTCAATAATTAAAATAAAACGATAGCGCGATTGGTCTGGTAAGGATCTGTAACCAATGCTATAAAAGTTATTGGCGCTGTAAACATTTGTAATGGGTGGAGGTGGGATGCGTTTTGAAAAATCTTCCTTGTGATGAAAAATTAATAGGGAGGCAGTTTTAACAGTGCATATCATAGATGGCTGGCAGGGTGTGCATGACGCTCGCCGTGTGGCAGTGCCATCGTGCCAGGCAGCTCCCAAGAGAGGACTGAGGGCAGCATAGTGTGCCTCACACAGATTCTTATTTTTCACATAAAGGTCTAATGTTCCGACGGAGCTGTTAGCAGCTGCTGCAGAGCCAGGAGCACCGAGGGCAGGAATGCAGGGGAGACGGGCCAGCGGCTGCCAACCTGGGTAAGGCCGCAAGGGCATGCGGTGCAGGGTTCTGGGCGCCTCGAGCCCGGACTACAGGAACCTTGAGGGGAATCAGGAACACAGGGCAGGACTGCAGAAGTCCCTCTGCATACTTAAGAGCACCTGTGGGGATAGGGGTAGTAGAACCGCGGGGCTCTAGAAGAGGGCCGTGTGGTAGAAGCATGTGGGGCAGGCGCTCGGTGGAGGAGCCTGGCGGAGGACGCAGGACTATGCGCAGGGTGACAGCAGTCTTTGGGCAAGCGCCTGCGGGATAGGGTCCAGCAGTAGGTAGGATTGCAGAACTCTTAAAGAGATTGAGAGACAGGGGTCCAGAAACAGGACTGTACAGGATCTGAGGTCGTGGCAGGTACCCCGGGAAGGAGGACAGCATCCTTGGACAGGTGCCTGTGGGATAGGTCCAGCGGTAGGACTGCAGGACTGTGGCATGCCCTGGGCATAGGAGTTGGACAACAGGACTCTGGGAGAAGATGGGAGACAGAAACATTTGAGGGCAGGAGAGAGAAAACAGGGCGGCAGAGGTCTTGGGTGGCAGCGGGAACCATTACCCTGGAAGGCCAGGAGGAGGCGGGTCACCAACTATACCTATTTTGAAGTACTACATTGGAAGCAATGGAAGTGGTAAATACGGACAACGGGAGGGGCGGGTGCAAAGCAGCCTCCACCCAATTGAGCCCCGTTGCGGCTGCACTCCTGTCCCCATGTGTGCCCTGCAGCAAAGTTTATCAACCCGAATAGGGTGACCAACCGTCCGTAAATTTCACGGACCGTCCGTAATTTGGATCTCAAATCCGTTGTCCATGACGATCCCTTTTACGGACGCCTTTTGTCCATAATTTTGGGCATTGGGGAATATCACTGTTCCCCTGACAGAAGCCTCAGCTCCCTGATGGGGCCACCTCACACTCCTCTGAGCACAAGAGCAGCCTCACCCCACCCATTGTCATTCTGTCTGCGGCTGATTGCCACATACAGAATGACACTGGGCCAGTCTGTGCTCTTACTGCATGTGGTGGCCTCCTCCTGCTTCGGTCTAGGGCAGGACATTCAGTCAGGTGGAAGAAATGAACAAAAACGCCCATGCTGCTAGGTGACAATCCAGTTCATGAAAAGGTGGTGAAACAAGTTTTAAAAAAAAGGGTTATGGGTCTTTCACTGTCTCGTCATTTTATAACTGACGCTTTTTCAATGATATATTCAACAAAGCCATGGTTGCTGCTTTTTTTATTTTATGCAACTAGCAACCATTGACAAAGCCAATAGGTCTGGCTTGTAGGTGTAACAGTACTTGTTGTGTTATTTATCTGGATGCAATGACTGAAGCAGCAAATTACCAGTCGGGCGGCACTCTATGCTAAGCACAGATTTTTAGCCTAGGTGTTTTAAGCCATGCCCTTAATTACATCGAAACTCCCTTTGGAGAGACCCCCAGGGCACGAGTCGGGGGTCCACGCGGGTGGACGGCATCCCCCCACTTCTTTCACAGGGTGGATGCCGTCCACCCTGCCAAGAAGTTGGGCCCCACTAAAAAAGATGCTGAATTCGTCCCGGTGTAATTTCCAAACACCGGGACACATTCAGCAGCGCCTGCACGTTGTTGTCTGCTTTCGATCACAACAACGTGCAGGTGGGGACGGGGCTCTCTTATTTCTGACTCCTGCTGGGATACTCGGCCATAACAAAGGCCGAGTCTCAGGGGTCATCAAGCCTCCTTTTGTTGGAGTCTCCTGGCTGGCAGCAGTCAGGAGCCTCACACCTGATGCAAATGCAGCAGAGGAGAAACAAAGGCTCACACCTTGTTAGCACTTCACACATACTTTAAAGAGGCAGCTTTTAACTTTGTTCCGGCTCTGTTTAGGAGATTTGTATGCACTGTTAGAAGTCAGATGTGTTGATCTTTCCCAGTATTTGCACAAAATAAATTGCATTTATATACGCTTATTACCCTTGAGGCGGCGTTGTAATGATTTAAATATCACTATTTCTTTTAAAGCACTATGGCTATAGAAAGCTTAACGCTGACAAAAGGTAACATTGTTTTATATGTAGCGTACAAAAGTGTGAATCTTCTGCCTAAATCAGGAGGGTTTGCAAGTATACTCGAAATGTGCTCAAATGTACTCATGATACACCTGCTAAGCATATATGTGAGGGCTTAAGATCTGATATCACTTCTTGTGATGCCAGTTCCTGTGATGTTACGTGCCGTGATGTCACGCACCGTGATGTCACACGCTGCGATGCCACGCACTGCAATGCCACTTGCATACAGATTAACTAAGTTAGTCCCCCCACTTCTTTTTTTAGGACTTGTGCCCTGGAGACCCCCCAGTTTTTTTTATCCCACTTAAAGCCCTGGAAACAACACCATGTCACAGTGGCACTGTGCATCATGAATGACTCATGACTTCCACTTTTTCAGATTGCCTATGTACAGGGGCATAGTGAGCACTCCCCCACCCCACCCCTTGCTTTAGGAACTACAGCAGGGGTGAAGTCCATGATGGGCCTCTTCTGTCTGCAACTCAGCAAACAAAGGCTCAGCTCATAATTAATGTGAAAAGGTGTGTAAGCGAAGTGATGGGTGGATGGCTGGATGGATTAGTGAAAGGGTGAATGGATGAATGAAAGGGTGAATGGATGAATAATGAGAGAAAGGATGGATGGATGAGTGAGTGGAAGGATGGAGGAGAGAAAAGGTAAATAGATGGATGTATGGGTGAAAGAGTAGATGGATGGGCAAAAGGATGGATGGATAAGTGGATGGATGGATGAGTGAAAGGTTGGATGACAGGCAAGTGAATGGGTGGATGGATGAGTGAACTGATGGATGGATTGATGAATTGATAAGTCAAAGGGTGAATGGATGGATGGATGAGTGAAAGGGTGGATGTAAGGCTGGATGAATGAGTGAAAGGGTGGATGGATGAGAGAAAGGATGGATGGATGGATGAAGGAGTGAAAGGGTGGATGGATGAGAGAAAGGATGGATGGATGAGTGAAGTAGTGAAAGGGTGGATGGATGAGAGAAAGGATGGATGGATGAGTGAAAGGATGGATGAGTGATAGGGTCAATGGATGGATTCATGAATGGATGAGTAGATGGATGGGTGGATGGAAGGATGGATAGCTAAATGAAAGAGGGATGGAGAGAGAAAGGGAGGATGGATGGATGGATGACTGAAAGGGTGTAAGGATGAGTGACTGGGTGGATGAATGAGTAAGTGAAAGGATGGCTGGATGAGTGAAAGGGTAGATGGATGGATGAGTAAATGGATGGATGAGAGGAAGAGTGTATGGATGAGTGAATGGATGGATAAGGTGAAAGGATGAATGGAGGGATGGATGAGTGAAAGGGTGGATGGAGGGATGGATGAGTGGAATGATGGATGGATGGAAGGATAGATGATGGATAGGTTTGCAAATGGTTGAATATTGATATGAATGGGCACACAGATGGAAGGACAGAATGAATGGTGAAAGACTGAATGATGAATGAAAGAATGATTACACCTTGTAACCCCCATTATCTTAAGTACATTTCCTATAGATTGACTTTCACATTTATATGAGTCATTGTCTCTATATAATATGTGTGTGATGTAACACACTCCGACACCCTGTCCTACTTACTTGGGATGAGTAGCACTATAAAAGAAATTAAATACACATGAGAGAGGGTCTATGTGAAGAGGAGGGTCACCATTGGAGGGTGGCAGCAAGGCCGGACTGGCCGGACCGGGCATCGGGCGTTTCCCTGGGAGGCTGGAAAGGTGGGGGAGGGGGGAGGGCGGTTTTGTTACCACAAAAAGACCTGCACAAAAACCATGAAGTGCACAATTGTCTCAACCTAATATAAACTTCTTTTCACTTGTACTTAAGTGGTTGTCTATTTACTTACTTATATACTATTGCGCAACCTCTTCTGATGTGTCTGTAAAACTTACCTTTTGTCCTGAATTTTGACCTCCTGTCCTGAATTTTTGTCCTGAATTTTGACCCTTTGTCCTGAATTTTTACACTCACCGTCCTGAATTTGCACCCATGGCAGTTGGTCACCCTAAGCCCGAACGTTTTTAATGAAAAAAAAAATGACACTTGAAACATGCCCCGCCTGCAGCAAAGTTTATCAGCACCTAACATTTATAATTTTTTTAAAAACGACACTTGAAACAAGCCCCAGGAGGGGGTGTGGCTTACCGGCTAGAACGCCGACATTGAAGCTGGGGAACCAGGTTCGAGTCTGGCTGGAGGCTGGAACATCCTGTTATTCTGGGCAAATTTCTTTATCTCCCCGAGCCTAAAAATTAATGTGTCCATCTGTAATTCAACTGGTGCTTCTGTAAAGCACTCTGATACCTTCGGTTTGAGTTTGCACTATGTAAAACTGCAGAAAAAAACCAAAACAATGGAGGTGATAAACACGGACAACGGGAGGGGCGGGAGCAAATGCAACCGAACCAGGTCAGAGATCACGGCGGCCGCTCTGATGCCTTCTGCTTCTGAATCTTTCTGTCTACTTTTATACTGTCTATCATACCACTCTATTCAATACATGGTAATTGATTGAGATTCAAGACCTACCCCGTATTAACTTCCTTACCAACAGATCACTCATTCTATCCCTCCACCCTGTCTGCTCTGACCCTTTTCCATTGAACACAGGCAGGGCAAGTCAGGGTACCAAAAGCAACCTTGGCAAAATGTTCAAACCAGCCCCACTTCCTCTCTCTCTCTCTCTCTCTCTCTCTCCCTCTCTCTCTCTTTCTCCCCTTTCGCTCTTGCTCTTGCTCTATCTTTCCTCTCAAATGTTCTCTGTCTCAAACCAAACATATGAAAAACTAAGTTTATATCTTCTGGGAAATAGTACACCTACCACCCACCTTCCATATAACTAATGGAGCTTGGACCACCTCCTAACCTTGGAATGCAAAGTTAGGTGTGGTCATGTTCTCACACTTCTCCCTGATCCCTCAGCTAACTAAAGTTATGAAAGGATGGTTTTACATGAAAAGCAGATGTCGAATGGCACCCTATTTAGGATTTCAAAAGGTACACACCACAGGCTGGAATTCTTCAATCATATACTTCTCGGAGCATCAGACCAACAGATTTTGAATCTGCAGAGAATACAGCATGCAGGGGCAAGACAACTCCTTTACCCTAACATCAGGCCATGTATTTTCCCTGCTTTTCAGTTTGTACACTGGCTGCCTGTAGCTAGATGTATCACCTTTAAAGCTATGCATAGTTTACAGTGTCATTCACAACTTATGAACTTTCTTCCTCGAGCACAAAAATCTGTGCTTACAATAAAGCCAGACCACCTCAATCTAGACTGAGTCCAGTTTTATCTATACCCCTTTCAACACATCTTATACTGAGGAAAGCTCATTATAAATTTAAATGTCTAAGATATGGACCTCTTTACTGGTATGAATAAGAGTAATTGGCAACCACCTTGAATTCCAAAGAGGAATAAAAAAACATTTCTCTTCTCATGTTTATGACTACTAAATTATGACTAACCCTACAACGGTTAAATATCTGCATGCTCAAACTGCCCTTTTCTCATGCTATGTCTCAACACTTCATGCGTAAGCAGAGCGCCGCAGTGGTACCATGTGTAGAGCCGGCTTCCAAACCTCACGAACTTCAACTGCTACCTTCCACATAGTTCATTCTACATCTAACACCCGGTTCAACCATGCACTCTAAAAGAGCGCCTAGGAATCAAGATAAAAATCGAAGTGCTTCACAACCCTGTCAGGGTTTGAAGCACTATATAAATGCTGCAACACTGTACAATTCCTTTTTGGTAATGAAGAAGTCAGATACATCTCAGGAGACGGATTGAAATTCTCTGAAGAGGAGGCCTGTCAAATCTTAACACTTGCAAAACATGTTGTATACAGTTGCTCATATACTTATAAAAATTTAGAAAAGTGTCACATTGTTTTAGGGGGCTGATAACACAGTAAACCACAATGCAGTGGTGTCCAACATAGGTCCAGGAAGGCCAGATCCATGCCAGATTTTCAAAGTAAGCACTAATAATGCAAATGTGTTCAATTTAGCTTCAAAATATGTAAATTTGTTTTATGTGGATATCCTGAAAATTTGACCAGGATTCCCCACTCCATCTGACCCATTGGACACACTGCTCAGCCATAGTATGAAATATTTCCAGATGTAGTAACTTTGGCAATAGAGATTTCCAAATTGCAGTTTCCTCTGAATAGCAATTATGAATTGCTATTCCTAATGTACTTAACTTTTATTTTTAAATTTGCGAGTCCTAGTGGGTCATAGTTTGCGAAGCATTAGGAATGATAGCCATCAAAGGATGGTGGTCTGCCAGGGTCAGCAGAGCACAATATCTGTGATTGCTTTCAAATAAAACATTTGTTTTAATGCAACCCGCTTTCCTCCAAGGAAAACAGGATGTGTTTAAAAAAGAATTTGAAAAGTGTACGTTTTCGGGTTTTTTGAGCAGGCAGTGTACTCTGGAAAAAAAATTTATGTCAACATTCTCAAAGTGTAATGGGTCATAGGAATGCAAATGGCTTACCATCTTCTTTGAGATGCTGTTAAAAGATTAATGTTTTGGGACCGGAATTTGGCTGCAAAACATTAACACATACCACTACGATTGGGAATTTGGAAGGGACGCCCTAAACACACACTTCCCAAATACCGAATCGCAAGCCCCAATTGCGATTCTTTAGAATCGCAGTTTGGTGTCAGTACATGTAAAAAATAATTTTTGTGGTCAAAAATGGCCTGATTCTGCAAATCGGACTGTTTGGGACCTCAAAAATGCTTCACATATCTGGCCCATATTCCTCTCTCTGCTGATCTGGCAAGATGCTGAACAATTTTGAGGAGCAACATTTAAGATCCCATCACGAAAGAGGTGTAGTTCCTGATTTGGACGGAATCTAAATTTCTGGAAGAATACAGAATTAAAAGAAACGCAGGGGTTCCCCTTTTTTCTTTTTTTCTCACTTGGAAATTTCAGCAGCTAAAAGCTCAGCAATTTCCCATTTTCAGTGGACCTCTGGGAACAAAGTCAGATTACTGTACTTTTCCATCCCCCGAAATTACTGATAGGCAAGATATGGATAACTTTGGGTGTAGGAATGCTAATGCATAATTCCAGACCCCTTGTATCCACCATAAATAACTTTAGATATTCTATGAGGGTTGTTCACCGAGACTGGTATTCCTGGGATTATTTAAGGCAGCACTTCTATTTTGAATTCCACGTAGTTGTTTGGTTCTGTGCAATCACATTTCCTGCGTGCCAAATCACTGAGTCTGTGAAACATTCAATTTTTAAATTATGCATGTTTATCCTTAGCGAGGCAGCACTTAGAATGCATAACAGCTGCAAATGATCTTCAGTCCTCCGCACATCTCAGTCCATAAATTGAACTGGCAAATTTAACTACTAAAATACAACAGCTCTGTCCATTTTGGCAACTCTCTGTTCACGGGTTGTGCCACACATTATCATGCAAGGGAACGTGCCGTCCAGAATCTGTGGGGGTTCGTGTTCACTTTGCAAGATAGCTGTGGCTAGTGACCCAAGGGACACATCTCTTGATAATGTGTTGAGAACCTATAAAGGAATTTAACAAACAAATGTTACACTATATTAAACAGAAGTGTTTCATTTATGGATACCTTGCCCCTTAGGTCACCCTTGTGGGAGTTATAAGCAGCACAACCACCCAGGAGGAATAGCATTACCACACATGGGCCCAGATATACTAATGCTTTGCTCCAGGTTTGCATTACTTTTGTACTGAAAGCCCGATTTAAAGTGTTATGGTGGGATTTGCACTGGATAGCTTACCAACATAATGCAAACTTGTGCAATGCGCTGCTTTACGTTACTTTGCGTCAAGGGGACTTTCCCGGGGTGGTACATGGGCTTTCCCATGCAACAACCCATGCGTTTTAATTTAAATCCTTATTTACAATCATTCGTAGAGAGGGATTTGCACCAAAATCTAGTGCCTCTTCGAGGCAGGCTTGATGGGGACAAATGGTTTTTTCCTGTTTTGTATGTGTGCTACACTGTGCAGTATGCATACAAAGAAGGAAAACTGTTGAAGGATAGTTTTTGTACTGGAAGGTTTTCGTTACAAACAAACAGTATTCCTTATAGAATTCACACACCATTGCACATTGGCTCAAGGGTGTGTGCACTGACACATCGAAGCCTAAAGTGCACCAGTGCAGGAGGACAGGAAAACAGCACTGTATCTTAATAGATATGGTGCTGTCCTGCTATCTTCCTTTCACTCAAAGCAGCAGAGCAACGTTAGTGAATTTGTTCGTAAATCTAAGTCTTTGCATTTTTTCCCAGGGCGCTTTTTCTTCCAGATTGAGGGGCAGATTTACTATAATTTTGTGCTGGGTTTACATCACAAAAGTGATGCAAACCAGCACAAAATGTTTGTTTTGAATTTAATTTCCAGTGCAAAACAGGTTTTGTGCGGCAATGTTGCCTGAAAATAATGCAACCATTAAAGATAATGGGATTACCCTGTGTACCTCAGAGCCTGGGTCTATACAGTATGAGCTACAATGTGTTCTGTCGGGTAATACAATTCTTTAGTGTAAACAAAAATTGATCTAACTAAGTCACAGAGCAATCCTTGAGCTGAAGCGTGCAGTAATCAATACATGGCACTCTTTTTCAACAATAAATGTAAGTCAACACACCACACACATTTGTTATTCACTTTATATATTAAACTTCATATTTTTTGAATAATGATTTCTTTTGTATATGGCTGTCATACATAGTATCCATGACACTAATAATGGACACAGGATCAAATAGCCATAGTAAGTAGGAAGAATGCGGTCTGCCCAAACATATGAAAGACATGGGAAATATGTACTTTCCTTAAAGGGAGTTTCTCCGATTGGCCCGAAACCGTCCGCAAATGCCACGTCTGTGGTAACGTTACGCATACTATTATTGCTGACATGGATCGTGAGCCTTTGGGGACATTGTAACCTACCAACCTCATCTGATTTAAATATTTAGCCTGCTCATATAGATTCGACTACTAGGTGCCTTACAGAGCAAACTAATATTCAGCATTGGGGACATATAATTTCCAATTGCACAGGACACAAGGAGATTACAGGACGAGCCATTGTTCTTTATCAATACAAATCTATACCCTTGGACTTCAATCCGAACACAGAACTGTTATATTAGCCTTAATTTCTACTTCTGTGTACTTGGTTTAATGAAAACCTTGAAGAATTCACTTGTGTGACGAAACACGTGTTAACTGTGCTTCATGACATCACCTACGTATATTGTTGAATAAATCAATTTGGATTGAACCTACCAGGACTCCTAATTATTGTACAATCAGATTGCTTATTAGGCTATTTAATTTTGAGTTCTGAGATATCTTTTGTATGAATTCATTGTGCAGTGGCTCTTGGATCCAGTGCCATTGACACCTTTGGTAGTAGGGTGTCCAGATATCGAATTATAGCACCAATCTGCCTATTTATGAGTGTATACTCAATTTACCCACCTAATTGTGCTGCATTAGGAAGAGTGCTTTCGTTTTGCTCCTACTAACGTCTCTGCTTCAATGTTGAAACGTTGTTCAGGATAATGAGTGAAAATGCAAAAATAAGAACATCAATTTGTGAACTTATGAAATTTGAGGCGATTGTCTGGGTGATATAAGCTTTCCCTCAGGCTACTGATGGAGCAGGGTTTTTGTATAAATAAAACCTGCGTGGATTGAGACCCCTAGTAACATTTTCTAACTTTTCTAACAGTGTGCAGTGAAAAACGTGTGGTTTTAATACCTAACATGAGGGAAAATAATTCTGCGCAAGCGCGTACTAAAGCACTGAACTTGGCCGCAAATGCTTGACTAATGAAGATAAAGAGACTAATGCTGCTTTTTATGCATGATTATTAACGTTTGTAAGACAAATCTAACATGGGTTGCGCATGGTTAGATGCAGCATTTGGGAGGGTGCGTAAAGAAAATAATTTTAAAGTGATTAATTATATTTGTTTTATTTTCCGTAGAAGCATAGGTTAAGCAAAATAAAGAATTATTAACTGAAAAAGCAAAAGAGAATGTGGAGGGAGAGCTGATGTGAGCGACCTTCAAAATTATGTGTGCCTGCCAAAAAGTTAAACGAGAAGATGAAAAACAATTGACAAGTGATGAATGTTTCCTCTGGAAGCACACGAGTGGCACAAGAAGTAATAGAAACTGTAACATGGCCGGAGAGAGAAGGAAACTGAAGTCTGATATTGTATACTTGTATTTCCTGGGATGATGTAGTTGTAATGATGAAAAACCAAAACAATAGAACATTGAGAGAGATGGACATGCCGAGTGTGGTGTGATAGTACATCCCCTTCCTTGACCAATCATGATGTAGTTTTGTCCCAGACTTGAAACATGTGTGGGTTGGACATTTGGGTGTTAGGGTATAATTGGGGTGCCCTGATGGGAGGGGTTCTGGTTAGGTTGGCGATGCTGTTGGCGTTAGGTGTGATCGTCGCTGTCGTCGGTTTGCTGTAGAGGCCTGCCTGTTCTTTCCTGTTCCTTATTCCTGACTTAGACTTTGCCCTTACAAATCTTCTTTAGGGGCCCTGCTCCTCCCCTGGCCAGTGAGCAGATTTCCTGTTTCCTCCTGGGTTAGTATAGATAGAAACCTAAATTTGCATAATCATTTGCAAATGTATTTTGTCTCTGAAACTTTTCTCTCTTCGCCTTTCCACTCCTTCACTGCACTGTCGATGTGATGTGATTTGTCATTTTCTCTTTGCTAATTGTTTATTCAGTGATATTCCATGATTTGTACTGTGTATTGGTACTTGATGAGCATTTATTTTCACATTATTTAGATAAAACATTATAAATATACACTCTGTGTTTGTCTTTATTTAGAGAGTGTTATTAATTATTGCCATCAACTATTCAACTATAAAAAGATGCCATCATGTTATTATTTTTCTATGAGTAATGCAGGTTTGGTTGGAGATTGGTAAGTTAGGTCTGAACTTTGCATTTCACACTGAACCCAGCGCGAAGGGACTTTGTTGGGTAATGTAATTGGGCCTTGTTTAGTTGCAAATTTATTGATCTCTTTGCGCTGGATCACTACTGTAATGGACGGTGGAAAGGAAACTTCCACAGAAGACAAGAGTGCACCCTGCTTCGTCATAACCCACTTACATTTTACTATTTCATTTGCAGTGTTAGCTCTTCATAGCCAGAGATAAACTAATGAAAACAGCCTAAGAAAAAACGGAGGGGCATATTTACAACTAAAGTGGCGGAGCGCAGGTTAGCTCCAAAATAGCTAACGCCACACTCTGTCTCTTTTGAAACGCAGGGATGCACCATATTTACAATAATGTAGTGCACCCCTGTGATTCTCCCTGCGCTGGCACTAAATTCAGCTGCCTAGCGTCAATGCAGGCAACCTTGCACCATAGTGCAAGGGTGCCTGCGTTGAGGTAATGATTGTTTATATGCAGGAAGGTGTCCCTTCCTGCACATAAACAATCCAGAATGGGGATTTGAAATTTCTATGTGTGCTGCATTGTGCAGCTCATATAGAAGTTGCAAATTGTCATTTTTTTAAATGATTGTTTATGTGCAGGAAGGGACACCTTCCTGCACGCAAACAATCATTTATGGCGTTTTGCTGTTTCTATGTGTGCTGCAGAAATTAAACATTTCTCCTCGTTTCGCCATGTTAAGACCAAGTTTTCCCTGGTCTTAATTTTGGCACTGCCCCATATTTATGCCACCCTTGTAAATATGGGGCAGCATCAAAATCAATGGGTGTTGCGGCGGAACACCCATTTCCCACCCCTTTTACTCTAAGTATAGCGTGAAAGGGTGCCTTATTCACAAGGTGGCGTTAAGCTACATTTAGTGGCTTAACGCCACCTTGTAAATAAGGCAAAGCCCCAATCCCCACAGGAACGTCTTTCAAAGTGAGGTTCCGGTGGCGATAGGGGCTTGTAAATATGCCCCTCAATGTGCCCAATTCACCAAGATCGGTGTATGAGTAAATGTGAGTTTAGTTTTTCTAGTAGTACACCTGGCTTACTCTTGAATTTCATGAGCAAGCCATGACTACTACTATTGGATTACTCCTGAAATTCAGTAGTTCAAGAGTAAGCCAGAGCAACACTTTTATGAACCGGATCCAATGTGTTTAAACATTCATGTAATTATTGTATGTTCTGCGGCATCATCTCAAGGAATCTATATCACTCTGGTTTTACTGCGATTCAACTGCTTTGTAGATGAGACAAGCATATGGGATAGAGTAACATTTATTGTGCTAGATCATGTTCTACAGTGCAGCAGGAGACGGGCATCAGAGTCAATGAGGGATCATCTCACAGCAGAAAATGAAGCTGTGAATATATGGATGTATATGGATGCATTGAGCACTAAGTAAATTTATATATAGAGGTGTAATGTCATTCACTGCAGCAATAATGGCATATTGTTGCAGAGTATGTCATAGCCTGGAGAGACTCTGGGAGGAAAGAGGTGGGGGTTGCCTTCCTTTTGGTGAGTTCATGGACCTCATAGATTGATATATGGCTGAAAATTATGTGACAAATTGTTAAGCCTGCTAATTTCTTTACCTTTAGGGCACTCTTGTGGCTGAATTACATAGACTGCATCAATTTCAGTGCTAATACAATTTTGCACTTATATTTCTGAATGACAAAGGTTTCATCTTTATTTCGCTGCTTTTGAACTGATATCCATTGAAAAAAGTTTGTTTTGGAATCGGTAAGTTGGAGCGCAGTTTGTTTTCCCACTTGTCAAGTAGAGCAAACGCGGATGTAAAATTGCAAATATACCAGTCTGGCTCCTGGTCTTGGCAATTAAACATATTTAGGTAGCCTTTTGCCACATACCAGCACCCAGATTTATCAAAGGATTGCATTGCCCTTGTGGCACACAAGGTGACACAAGGGCAACTCAATCCTTAAGTCAGGTTTACTAAGCCACGCAAAGCCACCTTGCGTGGCCCTGTATGGCTTGGTAAATCGGAGTAACGCAAGGCAGCACAAGTCCCTGCCTTGCGTTACTCTGCACCAGGAAGGCATTAAATGGGTGGAAAGTGGGTGTTCCCACCCATTCACCCATGCTTCTTGGTGTATTCTCAGATTTACCAAGAGTAGTAAACATGGAATGCATCAAAATTGTACACCTTACCGATAGTGGAGCAACAATGAGAAATATTTTTATTTATCTTTATTTTTTCCTCTTCTAAGTGTGCTGCATTCTGCAACACACTTAGAAAGAGGGAGAAGCCTCTAAGGATAGTTTTTGTGTAGGAAGGTGTCCCTTCCTGGACAAAAATAATCCTGTCTGCAATGCAGCCACCTTTGCACCATGGGACAAGAGTGCCTGCGTTGGTGCTACGCAGCATGTAGTGCACCAGCGCAGTGAGACAGCAGGAATGTGCCATATCTAAATATGTCGCAGTTCTGCCCTCTCCATTTGACGCAGTGCAGCAAGTTGTCTTGCAGCATTGCGCTGCATCAAATATTGATTCTTAGTTTTTTTTCTGGAGCCGCTTATACTGGTGAATATTGAACAAAGAGGTCAAGGAACCTATTGACTTAGGCAGCAAAGCCAGATACTCACATAAAAAGCAAGGAGTTGGAATTTTTGACCACCCATCTAGCATGAATAGCTGCAGACAAGGGCAAAAAACAATTGAGTGAGACCTTAACAGCCAATTTAGCTCACTGGAGCAGCCTCTAGTGCATTCTGTCCTTTGAAGGTAGAATGTCTTAGTTGAGAGCAAATCCTCCTGTGTCCAACAGGGTCTTTAAAAAAAAAAATCCTTCAATACTCTCTGGTTTCCTCTTCCATTAACTCAGGGATGTGATTGTAAATGAACGAGAGATGCTACTGGGGCCACACACATACATACTTGGTTGTAAATATTATGCATGGACTGTTGGAGCTGTGGAAAAAAGAAAGACAGTGGGTCAGCAGTGTCTACGTCTCCCTCAACTCTGCTAAATGTCTGCATTCCTGGAGTTTGACATTGCAGAGGGACAGACATAGTGTGTCCTCCTCCACAAGTCCACACTGTATACCAGTGACATTGGATGCCTCATGATGATGGGTTAGGAAGCCTCCTCTCTCTTCTCGATGCAGCCTATGCTTGTATGCAGCAGTTGTATAGTGTGAACCTAGCCAATGGCCACAGAGAGCTGTACAGGGTCAAAGACAAGGGGGGGAGGTAGCTGATCTGCAGCCTGATAGTGCATCATGATGTAGCATTCTTTAAAGAGATGTTTCTTGGCTCTTTACTGAATTGAAGCAGGGTTGGCCAATCCTGATGGATGCAGGAATCAAGTTCTAGATCTGTGATTCATAGATGGAAAATGACTGTTGCCCTGTATTTACTTTTTACACTTGCTTATCTCCATTCTGATGATCTCCTGGCTGCAGGTGCACTGACAGCCACAAAAGATGGCATCTGCCTCTCTCACCCCTATGCAAATGTTCAGAGGAGAGCTAGAGGCAAACACCATGAATTAGAACATAACAATGTTGAAGACAGAGGGTCTATGCCAGCATTTGCCGGTCACTACACCACATATCAAAGGAGCCCTCAGCATTGCAGTGTTCTAAAATAGTAGCATAGCCTTTGCTGACAGCTAGTCAAATGACATATAGTTCTCAAATGACATGTAAACATGAGCAGTGGGGCCTGAGCAGACGGACAAAAAGACTATAATGCTATTAGAACATTCCCTATTATACATAAAAAAAACGATGGTGCCTGTGGAAATAATAAAACAGTAACAATAATACTTATTATAATAGTATTTGTTAAGCACAATGGCGATAATCAGGGAGAAGATGTACAAGTTCAGAAGAAACACTCAAAAAGCCCAGCAAGAAAAATGCATGTTATTTATGAAGAAAAATCATGTAACAATAGAAAGGAAGTGTACGGTGTCCCAAGTGAAAGTAGAACCTATATATACAAGTGGCAGGTAGTGGCATACATTAAGGTTTCAAAAATACAAAAAAACAAAAAACGTCCATCCAATCAATTTACAGTAGTCAATAACAACCTCCTGTAACATTGACGGAGGCTGGGTACATTGGTTCGTTTCACAAGCGTGTCAATGGCGTTTCGACCTCTCATAGGGTAGGAGGTCTCATCAGGACCTAACAATGAGGGAGACCTGATATCAAATATTGTAGGGATCAATGGTCTGGGAAAATTCAAGATCAAAACAAGGGAAGAGAACTGGAGAAAAGGCAGACTCAATTACCTGGGTATAAAATGGTATTCTGTCAGAGCGGTACGATGCACACCCATAAGGAAGTGACTCAATTGAGTTAGGGAAGGAAAATTTAATTAGATGGGGCCTGGCCGGGCACTGGTTGAAAGTAGAAACAAAATTTGACAATTGGAATAGTTAACTAGGATGGATACACCCATATAGAAGACTGTTTTTCAGTATTGTGGTAAAAAACTCACCCCTGTAAGTGACAGGTGAACTGCCAGTCTGTGCAGCATGCATCCAATTACACGGCTTATATTAAAGGCATTAGTCAACCAAAAAGTCCTTTTTGGTGTGGTACTTCTAAGGGGTTAAAAGAGCAGTATTAACAAGAGAACTGGTATGTTGGTCCTAGTAGTTCAATGCTTTTCCCTATTAATATTCATGGGTAGTAGAGACGACTCTTACCGCAAGTGGAGATTCCTATTTCTTTAAGTTAATGTACATCAGGGAAATTAGGACAGTAAATGTCCGCCCAGCAATTTCTGGTTAAGGGTGCCGCTGCGCGGAGGACCGCTTGCGTCTGCCTCCATTAGGCTACTAACCTGATTGCAAGCGTGTGGCAAGAGAAAAGGTTGCCGGTCGTGTGTGGAAGGCAGACGTACTAGCGATAGGGACAACCGATTCGCTAGACCCTACTGTGATTGGGAATACAGGTCTTGCTGTTCTTTGCTCTTGATGAGTAAAGTTATTTAAAAAGAATACTGGCGGGTGCACTGCAAGCAAATCAATGACGATTTCTGAGGGAATGGATGCCCAGTAGTTGGTTCCTATTTTTCGATTATAAACAATGTAATTCTAACATGACGATTCCCGAGTATTCGTAAAATTACAGGATTTAAGGATTAACGGAGTAGGAGACAGTGATCGGTTCCCATGCTATTATGGCATAGTACAAAAAGGGTGTTCTATATTAACTAATAAAGAAATTAGCCCATATGTGCATTTGTACAGACTAAAATGTTATTCCAGTTTGAGAGTCAGTTTATGCATGGAAATTGTACTATATTCTAGATGGGAAAGGGTTTTAAGGTAGGAATTCTGTGGAAGTGACAGTTTATATGCACAACAGAAGTTGATACAAAAACAGTGCAAATATCATTTTTCAGGACCAAAAGTCTAACTAATAAAGAAATGAGTCCAGCTGTGCATTTGGACAGACTAAAAGGTTATTCCAGGTTAAGAGTCAGTTTATGCATGGAAGTGGTACTATATTCTAGATGGGAAAGGGTTTTAAGGTAGGAATTTGTTGGAAGTAACAATGTATATGCACCTTGAAAGTTAAAACCAGAATTTTTCCTCTGGAACTCCTTTTGCACACTTGGTCATTTACTCCTCACTCATGCCAATCACCATCTGATGCATCAATGTTCCACCAAGATTAAACTAAGAGACTCTAATAAGAGTATATAAGCACTATTGTGCGTATTTAATAGATCAGAAACTCAAATAGGTAAAAATGTATAATACAAATACAAATCATCACAAATAATTAAACATCACAAATAATTAGACATCACAAATAATTAGACATTTTGAATATCAACAAAACCAATCATGTATACAAATACACACAAATTCTTAAAAACCATTAAAAACCTAGATTCTCCTATACACATCAATTGCAAAATAAACCACCCCACTGGACAGGAAACTACCAGACAATATAATTTGTCTTGCAACTGTTAATTTGAACACTAATGTAAACAGCACCCAAGCAGGGGAAGAAATTCCCTGTCTTTTTCGTTCTTGCTGTCTCTTTTTAAATTTAACATAAATCTCCTGCGTCGACGCGTTTCGGTGAAGTTGTCTGAATGTAACCACCTTCCTCAGGACTAACCGTTATCTTCCCTTATCCAAGTTACACATTGATAAAGATAAAAACCCATCATGAAAAAAAAATATAAAATAAATATACGATCAATTAAAACCAATTTCATTGTGTTGCATGACATTGTTAAAAAATCATTTCTATTTCACGATTTCATCACACATAGTATCTATGAGGAATTTACACCCTATCTTATTCATTATTTGAGCTCTATATACACATCCCACAGTGCTATATGAAAAGTATACATCAGTGATTATTTAAACTTTACAACAATAATTCAGTTTGTAATCCTGTAAATACACACTTGTGTGAGGCTTTCTAAAACTCAAGAGGACCCCCAAAGAAACCATCAGGAATTAGACCAAGTATTCGTTCTCTCATCATGCACACTCTCATCCAGTTCCCTATTCGTTCTTAGCTAAACATTTTTGGAAATGCATAACTACACTCACCGGTGCCGCAGCACTCGGGAAGGAAAAGCTTCTCTGTACAATTTCGAGATACACACTTCAGTAATGTGGATCCGGATTCTATAAATATAGATAAAAACACAGCATAATTGTTCAATGTTCTGTTCTATAATAGTGGGAAAATCTCGCACTTTATATTATTCATAAATAGATACCTTTATTTCATCCTTAGTCTCATATTTTCTTTATCCCTTCGTGCCTGTTATTCTTTGTTTTTATTAGATATAGCGAATAGTGCGATTGTTGTGCACACAGCTTCGATTAAAACACCCCCTGTATCGAGGTGAAAAAAAGCAATACAACGTTTTTGTACGAAATGGTCTATCATTCTGTAACATATATTTCAACGTGGTTCTGTTCTTGTCCATTTCCTTATTGAGTATTTTTAAGATAACACTATACTTCTCTTTATTTTAGATACATTTGAAGTTAATAACATCTCGTGTTCACATGGTTATAGTTTCATTTAGTTAAACAGGGAAATTTTTCAATTTGGTAAAACCCCTCTGCCCCTACCGCTATGTCATAAACCGACAGTAAGTTTGTTTCTCACCTTCTATATAGGCGAGTGAGAAAAATCTTCCAACCTAACTCCTGGAGCGCATCAATATATAAGGCTGTAAAGAGATGTGTGACAACATGGTAAAAAAGGGGAGTTATATATATCTCGCCGCCTTTCCCTAAGAGCATAACCATGTGGCCCTAGATCACGTCTTAATTTTGAATTTTAAAAGCCTATCTACTATATTAAAATAATGTGTCTCATTCTGATATTTAACCAGTAGTTCAGTTTAGTAACGGCAAACCGCTTAAACTTATTTAGGATTAAAGAAACATTGTTTCACATTTTAAAACCTAACCTGTAGGTCTGATTAGTGGTAGCAACCCACTCCATTTGTCAAAACTCCTTACCTTGATAAATCCTTTTCCTGCTTACTCCAGGGTCTCTCCTTGGTCACGTTTCACAAATAAATGAAACTGGCCTTGGATTCTGTTGCCTATATAGCGTCCTGACCTTGCTCCATCTAACATTGCTTGCACCTGTGATCCGGCGCCTGATGATGACAACTAAGACTCTGTTAGTAGAGCCGCCACCTTAGAATGGCTGGTGAGTGCAATATCCCATATGTCTTATCTATTAAGGACACCATTTCGACTCTACGTAAGTGTTCCCCCTCTGAGAATATTTCTCTATTTGCATTTTACGTTCACAGCCCTCGTGTGTATGCACAACAGAAGTTGATACAAAAACAGGGCATATATTATAATTTTTTCAGGACCAAAAGTCAGGGCCTTAAGTCATCATTATTAGAAAACGTTTTTCGGAGTTAGTTCATTAATGCGGAGACAAAACCACGCCATTCTTCTGAGGTGTTGAGACCATGGGTGATTCAGTTAACTGGTTCTATCCATTTGCATTCCATCCTTTGCAAAATTTGTCCCATGTCCCCTCCTCTTTCAGGAATAGTAGCCATTTCAATTACCTGCCACTTTAGATCTTCTGCTGTATGATTTATTTCTTTGTAGTGTGTAACCAAAGGAGCACTCAAGACCATGCATCTTATCCTGCTTTGGTGTTGGCAGATGCGTGTCTTGATGGGTTGTGAAGTTTATCCAATATATGGTAGATCACAATGACACCAGATACCATATATCACATTCAGAGAGTTACAGTTTGAAAAGAAATTCAGTTCTTGCTTGATATTATTGTGCTCAAACATCTTTGTATCAAAAGAGAAATCACAAGCAACGCAATTATTGCAACGATAGTGACCTTTAACCGATGGAAGACCCCAGGAGGTAAGTAAGGTTCTGGGTTTTTGACCACTACTTTGTTGTGTAGATGAGTGTACTAGATGGTCTTTTATATATTCCTCACGTTTGTATGCAAACATCAGAGCTTCAAAGGTCAGATCAATACTCTCTATTAGGTGCCAATTCTTTTGAATCAATCTCCGGATCTGGTTGGTGTGAGTGCCAAATGTGGTTACACAAACTAGTTTCTCAAGTGGTGTCTTATTTTTGGCAACAAGCAATTCTTCCCTTGGATGGTACCAAGCTCGCTTCAGTAAGTTCCTTACTACTCTTCTTAGGTAGCCTCTGCTGATCAAATAGTTTTTTAGGATTTCAGCTTCTTTCATATAGTCTTCCTTACGAGAACAGTTTCTACGCAAGCGTAAGAATTGGCCGAAGGGCAGGCCATCTCTCAGTGCTCAAGGGTGATTACTGTTGTAGGCTAGGAGGGTATTTCTTTCTGTAGGCTTTCTGTAAAGCCCGGTATATAGAGGGCCATCATTGTGTTTTACAGTGAGGTCTAGAAAGGTTATTTCTGTTTTGTGTATAGTTGAGGTGAAGTTTAGGTGTTTTTGAATTTCGATCCAGTACCTTACGAAATCATGGAAATCAACCTCTGAGCCTGCCCAAATCAGGAAGATATCGTCAATATAGCATTTCCAGCATGTTATATTGGAACGTTATCTATTTGGATGTGAGAGAGTGTGCATTTGTTGTACATGGTCCATATAGATTTTGGCCAGATTGGGAGCAAAAACGGCTCCCATTGAAGTCCCAGAATATTTCTGGAAATATTCTCCATTTGACATAAAATAGTTATGTTGAAGTGCAATACTTAGTAAGGAAATGATGAAGTAGGTTGGCACTTGAATTGGACATGTGCGTGTGTCCAATAGATTTTGTATTAGTAAGATACTTTCTTCCTGAGGGATATTAGTGTATAACGATGTTATATCCAGAGTAGCTAACCAGTCAGTGGCAGTGTCAAACGGCACATTCTCAATAGTATTGATCATAAACATGCTATCCCTTACTAAGGATTGCACTTTAACATAACTATTTTATGTCAAATGGAAAATATTTCCAGCATGGTTCTGGGACTTCAATGGGAGCTGTTTTTGCTCCCAATCTGGCCAACATCTATATGGACCATGAAGAACAAATGCACACTCTCTCACATCAAAATAGATATCGTTCCAGAGCAAAGAATAGCCAGATCGGTATTCCCAATCACAGTAGGGTCTAGCGAATCGGTTATCCCAATCGCAAGTACAGTGTGCCTTCCACGCGCGACCGGCAACTTATCTCTTGCCACATGCTTGCAATCGGGTTAGTAGTCTAACGGAGGCAGACGCACAACTTCCATGCATAAACTGACTCTTAACCTGGAATAACCTTTTAGTCTGTCCAAATGCACAGCTGGACTCATTTCTTTATTAGTTAGAGTTTTGGTCCTGAAAAAATGATAATATTTGCACTGTTTTTGTATCAACTTCTGTTGTGCATATAAACTGTCCCTTCCACAGAATTCCTACCTTAAAACCCTTTCCCATCTAGAATATAGTACTACTTCCATGCATAAACTGACTCTTAACCTAGAATAACCTTTTAGTCTGTCCAAATGCACATCTGGACTCATTTCTTTATTAGTTAATATAGAACACCCTTTTTGTACTATGCCATAATAGCATGGGAACCGATCTCTGTCTCCTATTCTGTTAATCCTTAAATCCTGTAATTATCCGAATACTCGGAAATCATCATGTTAGAATAACATCATTTATAATCAAAAAATAGGAACCAACTACTGGGCATACATTCCCTCAGAAATCATCATCGATTTGCTTGCAGTGAACCCGCCAGTATTCTTTTTAAATAACTTTACTCGTCGAGAGCAAAGAACAGCCAGATCGGTATTCCCAAACACAGTAGGGTCTAGCGAATCGGTTATCCCGATCGCAAGTACAGTCTGCCTTCCACACGCAACCGGCAACTTATCTCTTACCACACGCTTGCAATTGGTTTAGTAGCCTAACGGAGGCAGACGCAAGCAGTCCTTCGCGCAACGGCACCCTTAATCAGAAATTGCTGGGCGGACATTTACTGTCCTAACTTCCCTGATGTACATTAACTTAAAGAAATAGGAATCTCCACTTGCGGTAAGAGTCTCAACTACCCATGAAAATTAATAGCGAAAAGCCTTGAACTACTAGGACCAACATACCGGCCCTCTTGCTAATACTGCTCTTTTAACCCCTTAGAAATACCACACCAAAAAGGACTTTTTGGTTGACTAATGCCTTTAATATAAAACGTGTAATTAGATACACGCTGCACAGATCACCTCACACTTACAGGGGTGAGTTTTTTACCACAATACTGAAAAACAGTCTCCTATATGGGTGTATCCATCCTAGTCAACTATTCCAATTGTCAAATTTTGTGTCTCCTTTCAACAGTGCCCGGTCGTGCCCCATGTAAGTAAAGTTTCCTCCCCTAAGTCAATTGATTCACTTCCTTATGGGTGTGCACCTTACCGCTCTGACAGAATACCATTTTATACCCAGGTAAGTGAGTCTGCCTTTTCTCCAGTTCTCTTCCCTTGTTTTGATCTTGAATTTTCCCAGACCATTGATCCCTACAATATTTGATTTCAGGTGTCCCTCGTTAGATCCTGATGAGACCTCCTACCCTATGAGAGGTCAAAACGCCATCAACACGCTTGTAAAACGAACCAATGTACTCAACCTCCGTCATTGTTACAGGAGGTTGATAATAACTACTGTAAATTGATTAGATGGTCGGTTTTTTTGTATTTTGGAAACCTTAATGTATGTCACTACCTGTCACTTGTATATATAGGTTCTACTTTCACTTGGGACACCGTACACTTCCTTTCTATTGTTACATGATTTTCTTCATAAATAACAAATGCATTTTACTTGCTGGGCTTTTTGAGTGTTTCTTCTGAGCTTGTACATCTTCTCCCTGATTATCGCCATTGTGCTTAACAAATACTATTATCATAAGTATTATTGTTACTGTTTTCTTATTTCCACAGGCATCATTGTGTTTTTGATATACAAAATGTACCCTGGTTCCTCGTGAGTAGGGTGACCCATGTCTCTTCTGAATGAGACATTAGAACATTCCCAGCACACAAAATTGAATGTTCTAAATAAAACACAAGAGAACAAATAAACAAACATTGAAAGTGTGATGCAAAAAGCTCACATTTGCAATGAAGCACTCAGCGTTCCCTCATCTTAATTGAGCATAATAGCCACTGCCAAAGGCATACACCACAGTCAATGCAGAAGAGTTATAATTCTATTAGAACACTACACCCCATGAATGATAGAATGTTTCTAATTAAAAAGGGAGAAAGAGAAGACATAATTTGGAAGGTTGCTGCAGAATTCCTACACCTGTCCTTATTTTCCCTGAGTCGCTCTTTCATTTTCAATGGAGGGCTCAACATTCCAGTGTTCTAAAAATAATTAAACATTCCAGGAATAGTCCCAATGTTTCTAGGTATTAAAAGAGACATATGCAAATTGGCATGCAGAGTAACAAGAAGGAAGAATTATCTAGAGTCAACTGACTTTAGACTGCTCCACCCTTTCCACTATCTATCCAATGTGCCGGTGATATATCTTCAAAGGACATATTTACAAGGCTATGAACCTTAAGGTATGCTGCATAATAATAGAGGATAGGCCGAGGGTGTGAGAACCTGTGGTAATACTTTTAAGATCTCCATGTCCCAATAAGCCTGTGAGCTGATGGCGTATTTACAATAAAAAGTACATTAGCTGGGATGGCGCCGGCTTGTCGCAAGCTCTGAAATGAACGATCATTCAGACTATTAACAACAATGCAGCGACCCGAGCACACCTCACGTGAAGTATCAAGATGTGAGAGCCATGTTACAGTGGAAGATACACGTTTATTGCCTGTGGCTTTATTAATATTGATTTTTTCCTTGCATTGTTATTATAAACATTGACCTGAGCTTCCCTCGATCACGATGAATGTGAAGAACTGCTTTTTGCTGAATCGTGCATCGTCTCCATCATGCCTTCCTCTGAACCCAAAAAGACACACCGTGAGACCCAGAATTTTAGGAGCAATATCATGTCTGCAATGGGAAATATTATTTCCCTTTCATAGAGTTCTTATACAATTTACTTGCTTTTTTACATTTTTCCTTTCAAACAAGTTGCACTCTTTTAATAACAAAGTTCAAAGTCTTTAATTTTAATGACATGATTTGTTAATATTTTTCCTTGAATTGTAATCCAAGAAGGATAGTTTAAAGACTGTAGGTCAAATTCACAAAGGTAAACTTAGACCTGAAGTCTAACTTTAGACCTGAAGTCTAACTTTAGAACTAAACCTGAAGTCTAAGTTTAGACCTAAATTCTAAGTTTAGACCTGAAATCTAACGTTGGACCTAAAGTTAGATTTCAGGTCTAAAGTTAGACTTTATGTCTAAATTTAGACTTCATGTCTAAAGTTAGACTTTAGATCTAAAGTTAAACTTCATGTCTAAAGTTAGACTTCATGTCCTAAGTTACACTTCAAGTCTAAAGTTAGACTTTAGGTATAAACTTAGATTTCAGGTGCAAAGTTAGACTTCAGGTCTTAGTTTACCTTTGTAAATCAGGCCCTAAGTTTAGACCTGAAGTCTAAGGGCCCGATTCACAGAGGTAAACTTAGACTTGAAGTCTAATTTAAGACCTTAAGTCTAACTTTATGTCTGAAGTCTAACTTTAGACCCGAAGTCTAACTTTAGAGCTAAAGTCAAAGGGCCTTATTATGGCAGTGTGGGAGCAGGACCGCCCCTCTCCTGCACCGCCAAACCCATGTCTGAACTGCCCGCCAGATTAGGAGTTTTCACCTGTATGGCGGGCTGTTTTTTGGCATTCCCACGGCAGTGCCTATGAAATAGGCACCGCAATGGGAACGTCAAAATCAGTACCTGCATGGCATGGACTGCTGCAGTCCATGCCGTGCAGGTACTGGTGTGCATGCATGCAGGGGGGCACATGCTGTGTGCATCCACATGGCGTGAGGCACCAGGGGGCTCTGTAGGGCCCCCTTTGTTTCCTCACTGCCACACTTTTATTGGCGGTCGCACTGCCATGAAAAGTGTGGCGGTGAACAAAGTCATAATATCCTTGGCGGGGCCGCTGCAGCATATTGCAGCCTCAGGACCGCTGAGCAACTGCAAGGGAACGGCTTTTCCCTGGAGGTTGCAGTGGCCCAAGGGCGGCCCGACCGCCCTAGTCATACTAGGACAGTCGGGAGACTGCCACCGTGAGTTTGGCAGTCCGTGGACCACCAGACTCATAATAAGACCCTGAGTTTAGACCTGAAATCGAAGTTTAGACTTCAGGTCTAAGTTTAGGCTTCAGGTCCAAAGTTAGATATCAGGTCCAAACTGAGACTTCAGGTCTAAACTTAGACTTCAGGTCTAAACTTAGACTTCAGGTGTAAGTTTACTTTTGTGAATCAGGCCCTGTGTTTGCTTATGACAGCCTTAAAATGGCTTAAACTGGGAAAAATCTTCAGTAAATCAGGTGGCTTCTGCTTTTTGGTGATTTTTTTCTGTTACTCTGCTAGAAAATCCCGTATAATGATTTGTTATTCTAATCATTTTAAAAATCTGCTACTTCCCAGGAACACCATAAGCTTTAATGTGTTCCTGTTCCTTGTGCAGAAGCCCCTATCCCCTACTAGACCACCGCCATTTTTGGCGGTGTTCTCCCCTTTAGTACTATGAATGAATATCTACTCCAGTCCTTAAAAGTAAATCTCTCACAAGTTTCGGATTGGGGAACTAAAGGCAAATATTTTGTTAATACCCTCAAATGTGCAAGTTGTTACTCAATTTTTGCAGGTGGACCCACCGAAGAACCTCTGCACCTCAATGTGTGTATAGAGTTATGATCTTAGGGCCTGATTCTCAAACTGCTCTTTGTAGTACTTTTTGTAGTACTACAAAACATACAACAAAATGCAATTGACAAACTACATGCAGAATGTTTGTGCAGAGTTCTCTGCCACCACTGCGGAGTCTTCAGGTGCACACATAAATATACGGAGTGTGGAGTCGTAATGCTCCGCTCATAGTTGGCAAATACTGAAAATCATTAAACTAACTATAAAGTGTCAGTCTACCTTCGAGAATCAGGCCCATAAAGTTAAAGTGTAAATTGATCAACAAGTGAAATTCTATTTTATGTTCAAAACGAAGTGGAAATTACCTTGTAAATGCTGCTATTTATGACACATTGGTGCCACTTAACATATGAATAGCTGTATGTATGTATGCATGCATGCATGGATGTATCTGTGTTCTTAAAGCACAAACCTGGGCAGACTTGTCAAAAACTATGGATGGAATACTGCCTAAATAATTACTATTACCAGAGATTAATTCAAGCATTCCACCCATCACTGTTTTATGTATCTCAGTGCAACGTCCTCTTGTAATGGGGATGCCCAAACATGGATCTCTTGTTCTCTGTGCCATTGGATTTAACCTATGCCTCTCTGATGAAGCCTACATAGGCTGAAACTGGTCTGGTGTTGCTGCTGTTTCCATTTGGAGGGGACCCACACAGTCATTTCAGGTTGAATTGTTCATATTGGAGCAGAACCAAGGCTGATTTACACATGGCTGGTCTGTCTAGATTGGCATGTGGCCTGAGTAATTACCAGTGGCTGAGAGTAAATCAAGCTTTCCACCAGTTACCTTTTTGTTTTCCATAGTACAGTTTAGAGTTTCACCTGGCCAGCTTTTTACTGGCATGACCAGTATTTTAAAGTCCTAGCCTGTACAAAAATTAGGAAAATCACCTGGAGCTGGCTTTTTTCCCCTTATTGGAACATACTTAAAACAGTAATTATAAGATGAAAGCACTTTAAAATGTGTTATAGAGCTGCCTTAGTGACCCCTTACTGATAATTAAAGTAAAGACAGAAAGGCTGTGTTAAAAATGAAAAATGATTATTTTATTTAAAGTTCTAGTTAAGAATCATGTCTAGGCCTTAGCAATAACTTAAAACGTGAACACATTGCTGGTATTTATCACTGGGAAATGTGGCAACCCCAGGTTCATGTCATTCAGCCAGGCTAGGATTAGTAGTTTATTCTTATTCCTGGTGAGCAGCAGAAATGCTCTTTTGGTGGGTTTGAATTTCAGGTAGAGTTTGGACATACAAGCTTGGAATAGGTGCAGGCATTTTTTGGGGCATTGAGGGCCTCATTTATAGGTTTTTTTGCCATAGGGCAGACCAGCAGGCCTTGCTGGTGCCTGCCCTACGTGAAAAGAAAAGGGCAGAAATGCACCGTATCTATTAGATACGGCGCATTCCTGTCCTTTTCCCCTGCGCCGGTGAACAATGGGCTGCCGTGCACCAACCCAGACACCTTTGCACCATGGTGCAAGGGTGCCTTCGTTGCGGGGATGATTATTTTTGTGCAGGAAGGGAAATCTTCCTGCACAAAAACAATCACAAGAGGCTTTTTCCTCTTTCTATGTGTGCTGCAAAATGCAGCACACATAGAAAGAGGAAAAACGAGGAGAAATAAAGATATTTCTCCTCGTTGTGCCTCCCTTACCCCTCCCCTGGGAAGGCGTATGTTTTGGGCGCTGCCTCAGACTTACGATTTCTCATAAATATGGAGCAGTAAAAAACCATGGATGTTGCTGGGAACGCCCCCAGCAACATCCATGGAACGCCCCTTTCATGCAGTTTGCTGCGTGAAAGGGGCACATATAACGTGGCTTTATGTGGCCTTATAAATATCCCAGTGGCACATTGTGCCACCAGAACGTAAAAAAAGTGACGTTCAGGCGGCGCAAATGTGCCGGTAGGGCCTTATAAATGAGGTCCTGAATGTATAAAGCTGAGGTGACTTTCACATAGGGTTTAATGTCAGTGTGAATTTTGAGATTGTTATCACAGTGTAGAGTCCTAAACGGCTCTCTGTGGAGGGTGAGGATGATGGGAAACATGGTGGAAACCTGGGGGACTCTGTAGGTGATAACGATCTTCTGGGACCTGTAGATGCCCAAGTGAGAGAACTGGTCTCTGTTGGATAAGTAGGAGGAGCACCAATGAAGAATCCTGTCAGTGAATTCCTTTTAAGACTTAAGTGTGTGGATGGTGGTAGGATAATCTGTGGTGCTGAAGGCAGTAGAGAGTGTTTCTTACCACAGTATTGAGCTTTAAATATCAACCTTCCAAAATAAAGTATCCAGAAAATCAACTGCCTCAATATTATGAAGGTAAGTATATATTGGTAAGTCTAGATGTAATATTCTTAACTCCGGATAATGTCCCTTTACTATATAATATATATTATATTCTGGATATAATTGTGACGAAGATCTAGAGTTGACTACAGTGCCACAATTACCAGAATATCTTCTAGGTTTGTCCGAAAGTATACTGATGAACCTGAATGCAGATATTCAGGAGAGCCAATCTAGATCGAATTTAATAATTTCACTACCTGCAACCAATGTGTTTTTTAATTTATTTATTCATTTTAGTTTTTTATTAAGCTCTACTTACCCCACAATTGATGGCCTCAGAGCGCTAGTTTAGTGGGAGCAAACATGTGAGCTGGAAGTCGGCAGATACAGAAGTATGTTGTAACCTGCTACAATGTCAAATGATTGTCCCACTAAAGGGTGCCCTATGTTACCCTAAACTCGAAGCTTCGGGTGAGAAGAAGTCAGGAACTCAGGTACCTGGAGTAGACCGATGTGAGGATGATCTTTGGTGACTGACTTGTCAGACTAGGATAAAGCTGCTGGAAACTGTTTCTGACACAGCCGTTTTATTTGAATGCCAGGGTGAACTGGAATGTCTTTAGGAATTTCCTGAATCTGAGGTAGTTACTTTCAAGTCTTAGGTGGCTGGTGATGAGGAGAGCAGCCACCATATATTTTGTATCTGAATCAGTGGAAGGACAATAATCCTCTGTTAGCAGATTTGAGACTCCTGGTCAGTTGATGAGTCACAAAGAGGCTAGCAATGGTATTCAGTTTACAGTCTTATAGTGTCTTGTGGAAAATACATTGTTTTAAATAACTCTGTTTCCTTCATAGGAAACCAGTGGAGAGATCTGAGTGCAAGGGTTATAAAATCATGGTATTTTAGGCCAAATACAAGTCTTACCACGTAACTTTCTACTAACTGGACCTTGGTTAAAGATGCATGTAGAGTCCTATGTAGAGGCCATCCAGGGGGGCCATGACCACAGCAAAGGATCATGGCAATTTTCCATCAATAGTATAACAGTTGGAGTAGATGCAGGTGGGAAAATGTAGTTTTGCACACTGCATTTATTGTGGGGAGAATGAGAGATTACACCCACTTTGTGTGCTTGATTCACTAGGATGGGTGACCAAAATCTGCCGGCCAAGACAAGGATGGGGAAGAGATTGGCTTTACATATCCAAACAACATCAATTTGGTTCTAGGTATCAAGGCATGTGAATGTAAGAGAAGCCATTGGATAGCTTGTTATGATAATGGTCTTCTATTGCACTTTTTCCTTCAATGCAACGCCTAATACTTATTAAGCTGCAGGTGGATCTCATCACACAAGTGTGATATTGCCAATGTGTAACCAATAACATTTTTACAACATAACGGCTCAATATTTGTTCAGAAGCAGCCTTTTTCCACAGTTGAAATTCTTCCCTGAGTTGTGATTTTTCAAGCACCATGGTACACCTAAGATGAGTTCCAAAAATAGCCTAATACATATAAGAAGTTCTACTGAAGCAAAATGTTATAAGGGTTTTCAAGAGTCTGTGGTATTTAGAACTAGTGTGTGTGTGTGTGTGTGGGTGTTAGACTTTGCATCTTTTGGCGTGTTTCCCCTGACTTTTTGCTTTCTGACCTCCCGGTTTTGACTCTGTTTTTCCAGGTGTAATGATTCTGCGCACTTTCCGAACTGCAGTCCAGTGGGAAAGTGCAAGTGCTCCTGTATAAAATGTGTTATGGATTGGCGTTTCCATGATTGGCCTATTTGGTTTATGTGTCAGTCCCTTGTAAAGTGCACTGCGAGTGCCAGGGCCTATAGACCAAATGCTGTTGGTGGGCTGCAGCACTGGATTGTGCCACCCACGCAAACAGCCCGTAAAGTGTAACTCGGGCCTGCCATCGCAGAGCCTGTGCGCAGCCTGGGGCTGCCATGTCGACTTGGCAAGTGTGCACACTTGCAAGTCCCTAAACCTTCCCTTTTCTACATGTTAGTCACCCCTAAGGTAGGCCCAAGGTACCCCTGTGGGCAGGGTGCGTTGTATGCGAAAGGTAGGACATGCCCTGGTGTGTGTGGCATGTCCTAATAGTGAATTACAGCCTAGTTCGTTTTTCACTATTGCAAGGCTACCTGTTCCCCCTAGGCCAGAACGGGCAGTTTTGATTATTACAGCTTATAATCCTAACTGACCCCGGGAACATGGTAGAAACTCGAGTTTAGTATGCCTGGACTCAGGATGATAAAATGCATCTTTTAGTGAAGTTGGTTTTAACATCTGTGTTTGAAAATACCACTTTTAGAAAGTGGGTATTTTCTTGTCTAAACCATCCAAGCCTGCCTCTGCGAGGTTGTGTATTCCTTGTCTGGAGTGTGAGTGACAGGGGCTGGGGGATGCCAGGAGACAGGGTGAGTCAGCACAGGGCTGAATAGCAAGATCTACATGTAGATGGGTGGGAGGAGTTGCACCTGGGCCCTGAATAGGACAGTGCCTTCCCTCCACAATGCTGGCTCCACCTCCTGTGGTGCGTCTGATGTCCCTGGCCTACTCACTGAAAGAAGGGACGGAGACTTGTCAACAAAGTGCTCCAGAACTGGTTTGGACTAGGCAAAGGCCTCTCTGCCTTCAGAGAACAAAGGAATTTGGGATATAAATATTGGGGCCCTGACCCCATGAATTTAGATCTCGCTGGAATCAAGGAACCTGCCAAGACGAAGAGCTGGAAGAGCTGCCAGGAGGAGTACTGCCCCTTTGCTGTGTTGTTGCTTTGTTGGGTTGGCCTGCAGCTGCTGCTTCTGCCTTGGGCAGTGAAAGGACTGAACTTTCTACAAACTTGTGCTGAGTATCTCCAAGGGCCTGAAACCGAGCTGGCCTCCTGTTAAGAAGTCTCAGGGACTACAAAGACTTCACAAACCTCTGGGTACCGCTTCTGGAACGCTGTTTCAGTTGCCACAGAGGAAGGGAACTGCAACCGACTCCGTCAACCGAATCCATCCCTGGCCGGTGACCTGTTTGCACCGCAGACCGCATCGCCCCGCTTCGCATCGCAACCCTGGTCTCACCGTGGGCGACGTCCGACGCCGCCAACACCGAGCCGCTGCTTGCACCGTGACCTGTGGGCACCGCAGTTCGCATCGCATCGCTTCACTGAACCAGCCAGACCCGACCGACGCGGACGCTGCAACTGGCTCAACAGTCGTGACCGCATCGCATTTGGGGCACCGCTCGCACATTTGCGACGCACCGCTCCGACTCGCACCGCTGTCCGATGCCAGCTCCCGCACTCCGGCTTGGTCGCCTGCATCGCAACCTGTCAGCACCGCATCGAGCATCGTCTCACCCTGCATCGCACGCCTTGGACTCACCGACTCCGTCTGCACGACGCTCATCGAGCCGCTGCCTGCACCGCATTGAGGGACACCGCACCTTGCATCGCTCCGTCTTGCACCGCAACCGCGACGAACGCCGACCAGCTCGTACACTCCGTACCAGCCACAACGAGAAAGGTACTGTGACCGAGTCTGTTCACGACTCTGCTGGCCCGTAGCGACGCGGTCGGCTGGAACTGTTAGACTCTGTGTAATTCAGCATCGCGGTAGACTCGGACGGAGCTACCGACTCGTACGAACTTTGTTTTTGAACTATTCCTGCAAAGAAGAAGTTACCTTATCAAGCATTCATTTTTAAAGTACAGTACTGTGGATTTTTGTCGTAATTGGTCTTGTCTTGAGTATATAAAATATTGGTTATTTTTCTAAACTGGTGTGGTGTCCGTTTGTAGTGCTTACACTGTATTACTGTTGGTTATGTGCAAATGCTTTACACACTGCCTCTGAATTAAGCCTGACTGCTCGTGCCAAGCTACCACGAGGGTGAGCAGGGGTTACTTCACGAGTGTAACACCCTTACCCTGACTAGGAAGAAGGGTCCCTACTTGGACAAAGGTGCAAGCCCTTGCCAACTAGAGATCCCATTTCTAACATTGGTTGTCAGCGGTGAGGATAGGACTTGTGTTTGCACTTGACTTACAGTGATTGGTGTGCACTACTACCATATCGCAGACCATTACGTACCACATACTGGTTCTTTTTCTTTTGGCCTATTTTTGATCTTGCCAGTTTTCAACTCACTACTTTTGTCATGCCTGACACAGCTGCATCTCTGGAAGTTATCTTTGAGGAGGATAGGTTGGAAACCTACACCGTAAAGGAACTACGAGCAATTTGTAAAAACCTGAAAGTCCAAATTAAAGGCCTCACAAGGAAGGAGGAGCTACAGAAGGCGCTGAGGGCCTGGGTAGCAGCCAGACATGCCAGTGGGCAGCCTGGTAATCTCAGTGAGGAGGTGGAGGAGCCTATTTCCAGGGTGGATATGCTTTTGGGTAGGGGGAACCCGCCAGGTCAGGCAGCAGCAGTCTGTCCCCAGAGGAGCTGGAGGACAGGCGGGAGGCAAGGCAGTTTGAGCTGCAGAAGCTCAGGCTGGAGAGTGAGCGGGAGGAGAAGAGATTGGCCATGGAGGAGAAGAAGATGCTCTTAGAGCATGAGAGAGAACTGAAGGAGCTAGAACTTAGGAGTAAGTCAGGCTCAGATGGTGGCAGCAATTCGTCCAGAAAGGCAGACAGGATTGTGCACATTCCCAAGAATGTAGGCAAGGAGTTCAAAAAGGGGGATGACATACAAAGGTGGTTTCAGGGTTATGAGGCAGCCATACACATGAATGGGATCCCTGAGGAGAATTGGGGAGCAGGATTGTGGCCACTTTTCCCTGAAGAAGCAAGGGATGCTCTGATAGCTTTGGGTAAGGGGTATCACCTCACCTATGCTGACATGAAGGATGCCCTTCTCACTAAGTACGGTCTTACTCCTGAAAAGTACAGGGATCAGTTCAGGTCCAGTAAGAAGTCTGATGCCAACACTTGGTTGGAATGTGTGGATGTGTTCTGCAGGTCGCTGGATGGTTGGGTGAAGGGCAGTAGTGTAACAGATTTTCAGGGGCTCTACAACTTGATTGCATGGGAGCACTTGTCTAGTCTATGTTTTGCAGATCTGCGCCAGCACCTAGTGGATAGTAAGCTAACTGACCCCAGGAAGCTTGCTATGGAAGCGGACCGCTGGGTGAGTACCAGGGTCCACAAGAAAGCGTTTGGGGAGACTCAGCCAAAGGTGGGCAGGGTCCCCAGCAGAAAGGTGGGGGGACAAGGGTAAAGCACAGGAGTTCTCTAAAGGGCCCCAAACTAGTACCCAGGGTAAAGGTTCCCAGCCCCCGGTGATAAGAAGAAAGGGGTCTCTACAGGGAAGCCTGTTGAGACCGGCCCCCGCAAGTGTTATGCATGTGACCAGGTAGGTCACTTTAAGGGGGACCCCAAGTGCCCGAAGGGGACACAGCCACCCACCGGTGGACAGTCCAAAGTGTTGGCTAGTGTAGCGCTTGGGGAGGAGGGGTGCCCACAGGAGGGTGGGGATCCCGCAGAAATGACCCTTGTCTCACTAGGGGACAGTGAGATGGTCCCAGGAAACCAGGTGCCCCCTAACACAAAGAAATATAGCACCTGGGTGACCATCAATGGGAACAGGGTAGAGGCTCTCAGAGATACTGGAGCCAGTGTGACCTCAGTCCGGTGTCACCTGGTCTCTGAGAAGCAGGTAGTCCCAGGGGCATTCCACCAAGTAGTTGCTGTAGACAACTCTGAGAGCCAGTGTATGGTGGCGCAGGTTCCCTTTGAATGGGGGGGTCTCAGGTCCCTTGAGGGTGGTTGTGAGCCCTACCATGCCTGTAGATTGTCTGCTAGGTAACGACCTGGAGCAGTCCTTATGTAAGGATGTTGAGCTTAGGTCTCACTTGGAGATGCTTGAGTTGCCTGAGTGGGCATGCGTGTCTACTCGGTCAATGGCAGCCAGAAAGGGTGATCAAGAGGACTTGGAGCCTGGAACAGTGGCCCAAGTCCCTGCCAAGAGAAAGGGCAGGGGGCGCGGGAAACCGGCCCCCGAAGTTTCCACGGACCGGGAGGAGGCGGACCTCGAGGGGACGCCCCGGTGCCTACAGGGGAGCAGGTAGCCGAACTGGGAGACATCTCTGAGCTGACCCATTGGCAGCAAGAAGGGGGTCCCACCAGGGAGGAGTTCTGCAGGGAGCAGAACGAGTGCCCTACTCTGGAAGGTCTGCGGCGGCAGGCTGCAGACCAGGCAGCTGGTAATCAGTCCGGGTCACATCTGATCTACTGGGAGAGTGGTCTCCTATACAGTGAGCCTAAGGTTGCTGAGCCTGGGTCAGCCCGTGTGCTGGTGGTACCCCAGCGCTTCAGGACCTTCCTACTGGGTCTGGCTCATGACGTGCCTTTGGCAGGACATTTGGGGCAGGACAAGACCTTTGACAGGCTTGTCACCCACTTCTTTTGGCCCCAAATGCGAAGGCAGTCAGATGCACACTGTAGGTCTTGCCAAACTTGCCAGGCAAGTGGTAAGAGTGGGAGGAAGGTCAAAGCTCCTCTCCAACCTTTTCCTGTTGTTGGTACACCCTTCGAAAGGGTAGGGATGGATATTGTGGGGCCACTGGATCCCAAGACAGCCATGGGCAACAGGTACATCCTGGTCTTGGTGGACCATGCCACCCGGTACCCGGAGGCAATCCCTCTCAGGACAACGACGGCGCCAGTGGTGGGCCGGGCGTTAATGGGGATCTTTTCCCGTGTGGGATTCCCCAGAGAGGTGGTTTCTGATAGGGGGACCAATTTCATATCCAAGTATATGACATCCCTGTGGAAGGAGTGTGGGGTAACCTACAAGTTCACCACTCCTTATCACCCACAAGGAAACGGTCTGGTGGAGAGATTCAACCAGACCTTGAAAGGCATGATCAAGGGTCTAACAGAACCCATGAGGCGTAAGTGGGACGTCCTCTTGCCATGCCTACTCTTTGCATACAGGGAGGTGCCTCAGAAGTCTCTTGGGTACAGACCCTTTGAGCTCCTGTATGGCCACCCTGTCAGAGGCCCTCTGAGTTTGGTAAAGGAAGGCTGGGAGGCAGCTCCCAGGAAAACTCCCCAGGATGTATTTAGCTACATGCTGGCCTTTAGAAACCAAACTGCCCGCTTCAGGAAACTCGCTCAGGCGAACCTAGAAGCAAGCCAGGAAGAAATGAAGAGATGGTACGACCAGAATGCCACTCTGGTCGAATTTCAACCTGGGCAAAAAGTGTGGGTCATGGCCCCAGTGGCACCTTGTGCCTTGCAGGACAAGTGGACTGGGCCATATGAGGTAAAGGAGCGCAAAAGTGACGTCACCTACCTGGTGGATTTGCAAGCTCCAAGGAACCCTTTGAGGGTCCTTCACGTGAACCGCCTCAAGCCCCACTTCGAGAGATCCGAAGTGAGTATGCTCTTGGCGACAGATGATGGGGTGGAAGAGGAGAGTGAGCCTCTCCCTGACCTCCTGTCTACCAAGGAGCATGATGGGTCAGTAGAAGGTGTGATCCTCTCCCCTACTCTGACTCAGGAGCAGCAGGGGGACTGTCACCAGTTGTTGGGACAGTTCGCCCCACTGTTCTCTCTGACTCCCGGTGTTACTCACTGGTGTACCCATGACGTGGACACTGGTGACAGCCCTCCTGTGAAGCACAAGATTTACAGGTTGACTGATCGGGTCAGAGCCAGCATCAAGGAGGAGGTCTCTAAGATGTTGACGTTAGGGGTGATTGAGCCCTCCCACAGTCCTTGGGCCAGCCCAGTGGTCTTGGTCCCAAAGGCTGCTGCGCCCGGTGCCACTCCAGAACTCCGGTTTTGTGTGGACTACCGTGGGCTCAATGCCGTCACCAGGACTGACGCGCACCCCATCCCCAGAGCTGATGAGCTCATTGATCGGTTGGGAGCTGCCCGGTTCCTCAGCACGTTTGATTTGACGTCTGGGTACTGGCAGATTGCCTTAACCGATGGGGCCAAGGAGAGATCAGCATTCTCAACCCCAGAAGGTCATTACCAATTCCGGGTGATGCCCTTTGGGTTGAAGAATGCCCCTGCCACCTTTCAGAGGTTGGTCAATCAGGTGTTGGCTGAGCTGGAGGATTTCAGTGCCGCCTACCTGGATGACATTGCTGTGTTCAGTTCCAGCTGGGAAGAACATTTACAGCACCTTGAGAAAGTGTTGAGGGCTCTGCAAGGTGCAGGCCTCACGATCAAGGCCAGTAAGTGCCAGATCGGGCAGGGTTCTGTGGTGTACTTGGGACACCAAGTAGGAAGCGGCCAGGTGGCGCCCCTACAACCCAAGATTGACACCATTCTGGCTTGGGAGCCCCCAAGACCCAGACAGAGGTGAGAGCCTTCTTAGGTCTCACCGGCTACTATAGGAGATTTGTTAAGGGCTATGGCACCATCGTTGCCCCCTTAACAGAGCTGACTTCTAAGAAGCAGCCCAGGAAAGTGATCTGGACTGAGTCCTGCCAGAAAGCTTTTGATGCCCTGAAGGCAGCCATGTGCACAGCGCCCGTGCTCAAGGCACCTGACTTCTCCAAGGAATTCGTCGTGCAGACTGACGCTTCAGAGCATGGTGTGGGAGCGGTGCTCTCACAACTGAACGAAGAGGGCCTGGATCAGCCTGTAGTCTTCCTTAGCAGGAGACTACTCCCCAGGGAACAGAGGTGGAGTGCCATAGAAAGGGAAGCTTTTGCTGTGGTCTGGGCGCTGAAGAAGTTGAGACCATACCTGTTTGGGACTCACTTCCGGGTTCAGACAGACCACAGGCCCCTCAGATGGTTGATGCAAATGAGGGGTGAGAATCCAAAACTGCTGAGGTGGTCCATCTCCCTACAGGGAATGGACTTTACGGTGGAACACCGTCCTGGTACAGAACACGCCAACGCAGATGGTCTGTCCAGGTTCTTCCGCCTTAGTGAAGAGAACTCCAATGGGGTTGGGTAGTTCTCCCTACTTTCAGCTGGAGGGGACATGTGTTAGACTTGGCATCTTTTGGCGTGTTTCCCTGACTTTTTGCTTTCTGACCTCCCGGTTTTGACTCTGTTTTTGCTGGTGTAATGATTCTGCGCACTTTCCTCACTGCTGTCCAGTGGGAAAGTGCAAGTGCTCCTGTATAAAATGTGTTATGTATTGGCGTTTCCATGATTGGCCTATTTGGTTTATGTGTCAGTCCCTTGTAAAGTGCACTGCGAGTGCCAGGGCCTATAGACCAAATGCTGTTGGTGGGCTGCAGCACTGGATTGTGCCACCCACGCAAACAGCCCGTAAAGTGTAACTCGGGCCTGCCATCGCAGAGCCTGTGCGCAGCCTGGGGCTGCCATGTCGACTTGGCAAGTGCGCACACTTGCAAGTCCCTAAACCTTCCCTTTTCTACATGTTAGTCACCCCTAAGGTAGGCCCAAGGTACCCCTGTGGGCAGGGTGCGTTGTATGCGAAAGGTAAGACATGCCCTGGTGTGTGTGGCATGTCCTAATAGTGAATTACAGCCTAGTTCGTTTTTCACTATTGCAAGGCTACCTGTTCCCCTAGGCCAGAACGGGCAGTTTTGATTATTACAGCTTATAATCCTAACTGACCCCGGGAACATGGTAGAAACTCGAGTTTAGTATGCCTGGACTCAGAATGATAAAATGCATCTTTTAGTGAAGTTGGTTTTAACATTCTGTGTTTGAAAATACCACTTTTAGAAAGTGGGTATTTTCTTGTCTAAACCATCCAAGCCTGCCTCTGCGAGGTTGTGTATTCCTTGTCTGGAGTGTGAGTGACAGGGGCTGGGGGATGCCAGGAGACAGGGTGAGTCAGCACAGGGCTGAATAGCAAGATCTACATGTAGATGGGTGGGAGGAGTTGCACCTGGGCCCTGAATAGGACAGTGCCTTCCCTCCACAATGCTGGCTCCACCTCCTGTGGTGCGTCTGATGTCCCTGGCCTACTCACTGAAAGAAGGGACGGAGACTTGTCAACAAAGTGCTCCAGAACTGGTTTGGACTAGGCAAAGGCCTCTCTGCCTTCAGAGAACAAAGGAATTTGGGATATAAATATTGGGGCCCTGACCCCATGAATTTAGATCTCACTGGAATCAAGGAACCTGCCAAGACGAAGAGCTGGAAGAGCTGCCAGGAGGAGTACTGCCCCTTTGCTGTGTTGTTGCTTTGTTGGGTTGGCCTGCAGCTGCTGCTTCTGCCTTGGGCAGTGAAAGGACTGAACTTTCTACAAACTTGTGCTGAGTATCTCCAAGGGCCTGAAACCGAGCTGGCCTCCTGTTAAGAAGTCTCAGGGACTACAAAGACTTCACAAACCTCTGGGTACCGCTTCTGGAACGCTGTTTCAGTTGCCACAGAGGAAGGGAACTGCAACCGACTCCGTCAACCGAATCCATCCCTGGCCGGTGACCTGTTTGCACCGCAGACCGCATCGCCCCGCTTCGCATCGCAACCCTGGTCTCACCGTGGGCGACGTCCGACGCCGCCAACACCGAGCCGCTGCTTGCACCGTGACCTGTGGGCAGCGCAGTTCGCATCGCATCGCTTCACTGAACCAGCCGGACCCGACCGACGCGGACGCTGCAACTGGCTCAACAGTCGTGACCGCATCGCATTTGGGGCACCGCTCGCACGTTTGCGACGCACCGCTCCGACTCGCACCGCTGTCCGACGCCAGCTCCCGCACTCCGGCTTGGTCGCCTGCATCGCAACCTGTCAGCACCGCATCGAGCATCGTCTCACCCTGCATCGCACGCCTTGGACTCACCGACTCCGTCTGCACGACGCTCATCGAGCCGCTGCCTGCACCGCATTGAGGGACACCACACCTTGCATCGCTCCGTCTTGCACCGCAACCGCGACGAACGCCGACCAGCTCGTACACTCCATACCAGCCACAACGAGAAAGGTACTGTGACCGAGTCTGTTCACGACTCTGCTGGCCCGTAGCGACGCAGTCGGCTGGAACTGTTAGACTCTGTGTAATTCAGCATCGCGGTAGACTCGGACGGAGCTACCGACTCGTACGAACTTTGTTTTTGAACTATTCCTGCAAAGAAGAAGTTACCTTATCAAGCATTCATTTTTAAAGTACAGTACTGTGGATTTTTGTCGTAATTGGTCTTGTCTTGAGTATATAAAATATTGGTTATTTTTCTAAACTGGTGTGGTGTCCGTTTGTAGTGCTTACACTGTATTACTGTTGGTTATGTGCAAATGCTTTACACACTGCCTCTGAATTAAGCCTGACTGCTCGTGCTAAGCTACCACAAGGGTGAGCAGGGGTTACTTCACGAGTGTAACACCCTTACCCTGACTAGGAAGAAGGGTCCCTACTTGGACAAAGGTGCAAGCCCTTGCCAACTAGAGATCCCATTTCTAACAGTGGGCGTGTGTGTGTGTGTGTATAACTCACACTGTAGGGACTGGATTGGTACTAGTGTGGGTGAACCCTATGTGTATGTCTGTGTGTGTGTTTGTGTGTGTGTGCGCATGTGCTTTATATTCATAGCACTTTTCATGGAGCAGGAAGTCTTTTTTGGAAGAAAAAAATACTGTGTTGGATGATGTGACCCTGTGTGGTTATGGCGCTCACTAATGCAGATATTAAATTACTTGTAATGTTTGATTCAGGTGCTCAAGGGAGGAGAAATCATCCACTTCTCCAAAATCATGACCCCTGGGGAGCTACCTAATATTTATACGCAGGCCCGAGCACACATACAGGAAGAGTCATTAGATAAATCAAAACTAGTACAATGCATAACAAAGTTCAGAATGATTTCTTGTATTTTTTAATTTTCTTCTTCTGGTTGATCCAGCCAACACGTGTTTCATCGTTTGGGATTAACCCTCGACTTCCTCAGGGCTGTGTAAATGCAAAGTAGTCGGTAAGCCTCTTTGCCGGTGTTTGTCTGCCAGACTCGGAGCCGGCGTTGGACGATACAGCGCGTCCGTGCATGAAAGTACACTTCTGAGCGTGTATTGGACGCTCGTCAACTCTACCATCAACCTCACGCTATCAGACGTGGCATGTTGGATGAGATTTTATTAAGGTCAAAAGAAATAGAAATTTGGAGCATCATCACACTTCCCTGCCTCCCTGGCCGGGACGGAATTAGAACCGGCAAAGAGGCTTACCGACTACTTTGCATTTACACAGCCCTGAGGAAGTCGAGGGCTAATCCCGAACGTCGATACACATGTTGGCTGGATCAACCAGAAGAAGAAAATTAGAAAATACAAGAAATCATTCTGAACTTTGTTATGCATTGTACTAGTTTTGATTTATCTAATGACTCTTCCTGTATGTGTGCTCGGGCCTGCGTATAAATCTTTTTTGGATGAAGTCAGTTCCAGCAGGTCTGTCTGTTGTCTGAAAGGTGCAGCAGCAGAACAAAGTACATGACCAGGGGCCTAGACACTGCTATACACCTACACAAAGGAGTTGGCCAGCATGTCCATTCCCCATGTCCTCTCTCCTGATCTACTCAACAAACAGGAGACCCGCAACAGCACCTATTCAGTTTGAGAGGTGTCCCCCTCCAGTACACAAATCAGAGAGGGTGTTAAGGAATGCCTGCCATCTCCAAGGAAACAAGAGTTGCAATGCACTTTTTGGAGCTGGTTGCTGTGGAACCGTACAATACCAACAGGAAGATGCAGTTTTGAATATATTGGTTACCTCAAACTTTTGGTCAAAGTCTGAATCTAAGTGGCCAATTGTGCGGGCGCATCTGCCATTGTTACTGGATATAGCCTGACCCAACAGGTCAGGTAAGCATTCACCTGTTGACTTTGAAGATGTTCTCTACATTTACGCAGAGAAAAATTTACCCAAGCCAGAATACATTGGTGGCCTTCCTTAAAGGACCAGGAAATATTCTCCAGTCCTAAGGAAATGCCTTGCTGCAACCTCAAAGAAGAAAGTGATTGACTACATGTTGTGTAGAGCAACTGTAAAGATTAATGCTGCGAGCCCAAGTCCAGCTTCCCTTCTGATGCCCTGATGAGCTTAGGCATTGGCCTGTAAAGACTACAGAAACCAAAGGCTTGCCACGGCTGTCCAGCTCAACTGAAAACTCTGTCGGGCTGGGATCACATTTATATGACTATCTCGGCAAGGTTAGAGACCATCCATGAGGCTGTTCAGCAGGTGGCATGCAGAGGTTTCTTCCCAAAGACACAAAAGCGTTCTAGAAGTGCCACCTTTTTAGGTCTCACCTACGCAGCGCGCATGCGCTGCTTAGGAAAAAAGACCTTTTGCGATCGATTCGGCTTTTCAGCCAAAAACGTGCACGCGTTCCATTGCCTTCAATGGCAACGCGTGCACGTTTGGCGATTCACTTGCGGGAGCGAGCAGCTGGCACCATATGGTCGCAATTATCGCTCCTGGCGCCGCTCGCTCCCGCAAGGGAATCGCGCAGGCTCCCTCCTCTCCCCCCTCCCCTGCTGCCATGCGAGGCGCGCGCGCTTGTTCTTCTACTTGTCCATGTTCCACTCATATTTGTTTTGGTTAATTCTCTCCCTCTTTCCATTCTCCTAACATTTGTTCTGTTTGTTCTCTATTCTATCTTTTACAGCTTTCCACTGTTGCTCTCTTTCGCTCTGTCCTTTTGTTTTCCCCCCCAGATTTTCCTTTTGTTGGATTTCTTTTACGTGCTCGGTCATTATCCTTTTTTCTTCTCCTTTGGTCTTCCACTCTATTTTCTTTTTACCTATATTCTGATTACTTTTCTGCCCCACTAGCTCCCACCCTTCCCCTTATGTTCTCCATCCTTTTCAATGTAGTCCCCAATGCAGTCTCTGCTCCCATTTTCTCGTTCTTATTATGACTCTCACCCATCCCGTTTTCCATGCCCGACCCAGGAGTGTAGAGGATGGGTTATTCGTCCCAACAACTTCCCCTCCGGCGGTCCTACCCACCTGCTGCGCCCCGGCTGTCCTCCTGAGGTTGCCGGCGCGGTGCCGCCCTCTGCTGCCTCGCAGTGTGCAGGCCCGGCCTCGGTCTGCCTCTCACGGGCGGCGGTGGATGCAGGGTCTGGAGGGCTGCCTGCTTCCCCGGCGGTGATAGGTCAGCGCTTTTCCCACACTGAGCGGAGCCGCCTCGCTTGAGAATGGAGGGCCCGGGAGGAGGAGGCTGCCTCGCGCTGATTGGGCGCGCGCCTGATTAGTGCAATAAGAGCTCTCTTGGCAGGAAGCGGATGTTGAGCTGATTAAAGCTTCCAGGAGCTGAGCATCCATTAACCCCCCCTGCTGCCCGTCCCAGCCCACCCAAGGGAGCACCTCATCCTCGCGGCACCAGGCAGTCCGGGGAGCGTGGTGTTGGGAGGGGTTCTGCGGAGTGGCCCTAAGGATGCTTTCTCCGCCTCCACGTCAAAAGAAAACATCACATTGCATTAGAGACGGACATTTTCAAGCATCTTGCATTCGTCATCATCTACCGCGCTGGCGATGTATCCATTCCCATTTGTTATGCACGATGGTGGAATGTAAACACACAGTGATCGCTCCCAGCCCCGTATGTGAGCACAGAGGGTCGGGTGTGGGTACACGTCCGTGTGTGTCAGCGTTGAATGCTGGGTGCGAGGCTCGCTGTATGATCGAAGCCACTGGAATTATGCGGCAAGGTAGGACCAAACTATGCGGCCAATTGGATAACCTAGGTGGTATGGAAAAGGAAATTATACAGTGTAACGCCGCACATTCTGTGGCAGTAGGCCCATTATATTGCCATGTCAATACGCGTCAGTTCTGTCTGGGGCACTGCTTCCCCACATTAGTTCCAGTTCCACACTTTAAGGTTGCAATTAGAAGCTAACACGGGACCATTTAATCTCTACAAAGGGTCTGGTAGTGCGCAGAACTGTGTGAGGCTTTTAGTTTAGCAACGTTTGCTCTGTTTGAGCTAGATACAGCGTTTTTGCTATTGAAATCTGCAAATTATGCGGCAGATGGTTGTTTATGTGGCTATCGTGGTAAATCCTTGTTTATGTGGAAAATGCCCAAGCTGCAGAATCGTGTAATTCCAATGGTCCTGGGTTTGACTCCAGAGGAACAGGAACGAGGACAGAATTCTAAATCCGATCACACAACACAAGGTGTGAGAAAAGTGGTCTTTGAGTACAGCGCTATTATGAGTGTGAGTACAGTCAGAGCACTTTGCATGAGCACCTAACCTCGGGTGTGGACGGTGAGTGAAACCATGTGTACATAAAACCACAGGGAAGTGTGAGTATAAAAAGAGCAATAGGTGTGACCAAAGTGTTTAATTGAAACCCAGCATTCTGTACCAAGATAGTGCTGACACTTTGTTTGACCCCAGGGGCCTGGGCTTGAGCTCACAGTCTTGAGTGTGCGAACAAAAAATTGGAGGTTAGGACAGAGCGCTCAGCATGAAAACTCCAGCTTTCCAGAAATAACATCCCATCCTTTAGATGATTTTTTTGGGTCTTGCTTGAAAGCACACCTGTGTGGGTGAACCTGTTGATACCAGAAAAACAAGCATTGGCATAGCCAATAGGTCTCGCTTTTGGGACCTTATAAGTATTTAGTTATGCAGCACAATATCCTTGGTGCAACAACATTAACTGTTGCATGGTTAAACACTTATAAGGTCCCAAAGGCGAGACCTATTGGCTATGCCAATGCTTGTTTGGTAAGTAACTGTATGCGAGTGAACACAGTTTTAGATGGCAAGTCTAACCCAGTCTACTGATGGATGGATACCGGTCGAAAAAGAAGGATAAAGATGATCCAGGTCGAAAAGCTGCATGGAAGTGATGTGAGTCTTCTTGCTTTAGTATCAAGGGGCAATGTGAAAATCAGAGTCCTTCACAAATTCCTTCACAAATTGTCAGACACTGACTTTAACAATACTAGTATAGCATTGGTGCCTTCTGCTTTGCTCCTATTTTTTGCTTTGTGTACCATCAGTTTTCTACTTCTGCGCAAATGAAGTCAAACCACATTTACTAGTGATGTCTTACTTCATTGATGCCTCATTGATGCTCATGTTAGGGTGTGTCAAGGACGGCTTATTCTATGGTAAGGCGTTTATTAATACTTGTTCGTCTTCAGGCAAAAGGGTTATACAGGTTGCCTAGTGTATTTAGTTTAGTAATTTTTCTTTTTTGCATGTCATTGTGAGATTCCATTGTTTGGCACCCTCAGTGGTCATGGGCACTTCCTAAAGTGCTGTCTCTTACTTGCAGGGTTTCTTCCAATATCCGGTGTGGGTGTTCAATCATCTCTACACTGTGACTAGTCCAATTTGAACTCCACTACACGAACATTTGTGGTAAGTTCTGGCACTAAGGCAACAGCTTAGTAACGATCTCCTTGTACAATGCAATTTCCCTATCTCCGCTGTGGCTAGACTGGCCAAGCATAGGTAAAGGCTGGATCAGAAAGGTAAGTATAAAATTCCCCTTTCCTTGGTACATTGGGAATGCCCTCTCATAATGAACCACAACCACCATAGGCACTGCGAGTTTATGATAACGTGCATGGCCTACAAATCTAAATTGTTTGCACTTACAGCATGGTTACTGCACATAACAATATTTAACAATAGCGCCATACCCATGTATTGTTTCGTTCCAACACGTGTGCAAAACATTTTATGTGTATGACAAATTACTTTCAGAGATAGTTCTCATGAACATATTTCAAATCTCGTGCTTAAGGCATTATTGCATACTTCCTCACACTAACATGTAAAATACATATTTTCCATGTGAGCTATCTACTCACTTAAACGGCCAATATGACATGTTTATGGGACATCAAAGTCTGAAACCTAATCTCTAGCAATCAGTTCAACGCAACCTTCCATGAAAAACAGCTCCTTTCTATTCGTAAAAGAACACTTCTGTATATTACTTACACTGCTGTAAAAAAAGAAAGCTTGGAGTCTGCTAGAAGTAAGTACATTAGCAAATCAAATAATAGTCCTAAAAAAAAACAACACTTTGTTCAAGTCAGGCATTTACCCATTTCTCATTAATGTAGAGTGTGCGCAGAATTACAATCATTAGCACAAAAATATTTTACAAGAAGGAAAGAACGCAGCGTAAAACAGTCCGGAGCACTTTAGGCTTTGAAGTATCATAGTCAAATTGCTAATTTAAGGCACAGTTACTCTTAGGGGAGGTGTTTACTGTTATTAATTAGGTAAGTAAAAAATGTAAATGTAAGTCCGTTTTTATATAGCGCAGCTACTCACCCTTACGGGTCTCAAGGCGCTGGGGGCCGTCGTGGAAATTAAGTGAGCTATTGCCCAGAGTCACATGGTGCTGAGCTGAGCTGCCGCCGGAGCCGGGGATCGAACCGTGAACCCTGTGCTCCGAAGTCAGCTGCCCTGGCCGCTGCACCACACCTCTCCAATTAGGCCATGTATCATCTGGATATTGCTATTACAGAGAAAGTGTATTCAGTGCATGATTAAAAAATATCGTAAAACATACAAATTAGGTTTTTTACTGAACTGTATATCAGTAAAATAAGATCTTTTGCAGTTAATGAAGAGCTCTCTTGTAAGGAATGTAAGTGGCAGCTCGCTGATTAGAATTTAAGGATTACTAATACATGTGTGGGCCATTACTTTTGGTATTATGAATCCATACAATATGCATTACTATCATCTACTGTAGTAAATCTTCTTTAATGTGGACCCTTTGGGAATCCAGAAGACGTTTTCTAGTGTGGCAGTTCACATAATGCCTTATATTCTGAACTATGCAGCGAGATGGATGATGTAAAAATAAAAAGAAATTTAAAAAAAGTTTCAAGAAAGAGAGTTCAGAGATGTTTTTGAAGATTAAGGAGCAGCAGAAATGATGTTTAGATCTTACTGCTACCAATGACTTGATCAAGCAAAGAACCACTGCATCATCTATGGTCACGGGGAAGAAATCACGAAGATCATTGGTGATTCCGTGATGACATTCAGATCCACACAGCGCCAACGGTAAGTGCAGTGGGTTACACAGGCCTCGCAGCCCCTGCGATACGGGGGGGCCCAAGATCCAGGGGGCACCCTCAGCACAATATTCTGTCTGGAGAGGTCCTGATTGAGTCCGGAGGGGGGCTCTCCAAGTACCCTGCAGGTGGGCCCCCTCAAGTTTCGTTACGCCTGTGGTTAAGCATCAAGGGCAGAAATCACGAACATCATTGGTGATTCCGTGATGATATTCAGATCCACCCGCGCCAACGGTAAGCGCAGTGGCGTATCACAGTCCCCCACCGCCCCTGCGGTCCCGGGGGCTAAGCTCCAGGGGGCCCCCACGGCACAATACTCTGGCTGGAGAGCTCCTGTATAAGTCCAGAGGGGGCCCCTCTAAGTACCTTGCAGGGGGGACCGCTACAGTTTCGCTACGCCAGTGGTTAAGCGTCAAGGGCAGAAATCACAAACATCATTGGTGATTCCGTGATGATATTTAGATCCACCCTTGTCAACGATAAGCGTCAAGATTGACCCTTCTCAAACAACCACTCTTAATATGGAGAAGACTGGGAGCTGGCAGCTGTTGCCTCGCCTCTTTGGAATTAGCAGGAATCCTCAAAAGAACAACAAAGCGAAAAATCCTGCCTGATCTATTTATTCAGCTGAATATCTCGCCATACCTCAAGGATGCTAAATAGTCATCTGGGAGTCACAGTATATATGACAATTTTTGTAAATCAAGAAAAACATCAAAAACCTCAATTTCAATATATTAATTTCCATCAAAAGATGTTATTTATTGTCATAATATTCATATAAACCAAGGTACACATAGATACATAGCGGGAATCCTCTCCTGAGGCTGACCAGGGACCTCATGCTTATCTTACATTCCTCCCCTACAGATAGCGCTTGTCATCACGCCCCAGAACACAGATCTGGCAGAGTTCCTCTGTATAGAACCTTGTTCCATGCAAGGCTTCATTTGATCTAGAATATCCCTAGGTGTTGACATCTGTGGGACATGACATAGGCAGTCACTGGGAAAGAGAGTAGTGGAAAATGTAGACAGACAATGCTGTTCTCACAGCTGTACTCTCTGCCGTTGCTGCCTCTGAGCCACAATGCAGTAAAAATGGGTGCATGTTCTAGAGCAGTAGAGAATATGCAGATAATAACACTGTGATCCACTCTTACTGCCTCAGACCTTTGGATTGACAGTTTTGTTATGCTCAGCGATGAAGTGCTGTGTTTAGAATATTGATGTGAGTTGGTGAGCAGAAGTTCTAAGGGGTGATTTGGCTAATGCGTGTTGCACAACAGAGTCAAGAACTCGAAGCTTTTGTTGTGAATGCATTGTTCTCATTCACCCATGATCTTTTCCATAAATAAATGACAATATATGCCTTTTTGCACTCTAGGAGATACTGCCAAGTAGAGCAATTTGGGTGTAATGTGTCAGTGATACCTGACTTGACATACTTCACTAATATTTGCTCATTGCAGATTGCAGGCCAAACTGTATAGTTCTAGACATCAGCTATTGTGAAGATCATTAGAACAACCTATCTGACTTCATTGACACATGGGTTGGAGGCATTTTCTGGACACTTGAGCGCGTATTGAAGAGTATTCAAGCTCACTTAGATGACAAGCCAAGAACATACCTGGCCTAATAAGACGTGATTTAGTGAACAGAGCTTCCTATTTAAATCTGTTTTGCAGAATAAGGGCAAACGTAGAGGGACAACAGATTCAATAAACATTCAAATTAGGTTATATTAATCAGGCAAAAAGAGGCCATCAGAACCCATGGTCAAAATACACGCAAAGGACAAGAGTGTTTCGAGTCACATGTGGTCCGGCATATCAAACAAACCATATTAAGTTTTGAGGTCGCAAACCAGCTAACAATCATATCCAGGTAAAGTGATTGTTTAAAATTCAACAAGAAGAGGACTGTGTTGTATAGTATCTTCTCATATCAAACCAGGATGATAAAGGCATTTCTAGAAAAATTAACAGGATTAGATATGAGATAAAAATAATCCACTTGTGATCCCCCTGAGTCCAATTTGGTAACTAAGAGGCAAGTGGAGAAGTTTGTCAGAGCTGAGGGTACATGTCGTAATATTTTTATTTGCATGATTAATAAAAACCATTACAATCAGATATAAACAGGGAAGTGAAAGAAAAATCATTAAAATAAAATAAAAATCATCATAGTAAGCTATAGAAAAAAGGGAATCTGGCAGAACCCCACAAGTTTAAAGTGCTACAGTGCTGACCGCCCACTGGGGAAAATGTAGCGCGGTAAGATATAAGCATGTCAGGATCCAGCAAGGCCTGGCTGTGTACATTCCCAAGGTCTTTGTGTTGGGGCCCGGGCCGGGAATCATTATTGTCTCGGGTGCTTGGTAGTCCATGGGCTGGTTTAAATTGCTGCTGCTTTTGGGAAATATTGAGTTCTGGGTTTCATACAAGAGAGGATGAGGGGCTCAAGCTTAGGCAAGTGACTGAGTTTGTGCTTCATTAAAAAAAAGAAAATAGAAAATGTACCTGACGGTCGCCAGCCGCCTCCTCTCCTCCGACGCAGAAAGCAGGAACAGGAAGCACCCAGGCTTCCAGACTCCCATAACCAACCACGACGCTGATGATAGCAGCATTATGATTGGTTCGACGCTTAGATGGAGACTGGGAGCCTGGGCATGTTCTCCACCCAGGCTGTACAATACAGCCGGTGGAGAACATGCAAAGTGCACATGACGGTTTGGCCAGCCCAAGACGGCCGGTCAAACCGCTCCTCCATCCTCTGGGTCATGGGAGCCCAGCCCCGCACCAACCTAACCTGCAACTGCAAGCACAAAGCTAAAAATAAAATGATAAATCATTTTATTTTTCCTCTGCACTGCTCTTAAAGTAGTGGGGCGATGCTCCTCTGCCTTAGCGAAGGAGCTGCCGTTGCATCAGAGATGTCTTCTGGCTGAATGGCCTGCTCTTGTCTACAACTCCACTTAGATGAAAAAATGGCCAAATCATTATCTCTGTGATCACACATAATTGTATACATCTCCCTAAATTGTCAGTTTGCCTGCAGTAGTGTAGAGATATGTCAAAATATCTGTAACATTAAGAGCAACATTATATGTGGAATTATGTAAGAAGTAATCACGAATTTGAAGATATTTAAAAAAAGGACTGCTGCGGAAGATCATATAGTGTTTGCAGTACAGAAAAAGAACATAGCTCATTGTTATCATATATCTGCCCAACGGTTTTCAAACCATATTCATACCATGATTTAGCCACCGAGTCATGGAAAACAGAGGGAAAATTAGGATTACCCCATAATGGTGTAAACAAATGGGTTATACGATAAGGGTGCTTAAAGCATTTTTCGCCCCTAACTTGAAAGATATCCTTGATGATCTTAAAACTTACCCATTTAAAATAATTTGGATCTGAAAGTCTGCATAGAATAAGCCTCATGTCAGTCCCCATAGCCATTTGATATCCCAGGTCATAGGAATCTGGGTTGAGATCGGTTAGCAAGTTCCTCAGACGGATACCAAATGCTGCCCAGAAATAAATCTTCAAATTTGGAAGCAGGAATCTGCCCGATTGAAAGGGAGTTTCATGAATCAAATAGCCCATCTAGCTTCTTTATATCCCCAGATAAAGCTATCACTAGCTCCCTCCAATTGCTTAAAAAAAGAGTTTAAAACACGTAATGTGATTGCGTGGAAAAGATAAAGAAATTTGGGGAGAAAATTCATTTTAACAATATTGCATTGCCCAACAATACTTATTGGGAGGAGATTCCAAGGCCACATCTTTGCTATAGATGACTGTAAGAGCGCCTCATAGATCACTTGCAAAATGTGCTCCCCCTTGGCACAGAACTTGACCCCTAGATAGGTAGCAGCTGTGACTATCCAGGAAATTTCATTATCTGTCTGAAAATTAAGTATTATATGTGTTTTAAACAGGTTCAACTTATATCCAGAGACTATCCCGACCCGTTTGGCCTCAATTGATACTTGGTCAATGGCTTGAATAGGATCCGATGAATATAATGCAACATCATTAGCATAGGCACTAATTTCATTTCCACATGGTTTAATACAACTGGGTGAATCAGATAGTTTTTTATAAGAAACCGTAAACAGGGTTCTATATAAATAGCAAATAACAGGTGGCATAGCGGACATTCCTGGTAAGTACCCCTGTGTATACTAAATAACGAGGAACTGTGCCCATCCAGAATCAACCTAGCCACTGGGTTTCTATAAAGACTCATAACTCTAAGTAAAAATCTATCACCAATACCCATGGCATGCATAGTCGACCAGAGAACGGCCCATGAGACCTGATCAAAGGCCTTTCAGTACCAAGTAAAATCATTCCAACCCTGCTGCCCATTATCTAGGCCACATCGAAAAAGCTATTGCGGCATTGGTGTGACTGGTGGTGTCTCTGTTCGGGATATATCCGTGTTGCTGCGGTGAAACTAAATACTGAACTTCTTGAGCGAGAAGAGCGGCTAATACTTTAGCAAAAATTTCAGAGAAATAGGCCGGGACAACATCTCTTCTTCGGTGGTTTCTTTTTCTTTAAGAAAACAATAATATTAGTGTAATCCAGGAAGTGGTGATTTCACCGCCATCATCAATGCCAGCCACCAAACAGGGTGCTGCATAGGCTCTTAGGGGTTCCCCCCACCAGTAGCAATATTAAGGTTCTCAAAGAGCTCATCATACACTTTGTCGAAGCTCATATCTAGTTATCCCCATTATTACGCTGATGCTCAATGTGGCCTAATGCCCAGGCATCTCTGTGCAGCGCTGTAATCGAAGATTGTTTGAAGTGCGCCCAGGGTCCTTCTCGGCCATGGTTTCAGTACATTCGAAATACCCTCTCCAATCTTGGCAGATCCAGTCTTTTCGCTGATCCTACACTCATCACGAAGGGGGACAAGAGGTGGGTAAGGGAAATTTCCTGTTGGAACGGTCCATGGCAAGGGACCGGTATCTATCCTCCTCTGTCTCCTATAGGCATTAAGTGATGATTAAAATGCATCCCGGATCCGAACCATATTTAGAGTCGGTTAACAGCCATTGGGAACAGTCACTCCTCACGAGATTCTACATTGGCTCTGTTAGATGGAAACTGTGCTTTCCTCTTGGTCAGTATGATGGATCTTCTAACTCTTGCTGTCCCTGCAATGAATCATCCGACCAAACATTATTGCACTTCCTGTTTCTTTGTAGGTTTTATAGAGAACTGAGACAGGGCCGACGCATTCCGGCTGTATGGAAATCTAAGGTTAACAAGTGTAGAGCTGCGCTTTACTATCTTCAGTCACTGCCGACTCAGGATGTCTGCTTTACAGTGGACTTGTTTTTAACAGCTGCTGTTACGCTTTATAATTCCTTTATATTTTAACTGATATTTTATTGATTCTATGTATCTTAACATCTGGGCCTGAATCATGTCTTTTTTATCTGTATTGTGGTTTTAATTTTATTTATACTGTCAAATGTTTATAGTGCATTGCTCTGATTGTGCTTTTATGGTCAATGTCCTTGGCCGAAATAAAGTTTATTCTGATCTGATCTGATATCAATTGCTCACTTGACCTTTTATCTAGAACTGCTTGGGCATGTTGGTGCTCCAGCTCCTGCACTTCCGAATGCAGATTACACATCCTGTCTTTCTCAGATTTGTTCATTTCCAGAATAAACTTCATGGTGACCCCCGTACAAAGGCCTTTAAAGTGTCCCAACCCACATGCGGTGGGGCTAAACCAGAATTCACCATTATAAATTCCCTCAGGAAGCTAGTCATTCAGGCTCTATAGTCGGAATTTGATAGAATTGATCTTGGAAAGGTGAAACAACACCCTTCCCTACTAATAGTAGTAGCAGTACAGAGTTATGATCTCAAGTAATCTTAGGACACACCTTCATCTTTTCATGTTGAATCAATCCCTGTACGATAAAAACCAAATCAATTCTAGAGTAATGTGTATGTGGTGAGGAAAAAAGGGTATAGCCTGGTGTCTTTGGGTTCAAAGTCCTCCAAACATCGACTAGACCATGCACTCGCACTGTCTCGAAAATAGATGCCCTGGTTCTGACCATATGAGGAAGAGCTGCGCAGTTTGTCATAGCAAATCTGTAATTCATAATACAATAAAAATCACCCGTGATTAAGTCTCCAGACCAATCCAAAAGATCTAAGGTCAACCAGTCAGAGAGGCCTGGGTCAGCGGTATTTGGGCCGTACACGGTGCGGATGGCATACTTCTTTCTCTTAATCATAATTGCTCACCTGCTCTTTGGTTCAGAAGCAGTTTTAAGAATTTCTTATTCAAATAGTCCAGAGCCAAGCATAGCAACTCCCCATATAGAAATCAATTGGCTGGTGCAAACAACAAGATGCCCTGGTTCTGACCATATGAACAAGGGTGGCTCAGTTTGTCATATCAATTTTGTAATTCATAATACAATGCTATGAAGTTACAGTTGACTAGCTGAGATGTGTCTGCTGTGTGAGTTAAAAGGAGAGCAGAACTTATCACTGCCTGTACTGACATATGAAACCAATGGAGGGTCCATCAAGGAGTGTCACAATTATATGCAGCTCCAGTAGCAGTACAGTGTGCCTGCTGAAAAGTGCTGTTATGGTCCCAATAAAAGTATGACACTTCTGTTGAAATGCCCTACTATCAATGAAGTGCTGAAATTGTGTGTTCCTCAATACATTTCACCTAAACATCCTTTTAGACCCCTGTGCCATTAACCGTGAATTCCCATGTCGAGATTGGCTCTTAGTAACCCCAGATCTTTGGTAATGGCTTCTGAAGCGCATTTCAGTTAGCGGACAGGCCTGGCCCTAGTAACCTCATCTACAACCTCCATTGTTTCTTTGATCATCAATTTTATTTAGCTAATCCGCTAAACCCCTTTTTGGAGGACAATTTCACTATGCACTTTCGGGTAGGCAGCACTACCGAAGGATTGTTCTTAAGATTTTGTCACACTATTTCATTTTACAGAGACTTCCTATACATTAATGCAATACATTCATGTTCAATGATCAGCATTGTGATCAACACCAAGCTTGACTTTGCTAACTCCACATAAAAAGATGGTCCAGTCAAAGCAGCCTTAAATTAAAAATACAGACTTGCCTGGTCCCCCTCTGGTTCAAAGTCCTTTGCATAGCATATCATTTCCTCTCAGCTGCCACTTCTATCTTATTTTTATTTTTTAAATAAAACCATGACATGCATACCAAGGCCGTCATTCAAAATAAACTCCAGTCTATTTCCCTTTATTCATTGACCAGAGTGACCATTGTTTCACTGCCCTGGCCATAACATTGTGCTCAAATTCCGGGCACCTGCTGCTTACCACACCTTCAAGAAGTTCATAAAAGTAACAAACTATTCTTCCTTTCATTGTACCCAGAGATAATTCTCTTATTGTATGCATAAGAAGCCACCTAAAATAATTTTACATGGCATGCAACATGTTTACATATGTATATTAAATGCAATGGATGAGCTTGACACTTGTGGACTAAATGAGGGAGATCAAAGAGGTCTTAGGCTTCTGCCTGTTTTAGCTACTTATTTTTCCAAGTGTATACAGTCAGAGAACGTCCCTTCACAGCAGATCCTGTCATAGTGGCCTAGTAAGTCGTACGGAGTCTGTGCTGTTGTCTGTCTTATTCAATGTGTATTTGCTCTCTTGAGGCTGTTATATTTGGACCAGCTGAGAGAAATCATGTGGGTCCTGTATCTCCACTGATTGTTTTTTTGATACATCCTCTTCTAGTCAGTCAACACCCTTCCAGATCTGATTAATCTCAGCATTCACCATTCATCTTCAACATGTACATGCCTTCCATGAGGCTCTTCCATTTAGAGGACTGGGTGGCTAGAAGGTAGCTCAAGCTGAATAGTCCTAAGTTCACAACATTTATCATAGGTCCCAGCACCTTCTTAGATCACTATAATCACCCACAACCCATATTCGTTCTTCAATAAAAGAAAATCATTTTCACCCCTATCTACTAGGACATCTGAGCCTGTACCTCAGTATATAGTCCCAAAAAAGAAAACAATGAAATGTCCCCCTTCACCACAAAAGGCCTTGTCAGCACCACGGAATACGTATTTCTATTCGCCACAACTTGATTATGCCACCTCACAATTAATCAGCTAGCCTTATTACAAGTTGATCAATATATGCAGCCGATAGGTTCATGATTGGCTAAAGAAATAAACCCTTGTTTGTATTTGTACTGAATTCTGAAAATAAGGAGTCATTAGACGTATTAACTCTTTATATATTTTTAATAATTCTTAAGTGGAAATAATTTATGACAGAACTAGTTACCTTTCAAACAATGACTCCGGTCACATGGTCAGACCACCATTTGCTTGCTTTCCAACATAACACAAAGCAACGCACCTAAAACCACCTTATGTGCATCCACCTATCGATCGATCGTGGAACAAATTCAATTTAGAACACTTCGAAACACAACTAACATCCAGTACAGATCTCTAGACATAATACATTCTGTTAAAAATGTATTTGAGTGGCTACAGGAAGCTTTTGATATCCTAATACCACTAAAAACTACACAACAGAACAAAAGAAAACAGGTACCTTGGAGAAATACAGAGATAAAAGAAATAAAAAAGCTGCAATGTGCCTGGCTCAAAAAAAACACCAATCAAGACAAACTTTGCCTACAGAAACTTAACATATTATACAAGTCAGCTATCAAAAAAGCTAAGAAAAGGTACCATTCCGACATTATTCAAAATGCTAAATGTGTAAATAAAGAATTCTATAAAATTCTCACTGAATTTTGTAAACTAAATTGCCTATAATGAGCTCATACCGTTACTCAAGATTTCACAGACAAACTGGCAAAACATTACACGGGCATGCAAACACATTGGACTCATATTGAATATAAAGACAAAGCACCAGCACTGACCCTTTTCCAAAACAACAGTCTAAGAATACTCTAACCCAGCCTCTCTGTTCCTTCCAATAAATTTCACACGATGAATTTATGGACCTGGTCAAAGCAAGCAGGCCTGCTGCAGCCCTTCTGACCCCTGTCCACAACAAACCCTCAGGACAATTACTCTAATAACCTCTGCTGCCACACCGGTAAGAAGAATCATCAACAATTCTTAACTACAGGAATATTTCCAGAAGAACTCATAAAGTCTTAAATACGCCCATTACTGAAGAAAACAAACCTGGACCTGCTGAACCCCAACAACTACAGACCGATTACAAATGGACCTTTCCTGGACAAACTGATAGAAAGAGCAGCATTCACCCAGATGTCACAATTCAGTGAAGATAATGCCATACTTTCAGACTTCCAAACAGAATTCTGTCCAGGAAGCGGCACAGAATCTGCTCTTGTTGCCATCTGGGATGACCTTAAGAACACAGTTGACCGCAACAGGGTTGATGCGCCACTTCTCTTGGACCTCTCGGCTGCCTTTGACATGGTTGACCATGACACTCTGATACAAAGACTCTAGGAAGCCAGCATAACGGGGACTGTTCTAGACTGGATCACATCCTACCTTCACAACATAACTGATGTAATCCATAGCCCCCCTTTCTTGTCCAAACCGTACTTCACAAAAGCAGGGGTCCCTCAAGGCTCTATCATCTCACCCATGCTTGTCAACATCTACATGAAGTCATTACCGGCACCGATCAATCAATTTCACCTCACATGCTATAATTATGCAGATGACACGCAAATACTCCTTCAACTGAAATGCCCCAAAGACTTTGGAAACTCACCAATTTTCAGTTGTCTCAGACCCGTGGATCAATGGATGACATGGAGCCATTTCAAATTGAATGCTTCCAAAACGGAAATACTCACATGTGGCGATTGGAAAAATTATGACCCACTCGTCGCCTGGCCTGATGATCTGGGAACACCGCCTAAAGTATCAAAGGAAGTAATAAACCTCATAATGACCATGGACTTCAACCTATCAATGAATGCCCAAGTGGACAAACTAGCAAGATCAAGCTTTGTTACTATAAAAACCCAGTGAGGAACCTTCCCCCATCTGGGATTTCCACACAAGGTCCAGGCTATCATATCTCTTGTTCTATCCAAATTCAATTAGGCCAATAGCCTCTACCATGGATCTCCTTTAACGACTATGAAAAGACTTCAACAGATTCAGAACTCGGCTGCCAGACTACTCTTACATATAAAGCCGCAGGCCCACATCTCCCCTGCCTTGAAAGCCCTGCATTAGTACCGGTTGCCAGAAGATCCACGTTCAAGCTTCTTTGTATCATCCACAAAGCAATATATGGAACAGGAACGCTCTTCATCAGAAATAAAATCACCAAATACATTCAACAAAGGAACCTCCGCTCTAGAGTGGCCCCTCACCTCAAAATCCCAACGTACAAGAAAAAAAACATGAGTGGCACATCCCTCTGTGTTCAAGCAGCCAAACTATGGAACTCTTTACCCCCCAACATAAGATCAACATATAACCACCTTACCTTAAAAAAACTACTCAAGAATTGGCTCTTCCCAACATAACCACCATCCGCAAACATAAATATACAGCATATCCCTCTGCATATAAGTATGTATTTGGACTATAGATATGTACCTACAAATGTGTATTGCTTTGTATAAACGTGTATAATAATTATGTTTAAAAAATATAGATATTTGTTAGTTCTGCCTAACAAATGTACATATTACTTATAGTTACATTATTCTATGTTTTAACATCTATATATGACTGCATAAATAAGGAAATCTATTATCACAACTATTTATCTACAATTGCTTCACTATTGAATTACACAAAATAAAAACAAATACATTAATTTAAAGTAGAACAACACTTGAAAGCTGGAGTATATTAAATGCATCTTTAATCTACATATATTACCTTCCTTATGCATATATATAACTTCCATGTACTTATGTATCTATATATTTATTACTTTTTTATTCTTCCCTCCTCTACCCCTCCTTGCATCATCTCATACCTCTTTTACTATTCAGATCTCCCAAACAAGCCTTTCTAAACCCTTCCCTCTGACTCTTCCCCCTCCACCTCCCCTTTACTCATCCCAAAGCCCCTCCTACTGCTATGAACTCCCAAAAAAAGTTCTAGACCTTTCCCTCTTCTCTCCCTCTTTCCCTCTTCTATCCCTCCACTATTCCTTTTCAATCCAAATAACAGACTAACAGGTCCACCACTCAAATTAATTTCATATTTCCCAATACTAACTGCCTTCCACCTCCCCTTTACTCATCCCAAACCCACTCCTATGGCAAAAAAACAACTTTCTAGACCTTCCTTCTTTTATCCCTCCACTATTCCTTTCAATCCAAATAACCAGACTAACATGTCCACCACTCAAATTAATTGCATATTTTCCTATACTAATTCCCACTAATCCTGTTTGGGTTCCGGAGTAGCGTGCTACTCACCGAAAAGCGCTTCAACACCTCATCAGCGGTAACAAGCGCTATATAAATGCAAACCTTTTCCCTCTTCTATCCCTCCACTATCCTTCTCAATCCAAATAACAGACTAACATATCCACCGCTCAAATTACTTTCATAATTCACTATATAAATTCACCACTAATCCTTTCTGGGTTCCGGAGTAGCGTGCTACTCGCCAAAACAGTGCTTCAAAACCTCATCATGGGTAACAAGTGCTATATAAATGCAAACCTTTTCCTCTTCTATCCATTCACTATCCTTCAAAATCGAAATAACGGACTAACAGCCACCACTCAAATTACTTTCATATTTCACTTTACTAATTCACCATTTATCCTTTATGGGTTCTGGAGTAGCATGCTACTCGCTGGAAAGGTGATTCAACACCTCGTCAGGGGTAGCAAGCGCTAGATAAATGCAATTACAATACAATACAACATGAGTCACATATTGGTTATGTCGGAGGAGCAGAATTGTTTTTTTTGGAAGAGTGACAATGAATATTACATGCTGCTTTAATTCAATTTAAATCTAGATTCCCGCCACTTTATGTCGAATTTATATCCCTATTTTTTAAGCAAATTATAGGAAAACATCGGCTTGGAGCATTTTCTTTTGTGTATATTTTTTTTATTTTCACTTGAGCTAGTGTGCCAAAAGTCGACTTACATTTGTTATTTCATGATTGCAAGTCTAAACAAATACTCGTATTAAGGTAAGTGAAGGTAGTTCCTAATCCATTTTCCTTGAGCGATATTATCTGTGTTTAATATGTATACAAATAGATCAAAGCATCTCCTCCCCATGGCTAAGGAAAGATTGCCTGACTAACAGGTCAAAGATAAAAATCAAGCAATAAATCATGGGCTGGCCGCAGCATGTGTTCGATCATCTGTACGCTCATAAAATCTACTGCATCAAGTAAAGCATAGAAGTCTCTGGTTAGGGAATAACCATCCTCGATCCTTAAATAAAAATGTAGTGGCATAGGGATTCAATTTCCTTAACAGAAGCGTCAAAAAGTGTGGTTAAAATGCTCTGTTTTACTGAGAGGAATGCAACTTACTGCCACATAATACTGTCAACTGCTCAAAATAAGAAACATTTCCTTACAAGAAAAATGAGGAGAATAAAAAATAGTGACTTCTACTCTCTTATCCTGACCATTGGCTCAAATGGAACGATAAGATGGTGGGTGTGTATCACTTAAGGTAATTTGAGATTTTTCAGGATACCATTTTTGTGTGTCTGGCATCAGATGTAATTCCTCAATAATGAGCAAATTAGCAATGTGCTACGTGTTCCTTATTGCCTATCTAGTGTTTAAGAGAGTATGCTCTTGCATTGAATTATTATAACTTGCTGCTCTATTTTCCATTTCGTGGTGTCACTCCACATTGGGGCACCATCATAATATGCTTTTGCACACCATTAACAGGATGAAACAGACTCGGGCAGCAATCCCTTTGGAAGAAGCCTTTTGATGGACGCCCAGTGTTGAACACCCTGGGGAGCAGATTACATAGCAATAGCTACTTGGTATTCAGGCCTCAGAGGAAGCCAATCAGCACCCTGGCTAGAGTGCCGACCTTAAAGCTGGGGAGCCAGGTTCGAGTCTGGCGGGAGGCTCAAACACCCAGTGATTCTGGGCCAATCAATTAATCTCCTGTCCCTACAACAACAACAAAAAATGAATGTGTCCATCTGTAATGCAACTGGTGCTCATGTAAAGCGCTCTGGTTCCTTCGGGTCGAGTTCGCACTATATAAAACTACAAAAAAAAAATGATCTTTGGTGAATGGGGGAGCTAAGTCTTGCTACTTGGGTCTGTCATGTACAACAGCTTCTACGCATGTTACATGTGCTGAAAAGCAGAGTATACTGATGGAAGTTCCAGATAGCTGCAAGGTAAACATATTCATAGTCAGTTGGTACAGGAGCAGCCCTTAAATAGACACCACCAAGCATGATCTGGAAGGGTGCAGAGGCAGCCAATCAGCTCCCTTCAGCGAATGCTGGGAGGTGCTGACTACTGGCGAATAGGAGGGTCTAGTTTCAATGCCTAGATCTTTGCCACAGAAAAGCAAAACCTGCCCCCATACTGAGGGTAAAGCACACAGATGGAATCACCAGGCAGTGGCAAAGTTGAGCAAGTTAATGGTACAAACGGTAGCAGTCCTTAAATACTCACAGCTGCCCAATGTCTTATAGGATATCTGGAAGGCATAGAGGCTCCCAATCTGCACCCTCGAGAGATCTTGTGGGTGTGGCTTGTTAAAGGAGAAGAGGGAAGCTGTTATCTTGCTGACAAGGATCTGCACCACACAACAGCAACAACACAACAGCACCACACAGCAGCAATGAAAGCAATGACTGCTGCAAGTTCCAGAATCCGTCCTTCGAAAATTCAGGAAAAGCTGAAACCTGTCTCGTCTAATACATTGCCTTCTGCTTATCAGATGGTACTATAACTGTTGTCGTACAAATGTAGACAGAAAACCTAGATACGTGTTATATTTGGCTGAAGCAGTATTCAAAATCAAACTTTCAGGATAGGATTGATATATTTTCTGGGAAACGTAATCCGTGATCTTCCTCTCAGACAATGTAAGCTTAGAATAATGACATTCTATGGTTGTCTGCAACAGTTGAAGTAAGTAGTAAAGGCCTACTATTAAGAGACTTGATCACCCCATTTCATATGTTTGTCTGTATATTTTTATACTACATTAGGTATCTTCTACTACACAGCATCTAAAGCAAAGACAGTCAGCGGGGATGGTGGGCTGGCTACGAGCTGCTTGCCTAGTCCGCTGATAAACAAGAGACTGGATGCAACTGTGAAATATGATAATATGCCTCTTATAACATAGTGGTAGACACCATGTGCTCATGCATCATCATGTAATAAATGACTGGACCTGAATTACTGGTCCCCAACTAGAAGGTGAGGGGATCCTATAGCGCGTTAGGAGCATTCTGCCATCAAGTAATACCAATAGAACATGTTTGAGGGAGTTCTGGTCGCTGCTATAAAATACATATTATAATTTTCTGACTTTTTGCTTTCTTTTGTGGCTTCAGCTGTCACAGAATGATAATGTGAGCCCAACCCTTTCATAATGGCTTCCTGGCTTCTATCCCAATTGACATTCTATAACACCAAGAGCTTTGGGAGAAAGCGGGAAGCTGACTCGCTTATTACTGGGGACCATGATGGGTATGTATAAGGCACCATGTGCCCCTCCAGATCAATAACCCAAATTCTATATGCAATTGCTGTCACTGAATAACAGCTGCCATGGCTCCCACAGCTCTTACCATTCAGTGACAGCAGCTCCTGAGGAAGGGAGGGAACAATGGGATGGGGTGCCTTTTCAGGAAGGACCTCAAGACCTAGCTCTTCGACTGAACAGCAGACCCAGTGGCGTAACAAAAGTTGAGGGGGCCCCCCTGCAAGGTAGACAGAGGGGCCCCCGCTCTGGATTTAATCTGGAGCTGCAGGCCTGAGTACAGTGCTGAGGGGGCCCCCTGCAGCTCGGGGGTCCCCGCACAACGGGGGCTGCGGGGGCCTGTGTTACGCCACTGAGCAGACCCCCCCCAAGTGCATTGAGACCCATATGGGTGAGTAGTCGCCCTCTACAAAATCCTGATTGATTGATTGATTGATTTTGCTGGAGCCGCAAAGAGTGCACAACCATTACATACCTTATGGCATCCCTCTTCCATTATCCCGAGTTTTCTGGATCGAGGTGGATATGAGAAGTTTAAGGTCTCTGTAACCTACGACTAGGCTCGCGTACACTTATTAATGGTTAGTGTTTGTATTCTAAGCAATCTGATCGGCGTTGGAGTCTCCAACTTTAGCCCCCCATATTGATGGTACGAGCACTCATGAAATGGTTCATTGGCTTCAGAAACTACCAGTCTTTTCGACTAATGATTTGCTTCCTAAATTGATTACATGATCCATCGGTTAGATAGGAACTCAGGTATTGGTTAAGAGAGAGGACTATGTGTTCTTCTTGCTGTTACAGTAATCATAGAACAAAGCACCATGTGTTCTATAGTTAACAACCATATTATGCATTTATCTCAGCTGGGATTATTGTCGCCTCTTAGTAAACCTGAGGCTTCGACCACATGCACGCAATTGGAATTAATGCTAACATAACTGGCCATCTTGTGCAGTGATCAAAGAATATGTTTATACAGTCACTCTTTATGATGATCTTAATCAGCATATTTAGTTCTGACTGCTTTTGCAAATCTAATTAACATCATGACATGAAAATGGTCCTCAATTCACAGTTTGCTAATAGAATGTGAAAGAACGCTCACATTAGATTAGCAACTCTGTTTTGAGTTCACTGAAAAAATAAGACGTGTGCTCTTTTTTTTCTCTGTGAGGTGACGTGTGGCACACCAGTCGAGAAGATGCAGAAATAAATGTGACAATTACCAACTGGGTGCAAGAGATGGAGTTTTTATGTCCTTAAGGATAATGTCTATAGCCTAAGTTGCTAGAAATTGTCACTTCTATTCACACAAATAATTATTTCACCATAAGCTATATCTAATGTATCTATCAAAAGTGGCAATACAGGCTAAACTACTTATAAACAATGATTTAAAAGCATGAGGAGCTTCAAAGGACTATATCCATCTAGCAACCTTTGTAGGAACAAGCATTGCGATATTTATTTGCATTGTCAATGTTTTAAAGATATGATGCACAGCAACATGGCTTACAGTTAAGAAAAAAAGCTCTGTGACGCAGCCTGCGTTGACCGTGTCACAGCCCTGTTACTTTTTAAAGCCATGTTGCACATCAACCCTGCTGGGCAACATGTTAAAAAAGCGGGAGGGGGAAGCAACACGAGGGGGCAGGGTGAGGAAGCAGAAATAACGGACAGCAGGAGGAAGGGGAGAAATAGAGAAAACCAAAAGAGGGGGGAGGGAGTACCAGACGGGGGCAGAGAAAGTGGGAGTGGGAAGAAGATATAGTACCTCAATCACATCAGGAGCAGCGGACTGGCACTGATTAAGTTGAAGCAATCTGTGCTTGGTCGGTGCTCCACAGAAAATAACGGAAGTTACGTTTGGTCTGCACTGGCCAATTAGGAAGCTGCAAAGAAGAATGACACTGAAGCCAACAAATGGTAAGCAATGAAAGGCTCCAGGCCTTTTATTGTAAACAAAGCGTCCACAGCACTGCGGCACTTCCTTTTTTGCGCACTGAAGGACAGCCCTTTGCCCTATTGTTCATCTGCAATTATAACTGGCCTACTTCCTGTGGCACCCCTTGTGATGCCCTGAGCACTATTTTGTTGTCTCAGGTTAAGAGCTGCAAGAGCCCCTCTTCCTACAACCAAAGTGAACTACATGCCGGTTTAATCAATGTAAGATCACTCCTAAAATACAAAACTCACATTTGGGACCTCTTAAATGAAAATAACTGGGACGTCCTTATCTTAACGGAAACTGGGCTTAACACCAACTCAACCCCAGACTTTGCCCTGGCCGTAGTAGAATGTTATGCCATCGCCCACATTGATAGTTCCACAGGCCTGGGTGGTGGGATTGACATTATATTTCTTTCCAAATTTAGCTGTACCTCTACTAAGCTTGAGGGCGTAGACCTTATTGAGGGACTGGTCTTTTCCCTCTAGGTTTCAGCGAGTTTTTCTTTCTCAGGTGCCTTAGTTTACCACCCTCCCAAAGCCTCTAACTCATCCCTCAACACACTTATCAATATACTTACCCTCTTCTATTTACAATATTCCAATTTTTTAGTCTTGGGGGATTTTATTGTGCACATGTATGATTCAAACTGTAGTTTAGTAGAGCAGTTTAGAAAGGCAACGTGTGATCTTAACTTACCCCAATTGGTAGCGGGTGCCACTCATAGTGGTGGGCGTACCCTTAACTTGTTTTTTTCTAATTACCCCTCCCTCACGGTGGGTTCCCCTTTCACTAGCTTGGACAGACCATTTTCTAGTACCTTTATACATATCCTACTTCCTGACCCAATTGGGCACAACCACGATCAAAAGAATCTCTAGACCCTGGTGGAGTATCCCAAAGTTAAGCCTATCGTTTATGTTCTCTCAAATTGCGGTAGTCACCCCGGAGGGAATGGAAGTTGCAATTATTTCCTTCAATGATTCCCTCGCATAAGGTTTTGATAACCTGATCCCTTCCAAAATGTATTCCAATAAGCAAACTGCATCTTCAGCTAGCTGGTTTTCATCCAACCTTCAGGTAGAAAAACTTTAATGTAAACAACTGGACAGGAATTGGAGGAGGAACTATGACATTGAGAGCAAGCTAGCTTACAGCACTGCCCTCAACCAGTTCCAGAGAAATATTAGAAAGCCAAAATTGCTTTCTTTTCTATGCAAATTGCAGCCTCCACTAATGCTCCTACAATGTTTTTCAAAATTGTTAAAACATTTTTGCAGCCAGAGGCCCTTAAATAAAGCGTTCCTAATCCCAGTCATGGGCAGGGAATCTATCTATATTCTTCCACACTAAAGTGGAAAAAATCTGCTCCAACTTTAATAGACTGATCGATTATCCCACCCCCGAGATAATTTCCACCGCTTCTGCAGATACGTCGAGGTTGCAACTTGAGTCATTTGAACCGATCTCATTAGCTGAAACCAAGCACATAACCCTACAAATCAAATCGGGCTGGCCACTTGATCCTTTGCCCCCCTTTATACTTGCTAAGGTGGCTCCTACCATCAATCCTTAAATCAATGCCCTCTTCAACCTGTCTTCAGAATGTGGTAAAGTGCCTCTTAGTTCTTAGTTGGTAAAAGACATTGGTGGTTCCTCTTTTAAAAAAGGTTAATGCTGACCCGTGCACTTTGAGTAACTACAGGCCCATCTCTCTCCTTCCACATCTTGGAAAGATGTTAGAATCCCTGCTGAACCATCACATCACAAGGTATGTAGAACAGAACAAGAATTTACCTCACACCCAGTCTGGTTTCTGCGCTGGTTTCAGCAAGGAATTAGCCATGCCCAAATGCGCTGAATACATTAGAGGCAAACTTGACTCAGGGCAGCAAGCAGTGTTCATCTTATTAGATGTTTCCACTGCTTTTGACACTGTGTCGCACAAGATCCTTGCACAAAGGTTGGAACAGGTGGGAATTACAGACAGTGCCTTGAAATGGCTTTGCTCCTATCTAGCTGATAGAAAACAGGTGTTATTCCTTTCACCCTTCACCTCCCAGTTTAGAGCCATAAGCTGTGAGGGTCCTCAGGGATCAGCGTTAAGTCAAACCATTTTTAACATCTATCTGGCTCCTTTAGTCTCAGTTGCTCAAAGCTGGGGTATAAACACATCTCATATGCTGACGATACACAACTCATGCTAGATTTTCATCAGCTCAATGAAACTGTGGTTGGGGATTTACAGGGTTGTTATACATCCGTTGCTCAATGGATACATAACAGCTGTCTACAACTCAACTCTGACAAATTGGAAATTTTTATGTTTGGTTCCTTCTCCCCTCTTGATGCGATGAGACTTTGGTCTTGTGAGTTAGGGCCTACTTCCACTTCTTCTGCAGTGCTCAGGAATCTGGGGGTTTTGATGGGTATGCTCTATCCTTCAAACCCCAGGTTAAGGCCACTGCTGCCACCTGTTTTGGGTTGCTAAAATACATAAGGAATGTTCTAAAATATCTCCCTTTTGATACACGTAAGGGCATCGTACGTGCGCTAATCACCTCTAGGTTGGATCATTATAACGTACTTTATCTGGGTGCTCCCCAGAAAGCTTCAATGTGTGCAAAATGCCGCAAACAGGCTATTCTGAACATCCCCAAATGACACTCTATCAGACAAGGGCTGATAGAACTGCACTGGTTACCGATTAAATCAAGGATCAAATGTAAAGCTCTCATGATCACACACAGAGCATTCCATCAAAAGGCTTCCAGTTACATCCAAGACAAGCTCCAAAAATATCTTCCTGTAAGGGCACTCTGCTCTTCTAATCACAACTTATTATACATTCCTGAATTTTGCAAAGCCAGATTTGGGGCAGGTCTTTTTTCTTTTTTGCCTCCCAGTTTCTGGAATGCCCTCCCTCCCTTCCTTAGATCTATTTCTAGTGAAAGTTTGTTCAAGGCATAGCTGAAGACAATTCCGTTTGGTGAGCTGTAATTTCGGTCCTATTTGACTTATGTAAGCGCCAGGTCACTTCTTTTGAAGCAGCGGTAGCGCTCAATAAATATATTTTTATTCATTCATTCGATAGTGTCTCGCAAGTGAGAATGCATGCAACGCATGCGCTGTCACAGGCTCGACCAAAAAAGGGAGTTTGCAGACCTTGAGCCGGAAACAAAGGCCAAACAACTGTGTCTACTTTGTTTTCTGTCAAGTGTTATCAAGTGTTGTAAAATGTACAACAGATGTCTTTTGCATCTTCTTCACTTTGCATTGCATTGAATTTCCAGGTAGCTTGTGTTCCTTTATGCAATGTGTGTCCTTTGCAGGCTATGACATAATGTTGTGCGTCCATACACAATTGTTGAGACACATCATCCTCAGTATGCATAATGGCTGGCTAGCTTGCAAGATGCTCACTGTGATGCACAGGCTGCCTGGAAGAAGAAGGTAGGCTAGCAAGAGTACTTTTGCAGGTACCTTGGGATGGGAAGGCAGATCTCAACCTTCCCTATCACTAATGCTGTCCAGATTCACATGTTAAAGAAACTGATACCTTTGTACCAGCTCTCCATCGGCCATACCAAAGAGTTTGACCTTTTGTCTATATACAATACCTTACCTCCTTCTTAATTTCATCAAGAAAGCTATTGTAAGGAAGCCTAATTCTGTCATTTTGACAGAATTTCTACATTGGTTCATGCTACTTATACTTGTCTTCCCTGCTGCATTGGTGCAACACACAATCAGCATCAACCTAGGTCACTCAGCTGTCCCCAATATGTTGCCACTAGCATAATGTTTCATATTTAGGTCGAGCCTGCTAGACAGTGACTGCGCTGTTTCTTGCAAGGCATATTGTGGCTTACAACAACATAGATGGGATTGGAGCCCGCTCATTGTTTACCATTGGTTGGTGTCTTTCCTTATCACTCTCATTTGCCTGCTTCTTTTACATGCACCAGCTTCTCAATCTTGTGTTTACATACATTGAGCATGACCACTTTATGGCTACCCTCTTTCTCAGCACATTCTATTTCTTCTAATCTGATTGTAACCAGGCCTGACATACACAATCCAGAACTATGTGCAGCACCTCTAGTTTCAGATTCTTCAATTCACATTTTACGCTTTTGTGCCAGAAACAGGGCAAGTTTTGTTGTCAACAGATATGGATATTTCTATTTAGTGAAATGACGAAACACAAAGGAGTTTGAACAAACCAGTCCATTGTGACTAATACAATAAGCTAGATCAACTTTATTATGGAATTTGGCCTTGTTGTTAATTTCGTTGGCGGTAGAGATTGTAAAAATTGTGTGTGTGAATGACCATAGACTGACTGTCACTGACTCTGCTCCTCCTCACTCTGCTCCTTGGTGCTATCCCGCCCACTTTTTGGAAATCGGTGGTCTACTTGAGTGAAGGCTGCTCATTTCCATCACTGGGAACCAACCAGCCTCCCTCTTTTCCTTCTCCTTCATTTGTATTCAGTGTTGCGTCTTAAAGCAATCACACAGGGTGGGAGGGAGGTGTGTGTGGTTCTAGGAAGAGCTGTTGAATTTCTTCATGTTCATCGGTGTAATTAACAGTTCAGCACAACTGTGATGGAACTGATATATCCAGTACAAACAATGTGGCAAATAAGTCATGTTGGCTCAGTGAGGATTTCGCTGAATCACTGCAAGCAGAACACAGGCAGCGTATTTTATACTTCCACAGAAAACAACAGCTATGTTGGGTAATTGAGCTGAAATTACTCTTATCATTCTGCAAATTGGCAAGTGCTTGTAATGCTCTATTCTGAGGGTTCATCGAACGCCTGCGTCTCATCTCTAGTGCATCTGAAGAGTCCGTGAAGTGGCTATTTTATCGTGCATGGGAAATGCGTTCAGAGCGCCTTGTGCATCTTCCTCAGTGATGAATGGATTCATTTTAACACAATTTGAAATGCGAATCCACATCTCTGTCGTGATGAATAGACTGCCGAAAGTCATTACCAGCTGATGCCTACTCTGTGACCCATGCAAAAAAAGTAATGAAATGGCAGTCGCAGTCCAGTTCCCCATGGGTAGCTATCAACATTGCGCGAAACGTCATCAGAGTGGCTTGTCACCGTCAAGGAACCTGCTTAGCATCCTTTGGTAGGAAACAGTGATTCAGTCGCAATGGTGCTGTCTCTGGGTTTCATATGTTATGTCCAGCTGTGGGGAGAGCAATGGCAACAAAACTTTTTTTCATTTCTACTAGTTGCCAGTGAAATATTTAATGGCAGTTCAAAAACCAATGCATAGCATCCCTGTAGAAAATGTTGTTTATATGTCTGACCTGCGCACGTGTTCTCTACTCAGATGTCTGTAAAGGCAATGTTATTCAATTGTAAATCGGCCAAAAATAAACTTAATATTCCACTTAGATCTTGGTGGAGGGAGGCAGTAGGCAATTATAAAAGTATATGCACATTTCTGACTTCTACAATGAGGAAATCGTTCGGTTTGCAAGTTTTTTTCATTGTTTTCGTCTTTTAATGCTCCAAAAGCAGGATGGGCAAAATACAGTAAAAATAGAATGTGCAAAATGAATATACCGACAATACTTTACTAACGCAATTATTTGCTGCGAAAAATAGAGCATAAACTCTTAGGAAATTTCATCAGATGCATTCACCCCAGTTTAGGTATTTTGATGCAAAGAGTCAGGGAGGGCACAGTCAATGTCAATAAAAAATGGTACAAGCAAGAAGATGGAGGTTACCTTCTAAGGGTAGCACAGGCTCTTGTGTGGCACTGCAAAACCTTGTGCTGTGCCTTCTGATGAAGCTAAGTAGATCAATGCAATACTTTGTGTCAATTTGCTCACTCTGCTCACCACTAGCGCCTGCACAGGTCCTCAGTTAATAACCCCCAAGGGGTGCAGCTAACGTAATATAGCTGAGTGGCAGAACTTTTGTTGTTTCTGATGTTCATTCCGATGTTGCTGATGGTCATCCTTGATCCATTTAGAATGTGGGAGGTTCAAGCAATTGAATCAATAGATCTCAATATAGTTAATTTAGTAATCCTTCACTTGGCAGCACAGGAGGTTTGCAAATTAGGCCCCGAGTACAAGTTGCATAGTAAGGTGGGGTGAAAACTTCACACCCATAAAGACTGGTACCATGCAGTGACACTTCGCTAGTACTGTGCAATTACAAGTTAAATGTCACGGAATGGGGAATAACTGTGCATATCCCACTTTAACTGCCAGAATTTTGCATAGAATTCCTAATTGCAAGAGGTTAAACATACTCATTTAATACCTGCCCTGAGCAATTGGTAAATATGTGCAAGGGGCCGGGTTTAAGGTGGTTGATGGAGGGAAGGGTCTGAGGAGGCACTGAGTTTTCTGTACAGCGAGGTAACTAATTTCCCTTGCTCAACAGTAAGTTTCACATCAAGAAATTCTATCGAATAGTAACACTACCCTCCATGCCAGTAGCTTTCATCCTGAGCCGCTTAAAGCAAGTATACCCTATGAAGAACTACTTAGAGAAGAAGATTATGTATTCTGGAGGAAGGATATAAAAAGGTGGAAGAGGTAACACTCACAGTGGTAACTGCCAATGGGTAACACACACACACACCCACACACGCACACACACACATATATAAAGAGTGTGCTGGTGATTCTTGTTGCACATGGAAAGTTTTGGAGTGATCCGTCAAGTGGGGTCGAGAAAAAGGGGGGGGGTCAAAAAAAGTATATTTCATGTTAATTCCGATAGCCTATTTAGACAGGGCTAAAGCGCCCAAACCGCTGAACGGATTTACTCCAAATTTGGCAGAATTCTAGCTTTTGGTCTGCAGATTGTGTTTTTTGTTATTTTGTGCAAATCTGTTCAGTAGTTTATGAGATATTAAAGAAAATTCAAATTTGTATATTTACAATTGCGAATAATTTGCGACAAATTAGTGACAAATTGCGAATGTGCGCACCAAAAGGACTGCTGTGATTGTCTGGCTGCAACCTGAGCAGAGAGTTGCAGTCACTATTTTAGTCCATCGGAAAAGTCCTCAGGCACAAACAAAATGGCAGAAAGTGTAACAGGGGTCAGGTTGGATGTGCCCTGACCCCACGACTGATATATATGTGTATTTGAGGAACACATGATGTGTATATTATGATGATAAACAGGTTTTTTTCCACTCGCGATGTTTGTGAATTCGCCGCAACCATCACTGCAGCTCTCCCGCGTAACTTCGCAATGAATTTGCAAATATCGGCGAGAAATAAAAAAAATACATTCAGAGAGTTATTCAGACAGTAATGCATTCATTTATAGATGCACTCAGAGACTCATGCACCCACTAACACACCCACTCAGACACTCACGCACCCACTCACAGACCCACTCGAGAGACTCATGGAGCCACTCATCGCCCCACTCTGATACCTACGCACTCAGTCACAGATGCACTCATCCACTCACACTCCTACTCAGAGACCCATGCACCCACTCACAGACTCACAGACACTTATGCACCCACTCACAGACCCACTCAGAGACTCACACACCTACTCACACTCCTACCCAGAGACCCAGGCACCCACTCATACTCCCACTCAGAGACCCATGCACCCACTCACAGATCCACTCAGACACTCATGCACCCACTCACAGACCCACTCAGACTCTCACTCACCCACTAACAGACCCACTCAGAGACTAACACACACCCACTCACACTCCCACCCAGAGAAAAATGTACCCACTCATACTCCCACTCAGAGACCCATGCACCCACTCACAGATCCACTCAGACACTCATGCACCCACTCAGAGATCCACACAGACTCTCACTCACCCATTCACAAACCCACTGAGAGACTTATGTACTCAGTCACAGACCCATTTAGAAACTCATACACCCACTCACAGACACACTCAGACACTCATGCACTCAGTCACAGATCTACCCAGACACTCATGCACCCACTCAGAGATACACTCAGACACTGACTCATCCACTCACAGGTTTACTGAGAGACTTATGCACCCACTCACAGACCCACTTAGAGACTCATGCACCCACTCACACCCACACTCTGAGATCCACCCACCCATTCACTGACACACTCAGACACCCATGGACCCACTCACAGACCCACTCAGACTCTCACTCTGCCACTAACAGACCCACTCAGAGACTCATGCACTCAGTCACAGACCTACTCAGATACTCACACACCCACTTACAGACCCACTCAGACACTTATGCACCCAGTCACAGACCCACCCAGACACTCATGGACCAACTCAGAGATCCACTCAGACACTGATGCACCCTCTCACAGACCCACTGAAAGACTTATGCACCCATTCACAGACTCACTTAGCGACGCATGTGCCTACCCACAAACCCACTCAGCGACTCATGCATCCACTCAGAGACCTACTTAGAGACGCACTCACCCATTTACAGACCCACTCAGAGACTAGTACATCCACTTACATTCCCAGTCAGACACTCATATGCCCACTCACAGACACAGACACTCATGCACTCACTCACAGACCCACTCAGACACTCATGCACCCACTCACAGACCTACTAAGGGACTGATGCACTCACTCACAGACCCACTTACAGACTCATGCATCTACTTACAGACCCACTCAGACACTCATGTACCCACTCACAAACCTACTCAGACACTTATGCACCCACTCACAGACCCAGTCAGACACTCATGCACCCACTCATAGACCCACTCAGAGACTCATGCACCCACTCACAGACCCACTAAGAGAATAATACATCCACTCATATTCACACTAAGAGACTCATGCAGCCAGTCACAGACCCACTCAGATACTCATGCACCTACTCACAGATCCACTCAGAGACTCACACACCCACTCATAAACCCACTCAGACACTTATGCAGCCATTCACTGACCCACTGAGAGACTCATGCATTGTCACAGAACTACTCAGACTCTCATCCATCCACTCATAGACCCACTCAGACACTTTTGCATCCAGTCACAGACCTACTCAGAGACTCATTCACCCACTCACAGACCCACTCAGAGACTCATGCACCCACTTACAGACCCACTCAGAGGCTCATACATCCGCTCACAATCCCACCCACTCAGACTCATGCAGCCAGTCACAGACCCACTCAGACACTCATGCACCTACTCACAGTCCCTTTGAGAGACTCTCACACCCACTCAGAGACCCACTCAGACTCTCATGCACCTATTCACAGCCCCACTCAGAGTCTCACACACCCACTCATAGACCTACTCAGCCACTTATGCAGCCACTCACTGACCCATTGAGAGACTCATTCACCCACTCATGGAACCACTCAAACACTCATCCACCCACTCACAGATGCACTCAGAGACTCATTCAGCCACTCACTGACCCACTCAGACACTCATGCACCCACTCACAGACCCACTCAGAGACTCATGTATTCACTCACAGATGCACTCAGAGGCTCATGTACCTACTCACAGACCCTCTGAGACACTCAAGTACCCAGTGACAAAATCACTGAGAGGCTCATACACCCACTCACATTCTCAGTCACATACTCAGACACGTTCTCATAGACCCAGTCAAACTCTCACACAGCCTCTGACAGAGCTCCTGAGACAGTTATGCACCCACTGATACACCCACTCAAACTCTCATACATGCACTCACAGAGACGCTCAGACTCATACATGTTTTTATAGAGTTATTTGGATAGTGATGTTCCTATTGTAATGCACAGAATCACTTATTTAGTTATGAATTTTGAATGTGAATAGAATACAGCTTCATTAATCTAATGGCGTGTCAACGTGGTACCAACGAGTATTGGTATCGTCATCATGGTGAGCTGAAATGCATATTGCGAAACCTAGGAGCACCTACTTGATTTCTAACACTCAGTTGTGCTGAATATGCGTGGCATGACCTGCTGGAATTCCTGTGAGAAACAAATTCAAACATAAAAGATATCAATCTGAAGACAGCAGGAGAACTTTACTCATTGGACCCTGCAAATATTTGCAGATATTTCAACCACAGGTTTAAAGGCATTATGTCATTTACCTGCAACAAAACTAATCTTCCACTTTGTGAAGTAACTGATTTCTTTTGGCGCAAAGAGTACCTAGCAAGACGTGCTCCTCATATTCCCATGCTGTTATGGGTAAAAGACACTGATGAGTCTGTCTTGTCTTTCATGCAACAATATGTGACATGCGCCATCCCAAAATATGGTTCTGACAAGAGCTTGAGACAAGTTCTACAGTTTCAAAGTCATAGATGTGGAAAGTGCTGTCATTGTAGATACAGATGCAAAGGAAAATTTTACATAGGATGTTTGGATTCGCATGACCTGTCATCTCAGAAGGAAGAGTGAACAGCTTTTTTTTTGCAGTCAGACATACACTGACACAGAAATCACCAAAAAATACATACAACCTCAGAACAGAGGCTTCCAAGTATATCAATGACTACAACCATGTGATTCTGAAGATGTGGAATGCAAATATGGATTTACAATTTGTTGCAGACAACTCCATTGCTGTTGCTCGCTATGTAACTTCTTATATAACAAAATCAGAGAAGACAGAGATGGAAGAATTGTGGGAGAAGATTTCTGCAGAAAAGAGTCTTACCAAACAATTGTACAGTTTCAGTTTAAAAATGCTTTCCCACAGAGAAATAGGATCCTTGGACAGGTTGAGCTTGGTTAGTTTGTTCTCTAAGTCAAGAGGAATTGTGTGGGTAAGCCTTTCAAGCAGTCGAAATAGAGTATTAAAGTCTTTCCCAGAAATACAGTAACTTTTAGAATTTGATCCCGAAAGTAGGGACATTCTGAAAACTAACATGCTGGATACATAATACTCAGGAAGGAGTTCTCACCTTCAAAACATGTGTCTCTATGAAATACTTCAGCATTATACATATAGAAGTAATCTAACTGAAAACATAGAAGAAGGAAATATGCAGTACTTGGATATTACAATTGTTTGCTGAGACACAACAAAGGGAGTCTATTTAACCATGCAAAGCTTAGTTGCCAAACCCCAGAGAGAAAAGAGTTTTTCTACTTGGCATTTTTGCAGTTGTTCAAGCCACGGCGTGCTGAATTAGATTTACTTGGACACTATGACTGTTACAAAGACTCTTTCAACACTGTGAAAGACAGCATTGAGTGTTCATTCTTTTCAACCTACTTGCAAATGTTGAAAAATGAAATAGAACAGGAAGAAACCATTACTGCTGAGATAGCCAAGGAGAGTTCACAAAGTAGCCAAAGTTCTGCACCACCAAGCCAAGAGCCTCTTAGAGAACCAATTATTCAAAAATAAGCAGCTATAGCTATGAATGGGGTGGAGGTTGCAATGCAGCAAGCAAGAGAGGAAACTGTGGAATTTGAACCCTTAGTAGAACAACTGAACAATGCACAAAGAGAAATTTACAATTAAGTTAAAGATGAAATAGATGTTCTTCATACAAACCAATATTACTATAAATCGGTGGTCAAGCTGGCACTGGAAAAAGCTTCCTAATTAAAGTTCTCAATGGTTATCTACAGAAGACTACAGAATCAAATTTGTCATGTGTAGGAACAGCACCAGCAGGATTAGCTGCACATAAATTAAAGGTATTAATTTACTTCGCCTAGTAATGCTACCCATTGAACATGACAATAAACTGGAATACTAGAAATTATCTGGTGAAGCTTGCCATCAGTTATCAAGAGTATTGAAGAAACTGAAGCTTTTAATCATTGATGTGGTCAGTATGGTATCTATCATAATGCTTGCTTTCATACACTTAATAATGCAGCAGAGTTTAAGAACAAACTACGATGTTCTCTTAGGAGGAAAGCATTTGATTGTATTTGGTGACCTACTGCAACTTACCCCTATAAAAGGACAACCTATTTTTAAAACACTTGTCAAAAATGACACAAGAAGTTCTCTGGGGAGTATTTGCAATGTAAATATTTGCTTACCCCTTGAAATCAAGGAGCTAGTAAAAAATATGTGTCAATAGGAGTTCTAACAAATGATGGAAAACGTGCTTTAGAAAGTCGACTCCTCAAGAAACTATTTCCATCTAACATTACAAGAGCAGAACTAATGTACAATTGAAAAACAGAAATCCATTGTCTGCTTAATGCCTACACTGAAAGGGTGCTCCAAATTCAACGAACAATTACTAAAACTGGAGAAAGAAGAGATTTCCGAAATTACAGCTGTCGATAAACCTGAACATCAAGGAGTAACCATACTGCTAACAGAAAAACTACAAGCAAAATTGGATACATTGGAGAAGTCTGTATCCAGGACCACAAGATTAGGAAAGCATTTATGCATGTGCAAGAACAGTCAAGAAATTTTTTGATGCAATTTAAATGTTGAAGAAGGGCTGGTAAATGATCAATGGTTAAAGTTATTGATTTCATTAATTTTCTGAATAGAGATCAGGTTGAATACTTGACAATAAAATTTGATCAGGTTGATGACGTGAGGAAGAATGGCCAATGTGTTGTATGTTTTTTGCTAGTGAAAGACTTATATGTGTGGGGCCAATAGTTTCCACGCTCTCTAGCGTATGCTGGTACTCTCCATAAATCACATGGTTTAAGTGTAGATGCAGCTTTTGTTAATATTGGAAGTACTGTATTTAAAGAAGGAATGTCATATGTAGCATTGTCACAAGTTAGAACATTGCCAGGTTTGTTTTTGATTGATTTTGATAATGAGAAAGTTAGTGTCAATGCAAGTTGTCTAAGAGAATATAATTGGTTAAGAATTGTATATGCCCCTCATTTAGGCCAATACCCTGTTTATGAGAAATGGATAATCTGTCCAGAGCAGAAGATTACAAACGAGTGTAAAGATGCTGAAGAAAAGAAAGGACACAAGGACAATCTAGAAGCTGTTAAGAAGAGAAAACTGGAAAATGACAGAGATATTGTATGTTACCAGTTGGAAAACGGTTCAGGTGTCAACTGCTATGCAAATGTTGTTTCACTTACCACATCAAGTGAACCAAATTAAAAAAAAACAGATAAGAGATTGTGTTGTGCACTGAATTACTTGTTCCAACATTTACTGACTGACAGAACTGTGATACATTCTGCTTCAGGTATTCGAGATCAGTGGATCAGTAATGTTTACTCTCAACAGTCAACAAGATGCACAAGAATTTATTATGGTTATGTTTGGAGTTTTAGAAGAAGAAGATGTAAATATTTATGGTTTATTCGAACTGAGTTACACATGGAACGATGACTGTGAAGATTGTGATTATTCATCTACCACTCAAATAAATTCTGAGTGTTTGCTCTATTTAACATTACCATATTCCAAAACTGTGCATTTTGACCAATTGTTGAAGAAGGTTAACCAAACTATGACCTGCCCAAACTGCAGATCAGATGGTATGTCTACATTAATCCTAACATCAATTGGAAAATACCTTATAGTAATGCTACAATGATGCAGACCAGATGGTTCCCAATTGGAAACTCAAATTGGAGATGTCAAAGCTAAACAAATATCTATTTCAGGAAGAACATTTGCTACTTTGGCTATCATCTTTCACAAAGGAATTAATACAACCTCTCAACACTACACTGTCTATTTAAAGAGTGAAACTGGATGGATGTAATGTAATGACATAAACCTAAAATTCAAACCAAAACTTCCTTTCAAGTTACCGAACTCTTATCTTTTCTTTCTTCAACCAAAGTTCTAAGGAGGAAATCTGGATTAAAAAAAAGTGGTATACGGTGTTTCTTGTACATGGTCCATTAGTCTTTTAGACATTATTCGGCCTATTGGGGGTAATGTCTTTAAAAACTTCTTCAGAATGCAACAGTCCTTTTATCTTTCACAAAGGAGTTAATACTACATCTAAATACTACACTATCTAATTGAAGTCTGAAACTGAATGGACATAATCCAATTACATCAGCCTTAATTTGAAAGCAAAAACTGCTTTTCTAACTAAAAAATGACCCCTTTTGTTTCATCAACCAAACTTCTATGTACTATTTTTACAAAAAACGAGTATGGAATTTTGTCTACATGGATCATCAGCCTTTTAAACATCATTTGGCCTACCAGGGGTGGTGTTTTCAAAAGGATCGCCAACATTGAAGAGTGGTTCATATTTATTTGTAATATTGTACCAAATATAATAATTAAAAAAATATTTTTAACATAGGTTTGTTTAGATTACTGTAGTAACACCAGAAAAAGCAACTGATTAATGAATTGTAGTGAGTGCAATGCATAGTGTCACTTATTTGTAGTGATCTACTGTGCAGCTTTGAAGTTTTTTTTACAATCCATTGATTGTTTTTTCCTCACTGTTCGAGGATGAAGCTTCATACAGACCACCGTGTATGGTGAAGAAGTATGAAAGCTGAGAACAGTAAAAAAGGGAAATTAAAATGCTTTAATGTGAGATACTATTACAGCATAAGAAATCTCTTTTTTTTAATTTTATTGAGCAGAGCATTGGGTACATAAAATAGACATCATTCTTAAGAGTCATCATAAAAAAACCATTTAGTAGAAAAAATACAATAGCTTCTTCTTTCAAGATAAAATTTAAGAAAGGATATGACAATAACAACTATTAATTTCATCAACCCGAGATAAAAAAATGTGCAAGTCATCTAATAACGTACAGCAGCAAAAAAAAGTGCAAGTGCTTTTCAAGTGCAATAATCAAGAAAAAGTGCTAATGCATTATATCACCAAAAGCTGCTAACTCTTCCACATCAATATCCATATCTATTGTCCCTCCTTTGACTTTTCTAAGTCACAAATAAACTTCCAATTTTTATCAAATTTCCTATTAGCTCCCACCCGTCTAGCGTAAGCTTCTTCGAATTTTTGGGTCCTTTTCATTTTATAAAACCACTTCAAATAAGACGGAGCTTCTCTAGATTTCCAATTCTGAAGAATTAGGGAGCGGGCTACAGTACAAGAAATAAATATGGAAAAAATATCGGCCTCTGTTAACCTCGTTCTGTCATTACAAACTCCAAACAAAACAACCTCAGCCTCGAGCGGAACTCTCTTCCCAATTGCATGCTCGATATCTGCAAAAATTCTTTCCCAAAAGGATCTCAACCGTGGGCATGCAAAGAAAATATGGCCCCATCCACCTTCCCCGTCCGCCTGACAGCGAAAACACTTATTTTTGACTTCTGGAAATCTTTTTTGTAAGGCTGCCGGAGTAAAATAGGAAAGCCAACGTGATAAGAAGGCCATCCTTTTGAAATTCGCTGCACGCAGAGATTTGCTTCCTAGGTGGCATAGGATTTCCCAATCCTTATGTGAGAAAGTGCATTCTGTCTCACGGGTTATATTGGCCAAATGGTTCTCAATCAAGGATACTTGGCCCTGATGATGTAGTAACCGGTACCAGTTTCCTACACCGCTGACTTTGGCCACATAGAGAGCTACCACAAGTTGATTAGGGGCATTAAAAATGCCACTAATAGTTTTTAAAAAATGAACCACTTGTAGATATTCAAAATAGGCAGGTCTCCTAGAGCTCTGGGCTCTTGTCATAATCTCTTGCCAGGAGATCACCCTGTTTTGAATAATAAAATGTCTTAACTCACATAGTCCACAACTTTCCCAACTGCTGATATTACTTGCTCGCAGTGGGAGGCCGAGACTAGTACATTATCTCAATCTTAAGTATTGCAGACCCGATGAGCCCGTCTTTCTAAAGAAAGACAGAAGTCTAGAAGAATAATCCTTTATAGTTTTGTATTTGGTTCTCTTTGGAAGTTTGGAGGTTTTTAAAAACACTCAAGTTGTTGTACCACATTCCTGCGTCATTTTATCTAAAAAGAAACTATCTCTAGTACACTTTGATCCAATCAAACTAGACACTAAGGGCCTGATTCTGATGCGGTTAGGAAAGCATTCCCACCTAGGGCCTGATTCTGATGCGGTTAGGAAGGCCTCCTAACGGCATTTGCTCCTTCCAAATCGGATCGGGAACGTGTCTTCCCGACCGAGGGCCCAATTATGATGCGGTTAGGAACATATGCTCCCATTGAAGTCAATGGGAGTCCAACCAAATCGTATCTGGAAGCATCCAGATCCATCGTACTCCGCCGGTTGGACTCTCCCGATCTGAGTGGGTCGGAAACCATTTCCCAACCGATTCGGTCGGGAAGCTTTTCCAACCCGCATCAGAATCGGGCCCTAAATCTAAAAATGCTGCCTCGTAGTACATTCTTAGATGGGGCAAAGCTAGGCCCCCTTGGACAGTAGATAGTTGTACCACGGTCAGCTTAACCCTTGAAACTTTCTTTCCCCAAATTAATTCTCTAAACAAAGTTTCTATTTCTCTAAAAAAGACAAATTTATCTTGATTGGGACATTAATAAAAAGAAATGTAAGCAAGGGGAGTATGGACATTTTGATTAAAGAAACTCTACCCACCAACGATAGGGGTAGTAAAAGCCATTGTTCCAAAAGCCTCTTAATTTTCTCTTTCGTTCTTAAATAATTCAACTTGTATAACTGTTGATACTGACTAGACACGAAAATCCCCAAATATCTGATGGGGTCAGACTGATTTGCATATGGCCATGTCTGAACTGGGGTGGTGGAGTGAGCTAAAGAATGATGATGGATTAAACCCAGATCAGTTGACTGGGGGTGAGTGTTTGATTGGCTCAAACGTTCCGTCCATCATCCCCTTTTGTATCGCTTTGTTCGCCCTAAGTTGGCGGGGGTATGCCCAGACGTGGGTCCCTTGCTCACTTTGCCACTGGATTCAAGCAAGCCTGGCTGATGACGGCTGGAATGCCAGAAACCGGTCCTAGGATGCTTGTTTCCGGTCCAGGGAAGACATGGCTTGGCAGTTCGGGCTGGACTGTTCCCATGAGGCACAGGGTCAGACTGATTTGCATATGGCCATGTCTGAACTGGGGTGGTGGAGTGAGCTAAAGAATGATGATGGATTAAACCCAGATCAGTTGACTGGGGGTGAGTGTTTGATTGGCTCAAACGTTCCGTCCATCATCCCCTTTTGTATCGCTTTGTTCGCCCTAAGTTGGCGGGGGTATGCCCAGACGTGGGTCCCTTGCTCACTTTGCCACTGGATTCAAGCAAGCCTGGCTGATGACGGCTGGAATGCCAGAAACCGGTCCTAGGATGCTTGTTTCCGGTCCAGGGAAGACATGGCTTGGCAGTTCGGGCTGGACTGTTCCCATGAGGCACAGGGTCAGACTGATTTGCATATGGCCATGTCTGAACTGGGGTGGTGGAGTGAGCTAAAGAATGATGATGGATTAAACCCAGATCAGTTGACTGGGGGTGAGTGTTTGATTGGCTCAAACGTTCCGTCCATCATCCCCTTTTGTATCGCTTTGTTCGCCCTAAGTTGGCGGGGTATGCCCAGACGTGGGTCCCTTGCTCACTTTGCCACTGGATTCAAGCAAGCCTGGCTGATGACGGCTGGAATGCCAGAAACCGGTCCTAGGATGCTTGTTTCCGGTCCAGGGAAGACATGGCTTGGCAGTTCGGGCTGGACTGTTCCCATGAGGCACAGGGTCAGACTGATTTGCATATGGCCATGTCTGAACTGGGGTGGTGGAGTGAGCTAAAGAATGATGATGGATTAAACCCAGATCAGTTGACTGGGGGTGAGTGTTTGATTGGCTCAAACGTTCCGTCCATCATCCCCCCTTTTGTATCACATCAATGGGTCTGACTTAGCGGCTTGTGCCCTCAAGCAAGATGGAAGGAAATTTAAATCGATATTGAGGGCAAGAACTTCCGTTTTGTTGGAATTTATTTTATAGCCACCAATTAGCTCGAAATTCCTAAATTCCCTTAAAACCCCTTCGAGATTATCTTTATCAGGCATCAAATATAAAATAATGTCGTCCGCAAAAAGTTTTAACTTAGTCATACCAGAAATAGGGGGTGAAATAGCAGCATTGTTTCGTATTTTGATTACCACTGGCTCTATAAAAAAAGTAAAAAGCAGAGGCGAGCGGACAACCCTGTCTTGTCCCACGGTTGATTTTTATAGTTCCTACTCGTTTCGAATTTATAACTATAAGAGCCGTGGCTCACTGGTATAAATTGCGTAGCATGTTAACGACCAGAGAGGGAAAGCCATATAAACCGAGGGCAAAAAACAGGGTTTTCCAATTTACTAAGTCGAAAGCTTTCTCAGCATCGACCATAATAATACATGCCGGAGTAAAGTTGGTATTAAAATAGTCCAAGGCATGTATTAAAAATTCAGTATTGGCCGTCATTGATCTACCTGCTATGAAGCCGGTCTGATCTCTGTGGATTATCTCTTGGGCGGCCAATAAAAAACGCTCTGCCCATACTTTCATCAAAATCTTATAATCTGAATTTAAAAGACTAATGGGCCTGTATGAATTGACATCTATAGGATTTGTATCTTTTTTAACAAAGGACACAATTATCGCTTCTTTAAATGATGCGGGAACCAAACCACCCTGTTTAATATGATTAAATAGTTTTTTCAAGGGGTGATTACTTCCCCCGAAAAAACTTTATAAAATCGATAGGGAAGCCATCCTGCCCACACGCTTTTGCCCCGGCAGTTGCTTTGATGGATGCTAAAATCTCGGCAGATTCCACATCAAATCCTAATTGGCTGATCCGATTTTCTGAAATTTTTGGAATATTCACATTTGCAAAATAATCCTGGATCTGCTCCTCCGCCACTGGATATTCTGTAGAATATAGCTGGTGAAAATGTTCTAGAAAGATCTGGGGGATCTCGTCACTATTGACTACTTCACGACCAGTCTGGGGGTCGAGCACTTTCGATATTATTGCGGCTTCTTGTTTATTTCTTGTTGAATTAGCCAGACGTTTACCGACTAACTGGCTTTCTTCGTACACCCTTTGTTGGTACATTTGAGAGCTGCAGATCTCCTCTAGGACAAAAAAATCCCTCAGGGCTGTTCTAGCCTGGTCTAATCGATTAGGGAGCAACTGGAGCTGTAGAGCGTACTCTTTTTCGACCGCAGTTTGTAATGCGGCTATTTTATTCCTCCGAGCATTTGACTTGGCGGCCGTAAAGGTGATTATTTGGCCGCGGGCTGCCGCCTTAAACCCGCCCCATATAGAGAAAGGCTCTGCGGTATTCTCATTAATCATAAAATACTCGGAGATCCACTCTCTAAAGCTTTTTACCCAATCCTGGTCTTGGAGGAGGAGGCGGTCCAGCTGCCACCTGGGCCGCTCTCTACTCCCTCCCCCAAGTATCAATTCAAGCCCAACATATGAATGGTCGGAGAAAGGATTACATCCTATTCCTGTTTCCAAAACCTGAAAAGATCTGGATATAAGAAAAAAATCAATTCGAGATACTGTTTGAAAACGATGTGAATAACAGGTATAAAATTCTTTGTCAAGATTAATATCTCACCAGGGAACTACCAGTTGATATTCTTGTCTAATAGCCTCCACTATTTTTTTGGTATTTGGTTTCAGTTGTTTTTTATTTTTGGTAGAAGTATCCTTTCTTAGATCCTGTATAAAGTTAAAATCACCTCCTATAATGAGCTGTCCCGGTGCTCCTATCAGAAGCTCGTTGATTTGGACCAGGGCTGAGATGTCATCCGGAACCGGGCCATAATAATTTATAAAATTCACAATCCTACCCTGTAACCTTGTTGTCACCCATATCCATCTCCCTTGAGGGTCCCTATGTACTTGTAAAAACTCCCAGGGAAGTTTTCTAGAAATATAAATAGCAACTCCTCTCATAGCGAGGCCTGCAGATGCAAAAAAAACGTTGGAGATTTCTCTGGGTAAAAATAACTTGGGGGAATTAGATTTTAAATGTGTCTCCTGAAGAAATAAGACTTGAGGGTTGAATGATATCAACCATCTAATGAGAGCGCCGTACTTTCTTTTGTTTAAAATACCATTAGTGTTGACTGATAGGACCTTACATCTACTAGTTTCCATAAATAATTCTATCTATCGTATAAACTCCTAAGAAATTTTGCGTCTTGACTGTACCTTCTGCTCTAACTCTTTTTCCTGCAAGAAACCCTTTACCAACCCCCCCTTCCCTCCCCAAAGAAACGCCCACCCAACGAAATGTGGAAGAACCCCCATTGACCACGCTAACCACATTTCGCCCCTCCCATCTAACCTCCTGGGTGTCATGGAATTACACCCTGGATGACCCCGCTTACCCCAGAACCCCCAGCAAAAGAAAAAAAAAAAAACAAGATAGGCAAAAATTGACTAACAAAAAAGCGCACCAGCACCTATGATTAGGAAAGCCCCCCTTTTTTTCCCTCTTCTTCCTTTAGTTACCATATAGCGTATCAACTAATTAAGCCATTCCTTTAAACTCACGATCCTTGCGAAATCTCTTTCAACAATGCCTGCGCTTCTTCCAAATCTGAAAACATAAAAAACTTCCCTTTAACTAATACCCGCAGCTTTGATTGTTGGGCAATCGAAGCTTGGGCACCATGCGCTTTAAACAAATGAAGAATCCTAACAAATTCTTTTCTTCTACGTGCGGCAGCAGCAGTCATGTCTGAGAAAATACGACACTTTGTAGTTTCATTTACTGGAAACTGCTTCTGTTGAATCGCCTTTGTCAGGATTCTCTCTTTGATACGGAAGTCTGCAAAGTTCAGCAGGATTGTTCGGGGCATAGTTGAGTTGGGGAAGGGGTTGGCTGGTACTCGATGCGCCCTAGTAATAGTCAGATCCCCTTCAAATTCCGTAAGAACATTCTGCTTAATAAAAGAATTGACCCATTGTAAGGTTTGGGAGCCTTCCATACCCTCCGGAACACCGACTATTCAGAGGTTTGACCTCCGAGAGTGGTTTTCAAGGTCCTCCAATTTGTGCTCCAAATAGCTTTTGTTTTTTACTGCCTCTTTCGTCTCCCCAATCACCATATTCATTTGATCCTCAAGTACTGAGATTCTGGCTTCAGCCTCCTGGAGTTTAATAGGGAAGCAGGTCATTACTTCCTCAATTTTCCCTAGCCATGAATGTAAAGCGGCAATTTCCAGTTTTTTAGTTTTTTTCATTTCTCGCACTTCATCCAATATAAGATTGAGCAAGTCTCTAATGTCTAGTTGGCAAGTCCCTGATGGCTCTGAGCTTTGACTCAGATTACTCTGTGCCTCCATGATATCCGGGTTCAGGTTTCCAGCCCTAGTATCTCCCTGGTCCTGCCAATCCTGAGATAATAGTTGACTCGGCAGCGGCAATTGAGATTGAGGCTGAGATTGGGGTTGTGATGGCGTCGAATGTATAGAGACATTTTTCGGGGACTTGCTGCCTTCTTTTGGACCCACAAGTGTCTTTGAGTAAGTTATTTTAGGGGGGGACATTCCTACTGGACTTGATTGAATTGGCGGAGTTGGCGAGACCGCCTGTGCTTGACTATCCTCTGGTGACATGGACGAGGCTGGCGCAGCTGGTAAATCTTTTGTTTTTATGATTGAACTTGGAGAAGGGGGTTGAAGAGTTGCTTTTTTTTGGAACAAAGGAAATTCTTTAGCGCCTTTTAATCCCTTTTTGAGGCTGTCCAGTACTAGACTTTCCTGATGTAATTTGCTCGACAAAGACGAGGAAGGTGCTATTTCTTTTGAGTCTACAGTCACATTAGTCTGATCTGGCACCTGTACCTCGCGCTCAGGAGAGGCGGTTGGGGGCAATTCCTCTTCTAAGCTCTCGAGAGAACTATCAAGTCCATAAGAATCTATGGCATTTTCCTTATTGATCAATCTTGCTGTTTCTCTCGCCTGGGCTAAGCGTGTTTTGGCCTTTAGACGAGCCGCAGAGTCGACTTTTGCAACCATGTTGACTTGCTTCAAGGTTTTGCCCATTTTTCCCCCTTTTTCTTTTTCCTTTCCCCCTTTTTTTTCCTTTCTGACCTTATTTCTCCTTCTAACCTCTCTTTGTTGTCTGGGTCGCCCCTTAATTTCCCCGTACCTGAAATTGTCAAATCTTCAAGGGGGGAAACCCCTTCCAACCAAAGCACTGTCCCACCGCTATACTCCTGTTCGACTGGAGAGAAATCCGTGCTCCGTGACACTGCCGCTGCTAGCCTCCCAAGCCCTCGTCCTCCTGCAGCTGCAGCTCTTCGGCTCTTCAGCGTGCTCCGTATTGGCAACAGAACGGCCGTTCAGGAATCCCTTCCCTGCGGGTCAAAGAGGCGGCGGCCACCGCCTTCAGTGCACTTCACGCTAAATTGAAGGAGTCGGCACCATTAACCGGCGATGAGTAGCCGGGAAACACCCACATCCGCGCGGATCGGCTAGTCGGTTTCAGAGCGACCTGCAGAGCAGCCTGCACGCCAGCACACCAGCCAGGTACAATTTCGCCATTGCTGGGGGGCGGAGCAGCGCGATCACCTGTGGCTACTCGGAGGCGTGGTTCTCCATAGCCACAGCATAAGAAATCTCAACGGTTTTGTATATAATATCAACATTTTCATTGTAGAAATTAAAAGTTAATTGAGTAATCCTGTAAAATGTAATACTAACTTATATTTATGTTTCTTTCCTTAATATACAGATGAATGGCAAAATCTATTGGGGTAATGTAATCCCCTAATTAATTCTTTCTGTGTTGTTCAAGAAACGTACATTGTCAAGGCACACATGAGACTGAGAGTGATACAGCTACTGCGACATCCAGACAGACACCAACACAGCCATTCACACACCCACTCACACACTGGCACATGCACTCACACAGCTACCTATTCACCCATACAGCCACTCAAGCACCCTCTCACTTATCCATAGAGCCAATGACACACCAATTCACTCACCCTTACAGTCAGTCATACACCCACTCACACACACATGCAGTCACTTACACACCCCGTCACTCACCCATACAGCCACTGATACGCCCACTCAGTCACCCATACACCACTGATGCACTCACTCACCCATACAGTCACTGACACATCCATTTACTCACTCATACTCTACTTATGCACCCTCTCGCTCCAGGATAGCAAATATGTTGTCATTGATGTCAACTAATATGTCAAATATGGGTCCCTGTTGTGCCAACATGACCCGAATGCTGCCAAGAATGTCCTCAATTTGTCATGGATAGGCCTCTATTATTGTAGTGACAGTCAAAATGTCACCATGAATGCCCACAGAATGTCAACAATGGGCCACTAGTTTACAGTCGCGGCCGGCATGACTTGCGGTTGGGGGGTGGGGGTGGTCGCGCCCGGGGGGGTTAATTTAACAATAAAATAAACTTACCTTCCCGGGTCCCGCGTTGTCTCACCTGACCTGCTCTCCTGCTGTCCTGCCTCTGGCAGGAACAGGAAGCAGGCAGGCAACCTCCCTCCCCTCAGCCAATCACAACACTGCAATGGCAGCGTTGTGATTGGTCAGGATGCCCACTAGCCAGGCGCCTATGGGGAGGCCATTTTCCCCATGTAAGCTGCAAGTCAGCCTACATGGAGAAAGGGCAGAGAGCGAATGACTGGTTATCACCCTCAGCAGTCGGCAAGCCACTCCTCCCCTGCCCTAGAGCAGACCCGCTCTCCCGCCCCCCCAACCAAGCCCTTCTGCTTTCTCGCAGTGCGAGAAGCAGAAACATAAAATGGTAGTTTTACCATTTTATGTTTCTGCCTCTCGCGCTGCGAGAAAGCAGGGGGTGATGCTCCTCCGCCCTAGTGGAGGAGCCGCCCCTGCTATTATAGCAGGGATAGCATTAAATATTACAAGCAATACAACAGTATGTCACGAGTGGGCACAATCAAGCCAGGTATAGGCAGATATCACAAAAAAGACCCACATTATGTCAAGGATGGTTTACTAAAATCCTAGGTATAAACACAAGGTTACAGAGAATGCCAAATTATGTCATGGATGGGCCTTGATTAAGTCACATAAAGATGAATGACACCAACAATAGTTCATGGACAGAGTCTATAAAACCCCAAATTCACCTAAATCTCATGGGTAAACAAAAGCACATGCAAAGTTCTCACTAATACAAGGAAGTAAGATATCTACTCCAGGACCCCTATGCGCAGTTCATTGGCACACTAATAAGGTAGAGATGTTGATCTTGGGTAGACCCATAGGATTTCTTGGAAGTGGATAGCACCTCAAGCCCATAAGATCCCTGAGGGGTGGAGGAAAGTAGCTCTTGGGTACAGCCCATAAGATCTGCCAGAGGTGGGTGACTTTGACACAGCACCTAAGATCTGTAAGGGAAGGATAGTCATTGAAAAGCATGGGTGATGCACATGATACTTGATGATACTGCACATTGCTTGCTGCACAAGACTGCATTTCAAGCTGCCAAGTGTGGTGGACCTCAATGTCCTGAGCAGGAAACATGCTTAAAAGTGGTTTGCTTTATAGGGGATGCTGGAAGAAGGAGAGTTTTATCGAGAATGCTGGAAAGAGGTTAAGTTTATCAGGTATTTTGAAAAGAAGAATGGTTTGTCCAGGATGCTGGAAGGAGGTCTGTTTAATAGGTATGCTGGAAGGTGGAGTGGTTTATAGAGAAGGCTAGAAGGAGACATTATTGCTTCCAATTACAGATCCTAGTTCATGTACACATTAAGAATGCACCATACCCACACCTGTGCTTTTCTTTATGACCCTCTATCAGAAGATTGTTCTTAAGGAGTTGAGATAAGAGTAGATAACATAAATAGACATCTAGGCCAAAAGATTATAAAACAATCTGTTAGGGGGCCAATGCAGGAGAATATGTTTCCTTATCCAGTGGCTTTACATTTTAAAGGAGGGATGGCAAGGTAATACAATAAATGTTAGACAACATTCAGAGAGGTGTAACCAGAAGAAAATGCAATGTGTCATTTAAAGTTTGTAGTAGCAGTGTTGCAGCTGTAAATTGGCAGAGTTCCCACTCCTTCAAACTGATGGCTTCCCTGTCCTGATTAGAGGTGAGGGGGAACCACTGACTGCATCAGTGGAGCCTGCACTGACTACGCTAGTGCACGACTGTATAGAGTGGTCTGTGTGCCATATAGCCACTGCTGTCAATGCATTGGCAGGACCATCCTAAAGAAGTTGGGAGACAGAATGCACATTCAGATATATTTAAATATTACAGACTGCTTAATTCATTTAGCCTCTTTCCAAAACATTAGTCACTAAAGTGGTACAGCGACTTTTTATTTTGCAGGTTAAGGTTCAAATATCGAAAAGGGACACTCTTGGATGAAAACAAACTTTTGCAAGAACCAATGCAACAGCACTACTTGAAAAACAATTTCTCAGTGCACATTAAACTGAAATTCCTCTCTGACTGGGAAATTATCCAACAAAGGATCTTATTCCTCAGTGGAAACAAACATGGACCTCAGAGTCTTATAGGCTATGTGGATAAAAGGAGGAAACAATGACTAATATTTTGTGTTTGTGTCCCATTTTGACACTAGTGCGAAGGAAACTTTTAAGAAATCATTTTAAATCACTACATATACAAACTTGCAGACAAACCATCATTTGGTGTTTGAATGGTACTCACCCAATTAAACTGCAATATGGTCAAATCCATGGATTATGTAGCTCAAGCATTGGAGACTCAAAAAAGGCCTTAGCCGCAGCCAGAAACATCATTGCCTATACTACAGACCTCAAAGCTGTAGTCCAGTGGCTCATCAGACTAAAGATCGTGACAGGGCATAATTTTGCACAGATATGAGAAAGGTACGGTTGAAAATGCAATTGCCTGTTTGCACATTGCAGAGTACAGTTCATATCCATCGGGTTATTCATTGTTTACAGAAGTACTCACACGTGTTTCCTTTCGTATGGGTTCCTATGAACTTTATGAATGACAGTGTTGATAACGCAGAAAATTGCTTATAAAACGAATCAATAATGATGTCAATTTGCTTTAGTTTCAACACGAAAATGCATAAAAAAATTGTCACACAGGAAAATGGTGCAGAATGAACTAAGCTGACATTCCTATTGCCAGGCTTCAGTTAGGCCTTTCTTTTCTATAAAATAGGTGCTTTTAGGAAAATGCTGAACTCTGCACCAGTGTATTCAATAGTTTGGCCTTAAAGTGACTTGCTTAGATACTGTCATAATTGTAGAACGTGTCGTGTTTAAAAAATGTATAATTTTCTTCTTGATAAACTAGATAAACTTCCTTCTCCATCATATATTTATAAAATGTTGAATAGACAACTTGTTTTAACAATACATGTTTGGGTTATGGTAGATAGACTGCCGTTACCTAACAGGAGATCTGAAAGTAAATGTTTCTGGCTTTAGCATAGTTCATTGTTCCTCTGTGAAACATTTAACAAGTAATAGACTGAACATTGCAATGTTCTTCCCTGGGAACCAAGGCTAGCTTGTCCCAATTGTACAAATGTTAGTATGAGATGATACTTTTCTGATAATGGATCGTGAGCTTCACCATTGCAGATGGAAAGAAGGAACAAGACCGCTTACAGATGGAGGATGTCTTTTCATTGGATGAGACCATCTGGAGATGCAACATTGTAATAACATGTTTTAAGTATTTTATATAGTGCGTGTTTCTAGTTAGCTAGTGCCTATTCACCTTTGCATTTTCATTTGGCCCATTCCTGCCCATTTTGCTGTGAGATACTGCTGATGGTGATTGCTGTTGCCTGACACTTTGCAGGTGACAATTTCTTCCCTATGCCATGATGGATGCAGCTACTGCTGTATCTGTTTTCCTATTTTCCCTGATTGAGACTTATTTTTTTGCAGTTGCTACTGTATACTAATGCTTCTGGAGGGATGAGACTCGGCTGAGTTTCAAGAACTACTCTTTATGGGGAGATTGTCTTAATTTAGACTTCGATTTTGATGCTCCCTGGATCTGGCTCTTTTCCAAGAACTCTTTATGGGTTCTGTTAGGTTAGGTTCCTCTTAGATAGAATTGGGTCTGATTCCTTTATGGAACACGTTGTTATTTTACTATATACTGATGACTCTAACCATATTTTCTTGGTGATTTCTGGAGTCAAATATTCTGATTTACTAATGGAATACAGATGAAAAAAAGAAATTACTAATATCTTAATGAGAAATAAAGGTTTTAAAACTTCTTTAAAACTCTCATCATTGACTGAACTTAACTGTAATTAATGACAATGATTAATTAAATTTGACCTGGTTTCCATTCATACACGGTTGCAAAGATCTGTCGCCTAGAAGAGAAGCAATTATAGCATGGAGTTGGAGTCCATTCTTGTAAGTAAAAGATTGAACTTGTACTGGAGAGTAAATTCGGACTCTTTCCACATTATCTGTTTTCCGGTAGCCGAGTACGGTTTACACCTTGAATGGAACCATAGTAAGATTAAAGTGCTTGAATCCCAAAATCTAATGCTCAGAACCTGAGGATTTGACAAGGCGTTATTCTAAGGCGGTTGCTGTTTGGATGTGTAAGTAATAGGGAGATGCGTTGTTCATTGTAATTGTGTTTTGGTTTTAGTGTGCTGATGAATTGTGATTTGGTTTGATGTTATTTTTCAATATGAATAGGTTGAGGAGTTTCAGGCTTGTCGTAGGCTAAGATCCCGGGATATACATACATGAGATAAAAGGAGATTTCTTTTGTTTGCAGGTTTTGAAGTAGAGTGTGAGGTACCATCTCTTCTACAGAGGTTAGAAATACTAAAGATGTATTGTGATTGTTTAACACTGATTATTGTTAGCAGCACCTAATTGCACAAAAAGGGGATGCTGCATTGATTAGAAAGATTTTTCACTGGTCAAGATTTCATTTGCGTTTGTGATTTCCTTGAATGATTGGAATTCTGTTATTTCCATAGTAAGAGCAAACAAGAACTGGGATGTTTATTGTATTTGTTGTGAGTTTGTGGAAGTTTGAGTAAGTAGGAAGAAATTGTAAAGGAGGGTGAAATGCTGCAAGGAGTGAAGTCATATGTCAAAGGGTTCATACTGTGATTGGTTGGTTGGTGTACTTTTGCATTGTAATTGGTTGGTGAGGTAGTTGTGTCATGCTGAGATTGGTTTGAAATTGAGTGGATAGCACATTGAGATTTGTTAGCTGGATTTTGGAAAAATAATAGCTGTCACAGAATTAGTTAAAAGGAATTTGATATATCCGAAACAAAAGCAAAACATTGAATTGAAGTTTGTGCTCAAAATTTCAGTAATCATGACATGTTTTAAAGAATTTAAGATTTTGGTGAAGAGGGATGTTACAATGCTGATATGGAAAAGGGAAGAGGCACCTCCTGAGGGTAAGCCTGCACACACTATGACAATAAAGCATGGGTTATACACATGTTTTTGGCTTCGTCAATGGTTCAAGATCACAGAGAAAGAGGGTCTACAGAATTTTCCGAGATATGGGTAATTTGAAATGAGAATTCTCTATAATTTGAAGCAAAGCTATAGTAGATGAGCCACTTCCTAGGCATGCACAATATGAAGCTTTAAATTTGTGGGAGAAAGTTGCCCGAGATAGAGAGAAGGAAAAATATCAGAGAAGGACAACAATTATGCAGATGCTCAATGGTATGAAGGGCAGCATAGATGGAGGAAGGCTGTAATTGAGGGAACTAGACTGTATCCAGTCATTACGACGGAAGCTTTGGGAAAAGGAAATAAGAAGACATTGATAGAAAAAGGACAAAGCAAAGAAAGAGATAGAAGAAGAGACCGAAAGTGATTCGGTGATGAGATTTTAGAAGAAATGTTAGCTACTAGACCTCCACCTTATGCGATACCCATTGAACAGGGAGAATCAAGTGCCACTACAAGCAGTACAGTGACTTCGGCACCAGTGGAGGTAAGCACAGTACAGATTGAGAGACCTATGCAGGTACTCCAAATAGTTCCATCAGTTGTGGCTCGACCACAAATAGTAGTTTTTGCTGAGATCAATGCGCCTGTAATGCACATTGCAGTACCAGTACCACCAGTAAAAATACAGACTTTACTTAGGCCAGTTCCCAATGTCTTGAAAAACTTAGATTTGATAGGAGATGCTCAAGGAGCAGTGGGAGGCATACCTGTAACATGATTTGTCCTGACTTCACATAATTCACAGATTGTTGTGTGGAGACCACCACAGACAAGACAAGCTATTATAGATGGAGGGACACTGGTTTTTACAGCTCCTGTGACCCTCGGAGACATAAATTTGACTAAAGAGGAAGGTACTTCAGCCCAGTTGGAGGAAGCAGCAGGGATTAGAAAGATAAATTGTGACTCTTCGCGAGAGAACCAAGATTTTGAAAGGGAAAGACCTTTGAACATTACCAAACTAAAAGTGGAATTAGAAGGGATAATATGATGATGTTTAGAGCCAGAATATGTAGAACAATATCAAAAAAGAATTAATTTATCTGTCTAAAGAAATTACAAGATAAACAGCTATTATACATGATAAGCTGACAGAATTAGCCCAGGAATATGAGATTGATCTATCTAAAAATTTGCTTTTACAGAAAAGTTACAGAGTACAGTTGAACGATGCAGGAATTGAGAACATGTATGTAACAGTAATGCGATTGCATAAAATGGAATTAGTGAAGTGCATTTGCAGATGAGGTGAAATTGTTAGAGCTAGAAATTAAATGGTCAAAGAAGTACGAAAACGAAAAGAGTGAAGCTGAAGCTACAGCTGTAGGGAAGAAGGATGAGGATAATGAGGGAGAAGCTACAGCTTATCCCTTATGAGAAATAGCAGGAGGGATGTATGTATATGTGCCCTGGAGCAGAGGTGGTCTCTCAGCATTTACGAATAATTTTCCAAAATTGAGAGACAAACCAGTGCATTGGTACTCACAAGCAGAACGATTTATTAAACATTCTAAGGTATTGTGGGCTGATTTGGATACGTTTTTTGATATTGTGGTACAAACTGATTTGTGGGCTAAGTGTAAGACTGCTGTACAATGGCCGAAAGATGGACCAGTGAGAAATAATAGAACTAACTCACCATCTCCAGTGGTTATGGAGAAATATGAAGTGGTGATTACTTTTCTGAAAGGCCTAGTGCCTCCAAAGGATTTCGATTGGGTTAAGATTAATCGAATGACCTAGGAGGCAAAAGAATATGTTCATGAATTTCATGAGAGGTTGTTGCAAGTGTTTCAGCAGCATAGTGGACAAGAATATTCTGAAGAAAAGAATATGGGGATTTTAGGGCTGAAACTGGAGCTCAGTTTGCACATAACTCAAAGTGTGATCTGCTGACAGATTAAATCACTTGATGTTCTAAGATATGCTAAGTGCTGCAGTTATGAGTTGGAAATGAAGCAGAAAAAGATACAGGAGAAGTTTATGTTGGCACAGGCGAAGTTGGCTCAGAAAGCTTTCCAGAATACTTCTTTTTCAGGAAAACAGGGAAATATGCAAGGTGTTCCTCTTCCACAAGTTGGTTTTCAGGGTAATCAGAGGGGATCTAATGTGTCACAGGGTAGAGGTAGAGATGTTCCAGTGAATGCAAATTCAAGAACGGATGTAGCTGCTAGGAAAAAGATTACTCTGTGTCACATCTGTCATAGGGTCAGTCATAGGAAGAGAGAATGTAGATATATTCCTGAAAATGCAAGTGGAAATGTGCAAATGCCAAGAGTAATACAAATGCAAAATGTGCCCGCACAGCAAATGCAAGTGCCTATACAGGGAGAGGTTCCAATGATGCCAGTCCCGCCAGCTCAAATGTTCCCACAAAACATGGAGAATCCTAGATTTAATTTAAATCAAATGCCAAAAATAAATGAGAATGGAATGCAGACAATACCAAATTCACATCAGAATGTTTTGCAACAATACCCAAAAAGTATTGTTCTAATTCAGATGCTTCTCAATGATGCTGCTTGAGAGAGGAGGAAGATTTTGTACTTGGTGCAGTCTTAGAGAGAGATCAAAGTGGTCCATATTTAGAGGCAGAAGTGTATGGCGATCCCGTATCATTTTTAATAGATACAGGAGATACCTGATCTACTGTTGGAACAGTGGAAGTCCCAGACCTATCTCTCTCAGGGAAAAAATATCCAAGTTGTGGGAGTGACAAATAAACAGTTTACCAATCCAATTTCAGAAACCATCCCAGTAAAAATAGGTTCATTTGAAGAAAAACATCAATTTGTGGTTTGTGATTCAAGCCCCATAAACCTGCTAGGGAGAGATTTATTGTGCAAGTTAAATTGTACAATATATTGCACACCAGACGGTGTAGCATTTAAGACACATAATGAGGATGTAGAGTTCAAGATGATTGGACAACAGACACCTACCGATATTTTCTCGTTAATGACAGTTGAAAAATTACCTGCAGATTTAAGAAGCACAGTAAATGCAGTTATTTGGGATCTTACAGGAAAGGATATCGGGCTAATCAAAGGTGTAGAACCAGTGCGAATTACAGTCAAGGCAAATGCAATATTTCCTAGAACCCCACCTTATCATTTGACTCCTGAAACGATTGCAGGAATAACTCCTGTAGTAGAGGTTATGTTGAAGAAAGGAATTTTGAGAGAACTAATGGGGAATCCATGTAATTCTCCAATTATGGGTTTGCAGAAGCCAAACAGAAAATATTGGATAGTGCAGGATTTGAGAAAGATAAATGAAATTGTAGTTCCATGTTGTCCCATGGTACCAAATCCAGCCATAATTTTGTTTCAGATTCCATGTATTGGAGAATGGTTTACGGTGATTGACCTGTGTCAGGTATCTTTTCAGTACCCTTACACGAAGAGAGGCAGTTCTTGTTCTCTTTCGTGTTCCAGCAGAAGGTATTAGCATGGTGTTGTGTCCCACAAGGGTATACAGAACATCCATCCATCTTCAACCAGATTTCGAAGAAAATTCTGGAATCATTACAAATGCCCTAGAAGTCAGCACTTGTAAAGTACATAGATGACTTATTAGTGGCATCAGATACTAGAGAGGCTTGTAAACAGTACACAATTGCTTTAGTTAATCACCTGGCTGAGAACGGACATAAAGTGTCTTCAGGGAAATTGCAATACTGTCAGAAAGAAGTTCAATATATGAGACACATAATTGAGAAAGTTAGAAAGGAGCAAGGAAGGTGTCACCACAGACAGTGGAAGCCATTCTTCAAACGAATCCTCCTTGAACTTGATGTTTTTGGGAATGGTTGGCTACTCTAGACAGTGGATACCAAACTTTTCTTAGTGGCTAAGCCTCCATTGAGATTGGCACACCAAGATGTGTCTGATCTGATTCCTGGGGACAACGAGTGCTTGGGAGCCTTCCTAAAGCTGAGAGGAAAGATTGTGTTGCGTCCCAGCACTAGGAAATCCAGATTACACAAAATAATCTAAATTATTCTGCAGTGAGAGAGAGGGCTGCGCTCTCTCAGTGCTGACTCAAATGCACGGAAACGCATGACAGCCAGTCGCATATTTTTTGACTACACTTTATCCTTTCCGGATGCTTAAAAACAGTTGCCGAAGTGAGCACTAGTTTGAAAAAGAGTGAGAACATAGTGATGGGATACCCTTTAACTTTTATGGTCCTACACTCTGTGGAGCTTTTACTGCCAAGAACAAAAACACAGTACATGACCCAAAATCGTTTGACCAGATATGAACAGACAGTTTTGTCTACAGATAATGTAATCTTGAAAATATGTCAAACACTTAATACTTCAACATTCCATCATCACAAGTTGCATACAGTTTAACTACAAACATGAGTGACCATTTTTACGGATAGACAGTATGGCTTTGGTGTTGTCCAGGATTTTGGGCAATTGTGGTCACAGAGAGGGTTTCTTACCTCCTCAGGTACACCAATAAGGAACGGAATGCAAGTTAAAAATCTCTTGGAAGCTTTACAGTTGCTGGAGGAAGTTGCAGTGGTTAAATGTGCAGCTCAACAAAAGAGCAATGGTTACATCACCATGGGAAGTAGATATGCCGATTCAGTGGCACAGTATTGTGCTTTGTTGGCTTGCACATTTAATGGAAATTTCACATGTGAATTGGAAGAGGAACCATCTTTTACCATGCTGATGAAAGTAACAGATACTTGGGATGAATTGAAAAGAGTACAAGAAAATGTGTCAGAAACAGAGCAAAATAGCTGGATAAAAGCAGGCTGTGAGAAAAAACTCCAATGACATTGGGATGTCACCAGTGTTGCACAATAGTTTGTTGTTCCCAATTACTAGGTACTATCATGGATATACACATTTAGGCAGGGATGCTATGGTTTGTTTGTTCAGGCAAAATTGGTTTAATCCTAGATTCAGAATGCTGGAAGAGGAAGTTTGTCACAGATGTGTAGCTTGTAAACAGATGAATGTAGGGAAAAGAACACGCATTACACTGAGTCACATAGGGAGATCGGGTGGTCCTTTCAATAGGATGCAGATGGATTTTATCAAGATGCCTGCTTACAACGGGCTGAGATATATCCTGGTGATAGTATGTGTCTTCTCAAGATGGGTGGAAGCCTACCCAACCAGAAGAAATGACAGCCTCACTGTGGGAAGACTGTTATTGCAAGAATTGATTCCACATTAAGGGAAGGTTGTTTCTCTTGAATCAGATAGGGGTACTCATTTAAATAATGAGGTGCTGAAGATAATTTGCACAGCATTACAGATTGAGCAAAGATTACATTGCAGTTACAGACTAGAAGCCTCGAGAATTGTGGAAGAGTCAATGGAACCCTTACGTGGAAATTGGAAAACGTTTGTGCTTCAACACCATTGAAATGGCCAGATGCACTTCCTTTGGTATTGATGAGCATTTGAGTATCCCAATAGAAAGACAGGATTATCGCCTCACGAAATATTGATGGGCAGGGCAATGAGACTGCCTGCTGTACCTGCAAATGCACTTTTGAACATCACAGATAATATGATACTTGATTATGGCAAAGGGTTGGCTGATGTGGTCCATTCAGTTTTCTATCAGGTTAATGCTGTCACAAGAGATCCGCACTAAGAACAGTTCCACGATCTCAATCCTGGTGTTTGGGTCATGATCAAGAAGCACGTTTGGAAATCTTGCTTGGAACCGAGATAGAAAGTCCCCTACCAGATCATCCTAATTACAAATACTGCTGTTGAATGTGCTGGAGTTCCAAATTGGATTCACACCTCTCACACCAAGAAAGTGAGAAATCTAGAAGAAGCAGTTGTGGTCTTTGACCCAGTGCGAAGAGCATTGGTGACTGTATCACCAATTGAGAGACCACCCAGGCCAGTGGCTCCACCACTGGGAGAACAGCAAGAGGAAGAGAGGATTGAAGATTTGCAAGCTGAAAAACAGATTCAAGTGCCTGAAATTACCCAAAGTGGTATCGAAGTCTCTAACGAAATAGAAGCAGAGACTGTTCATCAAAATGGAGTGAGTACTGACAATCTGTTAGTATCACTGGATGATCCGTGTGAAGGAACAAGCACTGGAATAAGGAGAGTCACGCATAAAACTGAATGGCCTCAATCTTATGAACAAGAGAGACTGAGGAAAAGTATATCAATTGGTCGTATTCCAGAAACTACACCTGAAGAAAATGAGTCACATGACAAAAGTGGTATAGAGCAAAGCAAACAATCACTCAGAAGATCTAGAAGAGAAAAGAGAGCCTTTTCAAAGGTATTCAGCACCTGAATGGACGTCCTACATTGATCAAGTACTAAGGGTTTCATTGGATGGCATGTGTGATGTGATATCTGAATTGTATGAGCCACCTTGATTCTGAGATTTAAACAGAGAGTGAGAAAAAAGCTGAAATAAATAAATTAAGAACTGTTGAGAAGCTAAGAAAAATAACGGATCAATGAAAAATAACTGTCCTGTTAGGCCTTTGTTATTTTAACCCCTTCACTGGTAGGCCTCCCCCCTCCCCACCCCCATAAGCCTTTTTTGGCTATTTGGGGTAGTTCGCGCTTAGGCCCCATAACTTTTTGTCCACATTAGGTATCCATGCCAAATTTTCGTCCTTTTTTCCAACATCCTGGAGAATCTAAAGGTACCCAGGGTTTGTGGATTCCCTTGGAGGGGCATGGCCAGATGGTCGGGGACCACGGGCAGAGCCGGCATTGCTTTTTACCTCCAGGGAGCTGCTGACATGCAGCTCCCTGAGGGTGAAAAGCAAAGTGCTCAACTGTGAACAAGTGAGAGCAATTGGAGTACTTGTTTTCTATGGGATGGCAGGAGCAGTGTTCCCACCATCCCATAGCAAACTGCAATGTCCCGGGGGTGGGCACCAAACCTCCTTACTTTGTTTCAGTTCAAAGTTCTCCAAGACCAAGGAAAAGACTATTCTGCAGAGTACTTGAAGGTCTGCTGTGTGACCAGAGCTGGTTTTTGTCTGCCAGCCAGTATCCCAGTGGTGAGGGACATTACCTGAAGTCTGCACTATCTACTAGAGGACCTGAGGGTCTTGTTAGAGCCTAGAACTCTGCTCCCCTGCTGAGAGAGGGAAGGAGTCCGCCTGGCCCTACAGGAGGAGAGACCATCCAGGAGGAAAAGGCCAGCGAATTCCTGCTCTGAGGAACACCCAGCGAAAGCGAACTGTCTGAGAGCACAGCTAGCAGTGACCCATGATGCAGAGGGTCTACCAGTCCCTCACCTGTTCCCAGCAAGACCCATGAAAAAGTCCCTATGTGCTTCCACAAATTGACCCAGTCAGGGCTGCAATTGCTTTGGTGTTCGCATTGGCCTAGCCAGGCTTACAACTCTTTTGAATGTCCGACCTGAATATCAACACCAGCTTATCAATGGGGCACAATATCAAGGACAAAATATCAAAAATAAAATAGTGACCGGTACATAAATCTAGATTGTCTATGCTTAACTCCACATATATATACTTTGATGATTATGTCTTCAAGGTACACACGTGGAATTAGGAGTAGTACGTTTATACTTCCCTATATGCACTTACCTTTAGATATTTTGCCCTTCAACATTCTGTCCTTGATATTCTTACACCACGCTATTCTTGTGGTCAATTTTCAGTAATATATATGAATACAACTGCAGTAGTGTTTGCATCAGCCAGTAAAGACTGCAACTGCTGTGGTGGTTGCATCAACCCGGTCAGGTGCTAAGTCTACCTCAAAGACATCACCAGCCCGGGATGGGGCTGCAGTATGGTGGTGCCAGGACCACCGATCGACACTGGACAAATCAGGGTGGCCAAGTACAGACAGAAACCTCGGAAGCCTTCAAGTGACTGCATCCGATCACAGTGGGCCTTCATGTGCAATAGGATCAAACCACTGAGATCAGGCTGGTCAAGCACGATGGACTAAGAGATTGAACTCCTACCTGCTACACCACCCAGGGTAAGAACTTGAGAAAATGTGAACTGATTGCGTATTTGACTTGGGGGGGGTACTAAAATCTGAACCTTAGCCATATTTATGCTTTCAACATAAATTGCAGGGGGCATTTTTATCAATGGTCACCAGGGTGGGAATTTGCAAATGGTGGGCATAAGGAGTGCAGTGCCACAAGAGAGCTGTGACCAGGACCGCTACTCTGTATAATGGATTGAATTGTGTAGTATTAAGTACTGCTGTGAGATTAAAAAGCACTATCTTTTCAAAAAGACAAGCACTAGATTGAGCACCGAGGTGCCTTTTGATTGAATGTTCTGTTCTTAGCTCATGCCACCCTTCCCCCACACACTACCTCTCTGTGAAGCCTGTGATTGTTCACCCGAAACACCTTCTAAGTCAAGTACGAAAAGAGTTGTACCTGGCACAGTTTGTAGATCCATTGCAGGATGGGCCCCAGGACACCAGTGGTACATTAGCTCAGACACCATGTTAAGGCCCTGTAGCCCGTGCCTGCCTTGTGGGCCCTAAAACAGGGTCTCACATGGATGTTGCCTTAACCTACTCCTGCATCTGCATTAGCCACCTGAGCAATCTGTGGTTTATCTGAATTCAGTAACAAGTTCCAAAAGTATCATGTCAGTTTCTTTAGGGACTAAAGTACTGCAAAGGACTCCCTCTCAATGACACTCCACCATCGATCCCTGGGTAGTGGTCGTCAGCTAAAGAGTGCTATGGGTTGGTTCTGTCCTTCATCACTAAGCTCAAAAAGTATTGTCACTATGACATGCTCTGAAGCATCTGCCTGCACCGCAAACTCTTTGCTGAAGTCAGGGGCTTTGAGTACTGGTACAGAGCTCATTGCAGCTTTTAGGGTTTGGTGTCAAAGGCTTCTGAAGGCTTACTTCTATTTTATGAAGATCAGTGATTCAACCCCACTCCAGATAAAGCCACACCACAAAATGCTAGACTTGGGTGTCAGTATTCACCACACAGTGGTACACATTAGGAAGGATCTACTCTGGAGACATAAACTGACACCTGACAGTAGTTATCTGTGTTTCTGTGTTTCTCAGAACCTCCACCCACTTCTCATTGATCAACGGATGCTGCCTATATGTCTCAGTGTTACACTAGCATGTAATTCATGAGTTCAGCTTCTCCTGCACCCCAGAAAACTAGAACATCTTTCACACCAAGCCCTACACTTGCAATTCTAGTGAACTGCGCTCTAGAGGGAGGCTTTTTAGACCAAGCTGGGTCCCTTCTCTTGTGCCCTGTCTGTAGACACAGGGCTAAAGGGAGTTATTTGCCTTATACCCACCTCACTTCTTCTCAGAAGTGGTCTGGGGCTCCTCCCTAGGAGAAATTTGAGGCTGACTGCAAAGGAATGAATATCGGATGCACAGGGAATGCCATCCTGGTCAAAGTTTTAACTTCTGATTCTCTGATATGGAAGACAAAATCCTCCATCAGGGCAAGATCCAGTGTTGATGCCAAAGGGGGTCCCTCAAAATAACATACATTGTCAACAAGCTCCCTCTGAAGCTAATAAATTTAGTTCCAAAAGCTATGAGTGAAGCAAAGAAAAATGTTGTTGTCACAGAGGTTGATGTGTTGCTGGAATGGATTTGGCCTTTAACTTTCTTGCTATGGGTACATTTTCTGTGCCATTGCCATGGCCTTACAGGAACATTCAATAGGCCAGATAGGATAATGTAATGCACAGTACATGTTTAAATGGGGAGGAAGCACAGGTGCTATACTACTGTTTAGCAGTCGTACAGGGTGCAGATTCCAAAAGCCAGCAAAACCAGCAGCAAAAAGCAAGGGGACCAAAACAAATATGATATCCTTTCTTACATTTGTTGTCTCTTTTGTGCCTTCTACTGCCTGCAGTCATGCACTGTCCAAGTAAACCCAGTTACAGATTTGTGGTACATCCCCACAGTGGCTATCCCCAGATTGTGCTGTTTTCTGTGCCATTTACTCAGGTTGTACTATTACACCATTAAAACTGGCATGCATGTTTAGGACTGTACAGCCGTTCTAATACAAGCACAGCAATAGTCAGTGATTCCACTGGTCATCAGGCAGTGCCTAAAGGGCTGGTCTGACAGGTCAATGTGTGGGCTGGTGCTTTCGCTGTTTGTGGGCCTGATTTATGGTCTGCTGGGACGTTTTTTACTGTTGATTTCACTGATATTAAAACAAACATTTCCTGCAGCAAGCTCAAATACGTGCAGTCTTCCATGCCTTAACTAAACACTTGTACATGTCTTTACAACTTCACAACTGCCCCAATTTGCAAACATGGGCCACTTTTCCGCTATCTAATTTACTAATGAGGGCCATTTTTGTTTTGGTGCCCGGGTCTATTTCCTGCCCCAGTCCGAGCCAGTTTCCTGTTGCGCGTCCTTGTGACAAACATGAGCGCAATTCTTTATGAAATTTCAGACAACTCTGATCAATGGTAGGAAATCATTTTTAATAAAATCTGGTTGTGATGTCTGAGAATACATTAAAAATTCAAATGAAGCTTAATGTATTCAGCAGATTGTCAAAACAGCAATATCCACCAGGTTTCAATGAAAACAAATTACATCTGTTATTCATATTGTGCTCAAATTAACAGTCCCAGAAAGACACTTTGCAGAGGAGGTGGTCAGGTAAGTAATGGAGGATTATTTTTTATCAAATTGCTACCTTATTTGAAGTTCTCCAACCGTGGGCATGAGCGTCTATCCTATAATCAAATATTATACATGTTGGACTCGCATCGTGTATGTGGTGTGTTAATGCGAGGACCTTGAACTTGATATAAAACCAGAATAAAGTATCCAGTGAAGTTTTTTCTGGACCACAGAGTATTCTCTTTTCCATCTTTTGATGGCCAATATGGCATCAGCTTTTTGTCAGCGCCTTGATGATGGAGATCATGGGCTGTGTGCAGTTTTGTTAACATAGAGCCCCTTATCAACGCAGCACTACTGGATTAGCAGCTCCAGTTTCAAATGCACCAAAGCCGCCATATTGTGAAGCTCTGTGGCCACTGTCAATGTCCACGGCCAACATTCAAAGTCAATGCCAATATGGTCATTCTACATTTCCTAGTAGTAAATGATGCCTAGTCTCAGTGCTTGATTTGTAAAAAAAAAAATAATAAGTGCTAGGGCCCTTGTCAGAAGGCCACTGCAGCTTGCACCACCCATTTCCCCATCCAGCGCTGCAAATGACAGTACCAACACAACTACAAACCATCACACTCCGTCAACTGTGAACATTCAGACAATCCCAGGTGCCCCAACACTGTAAGGATGGGTTGGGCAGCAGGTATTAGTCCTTTTTAATGTATATTGAATTAATAAACAGCTTTTGTTGTGCTCATTTCTAAATTAGACGGACATCGCCACCATGTGGCAGACTGTCATACTTGCCGGTGTTGACAATTGAGTGCGATGGCGTGCACCGGAAACCACCGGCTCAAATTAAGCACTGCCTATTCTAGACGACATGCAGAACTGAACAAGACTAGCTGGCTGAATGAAACCACCAAGAAGGAGGCCATTCAAATGATAGACTTGTGTGTGGAGACATTGCTCTGATGCAGATGTCAAGACTCTACATGCTGCAGCAGGGACCTGATAGGAATAGGGATAGGAGTAATATCTGATGTGGAATGTTTGAGAGGGTAACCCATATCTGCTGGCTATGGGGCAGTGCTTGGACTTGGAGGAACAATGTATTCCTAGGGGTTGCTTCTGCTAAACCATGGTTCTCCAAAGTGGGTGCTGGAGGGCCGGATCCATGCCAGGTTTTTAAGATAATTGCATTTATCTAAATGGAGTGGTGCTAAAAATCTGGGATGGATCCGGTACTCTAGGACCGACTTTGGAGAACCCTGTGCTAAACCAAGTGTATGGTTGCGAATCAAGTAGTGTGCCTCGCCTCAGAGGACATTTGCTTTAAATCTGAATAGTAATGGTACTCCATCTATCTACGTTCTCTGTAAACGTGTCCACCAGAACAGACTCAAGGATCCGGGCTACACCTATTCAAACACACCATAAAATTCCAAGCGACCACACTTTCTTAAATATATTTATGTTTTATATAGAGATTAATGCCGCCCGTTTGCCGTTTCCAAGCCCTGTAAATAGGTCAATGTCACTACTACCTCATTTACTGACCTCGGAAGGATGGAAGACAGAGTCTACCCTGTCATACTTTGAGCACATTATGAAAAGCTGCTGGCCTGTAGGAATATTAAGGTCAGGCAAAGTAAACATGAACACATGCCAAACGAAAAGGGCCCAAATGAAGCAGCGAATCATCCCTAAAATAAATACTGCCATGCTATCTATGTATGCGAGGTACAGCGACTCTCAGAAGCCCGGCGTAAAGGCTGTAGCGGTGAAAATTATATTAAATCGGCCTGCATGAAGATAGACGTATTCCCTGAAGATGTTCAAACCTGAAAAACATCCACTTACAATTCTGCTCAGTTTATCGAAGTTGGCAAACATTCCGCCTTTTCAGACAGCTTTCCAGCGCGGGCCCACCGCGTCAGCATTCAAAGCACACAACACTCTTGTTTAGGTAAACCTGCAAAATGGAATGGTTCTGTTGAGAGTCCTGCCTCCGCTCAGAAGGTTAATTAAATCTGTTTGATTAAATGTGTTTTTTTCCTCCTCACAGCTGTGCTGATAAAACGTTAAGCCTGTTTATGTAAATGCCGACTTAGGTCAGCAGAACCTCTCGCTTTCCAAGGCAACATTTAACCTTGTAGATACGACTGCCCGTGTAGTATTATCTGCTGCTTTGTGTGTGCGCACAACAAGGAAATGGGAAGGTGAAGGCGTCGCGTGCACGTGCGTGCTGTGAGCGACAACTCAGCTGGCGCGCGCCGGCGGCTGGAGGCTCGAGCACGGGAATGTCCCTGTGTGTGGCGCACCATAGAGGCTCTATAATAAAGAAATGCAGGCTAGAACGGATGTGTAAGCTCTCGTTGGGAAACTAAGCAGGGGCGTTGCGCGGCTAACAATAGAGCAGCAGGTGCAGTGGCACCGGGGCCCGGGGGTTTGAGTAGCCCTCTGGAGCCAATTATGTATGCTTTATACTAACAAACAGTGGGTAGGAGGGCCCATTTTCCTCTCCCGTAATATGACTCATGGCACCATTGCCTGTAAAAGGATCAATGTCACTCTTTTCTGTAATAGGACCCATAGCACCCTTGCTACACCTTATATAGGCACAAGAAATATGACTGTGTTTACAAATTCATGCTGTTTAGAAGACTTTAGGAGAAAGCTGAGAGCTCTGATAGTGTAACAATTCTGCAAGGCCTTAGCTGTTAACCTTGTCTTCACAGTCAGATGTTTTACAGTAGAGTAGGCGCCCATTGATAAAACCGAATGGGGATAAAACCGAGCTTATGATCTTGGGAAGTGGTTTTAGCCCACGCTCAGAGATCCCCTGGCCAGCAAATTGGGGCGCTCCCCCTACCCCTAAAACTTCCATAAAAAATTTGGGGATGTGGCTCGACCAGAATCTAACCATGGAGACGCAAGCCAAAAAACTTTCAAGTACCTGTTTTGGGATACTTCGGATGATTAGGAAAATTATGAGCCTACTTCCAGAGAACTCAAGAAGGACGGTGGTGCAAGCCTTGGTAGTTTCGAGACTTGACTATGGCAACTCGTTATACCTTGGCTCTCCCAAATACGTCACAGACAGGTTACAAGTGGTACAGAATGCAGCAGCTAGACTGCTTCTCAAGATACCCAGGCACCAGTTAGTGAGAGCCTCCTTGAGCGAGCTACACTGGCTTCCGGTTCAGGCCAGGATTAAATTCAAGTCCCTTTGCTTGGCCCACAGAGCCATGTATGGGAGAGGCCCCGCCTTGTTACGAACTCTGATCTCCCACTATTCACCCCGTCGCTATTGCAGATCAGGATCGAATTTTCTGATGAACACTACTAGAATCAAAAGATCTAGGTGGGGTGGAAGGTCGTTCACACACCTTGTGCCCAAACTCTGGAACAGTATGGACCCAGAGCTGCGACTGATTGGAGACGAACAGTCCTTTAAAAAGAAGCTTAAAACATGGCTGTTCCCCTAATTTTTCACAAGATAGTTTCCTCACCTGTTTCTTTCAGCGCTGGGATGCCTGTGGGTAGCCATGCGCTTTATAAATCCCTAAACCTAAACCATTGATGCTGCTCAGACCTGTTCTTTTTAGGTCTTGCCTACGCAGCTCGCATGTGCTTCATAGGAGGACCTTTAGCCGTCGCTCTGGTCATTTTCAAGCACACACTCATGCTTGTGGCGGCATCCACCTTGCGGGAGCGAGCAGGGGCGTGCCACAAGCACGAGTGCAGTGCTTGAAAATGAGCAGACTGCGCGCGCACGCACTCAGCACTCTCGGGCTCTCTCTCTCTCTCGCTCTCTCTCTCTCTCTCCTCTCGCTTTCTCTCTCTCTCTTTCTCTCTGTCTCTCCCGCTCTCTCTCTCTCTCTCTCGCTCTCTCTCTCCCCCTCTCTTGCACTCTCTCCCCCTCTCTCTCTCTCTTTCTCACTCTTTCCCTTTCTCTCCCTCCCTCCCGCCCCTGCTGGCAAACCATGTCCATAAAGCATTGGGGCGGGCTGACTTGCAGCTCTGCCCACGGTCATCTCTACCCACAACACACTCCCAGCCAGCCATTAAAATCGAATTCACTCTAGACTCATGGCTTGTTGCAAAAGGAGCAAAACAGAGCATGGAGGCGTTTTTAAACATTGTATACTGGTATCACGTGTGCTGCTGGATGTGAAAATAAAACCGTGCTGCCAAACTTGAAGCAACTGAAGAGCAATATTTATATAAATATATATATATATATATATATATATATATATATATATATATATATATATATATATATATATATATATATATATATATGAGTTTAAGAAGGTGCTAAAGAGGGAGATGAAAGTAATGAGCATGAAGGAACGCACTTCACAGAGGCCATGCAATCACTTTAATGTCCTGCGTCTCGGCTGTCACACCTTCAATTATGAGAAATTCCTTAACGTTCACGAACTCAAAGCGAACAAGCATTGGCATAGCCATAGGTCTCGCCTTTGGGACCTTATAAGTGTTTAGCCATGCAACAGTTAATGTTGTTGCATTAAGGATATTGTGCTGCATAACTAAATACTTATAAGGTCCCAAAGGCGAGACCTATTGGCTATGCCAATGCTTGTTTAATCATCTTACATTTCACAGTCTTTATCCCATACAATACTTATGCAACATCTCTTCCGTAACTTTTACACTGCCGAGTAGCTATCTCTTGCACACAGGTATCCTGTGTAACATATGCCTCGTTATGTTGTGGTGTATATAGTTCACGAACTGCTCTTCTCTTGTTATATCATTGAATTTGTAGCGAGCAACCTAAACCAGGTATGGCATAAGGCAGCCTGCAGGTGACTTTGTAAACGGGTTCAAGCAGTGTTGGAAATGGAAAAAATAGCTCCAAAATCTTATGAATCGGGGGTCAGGAGAAAGTGGGCGAAGTCATGATGGGCAGAGTCTGACAGTCAGCCTATGATTTTTTTTTTTTTATCTATGCCCCAAAGAAATTGGGAACAAGGAAAAATATGATAGTAATTCTGATCTAGCTAACTTAATTTGTCACAAGCATAATGTATGTACCTGCTGCAGAAATTTTTATGTGCACAGCAAGTTCCAGGGTGTAGAACTGGTAAAACAACTCTAGTGGTTAATGCACTTCCTGGGTGGATCCGTGTGCAGCCTATCACTCATAATAAAATAGCAAAGAATGTTAATGTGCCTGTTGCAAAGCATAGCATGTAACATGCAGATCACAGGTTTGCATTTTATCTAGATAGGTCACTGGGTTTTTGCTTTTGTTGCAGAGATGCCTGAGTCACATGCAAGTCCGAAGTTTCAGTCTATGTAATATAACTCAGTTACTAAACATTGCCATTGAGGAGATGTTTGCAAATTGCAAGGCATAAGTGTATAACTTTAATGCTGCTTTCTCAATCTTTCTATATTCTTTGCTCAAATGGTCTCATTTGCACAGTAATCAACACTTATCAGTAAGTGCTATATAACTAGTTATCAGCGGAATGAGTCATGTAGACACACACATCTGCTAATCCTACAGTTTATGCACACTGCTTATCTACCCAGCTTGGAAATGTCAAAGCCCGGTCCCAGAGCACAATTTATCTCTTAAGCATGCTGAGTATCTTTGTGCTCTCAATGGTATTGGCATCACGGTGCTAAGATTCAGTTAGCTCTCAGTCACGATGAGACTCAGCCAAAAGAAGTGCTGATGACCCTTTAAGTGAGGCATTTGTGTTGGTCCCAGCTCTGTCACCCCCTGCAGGCTGCTGCTCTGAAACAAAGCCCACAAAGTGCAGGGGCCGCAGAATGTGTTCTGGTGTCAGCAAATTACGCTGGGACAAAGTGAGACAATTTCACTGGAGCCAGCACAGATCCCAGATTTTGTTCAATAATAGCACCCAGATGCAGGATCCACCTGGGTCCCCCTATTTTCCAGCACTGATTCCAAGCTTTCCACTGCAGACCAAGCCTGATTTAGCTTGTGAAGATGTATTATCAGTAATATGATTGGGTTTGTTTCTATTTTAGGATAATACATCAATTTGATTGAGTTGTGGGTGAATGTTCTTGACATTTGATGGGGAGACCAGGGGCTGTACGGAATCAGTTACTTGTCTTCTACGATGAAGGGCAAGCCCACTGCCTGGCAGTTGCATATGTGGTGGTAATGTTGGTGGTAATGAGGGCTGTTGAGTCCTGTATTAGCCAATCAATGGCATAGGTGTGTCATTTTAATGTGCTGTCAGCTGCAGGCTCTCCTCTAACCCTTTCATCTACATTTTTTGGCAGTTTCAGGAGTGCCGAGTGTGACCTAGTGCTCACTTCGTATTACTATCCTTCTAGGGGGGTGCTGAGTATGCCTGGGAGAAATATTTAATTATGCTGGCGAATTTCACATCAGTGCCTGACTTTTCTTTACACAAATTCCCCAAATTACTTCCAATTTCAGATTACACACTTGATTTGTTTGTGCAGATAATAGCTCACAGAGACATTTTTTTGCTTGAACCAGTCTCTTTTTGGTATTGTGCAAGACTTTTCTACCTGAAGTGCACACGTGCATCAGGAAAGTAACTCAAGATACCAGCATACCACATTTCACCTTAAAAGCATCATTTCACAAAATGTATAGGAAATTCTGTGAAATTTCATGTTAAAAAATGATGCGATTTATCCCACTCTCAGTGCTGAGCCGGTGGGATGTTGGGGTGCAATGCAGTGTTCTCTGATTACTCAAGCTTCAACTCTCAAGAAAGGGGGTTGATCCCAATTTGGTCATCTAGGAGGTGAACCTGGGCTCAACTGTGCTGATCTAAGGATTGCTGGACCGGCTGAGCCTCTGATCTGAGAGGGGCTCTACACACACTTCACTTCTTAACTCTCAAAGCCCTTAACACCCACCACTGAGCAGATACTGTAGAACAGTGTGCTGGACATGATTATGGACGCTACTAAAAGAAAACATTCTCAGTCTGTGTGTCTTTTGAATGCAAAGCAGTGAGAATGTTGCTTTTTGGCAGCTTTAGAATCCTGCAGGAGACTTTGAGGGGGTGGTCATGTTGTTGAGTAAGTGAGAGACAGTCTATGGATAAAATGAAGTTCCAATGGGCCTGATTAACATCTAGGGAGTATAGATTCTCCACCGGATGTCAAAGGAATATCTATACCACTAACATAATGTTCCGCCCACCAATTTGAGATGCAGGTGGATCATAGCTTTATTCACTGCAGAGACTACTCCGTCCCTGTCATGACTAAACCCCTCCGATGGCCCTGCAGAATAAGGTCTGTTGGAGGCAGATCTCTAATTCCACCCACCTAATTTAGATGGGAAGAATTAGAGGTGAGTTTTCACTGCCCATCACCAGCAGGAAAACCCTGGCGGTAAGGGTCAGTGAAAAATGCTAAATGCTCCCCTAGCACTAGGCGAGGACTCCCATAGCAAGGGGAGCATTTTTAATTTTATTTTCAAGAAGAAAATCCCGCTTCGGGATTAATTTTTTTCGAAAAGAAAAAAGAAAACAATTTGATGCAGGGCTCTGTCATATTGACGGAGCCCTGCACCAAACTGTAAACAGCACCGGCAGAAACCGCTGAGACGGTGATTCCTACCAATGCTTTAGAAATGACCTCTGGATTGACAGTCATTTCTACATTTGGTGGGCTGAGAAGTCTTGGCCTGGTGGACGTTAAGTCCTCCGCCAGGACAACAGAGATTACTCTGTCCACCAACAATTATATCGGGCCCTAATTCCTAATTTTCCTATGCCAGTCTTGTTCACCATTCCTTTATTTTTCTGCAATTCTCCTGTGCTGCTAAAAGGTGGCTGCAGTACGATTCAAAAAGGATATTAGGTTTTTATCCTTACTTCTTTTGTTTTTGCAGGTCTTTGCAGGACCCATATGGTTGTGGGCGTAAGTGAGTGAGTGAGTGACCTCCATCTATTTGAAAGAAGGATATTTAGGAGTGAATGAACATGACTGGAATGCTTTAATACCTGAGTGAGAGAATTGGATGATGAGTGAATGAATGTGTGAAAAGTGCCTCTAGGGGACTTTTGAGAGAGCGTCGAAAGGAATAAAGAAACACAGAGATATCCTGCACTTGATGCCCTCATTACCATAGCATGCCACCTGCCCAGGCTTACCATTTCCAACTATGATATGTTTCTTTGTGTTCAGAAGTAGCCTAGTGACCACTCTTTATTCTCTACCAGTCTCGCACCTTAAAGGTACATTATTCTAAATTGATCACCCCTTCTGGGATGGGTCATTTGTTTAAATGTATGAAATCACTTAAGTAGCATCTTTTCTTTTGGTATTAAACTTTTCAAATGTTATTACACTATCCTATAACCATCATGAACAATACACTTACACAAATTAATATCACACTCTCACGTTGCTTTTACACTACATAGGTAGCCATGATTCCATTTTTCTTACACAACTTTAGAAAAGTTATTGCTCTTTTACTTCATCTCACTCATCTTCATCATGCCATATGCCCAACCCTCCCGCAAATCTCCAACTCTGACAGACACCAACACCCCTTTTCTTAAATGTTTTCCTGTTCCACTGGGACTCCTGTTGGAATCCAGGGGGCTGTACCGGCTCCTGTGGGACTTCCACAGGAGTTTAGGACCCAGTTCTGGCTCCCACAGGACACCTGTAGGATTGTGGTGCCCCAAATTTGTTTTTAATTTGATCTCAATGGAGGCGCTCCTTCTGCGACCCCCACACAAGGGCCAGGATGTCAGGGTACCCCGACCTTGCACCGTTATACCATGTTATTATTTTTTTCAGGACAAGTGGACCAAGTCCACAAGACCTGTGATGACAGCTGAAAACATTTTGTTCAAGTTGCGGCCAGCCAATCAGAGCACGGGTTACCACAGGACTTGCGGGAACCTCTTGCTCCCGCCAGAATGAGGCGGCCTATGTGGAAACGAAACCCCTCGACCAATCGGATTGCTCTGTGTTTTTTAAGGTGCTTGTCTGTGGGACTCCAGTAGGAGACATGTGAACCCAACCATCCAGATATCTATAAATGTTATTTAGTGTGGAAGGAACAGATGAGTGGGGAGGTAAGATGGTACTGGTGAGCACACAGGGAAGAGAGCGAGAAAAGCCTTAGGAGTGCTTACAGACAATTTAAAAACAAATCCCATATGTCACCAGTAGAAGTATACTATTCTTCATCCAATCAAAATGATGTTAAAGAAGCTAGGTTCCAGGGGCAGAAAAAAAAGCATGAAAAAAGGAAAGCCATCAAATCAGGAACATTAAACTCAGTTAGACTGTAAAGCAACATAATAATGAGCAGAGAGATGATTTAGTGTATTGCAGACAATATGACTTCGACCACACACAGCTAACGCTGTCTGTAGTTGTGACCCAAACAGTCCTTGCCTCCTGATAGCAGACACATTGACCTCAGGGGAAGTGCTTAATTTGTAAACAAATGAGTACTGGTGCCCAAATCTCTGCTCTGTTGGTGCAATTAAAAATCGGTGCGACGAATACCAACGCTGTTTAGTGCTGAATTCACCTCAGGCCTCTTTAATCCACTACCACACACTGATGTCCCTTTATCTCACTCTTGCCGGTCCCTGTATTCTCTCTTTGTGCCCATTTTTCTGTCTTTCTCTTCCTCATTCTTTTCGGTTTGTGTGTTTTTCTGTCTCTTGCTAGTGGTCAATATCTGAAGAAGAAAAATAAGTGCAGGTCCCCAAAAGTGAATTCCAGTGGGCCCCACCGGCATCCACCAGCTCCAATTAAGCACTGACAATGAATCAGGATTACATCTAAACCCCAGAGTATAAAATCAATGTTATTTCCTCTAGGTATCATTCCTGCAAATGCTTCCATCGACCCAACATTACAGCGGCAAACAGCAAATACAGCAACCAATACCTATATGGTTACTCGTACGAACATTGTATTCATCCATTAACATTGACATTTGACTTCACTACCTACATTTTTCTGGGATGATGGCAGAGTCACACATGAAGATTTTTTGCTCACTGATGCAATGATTTAAAGTGGAGGGTGGTTGGAGGCAGTGCTTAATTTGTAAGAGAATGAGTGCCCTTACCCAAAGCTCTGCTCAGAAGCCTGCGACTGGGGCAATTAAATGTCAGCACGCCAAACTTTGAGACTGCATGGTCTTGAACCCACCTTAGGCCTCTTTAATCCACCACCAGACACCCCCTGCCCAGTGCTTAATTTGAGCCGGGGCTTTCCAGTGCTAAGCACCAGCACTTAATTGGTTTCCGGTGCTCGGCACCGGCACCTAATTGCCGACACCATACATAGAACAGTCTACCACATGGTGGCACTGCTCATCTAATTTAGAGATGAGCAGAACAACGGTTGTTTAGGAATACAATACACATTAAAATTACTAATACCTGCCTCCCCAGCCATTCCTGTAGCTTTGGGTACCTGGAATAATCTGAACTGTCGCATTTACATGCGACGGAGATGGTTAGTAGTTGTTTTGGCAGCGATGACAAGGGCGATGGGTGGTGCAAGCTGCAATGGCCTCCTGGTCAGAGCCCTGGCACTTAATATTTTACAAATTAAGCACTGCCCCTGCCAATTTTATCTCACTCTTGCAGGTTTCTGCTTTCTACCTTTAGACGTTTTTTTCCATCTTTCTCTTCCTCTGACTTTCTGATTTGTGTGTTTTACCATGTCTTGCTATTGGTAAATGTCTAATGAGGAAAAATAAGTGCCGAGCCCCAAAAATTAATGCCGGCATCCACCAGCACAAATAAAGCACTCGTTGGAGGGCACTGCCTTTGTACAACATGTGGTATGGAACAATCAACAGCAGAAATATCAAAACTGGCATGAGATCATGCATCAATTAACTTTAGAGGCATATTTGCACATCCCGTAATTCTTGTTTAAAATACACTACTTTGCCGAGCTGTACATAGAATTCTATTGTGTGGGAGGGGAGCTCATATATATCCTACAGTGGATACAATTTGACCTGTCTGGAAGGACAGCATAAATATTGATGAGGTAAGTGTACACAGATTGCATCTTAATGACTTTAATTTGCATTTTGTTAGATTATCGCTGATGTTTGATTCTAAACACATCCAAAGTGACTTTAACTTCTTCCATTAGCAGTATCAAATATCTATATAAATTCTGTGTGCTCTACCTGTTTGTCCCTGGCTCTTACTTACTTGATAAATGGGTGTTGTGATTCTCCTTTACACACTATCATTGCATTGGTTCTATGTTCCGTACTGTCACCAGTCGCTTTGCGGCAGCATTTGGTCTGCATTCTTATTTATCACCGCCGCTGGTTACCTTGTGAGTGTATCCTCTGTAAACCCACTCATCATTGCTATTGATTCAAGTGACTTTTACCGCTGGGGCCGTAGCTATGTGACAGAAGAGCCCTGGGTGATGGACTGAGCCTGGTAGCCTCTCGGACTTCTCGGGCCTCCAATCCATCCATAGCGGTGAGCCCTTGAGGTTGGATTGCTTCTTTCGGAAGTGCATGTTGCATGGGGGTGATCTAGAAACATGATTCCATAATGATGGTAGGCTTCATGTGAAGTGGGGGGGTTCACTAGTTTGGAACATCAGTGTGCTGCACTAGATTTAGGCACATGACACTTTAGTGCATGCTTGTACATAGCTACTAGGCAGTGGTGGCTGGTGACATTTCGAAGTGGTGGGCGTAAAAGTTGTGGATGAGTTTTAAGTAGTAAGCCAGCAAAAGTAGGGAGACCAACTGACATTAGGTTGGGTTTGGGGGTTGTCCACTTGAGGAAAGTTTGAAAAAAGAGGGGCAAATAGCACTCTTTAAAGCTAATTTTAATACAAACATTTGTGAAAAGCAAGGTTTATAATGCCATTCTAAATATGTTGTCTTGAAATATTTAAAACATTAAAGATTGGCCCATATTGTACTGAATAAAATGTGTTCAACAGTTCCTACTTGCTTCAACAAGTCTATCTGAGTGAGCTCAATTTGTTGAGGGTGTTTATGATGCGGCAGTATTGAGAACTCTGGAGCGGAGTCAGTGCGTATCAGTGGTTCATAAAGGTATTCACACAACAGGCACATTCAATCCTTGGCCTCTCCGCAGAGCACCTTGAAAATGGTAATGTCCAATTGTGAGATCGCACATAAAGGGGGTTATAGAGCAAAATATGAACAGCAAGAAAGGAAAAGAGAATGCAGTGCTCACAGGTGAATGGAGTGGGCATGTTCTGTGCGCATGGGAAATAGAAAAGTAAGTATGCACAGAATGAGAAGAATGAAAACTGTTGGAGAGGAAAACGACTATTTGAGAGGTATGCAGATACAAGATTTCAGTAATATATGGGGAGGAAAATGGGTGCATGCTTCAAACAGAGAGACTGCAGAGGAAAATGGAGCGAAAAAAGAGAATGAGAGTGATTGAGGCACTCTGAAGACCATTACCACTTACACAGAGCTTAGTAATATTTAATTCAAGTGCTTCACTTCTTTTAGAGAACACCCGCCCACTAGTTTTAATGCCACTAAAACCAATTTTAATTTTCACCTGACTTTCTTAACATGCATTGATTCGACAAGGAATTTGGTCACTTTTTTGTTTTTATAATGAAGGTGCCAAAAAGCCACTGTGTGCTCCAAGTAATGCTACATAAATGTAATAAAACAATTGTGTTTAAAAATATTGATAATAAATCTTCTCAAATTGGGAATAAATACCCTGTAGCCGATGAGTTTAAAATCATTTAATCCATCTTCCAAGGATCATTGAAGGCCCATTAAGAAAATAACTTGTCTTTGAAACAAATAACTGAATCAGACGTATTGCTGACCGGCCAAAATCTGCATAACAGAACAACTGAATTAGCCATGCCTCTCAAGCAGGACTCATGCTTATCATACAGCAATAGCATTTCCCCTGCATGTGACCATAAACAAGAGAAATGAAGAGCGTGTCACTCCACACAAGTACCGTTACAGAAATGAAGCAAGCATTTGCAATGCAATCGGTCTCGCCTTTTGGACCGTATATGTATTTAGCTATGCAGCACATTAGCCTGGGTGCTGAACATTTGAAAATGTGAGCCCAGCAGCAGCCCACGCCCGCTCGTGCCACTGTGCTGCCAGTGCCGCATAACACCCAAGCACAAATGTAACACACGCACCGCATATGCTATCATATATCACACACGCACGCCGGCACTTTAACGTGTACAGTGGCATACATACACAAGGAAAACTGGCAGGGAACTATACATTCGCATATGTGTAACATATTAAACAAATAAATACACGTGTGCAGCGATACACAAGTACATATGTTAAATCTAGCAGACAACTTGCTATCTAACTATTAACTATAGATGTATAAGCATAGCTCCTACAGTTACAGGAGTAACACTAGTATGCACAAAATGCGCAGAACAGACACGAGCACACATGGCAATATCCGTAGGACAACGCTTAGCCCGATGTGGAAAAAAATGAATCCCAGGGTCTTATATGCACACAAACTACACATACGCACACCCAAATACGAGCGGCCCCACCCCAAAAATATATATGGTCATAATAACGCACACACATATCCACACTCGTCAACTCCCATCTACATAAAATTCACAACAGACGTACCTCACACTACACCAAAATGGAAAAAATAAGACAAAATATACCGACACAAACAACGCAGACACCGATGCCCAGAACAGGATAACACACAAACGCACAACGTTTTCAAAGCGCTGGCTTCGGAACGCAGTTTAACTACTCCGAACTATTGCAGATTTGGAAACAGCGCTTTCAGTGTGTCTCCTCGTCGAACTCTCGCCTCATATAGGAAAGCAAAGCATGGGCCAGGGAGGGTGGCGGTGGCCCCACTGGAGTTCACCCAAGAAAACACCAGGACCCGGTCAATGTGTGGTGTGTGGCAGCGCAACGCCATAATGACACCATCTGCCACAATCACAGCAGACTTGGTGCTACAAAAGAAACTTTCCCTCTCAATTTGCACAGCCTCCAAACCCACAGCTGCAGGGCTGTGTTGTGCGTGCCAAACATCGGAGCATCTTTTTTTGTAACACACTCCAAAGAAGAACAAAAGCGCGTTGCCTTTTTAGTATCGCGCATGCAGGCAGTAGTTCGCGTTGTTGCATTATCTCTGGGGGCTGCTTGGCACTCTGCTTTCTGCTTATGACACAAGGCGCTCTCGGGGGTCTCTGCAGTTTTTTTTTCTTTTTTAAAAAGAAAAGCTATTTATTTAGTAAATCGAAGTTACTTCACTTCCTATTCTTTTCTCCAAGAAAGATAAAAGCGTGATCTGTGAACAATACCCATTCTGGAGGATATCAGTCGCGGCTCGGGGGTCGGGGGGGGTGCCGGGGGCCCGGGGGATTTTTGAACTAAAAAAAGAAAATCCTACCTGAGCAGGTCCGCCGTCCGCGCCGCCTCGGGTCCGATTCCCGTTTGCGCCTATAGCCCCTCTCAGCCAATCCTGGCGCTGCTGGCAGCGCCAGGATTGGCTTAAGGCACGGTTACCTCTCGCCCGCCTGCCCATTAGGAGACCGAGGTTTGAGCCTTGGCTCAGCCTCGCTCTCCTAATGGGCATGCGCAAGCCAGTGCAAACACAAGTGCGCATGACTGGGCACGGCGCGAAAGTCCGGTGCCCTTCCCCACTCATGCGCACTTGTGCTGCAGTGCTGCCTGCTGCCCCTGGTCCCTCTGACAATCATGTCAGTCAACATGACGCAGGACCGCCCACCCCTTCAGACTCTGAAGGGGGTGGGCGATCCGACGTCATGCTGACTGACATGATTGTCAGTTCTCCCTCGGCGAATTTGAACTTAAGTAAACTGATTCAGTTTACTTAGGTTCAAAGACGCCGAGGGAGCTGCGGGCGGGGGGGCTACGCCCCAACGCCCCAATGGACGCATTGCCCCTGCTGAGAAAATAAGAGAATTAACGATGAACATGGAAGCTGTGACTTTGCCAGTGACAATAGGACCCGTAATACCAGTTTTTGAAAACCAAAGAATAGATGAGCATTCTTTAACCATCCCAATGAACTCGAATATGCAAAGAATGAGAGAAGGGATAATTTCAGAAACTAGGGAGACAAGAGATTTGGTCAGCTCATATAGACCGAGTAATAACTTGACAGTAAATGAGAGTGAAATAAAAAGGATTCCTATGGGAAGTGAGTCAGCATCTGAAACGCCAGAGAGAAACAAAAATTGAATAGAAATTAATAGTACACCTGTAGGTCCGACTCCAGAAGAATTAAATGAATGGATGAAAAATTTGCAAAAGAAAGATGCAGAACCACAACCATTGGATGTAATCAGGCTAAAGATAGACATGGAAGAGTTGATTTTAGGGACTATTGGTACTGAAAAATTGAAATCATATCAGGATGAGGAGATCATGTTTTTATGCAAGAGTATTACTTGGAGAGCTAGAAATTGACATGAAAAATTGGAAGAGACAGCGAATGAACTAGGAGTAGAATTTGTAAAAGTTAGGAGTTTGCAGAAACCATATAGGGTAGATTTTTGTGAGAAAGATATAGAAAACCTGAACACATCAGGACGATTAACCCAGATAAAAGAACTGATTGTGTTATTGAGAAAATGGGGTGATGTGGACAGATGGAGGAGCAGGTGGACCAAAAGAAAAGAGGGAACAACCGACAAAGCGTCTTTGGCTTTTACGGTGAAAGACAGAGAATCAATCGTGCGGGAGTATCCAATGAGAGAAACTCCAGGAGGTAGCTATGTACATGTTCCATGGTCCAGACAAGATATATTGTCATTTACAAATGATTTTCCGAAATTGAGAGAAAAACCTGTAGAGTGGTACAGACAAGTGGAAAGGTTTGTCAAAGTTTGGAAGGTGTTGTAGGTAGATTTGGATGGATTGTTTGACATTGTAGTACCAGCAGATTTATAGACAGAATGTAAGATTACCATTGATTGGCCAACAGAAGAATATCCTAGAGATGCAAAAACTGGAGCGCCAGGTCCAGAAGTAATGAGGAAGTATGATCAAGTTATTACGTTTTGAAAAACAAAATTCCACCAAAAGAAACTGATTGGGTAAAAATTGATAGAACAACACAGGAGAGTAAAGAATCTGTACACGCCTACTATGAAAGACTGCTTTTGGTTTTTAAACAGTATAGCGGTTATGAGACTTTGAGTGAAAAGGACGAGTCATTTTGTATATAGATTTGTTTATGGATTGAAACCAGAGATAAGTGAAATGATTAAGCAGCACATGTTGTGCTGGCAAAACAGCACTGTGGACGAAGTGTTGAGATATGCTAAATATTGTAGTGATGACATTGAGTGTAGACAGCGTAAATTAAAAGAAAAGGCGATGTGGGCACAAGTAAAGGTTGCAGAAAAACAAGAAGCTCAAATGAATAATCAGACTGGTGAGACAGGACAGACTAAATCCAAACCGAATATAGGTAAAGGTAAAGGTCAAATGAGTATAGAAGAGGCCAAAAAGAAATGGCCGTGTCACAATTACGGAAAATTAGGGCATTGGAGAAACGAGTGTAAATTCCCTCCAAAGGCTAATACGGAAAATCAATAATTAAATCCGCAGGTGTAGAGTGAGGTGAGTTACCAACAGCTGCAACAACCGCAGGTAGTTACTCAACAGAGTCAGGTGCCACAACCACATCTTCCCAAGAGTGTAAACCCCCAGAGATACAGTGCAGAGACAGGATTCTACGGAGGAGAGCAGGAAACAAAATTGCCGCGCGCAGCTGCAGTGTCGCAGTATTGGTTACGGCAGGATGGGAATGAATCGGATGAAAGTTTGTGACGGTGCCTAGGAGAGGAGGAAGAGTGCGTACTTGGCGCAACTCTAGAGGTAGATCAGTCAGGTCCATTTGTGGATGGAGAAGTGAATGGTGTAAATGTTACATTCCTTGTGGACACTGGAGCTACCCGTTCTACTGTTAGATCAGTGGAAATTCCAAACCTTCCTCTCTCAGGTGAATATATCCAAGTTGTAGGTGTTTCAAACCAGCAGATTAAGGCGCCTCTTACCAAACCAGTAGAGGTGAAAGTTGGACCATTCAGAGAAATGCACAGATTTGTGGTGTGTGATTGCAGTCCTGTAAACTTGCTAGGACGCGATCTGCTTTGTAAAATGAATTGCACCATTTATTGTACCCCGGATGGTATTGCATTTCAGACACCAGATGAAGATGTTTTATATAAAATGACATTGGCAGAACTAGAACCAGGAGTAAATGACATGTTTCCTGTGTTTGATGTAGAGAAAATCCCAATTGAGTTAAAAGAAACAGTCAGATCTGATGTATGGGATTTTACAGGCGAAGACATAGGCTTAATGAGAGGAGTAGACCCTGTAAAAGCCGCATCACTGTTTGGAGGAGGTCGCTGCCGGATACTGAGGGGACTGCAAGTCCCAGGAAGCCTTGCCTGCCACCAATCTGCCTCACCTGAGCAGGGGAAAGCCTACTTAGCCTCTCGCGGCACCCGCTTCGCGGGAGCCGCATCGCTGTTTGGAGGAGGTCGCTGCCGGATACTGAGGGGACTGCAAGTCCCAGGAAGCCTTGCCTGCCACCAATCTGCCGCACCTGAGCAGGGGAAAGCCTACTTAGCCTCTCGCGGAACCCGCTTCGCGGGAGCCGCATCGCTGTTTGGAGGAGGTCACTGCCGGATACTGAGGGGACTGCAAGTCCCAGAAAGCCTTGCCTGCCACCAATCTGCTGCACCTGAGCAGGGGAAAGCCTACTTAGCCTCTCGCGGCACCCGCTTCGCGGGACGCGCGCGGGCGAGCCCGGGCCATGGGCGGGCCCGTCTGAGCCCGTCAGAGACAGGAAGAGGCTGGGCTGGGCCACCCCTCCGTGACTACATGCATTAAGGTGGAGTTCAGTTACTGAATTAAGGTACAGTTTAGTTGTGGACTTGTGTATCTCGAGGGATTGTGTGTAATTAAGCAATAGCTTGCCGACAGAATGAGCAAACGCAAGGTCACGGGTCCACTGGTAGGAGGGGGGGTTGTGGGAACCCTGGACGCTTTCCTGACCAGAGCAGAGTCAGTTTTGACCCATCAGATTCAGCTCACAGAAAAAAGACTCTTACTAGATACCTTTGCGGCTCAAAAACGGTCATCAATGGGAGGCTTAGCTATGGCTAAATCCCCCAGGGGTGGGCAGCAATCTGTGGACCACTTATGTTCTGTGACCCCTGGTTTTAGTAACATTGGGAATCAGTCAATTTTCCAATCCTGTCATCAGCGATTACAGTTGAGCAGATGAATTCCACTAATTCTGCCCATAATATCGCAGAGGACGATGAGCCGGTTTTTTCGCCCATACTGGTTGAAGAGACACCGATTCCTTCCATGGCACAAAATGTAACTTTATCTGGCTCGTGCCGTGGTGAGGTTATTACTCGATCTAAAGGGGCCACCAGGCCAAGTTTGACAAGTATACCGAAGTCTCTGACGGCATGCAGTGGAGAGTCACCTGCGAAGCGAATGAGGGGAGGAGTCACACAAAAACAAAAGCAAAAACAAAACCCTAGATCCAAGCACCAAGTAATGAGGTTTCCTGATAAGTCCGCCTCAGAATCTAATAAAGGATTGGCCACGGATCAATTTCTAAAAAGTGGCAATGACACTAGCGTGGGGCTTGGGGACGACCCCGATCAATGGAGAAGATTGGAGACCTTGATGACTGTTCTCTTGGGGCCCCTTTTATGCAAACTAGGGACAATTGATGAAAAACTAGTGTTACTCCTGAACTCTAGCAGTCCACTAGCTAATCAAGGGGCATGTAGTTGTGCACGTGTTTCTCAGGAAGAATCTGAAGTTTCTAAAGTTCCAGCCCCATTGCCTGTAAATGTAATTGAGGGGAGGAAAAATGGGGATAGCGAATATATAACAGGGGTAGTTGTTGCAGTTAATAGCGTCCCACATGTATATCCGGAAGTAACTAGACCCAATGCAAGCACTGGTGCTAGGGGCTCAGGGAAGTGACGATAGGGAGCCCATGTAATCCCTTATCACAGCAAGTAGACACTGTAAGGATAGAAAGAGGAGATAATGCAAATCAATATCTAAAAGAATTGCCTTTTTTAAGTGCACAGAGCACTATAGGCCTACCAGTTTTAGACTTACCCCCAGCCTCATGTCCGTATACAGTTGTTTTAACTGGTGTCCCAGCACATACAAGCCAAAAAGAGGAATCTGCGACCCAATTGATTAATAAGGTGGCGCATTGGATGGGTAGAAATGCAGGGTTTAATATCAGAGATCACAGACACATCTTGATGGCAAGGAGGGTGACCTGGATCGGCAGAACCAGGAAAGCTTTCTCAGGGGATTGTGTAATTGTGACGCTTAGACACCCCGACCTCGTGCGTAAGATTCTTTCGCAGAGTAATGGGTTCTTCCAAGCTGAGGTGGACTCAAGCATTAAATTGCTTCCGTTGGTTTTTTTTATAGACCCCTGCCGAACTTAAACCAACGTTGCGGATATGTGGGTCAACAGGAGAGTGCAATCGGGTGGGCCTCTACAGCACCGACAAATAACATCTTTGCCCCATTAAGAGACCTAAATGATATTGATTGACTAGGTATGTTGGGGGACGTCAACAGAGCCCGTGATACCCCCGTGACTATTAAAGATCTTGGGGGGAGAGGAGAAGAGATCAATCCGGGGATAGCTAAAGGCCAAATTACCAGTGATTATCAGGTTGTAAACGCCCATGTGGACAATAGTTTAAATAAGAAAGTCTATAGGACCCACAGTCCCCAGGTATTTGCTAGTGTAGAAAGGCCAAATGAAAGAGAAATAAAAATAGTCTCCTGGAATATAGCAGGCCTATCTACGAAATTTAAGAATGAACAATGGCTACTTTATATACGGGAATTTCAGATAATCTGTTTACAAGAAACATGGGAACCAGTAAACAATAACTTTTTTTTAGAGGGTTATAAAACCTTCTTTTGTCCAGCGCGCAAGGCTACGTCAGGGAGAGCCAGGGGAGGGTTGGTTATATTTGTAGAACTTGCACTACAAGGAAGATGGACAGATTTGGCTTGGGGCTCAGAAGTAGCGCAGGGGCTCACATTTTTTAATAAGGGTTACAGGTTACTTTTTATAAATTTTTATAATGCAATACTACATGGACAGGGTTCTGCTAGTCTGCATGAATTGGACACTAGACTTACCCAGACATATGAGCGAGGGTTGATGGCGCTTCAGCTGGTTATAGTAGGTGATTTTAACTGTCATTTGTGCCCAAACCTGAGAGTAGCTTGTGGGGATTGGGCGTCTTGTACGCTTGAGGATGGCCCTCATATGGAACACACAAAGGAGGGAAGGGAACTCTGTGGCCTACTAAATACGTATGCGTTAACACACACCATTGACCTGATTGATGTTAGACAGGATACAATGGTTCATCCCACATTTAAAGGTAAAGGATGTGCCTCATTTATTGATTTTATTTTTGTTTCCGCAGTACTTAGAAACTGTGTGTCTGGGTTCAGTATTGGCCATAGTGCCTTTAGTGATCACAATCCTCTTGTATTATCCCTTGTTGATGCACACTACCGCCAGGAACCCCTTGGAGCTGGAGGGGGGGTGGTAAGGGCTGCAGATCAAGGTAGGAGGCTGAGATGGACACAGGTCAATGGCGAGGCCTTTTATAGATCTCTCTTAAAAGAAGGCGAACAGGTCATCTTAAGGTGTTTAGACCTAGAAGTGGAAGGAGCAGAATTAGTTGAGGCCTTTAAGGGCGTTGCCCAAATAGTTGATAGTTTGCTTAGAGCCCCAGCCTATAGGGTCAAAACGGACAACCCGAGATGGTTTGACCCACAATGCTCTTGTGCCCTTAGAGAGTTGAAAGATGCTCTAAAGACCTCTCCAAGAGATAGGGACCGGGTGACTCTTTGTCGGAAAAAATATAAGTCTGCTATCAAGGGACGTAAAGGTCAATTACAACAGCAAGCCTGGGAAGATCTGACAGAGGCAATGGTACTAAAGGATTCCACCGCCTTCTGGAGAGTCATAAACAGTCCCTGTTTTCAAGATGCCAACAAACCAGGGCTAGGCAATAATATTCTGCCAGAGCAATGGTATGAGCATTTCCAAGGGCTTTATAATTACCATCCCAGTACGGTTCAGTTGCAGGTTCATAGTGGGGAGCAGAGGACACCCCCATTAAGATTCTCGCTGGGTGAGGTTAAAACAGGAATTGAAGGACTAACTAGGAACAAGGCCCCGGGCCCAGATGGGATCCCACCTGACCTTTTTATAAGCAACGTGGATCTCTGGGCGCCTATCCTGACCAGGGTTATAAACGCAGCAGTGGACACAGTAATGCCAGCCTCCTGGTCCACAGCCACGATTGTCCCTATTTTTAAAAAAGGTAACAAGGATAGCCCACTATGTTACCGCCCGATTTCCCTCATTGATGTGTCAGCGAAGGTACTAGGGCGGGTGGTCTTAAGCCGGCTAACCGATTGGGCTGAGGACCATCAAGTTATAACTGACGTCCAATTTGGTTTTAGGCCTGGGAAATCTACCACCGACCAATGCCTTAATTTATACCTTCTTTCAGCCAAATATACAGCAGTCAGTCCAGGGACGATGTACCTGGCATTTATGGACCTGACTGCGGCCTTTGACAGTGTCAATCGAGGGAAATTATGGGCAATTATGGGTGGGCTCGGTGTGGATCCGGGGCTTATTAACATCTTAAAATCTTTACATCTGAATACCACTGCTGCGGTTAGATATAGCCAGGAGGGTAAATTAACAAAATCCTTCAGGTGTTCTAGCGGGGTCAGACAGGGCTGTATACTAGCTCCTTTCTTGTTTACGTTATATATAAATGGCCTTGACCGAGCACTAAGCACCTTACAGGTAGACACTCCTAGGGTAGGTACCCGTGGGATCCCCGTTCTGCTCTACACAGATGACACGGTACTCCTGGCCCGTACCCCTAAAAGCCTGCAGCTCTTAATAGATGGCTTTGTGTCTTTTATGGGGAATCTGGATTTGTCCCCCAACCTGGCAAAATCCTATGTTATGGAAGTGGGCAAAAAACCAGGCAAATCCTACAATTATAAAATTGGATCTCACTGTTTGGGAAAGGTACAGTCCTTTTCGTACCTGGGGATTTTATTTGATGGTCGATTAAATTTTAAATATTTATTAGAAGAGAAATGCCGATCGATGACCAGATGTACCGGGTCAATAATGAATTTTGCACAAAGGTTAGGACGGTGGTCCCCAGAACAGGTTTTAAGACTATATAGTTCCATGTGCTGTGCTAAAGTGCTGTATGGAAGTGAGGTGTGGGGTTTCATAGAGGCTAATCAATTACAGATTGAAGAGAATAAGTATTTTCGGCGTCTTTTAAAAGTCCCACAGAGTACGCCATCCCTTATTGTCCATGAAGAATTGGGTGTCCGCTACATTACGGATAGGATGGCAGTTAAACCCCTAGTTTGTTGGGTAAAGATCTGGGCAAATGAGGAGGCGGCCTTAAGCAGGCAGGTCATAGAAGACTGTCTCTCCTTGGACCATGGGCTTAAAATCCCTTGGCTAAAGTATGTGAAGGAGTCTTTCGAGCAAATAGGATGTGCAGAGCTTTTTACTAATCCTTCTAGAATGACCATGCAGGATAAGGCCCTGGTCAAGGATCGGTTCTTTAAGTGCGCTTCGACGCTCCGGGGAGACAGAGAATTAGTTAAACTGTCGGTGAGAGAATATATAGCAACTAAGTCTACCGAGGGCGTTGAACCGTACTTGTCTTATCTAAATGGTGCCCATGACAGATTTTTAATGACCCGATTTAGGCTAAATCTTTTGCATCACGTTTTAGCAGAACCAGCAGGGTTCACACTGTCCACAGAGATGAAGGGGCCCTGTGGCTGCGACCAAAGGTCTCCACAGGACACCCTTCACTTTGTTTTACTATGCCCTTTTTATTCACATCCTAGAAGTCGTTTTTTGAAGGGCATTTTAAAGAGAGCTAGGTTTAAACAAGCACGGGTGGCCCTGTTATTTTTAAAATTGTCTCCAGATGCTTTTACACTTTTTGTACCATCAACTTTTTAAGGGCTGCGGTTAGATTAAGGACCACAAAGGGTAGCGGAAGCCTATAGATTTCTTGCGTCCATTTCTTATATTGTTTTAAAAATGGTTTGTTGAGTTGCGTATAGCTTCATCCATGTACTGAAATTGTATTGTGTAGGAATTATACTGATGAATTGTTCTTTTTTTAACCCTGCTGAAAAATTGCTACTTTTATGGTATTTTTTTTATATGCCGAATAAAGAATAAAAAAAAAAAAAAAAAAGAATTGGATGAAAGTTTGTGACGGTGCCTAGGAGAGGAGGAAGAGTGCGTACTTGGCGCAACTCTAGAGGTAGATCAGTCAGGTCCATTTGTGGATGGAGAAGTGAATGGTGTAAATGTTACATTCCTTGTGGACACTGGAGCTACCCGTTCTACTGTTAGATCAGTGGAAATTCCAAACCTTCCTCTCTCAGGTGAATATATCCAAGTCGTAGGTGTTTCAAACCAGCAGATTAAGGCGCCTCTTACCAAACCAGTGGAGGTGAAAGTTGGACCATTCAGAGAAATGCACAGATTTGTGGTGTGTGATTGCAGTCCTGTAAACTTGCTAGGACGCGATCTGCTTTGTAAAATGAATTGCACCATTTATTGTACCCCGGATGGTATTGCATTTCAGACACCAGATGAAGATGTTTTATATAAAATGACATTGGCAGAACTAGAACCAGGAGTAAATGACATGTTTCCTGTGTTTGATGTAGAGAAAATCCCAATTGAGTTAAAAGAAACAGTCAGATCTGATGTATGGGATTTTACAGGCGAAGACATAGGCTTAATGAGAGGAGTAGACCCTGTAAAAATTTCTGTAAGAGAAGGAACAAATTACCCAAATACTCCACAGTATAAACTGACGCCAGAAATTATTGAAGGAATAACACCCGCAATCAATAAAATGATTGAACAGGGAATTTTGAAAGAAATAATGAGCAGTCCATGTAATTCACCTATAATGGGACTGAAAAAGCCAAATGGGACATATAGGATAGTGCAAGATTTACGAAAAATAAATAAAATCGTTATTCCTTGTTGTTCAATTGTGCCAAACCCCGCTGTAATACTGTATCAGATTACACATGATGCAGAATGGTACACAGTTATTGATTTGTGCTATGCATTTTTCTCCATTCCATTACATCCAGATAGCCAGCCATTATTTGCGTTCCAGTTCGGAGAGCGTATTTTGGCATGGTGCCGAATTCCTCAAGGGTATACGGAAAGCCCCTCAATCTTTAATCAGATCCTAAAGAAATCATTAGAAGATTTAGGAATGCCTGAAAAATCTGTGATGGTTCAATACATTGATGACCTGTTAGTGGCATCAAAGACCAAAGAAGCATGTGTTACCGACACCATTGCTTTACTGAACCATTTAGCCGAAGGAGGACACAAAAGGGCCCATTAGAATGTCGGGCGGATCGCCACCGCCCGCATGACGGTGGCGATCCGCCCGACATTCTCTCCCGCCCGCATGCCAATTCCCCCGCCATATTGCTATGGTGGGGGGACTCAGCGGACGGACAGACCGTCCGCCGGTTTTCCGCCCGGTCGATGAGTCGACCGGGCGGAAAAGCAGTTAATATGGTGGCGGTGTCTGGTAGACACCGCCATCCATATTATGAAGCATGCAGGGTTATGCCTTTCCGCGGCGGCAAAGCCGCCACGGAAAGGCATACGGTCTTCTGCATTGGGGGCCCGTAGCGGGCCCCCAGGGATTCTGGGGGGTGGGGGGTGCACATGGGGGGTACCTATGGTACCCCCCTGCATTTCAATGTACAACGTGGCAGGCACCGCGCGGTGCCTGCCACGTTGTGCATTGAAAGCACAACTTGCATTTTGGCAGAAATGCAGGATTCGCCCGCCAGTGTGGCGGGCGCATCCTAATGGCATGTGCAGGACCGCCGCATGCATTGCGGGCGGTCCCCTTTTTCCGGGGGTATGGCGGGCGGACAAAGTCCGCCCGCCATGCTAATGACTCCCAAAGTGTCTCCGTCTAAGTTACAATTTTGTCAGCAGGAAGTCCAATACCTAGGTCACAAGACTGAGAAAGGGATGCGGAAGGTAACGACAGAGAGAATAAAGATTATCCGAGGAATGAGAGCTCCAATGACACAGAGAGAGGTGAGAATGTTCCTTGGAATGGTTGGATATTGTCGACAGTGGATAAGTGGATTTTCATTGATTGCAAAACCTTTACAGCGATTGACAAAAAAGGATGTCAAAGATCCGTTTGAATTGAATGACGAAGAAATGAAAGCTTTCAAAGAACTAAAAACAAGGTTGTGTGAAGCACCGGCACTGTGAATGCCTGATTATGAAAAAGAATTTGAGCTGTATTGTAGTGAGAGAGATGGATGTGCACTTTCAGTTTTAGTGCAAAAACATGGAAAGATGAAAAGACCTATTGCATATTTTTCGGCTGTTTTAGACCTGGTAGCAAAAGCGTTGCCTGGCTGTCTGAAAGCAGTAGCTGCTACTTGTGTAAGTCTGGAACAGAGTGAAGGCATTGTGATGGGTTATCCATTGAGAGTATATGTTCCACATTCTGTTGAAATTCTTTTGACGAGAACCAAAACCCAATTCATGACACATAGTCGGCTGACTAGGTATGAAAAGGTGATTTTGAGTGCAGACAATGTAACCATTGACAGATGCACAAGTGTGAATCCTTCAACATCATTGCCAGATGAAGAGAGTGTAGGAGACAAAGATGAAGTCGATCATAAATGTCTGGACGTGCTTGAATTCTGTACGAAACCTAGGCCGGACATAAAGGATGAGCCCTTGAAAGAATCAGATTATGTGATGTTTGTGGACGGTTCATGTCTGAGGACGAGTGAAGGAGTTTTGAGTGCGGCGTATGCTGTGTGTACAGTAGCTACAATAATGGCAGCATCTTGTTTGAGAGGGATACGTTCAGCCCAAGTAGCTGAGCTGATTGCTCTGATTCAGGCATGCAAACTGAGAAAGAATGTTCGAATTACGGTGATCGCGGATAGCCAGTATGGCTTGGGAGTGGTCCACGATTTCGGACAGATCTGGTCCCAGAGGGGTTTCTTGACGTCTGCAGGGACTCCAATTAGAAATGGTGAGTTTGTGAAGAAATTGCTTGAGGCGATACAGCTGCCTAAACAGATCGCAGTGGTGAAGTGTGCTGCACACAAAAATGAGGCGGATTACATTACCATGGGTAATAGGTATGCCGACGAAATAGCCCAATATTGTGCTAGAAATATGGTTTCGTTAAACCGAAGGAGAGAAAGAGAGAATGTTTCATGTCCCTTGCTGTTTACTAACATTGTTGAAACATGGGATGAAGTAAGACAATTACAGGAAGAAGCAAACGATGAGGAGAAAGATGGTTGGATAAAAGCAGGATGCAGAAAAAGGGAGGAAGATGACGTTTGGGTTTATAGAGATGAAAGACCAGTTATGCCTGATAGCATGATTTCTAACATGGCACGGATGTACCATGGACAAGCTCATATTGGAAGGGATGCCATGATCCGACTTTTCAGACAAACCTGGTATAATCCAAAATTCAGAGCTATAGCTGAGAGTCTTTGTCAAAGATGTCTTACCTGCCAACAGATAAATCCAGGAAGAAAAACAGTAGTGAGTCTAGGAACAATAGGGCGAGAAGGAGGTCCTTTTACTAGAATGCAACTGGACTTTATTGAAATGCCCCCAAGCAATGGACTAAAGTATGTTCTTGTGGTAGTTTGTTTGTTTTCTCGTTGGGTGGAAGCCTGTCCGACAAGAAGGAATGATGGAGTTACTGTAGCAAAGCTCCTGCTGAGAGAATTCATTCCAAGATATGGTTTTCCAGTAACGATTGAAACAGATAGAGGAACAAATTTCCAAAATGAACTAATCCAACTGATATGTGAAGCTCTTGACATTCAACAGAAATTACACTGTGCTTACAGACCAGAGGCTTCTGGAGTAGTAGAACAAGTGAATGGAACAATAAAGAATAGGTTAGGGAAAATGTGTCAAGCCACAGGACTCAAATGGCCTGATGCCCTACCATTGGTACTGATGACTATCAGAAGTATACCTGACAGAAAAACAGGTCTAAGTCCCCACGAAATAATCATGGGACGAGCAATGAGACAAGCACATGTACCTGTCAACAAACTGCTGACTATAACTGATGATCTCGTATTGGATTATTGCAAAGGATTGGCTGATGTGGTACATTCTGTGTTTCATCAGGTTGGACCAGATGCGACCACTCTTGAAAGAAAACCAGCTCATGATTTGAGTCCAGGAGACTGGGTCCGCATAAAAGTCCACAGAAGAAGAAACTGTTTGGTTCCTCGCTGGGATAAGCCACGTCAAGTGATCCTGGTGACAACAACTGCTGTCAAATGTGCTGGAGTGAACAACTGGGTGCATGCCAGCCACACTATCAGAGTCCCAGATCCTGAAGCTCGACCTGTAAGTCGACATTTGGAGATATGTGATACCAGTTCAGCATCCGATGCAGAAGTCGAAACAAGCAGGGTTCCAGATCCTGAAGCTCGACCTGTAAGTCGACATCTGGAAGACCCAGGTACAAGTTTGACAACCGAAGAAGAACCTGAAATAACAAAAGTTCCAGAACTTGAAGATCGACCTGTAAGTCGACATCTGGAAATATCAGATACTAGTTCAACATCTGAAACAGACCAGTCTGATTGTGATGAAAATCAAAAGAGTAAATGGAGAACTGACATTATAAAAGAAGAAACTGAACAAAGAGACAGTGACAATGATCAGCCAAGCACGAGTTATGGTAGATTTCCTTCTAAGATTGTCGAATTAGTTGAGGAAGGGTTAGATTCAGATAGAGAGATAGAAGAAGAATCGGAAGAACCCCGAGGAGCAATAGGGACAGACCAACAAATAGAAGAACAACAGGGAAATTTAGAAACAGACAGAGAGATTAACAAGAATTCGGAAGAAACTCGAGGAGGGATAGAAATAAGTGTCCCAACAGAAAAGACACAAGAAGGCTCAGATTTAGACATTGAAAGTGAAATCATAAAGTTTAAAATAAGAGGAAGTAAAGTAAGGTCTGAAACAGAATCAGAAGAAAGTGAAGAAGAGAGAAAGCAGAGACTAGGACCAAGAAAAAGGACTTGGAGAACAGAACGAGAGGAAAAGAAAGTGAACCAAAAGGCCAAGAAAAGGAGACAATTGGCCCCACGAAGTCAAAAGACTGAGATACAAGATAATAAACTTAAATAGAAATAACGCAGAACAGGTAAATGAGATAACAAGTCAAAAGGAACAAGGAAAACAAAGTGGAAAACAATTGCAGAAAATGAAAAGAGTGAAGAAACCTAATCTGAAATATAAGTCACCTGAGTGGCTATACATCGCATTGACTGACATTAAAGAAGAAGATAACACTCATGAGAGCCCAGGAGAAAGCAGCAAACCAATGGGTGAAAGTGAAGTGCAACAAGTTTGAAAAGGTGAAGAGAAAACCCGGACTGGACATCAAAATCTGAACTAGACAAGGAAGAGTTCTGAAAAGAACTGAAGAAAGTACCAAACGAGACAAAGTAAAAGGGTAGAGTGGCTGATACGTCATTCTGAGGTGTGGTGATACATTTTCTGTACATGTATATATATATAGCTAAGTAATAGAACAGGATGGTAGACGTAGAGAATAGAAAATCTAGATGTGAGTTTTTACGTAGATGGTGTAGAATGTGTTTCTTTTGTACAGGTTTATTAATGTTTATTTGGCTTATTTTAGCAATCACAATTCCAATTAGGTTAGCTGTAGAGGAAACATCCATATTAGGGAACAACACGAAAAAGGATAAAGAAGCTAACACACAGAACACAGCAACATTAATAGATAGTACTGAATTGCATAAGGATAGGTCCATAACTGATTTTTCTAAGAATGTTTTCACAAAATTGTTATATGAGTATGTAGAAACAATGGATGTAAGGGATTGTTATGTTTGTATGCAATTACCTGCGTCTGTCACAGAAGGTGTGACCTATCATCACCTTCCTTTGACGTATGGGATAACATGTAGTGTTTTAGCTAGTTTATTTTATAAAACAGGTAGATTAGAATATTATTATACTGACATAAATAAGGTTTTTGCGAAAGTTCTTATAATCCCTGAACTGAACAAAGTGAAAGAAGCAAGAATGTTTGGTGAATTTTTCCTAGAAGATAAAGATTTAACATTAGGGTATGTAGTTAGGCACAATCTTACCGGTGAAGTAAAGAAAGAGGAAAAGGTATTTTTAGAGATGGTAGAAAACAGAAGAGTTAAGTTTCAAAGAAAAGTAATAGAAGAAGAGACAAAAACACCCCTTTGGGCGTTTGAAGAGAAAAATCATGATAAGAGAGAGACAAATGCAGCTATGACTTTGGATTGGCCCCAACAGGGAAAGTTGTGCATTAGTAGAAATAAGACTAGGTATGATAACTATTTCGTGGGTTCCAGTGAATGCAGAGACACTTACAAAATTTTAGGAGGATGGGGATTCAAAGGAGGAAAAGATCCAATATTTCCAGGGATCTATTATATTTGCGGAAATAGAGCTTATTACAGGTTGCCGGACCATTGGTATGGGTCATGTTATTTAGGCCTGGTCTTTCCAAAAAAGTTTCATGTGGAGAGAGGAGAAAAAGGAATACACGAAATGGGTGAAACATTAACACGTAGGAAAAGGGAAAGTTTTTCAGAAATAGTTGGTGACATTTTTGGAGCATTGATACCAGCAGTGGGTATACCTTTGAATGCATTTAAAATTCGGAAACTGTCCACAGTAGTAGATCGGTTATCAACGAATACTGCTGGAGGGTTCTTGATGGTAAATACCGAGATGATTGCCATGAGAGCTATGGTGATGCAAAATCGACTTGCCCTTGACATTCTTTTGGCAAAGAGGGTGGAGTCTGTGGAATGCTGAAAGTCCAACATTGTTGCACTTACATTCCAGATAAAAGTGAAAATATACAGAAGTATATAAAGAATATTACTGATTTGCACAAAGAGATTGCTCCACTGGAGGTTGAAGTTGCCTGGGAAGAGTTTTTCCTCAATACATAAATGGTTCACTGAAATAGGTGGTTCTATTATAGGGAAAGTTTTGATATCAGCAACAGTAGTAATAATAATGGTGTTATTAGTGAAATTAGCTTATGTATGTATTAAAAGGAGAAAAAGACAAAATAAGAGAAAAAGAGAAAATAAGATAAAGAAGGAAAGAGAACGAGAAACGGGAAAAATAGAATTCGAAGAACTAAAAGAAAACATGTATAAAAGAACAAAAAGACAAGATGAGAAGGACACTGATGTATAAACTAACAAAAACAATTGGACAAGAAACATTTTATCTGATAATTGTGTAACATGGGTTTTTGTGGTGATAAAAATCACCAAAGGGGGGAATTGATGGAGCAAGGTAAATAAAATAAATTTTTAACCCTCCATAATAGGGATAATAATTTAACGATATTAATTGTTTGCCAAATTAACCAACAATCTGCACTTTAATAAACATCTACATCAATGGTAACTGCTCTTTATGTGCAAATTTAACTTATTTACAAATTGTAAAGTAAAATAATATTAATATAGTGGTTTGCGTACTAATTATTGCAAAATCGCATGATTTGTGCTATGTAGTAAAATTGTATTGTGGCAAAGAATGCGGATGGTAAGTAAACATGGCTTTAAATGTTGCTTCTGCTAGGTAACATCTAACTCGGGTACTTAGAATGACAGGTGGGCAACAGAAAGGCTTATTTTCTTTATTTTAATTATGATTGTGTTTGTTCTTATGATAGTTTGTTTGGGCCTGCTAGGCCATGCTGCGAAAATGGCTGCCGAGGCAGATGAGGTCATGTGCAGAACCAAAGATGGCCTCTAAGCGGAAGAAAGCCATAGAGCTAAACCACGTGGGTGCAGCTCAAGCCCGGAGTGAGAAGAGTCAAGGTCAGGCTGACCTAACCCGAGGAGAATGCCAAGAAAGACTCAGCACGTATCCGTGAGAATGGGAGATGAACCCAAATGAATTAACAATGGACTGCCCAAAATGCGACTATAAAATGAAACATTTAATGGACTGTCAATTGGACTGCTATTACCCAAAGGTCGTGTGAAAACATAATCCTTAAAATATTTTAGAACCGGTTTGAACAAGGAGGGCAATGAGGTGATTCTTGCCACCCCTCCAATGGACCAATTAGCGTGATTCTCGTCCCCAAAGGTTGCAACTTTTTGTTTAGTAAGCTAGTAATAGGGTATAAGAGGACCTACTCTTAAGAAAGAGTAGAGTTGCTGCTGATTTTCGTTTATGCGCGCTATTCCTGCATAATTTTGAACATTGAGTGTGTTGCTGATGAAGCTGCTGCCATTTCTATAGGCCGCATTTTCTTTGGAGAATTTTTCATTTGAACTTTAAAAACTTGACTGGGAAAGGAACGAGACTGATGCGGGAAACCTGTAAGGGAGGTCCGTCGAGGAGGATGTTAGCGGGACAGTCAGTCAGTTTTGGGAGTTCCATGCTGTGATCCGCTTTTGGTGAATTTTTTCCAAACTGCAACAAATGGGTATGCATCATAATTCTTTATAAAATGTATTTCTTATATGCTATTGAAGTGTGTTAAAGTGATTAATAAACTAAGAATCTCACTCATGCAAACTGAATTTAGATAAAATCTATTTCTAATTAATTCTGAGTCTGTGGTTCTTTAGTTTAATTAATGAATTTGACATGTATTAGGGTTTTAAATGATTGAGCTGGTCTTAATCGCCATCAACTTATTCTACTAGTTGGTCCATCGACCAAAAAGCGGAATACCTTGATGTTTTAGAACCGACAGGATTAAAACTGAATAAACATGGGTGTTTAAGGTAATATTCTGTTAACTTTAAATAAGGTATTCCGTTTCTTCCAGCAATTCGTTTCTTCTCCTTTAAGGAAAAGTGGATGTGATCCAGGGAATAACTGAGCGAGTGTATGATGTGCGGTGTTATGGGCTCCACCGTCATATGGTATAGTTGTTGTGAATGAGTTTCACCTGGATGTCATGTCCAAAGGAGAAGAATTTATATTAGCCGCGCTGGATCATGGTCAATCTAAATAATTTAGAGTGGAATACCTATTCTGTATATAATTTCATTTGTGTTATTGACCACCATTTCTGTCTGTATTTTTGCGCCGTTCACGCTGTTTCTTCAGCTCATTGTGTCACTGCGCCGTTCACTGTCACAAAGTACGTCTAGTACACAACCCACTTATGGTTACTTATACATTAATGTACTGTAGTGCTGTTACAACTACTTGTAAATAAGAACATTTTCCTACAAATTTCTTTGGGTCTTCCCGTCTCCCTTTCTTTTGATTAATTCATCTTATTTAAATTGCCTTGTGAATGACTACCGATTGAGACATTGTTTTATATGCTTTCATCAACCCAAGCAGTTTACCCCAGTGCTTACATCAGCCTTTTCATATCATGCATATTACCTATGCTAAGAAGCGTTCTCTGCAAAGGCCACATCATCATGTTTTTTCACCTGCGTCTAAATTTATGAATTGGTCATATTTGTAGATCTACAATGGGCACTTTTTTATGGAGTAGACCAATGACATGACAAAATAGCACTTTGAACAGATTTCCTCTGTTAGCGGCCTCTTTTTTTTATTTCACTGCACACTGCTGAGGAAATTCACAAGATTAAGTCTCTTCTTCAAAGCTGCAACATTGGAAAACATGTAACTACTGTATGTTTGTATGTGTGTGGTATTTGTGTAGTGTGAACCTAGCCAAAAGGCAGATACTGAGCATACAGCATTACCCAGAGTGGGATTGCCACATTTATTTCAGTCTGACTTGTGTAGTTATCATGTGGCACTTTAAATAAGGCATTAAATGATGTTCCTGTGCTTTATAAAATGTGAGGCCAAACTGCAAAATTCAAGTGTCCATGTAGCTAGCGACAACCCCCAACCAGATGATTTCCTTTGATGTTTAAACAACAAAACGCTAAAACGAGCACCAGGAGGTTGTATTGACTCTTACCTTATGCAGTTACACCTCACCACTCAGAATTTACCATTTCAGATTATTTCCCCAGAGTTAATCCGCTTGAAAGCATTTTCCTACCCATGCATCCTAGAATTGCTAACTACAGGAGCAGCCCTATTTCTGTTCTTCCATGAACTGCACCAAAAAGATTTGTTGACATTCTTTTTTTCTTTTTTTTATTGATTTCACAAACAAAAAGGACCATTACATAGAAATACAGTTGAGAAACATAGGTACATATTCCAGGTACAGGCGTGCTTTAACCAGGTTAACAGTAAGTGCAGAAATTCTATTCTGCTTGGGGTCAGGTAGAGCATTCAGTAACATTCACTACAAACTCTGCAATGGTACAGCAACCCCAGGTGTTCCACTCTCTACCCCAGCCCCCATGGAAGTGTGTTGTGGCAATGTTGAAGTGTCATCTATATCCCGCGTTGTCAGCAGGTAAGAATGAAATGGTTGCCAGATATCCAGGGGCCTAGCCGCGGGCGGCTGCAATTGTGCATATGTGTCACTATTAGTGTTGCAGTAGGTCATGCTTCGTAGCCATGTGTGCAATGTGGGGGCGTGCTTACTGCCCCAATTGATGGCTACTTCACGCTTAGCAATGAGGAGCGCAATAGCGACAAACCGTCGCTTGGATTTAGGAAGGTCTTGTGTGTACCTGAGTAGCACCATCAACGGCGTGGGTGTGAGCTCCATCTCAATCATACGAGAAATTTCCCCAAAGATTACCTTCCAATAGCCCTCTATCTTGGTACATGTTCAGGTAATATGTGCAAAATCTGCCTCTGGGGAGCGACATCTTGGGCATGCGTGTGGGCGTGAGGGATCTATACGATGTAGTTTGCTAGGTGTCATATACGCTCTCCAAAGGAATTTAAAATGCAACAGTTTGTGCTGATGGTTTGGGGAGACACGCCGTATTTGTGTACAATACCGACCCCACTGCACATCAGTAATTGGGTGACCAAGGTCGCGCTCCCATGCAGCCCGCACCCAAGTATCCCGACCAGGAAGCATCACCACTGCAGCCTTATACATTCTAGCCATAAGATGACTCCCATCCCCATCCTTAATGACCCCTGTGATAATTGGGAATTCAGGGGGTTCCAATGGATAACTAAACATACTCGCCAGCAATGCCCTCTGAAGCCTCTGCAGCACAAAGTGATCCATTATAGTGGCATCGCGGAAGCGGGGGTCTTCCGTGCGTGAAAAAATATGACCTTTGGGGAACAAGTCTCCAAATGTTACCAGATGGAATTTAGCCAATGTGCGCTTTTCCAAAGCCTCCTGCAAAATGGGGATCCAGCCATTACCCGCTAGTGGTAATGCAGATGAATATAACATGCGGGATCGAGTTACCCTTAGTAGTTTATGCCATGCCCAGCTGGTTGTGGACAGTGTTTGGATATCGTTTGGGTCTCCCGGACACCCAACTGGCAACAGGGTGTTAAGCGGCGCCGGGAGTGCCAGATCGGCTTCTGGTCTGTGATACGGGATCCTGACATCTGCATGGTACCAGTGTCGAGCAAAACTCGCCTGCGCTATCAGATAGTAAATACAAAAGTTTGGTTCCCTGAACCCTCCTTTCTCATACAGCAACATTAAAGTGTCCCAGCCAATGCGGGGCTGTTTCCCCCCCCCACATCAATCGTATTAGCAGCGTTCGGAGGTACAAGAAGAAACTATTATACAATGGGATAGGGATGTTTTGAAAGAGATATAAAAAATGCGGGAGAACAACCATCTTAATTATGGCTATTCTTCCTGCCATTGACAGGGGCAACGTCAACCAACGCTCTATATTGCGTCCCAGCCTCTCCATAACCGGGCCATAATTCAGCTGAAGGATACAATCCTTCTCTCTGTGGACGTGGATTCCAAGATACTTAACAGAGTCATCACACCACGTCAGTGGATACTCCACTGTTTGGTCACAGGGCACCACCATCAGTGGGAAGAACTCCGACTTCTCCCAATTAATGCGTAGACCTGACAGGGTACCATATCTTGTCACTTCACGGAGGAGCGGCGTTAAGTTGTCATCGGGGTGTCTTACATACAGTATGATATCATCTGCATATAGTGTGAGAAGTAGGGGTCCAGTATTGAATTCCAGCCCCCGGTGGCTGTGCCTCTCCTGAAGATGCCACACCAATGGGTCAAGTGCCACTACGAACAACAGTGGAGAGAGTGGACACCCTTGTCGTGTCCCCCAAGTGAGTTGAAACTCATCTGTCAATGTTCCATTAAGTCGGATGCGCGCCTTGGGTAGTGTGTACAGCAATTTAACAACCGCTAAGAACCGTTCCGGCACCCCTAGCCGTCCCATTGTAGCATACAGAAAGGGCCACTTAAGTGAGTCAAAAGCTTTTTCCGCATCAAGTAGCACAGCGGCCGCTGGGACCGTCGGTGATACTCTGTGCAGCGTGACGAACAGCGTGCGGAGATTGAGAGCTGTTGACTTATGAGGAATGAAACCCGATTGAGCTGGCGATATCAGTTGCTCAACGATTAAGGCAAGCCTTGTTGCCAGTATTTTAGCTAGGATCTTATTATCAAAATTTAAAAGTGACAGGGGTCGATATGAGCTACAGTACCACGTGTCCTTTCCGGGTTTCGGAAGCAGAATTATGACCGCCTCTCTCAGTGTAGGTGGAACCACCCCTGCCTCCACCGCCTCTTGATACATGTCAATAAGATAAGGTGCGATGAGAGCCTTGTATTTCTTATAAAAGCAGCCCGTAAACCCATCAAGCCCTGGTGGTTTAGAGCCATCCAGTGCATTGATGGCCTCAATGACTTCGTCTTCCGAAAAAGGCTCAGCCAGAAACTTCTGATGCGCTTTTTCCATCCAGACCAGTGAGATCTCATCTAGGTAGTCACTGTATTCCGTAGGGTGCCCAGTGTCCCTGGAGGTGTACAATGCTGTGTAGTACATAAGCACCTCCTCGAGGATTTCCACATTGCCAGTTATACGCGACTCCCCATGACCTGTTAATTCCACTATATAGGTCGGCCTACGGGACTGTTACATTAGTCTGGCTAGGGTTCTGCCTGGCCTCTCGCCCTCCCCATAGCACCTGGCAACTCCATACTTGCTGAGGTAGTGCGCCTCATGCTCTGCTGCCTCCCAAAATTCAGCTAGCAGGGTTGCGCGGCGTTGCAAATCGGGAGGGCCAGTGGAATTCGCCTCTATTCGATCAAGTTCTGTCAGCTGTGCTTCTATTTGTTCTAATGTACGTCGTAGGTCCCTAAGTACCCCGGCGCTTTTTGAAATACACACTCCTCTGATGTATGCCTTGAAGGCTTCCCATAATGTGGCCTTGGATTCCACTGATCCCACGTTCAGCAAGAAATACTCAGTGACCGCCTCCCCCAATTCTGTTGCGAAAACGGAGTCTCTCAGGGCCATGTCTGGAAATCTCCATGGGCGCTCTACCCCCCCTGCTCTCGGGACTCTCAACTTTACCATGACAGGGGAGTGGTCGGACAGTGTGTGCGGGAGGTGGCTAACCGTGTCTATCCATAGTGCAACCCCAGCAGAGAGGCACCAGTAATCAATTCGTGTCCATGGGTTGTGGGGTGCAGAATAGTGTGTGTACCCATCTTGATTTGTGCAGTGATATCTCCAAGCGTCCACCAGCCCGAACCTATATATGGTGTCTAGCAGTGATCGCTTTGCCCTGGGCTTTGTGTCTATCGTGTTTGCTGTACCATTGCGCACCGGGTCGAGGAGCAAATTAAAATCCCCATCCAAGTATATGTGGTCCGCCCCCATGTGCTCTATGTGAGTATGAATGGTATCAAAGAAGTCGTGGTTATCAACATTCGGTGCATATATATTAACAAACAGTACGGAGTGCTCAAGCATGCATCCCTTAACCAACAAATATCGCCCCCCAGTATCCCGGTACACCTCCACCTCCCTTATCGGCACCCATCTACGTATCAATATTGCAACTCCACTGGCATACAAGCTATAACCTGCGAAATATCTATGTGCCCCCCAATTTGTGGCCAGGGGCGTCTTGTCAGATGGTGCCAAATGAGTCTCTTGTAAAAAGGCAATGCCCACCTGATGGCGTTGCATATAATTGGTCACTTGTTTACATTTACGAGCATTATTAAGGCCCCTAACTTTCCAGGACATCACCACAATATTAGCTTCTACCTGTACCTTGTTAACCATAATCTACTTCTTTCATATCGAACTTGCCTGCACCCAGATAATTATTACTGCACTGCAATTGACGCTTGTGACTGAACCATGTTAATTACTTTCACTTACAATCCCAATGTCTCCCCTCCCATCCCCATACCAAACTTCAGGGGGAAAACCCAATCCATTGCAACAATATTTGAATATAAATTAAAATAAAAGAGCATGTTCTGTAATACTGCATCAACATAAACAGGTGCATCCGCACTTGGGGTGGCAACGCAACGCCGCTTCCCCATTATCTTGGCACATAAGTGCCTGAGTACATGGATATGGTTCGTCCTGGTGGGAGTCCACTGCAACTCAAGAATAAGCATGAGGTGACCCAATCTGGATGTTATGTCATTCACACAGTCACTAGCCCACTATAGTCTAAAAATTGGCATTACTTCCACTTAACTGGCAGAGAAGAGGTCAGCGCTTGCGCCAGAGTTCGGTATATTCTGTGACTGCTGCGGGGACGATGTTCCATGGAGTCTCCCTGACTTAGAGTACTTCTGGCAGAACTCCTGGGTGTCATGGGCGGAATCAAAGATTCGTGACCATCCATCCACGCAGTGGCGGTCGGTGGTGGGAGTGCCGCCAGGCGCTGGCGTGGGGTGGGGGAGGGGCAGGGTGGGGGGTAGTAAACTACGGATTACGGCCGATTACAGGTAAGTACACATATGAATAAATAAAACGAATTTCTTTTCTCGCGCTGCATCGCCAAATGCGATGCAGCGCAAGGAAGCAGGGAAATGGGCCTGAAGTTCCTAAGGTCCGCGGGTCTGTGACGGTTTCTTCAGCAGAGGGTTGACTTCGGGGTGTTTCCAGTCATCAGGGAAGGTGGCAGTCTCAAAGGAGCAGTTGATCGTCTGACGTAGTTCGGGTGTGATGGCGAGGCGGCTCTGTGGAAGATGTGATGTGGGTAGGGGTTTGAGGGTGCCCCGGAGTGAATGCTTTTCATGGTCTTCAATGTGTCTTCTGTCATGAGTCGGGTCCATTTGAGCAGGGTCTGTTGGGTGGCATCGCATGGAGGGGGAGCTGGAGCAGTGAAGAGGTTGTGGTTGTCGAAGTTGTCGTAGATCATCTTAATCTTAAGGCGGAACAAGGTGCTGAGTCTGTTGCAGAGGTCTTGGGAGGGTGGGATGTCTGTTGTTTCGCTGCACGGTTTGTTGAATTCCTTGATGATGGAGAAGAGTTCTTTGGTGTTGTGAGCATTGGTGAGGATTCTGTCTTGGAGGAATTTCTTCCTTATGGATTTGATGAGATGGTGGTGTCTGGTGGTGGCTGCTTTGTAGGTGATGTGTGTTTCCCGGGTTTTGTTGTTCCTCCATGTCTTTTTGAGTCGTCTGCAGGAGCATCTGGATTCTTGATGTGCAGGGGTGAACCAGCTTGCTTTCTTGGTGTCTTCCTTCGGCTTTCTTGAGGGGGGCGAGTGTGTCGGCGCAGTTCGTGATCCAGCATTTTCAGTCTTATGTTGGCGAGGTTCTTTAGGAGGGAGGGGTGGTTGTCCAGGTGGAAGTTTAGGTCTCAGAGTAGGATATAGTCTGTGAATGTGAGGGCATGTGATGCAATGAGGTCAGTGATGGCGTCGATAAAGGGAGCGCGGGGGCCAGGCGGCCTGTAGATGAGGGTTCCGCAGAGAGTCGTTTTAGTGTTGGTCTGAATCTGGAAGTGGAGGTGCTCCTTGAAGGTTGTTGTGTCATCCGGGACGTGGTCAAGTGGAGGGTGCTTTTGTAGACGATGGTGATGCCTCCTCCTTGATGGGTGGGGCAGTCCTTGCGCAGGATCTTGTATCCGTCGGGAATGGCGGTGGCGATGTCGGGTGCAGAGTTGGCATTGGTCCAGGTTACAATGAGAAGGCGACGTCGGGTGAGTCGGTGTTGAGGAGGTCCCAGATTTCTATGGCGTGCTTGTGTAGGGAACGTACGTTAAGGAGGATGCAGTTGAGTCGTTTGTGAGCTGTGATGTCCAGTATGCTGGGAAATGGTGCTGGGGTGCGGAGGTGGGTGAAGGTGCGGCGGCAGTGTAGACAGGAGAGAGGGCCTTGGGTGTTGTTCAGCATCAAGAGCTGGCAGTTGTTGTTGCGTCCGGGGTTGAGATCATGGAGGGTGCTAGCGGTGGCGGGTCGGAGGACCAGGGTCCCTGGTGCTGGTTGCACACGGGTGCGGACGGGCTTGCCTTTGAAGCACCGACAGCAGCACACCCGAGGCGTGTGGCCTACATTAAGTAGGGATTGGGGGAGGGCGGGAATGACACAATGGAGGGGGAGGAGACACGGGGCAGCAGTGGTGGGGGAAAAGTGCAGGGAAAATGGCTCAAGACAAAGGAAAAACAAAGAGAAGGAAGAGAAAAAGAGGGCACAGAGGAAAGATGCAGAGAAGGAAAGGAAAGATAAAAAGAGGAAAGAGGCAAGAGAGGCAAAACAGCAGAAGAGCAAAGTGCTGTCCCTCTGGACCACCAGGGATGAGGCGCAGGCAGGAGCCTGCGGGTGGAGGAGGGCCTCGAACACCTATCAACAGTGAGCTCAGGGCTCATGGGGCAGTACTCAGTGGTGGAGCTGCGCGGGGGGGAGTAATTGCACTGATCATGCATTATCCCTTACAATACATGATCACACCATCACCTTTTCCACAAACTACTTAATTCCTTTGTGCTTAGCTCTTTCATATAAAGAGAGAGCATGTTTGCAAATATGAAGGGTAAAAATAAAATCTCTAGTGAAAATTAAATACATCAATAAAGCTGTGAAACATTTGTTACAAGACGAAATCAGAATCAGTTAAAAATATTTTTTTTAAAAGGTGCAGTAGATTGGAATGTGTGGGAACATGCAGAATAATTCTAACTTTTCAATAATTACCTAATGGATGGTTAATGAGAATGCTAAAATAACAATTGTTATCTATGAACAGATACATATGAAGTAATGCAATAAATCTAACGTATACAGTGTTTGTTTCACAGGAAAAACAATAAAATCCCCATTTAAAAAAAACATGGTACTTGCCAGAACAGTGGTGGATTTGTTGTTCTTGTTCCGGCTATCATAACATAAAGCAACATAACCAACACCCCCCCCCATACACACAATTATGCCATCAAAAGTGATTGGTTGTTCCTTCAACCATGGCTGCCGGCATCCCATTTATGGCATCTAAACCGTACACTTTATTTATATCAGACAGGAGATGAGGTGTTTGCAATGCATATAAAAGCAAGAAAAATGAAAAACTAAGTAACATTAGAGAATATTTCCTGTGTCACCATACCTCCCTTCATTGCTAACACCACAGGGTTCTTACAATAGCCTTATAGCCTGCTGCTGAGGGCTATGCCGGTTGTTAAAGACCCTGAACCAGAGCTATAGGCCCGAGTCACAGGCGAGGGACTATAATGAGGGTGGGGGCATTTAAAAACAGATATAGCCGGAGGCAAAAGGGATATAAGGCTATTAGAACATTACACCCACTAAGGGTAGAATGTTCTAAGTTAAAAAGGGAGAAACAGGAAGACAAACATTGGAATGTTGGAACAGAAGGCTTCTACCAGCCATTAAAACCCTGGAGCTAATCCATTGTCTTCAATGGAGCTCTAAACATTTCAATGTTCTAATTTGCTTTACACCACATGCACTTTCATGGTGGCACTGCACTTTTTCTATTTCAAATACAAATACCACAATCAAGAGTGTTTGCATCCTAGATGGTATGAATGAAACACACGACCTGCTTTGCTGCCAGTAACCTTTGGGTTCATCCTAGCTTCTCATGTTGTTTTTGTATACATTCAGCCAAAGCCTTATTAAGGAAAGGTAATGAAAAAGGAACACATGAAGCACATACATAGATGATTCTACTAGGTAGGCAACACACTGTACAGGTTGTATGACAGAGGCACGCATGGCTAAACCACGTGTGCCTCTACTACACTGCCTAAACCACAAATGTATCTGAACAACGCATTACTTTACCATGCATGTGGTAAATTCATGACTGGTATAGGGATATGTGGTAAAGATCACACCCTATGCCATCTACCTTTAGCCCTAACAACTACCCTGACCCCTCGAGCCCTTAAAAGTACCCCAATCCCACCATGAGCCCTGAAAACTAACCCAACACCCCTGAGCCCTAATAACTACACCAACCCCCTGAGCCCTAACAACTACCCCAACTCCCCCTGAGCCCTAAAAAGTCCCCCGGCCCACCCTAAGCTCTAAAAACTAACCCTAACCCCCATGCCCTAAAAACTTTCCTGACCCCCTGAGCCCGAAACACTACCCTGACCCCTCCCTAAGCCCTAAAAACTACCCCGACCCCCAATGAGCCCTAAAAGCAACCCGACCCCCAGCACTAAAAAACAACCCCACCATCCAGTCCTAACCCTGAGCTCTGAAAACTACCCAAACCCTTACAAACTACCCCCCACACCTCTAAAACCTGTCCCCAGCTCCACTTACCTCACCGTATCCTCTCCTGATCCTTCCTGTTCCTGGGCTCGCCCATCTCAGTATCTAGACCGTGCATTGCCTTAACCCGCATATGCGTGGTTAAGGCATATGTGTAGTTGCGCTTGCGTTGGAACGGCATGCATTTCTCTGTCTGCATTGTTCAGGCAGTTTCCCTACTGCACATGAAGCACACTAATGAACTGTATCAATCATAGCACCAACCACCCACCTTAATCTATAGGTTTTGTAATTGCAAGTTAATGTGAGTGGCTGGGGGTAGATCAAGATACATACAGGTTGTGAAGCGCACAATGTTTTAGTGGACAATAGTACTTCTACACCTGTTAAGAAGGACAATAAGGGGCGTGGTCTGGCTACGCGACAAGATGGCCTCTTGAGTCCGGAACTCCGTGCTGCGAGGAGCCCCGGACGGCGATGACGAACCTTACTGGGAACAAAGACCGCTTCCAAACCTTGGTCTCAGACATCGGAAAGGAAGAGGAATATTTTGTGACATATATATCCTGGCTGGCATCCGTGAGAGTCTATTTACAGCTGATGCCTGAGCGAGGCCTGTGAGGCGCAAGGTTACGGCCGGTCACACGCATACGGAGCTGAGGTGAGAGAACCGCGGAGAGCACGTCAAGCGCCCTCTAGCTTCATGACGGTCTCCTCGACTGCGTGTGTTCTGTTATGAGCTGCCTCCTGACTCCGAGTTTTCTCCTCAGACAAGAAAATGTTTCTGATGCCAAATCTAATAGGCATATCTATATAATATAGCAAATGAAGAATTTGTATTTATGACGCATTTATAGACCTCAGAGGGAAAATTTGTGACGAGTACACCTGGCATTTTTTTGATTTATGGCAGCTTCACAAATGTTCATTTTGATGTATAGCCTCTTAAAATCTGGCCTTTTCTTCAAGAAGAAACGGGCTTTACTGTTGTAAAGTCGGATAGACACTTTTAACGAACTTGATATTTGCAGAACTGTGACCTGACATGAGGAGAAGAATTTGTATTAAGTTGCATTATTACTGGACCGGGTATAACCGTGTATAAAACCTGAATTGATATCCATATATTAGTCCTCTCTCCTCTATGTACTGAGTATATACACGTGTTTACTGGTCAATAAGCTCCAGTCATCAACTCAGTAAACTACTTATACACCTGTGTTTTGACGCAAAGGCTCTGGGAATGTCGTCCGGTAAGACATCTGGAAAACCTGCCAAACAACTTCTTTTCTCAGAAGTTTTAAATGAAGGTCGCTCCAGCTCAGATACGACAAGTGTCAATTCCTTGAATCAGAATCCATCTAACCTCAAGTTGACAACTTCATCAGAATCCACTATGGAACGGATCTTACAGGAAATCTCTACTGTAGGCCGACAATTAGAAGGTATGGAGTCCTCCATATCTACCCTCACAAATGAGACCAAAATCCATACGCTCCGATGTAGCTGGATTCCAAAATCGGTTAGATGGAATTACTACACGGGTAACTGCAGTAGAAAACCGTCTAGATTTAATACCGGATCGTGACCAAGAACTTTTGTTTCTAAGAAGTAAACTAGTGGATTTGGAAGATAGAAGTCGTCAAAACAATGTCCGCTTTTTTGGTTTTCCAGAAAATTCTGAAGGAACAGACGCCAAAGCCTTCCTCAAAGAAACTCTTCCAAAGCTCACAGGTCTTTCCTTTGACCCACCATTGGAAATGCAGAGAGCTCATCGTATTGGTCCACCTAGCGCAGGGAAAAATGTGCGACCACATCCACTCATTGTATGTTTCTTACGACACGAACAAGCTCGTCAACTGATTACTGCCGCTCGTTCTCACGGCCCATATACATTTGGAAGCCATGAGATCAATATAGCAGTGGCTTTCTCAAAGGAAACAAATGATCCTCGCAAGGCTTTCCTTTCTCTTAGACACCGCCTTCGACAGCTTGATATCAAATATGGTTTATTTGAGCCTGCACGGCTGAGGATTACCAAAGATGGGATTTCTAAAGAGTTCTTTAATTCAGATGATCTCCGTAATTTCTTAGACAATCTTTCTTCTCAGAGCATGGAATACTCTACGACTCCACAGGAACGTGGCCCTCCACTATCATCACCATATCTCGTGACAACTATGAACGAATTTTGACGTAATCAAAGTCGATCCCAAAGCCGAGGCCGCGATTTAGACCGTCTTGCTCATTGTTTAGGAGATCGAGCCCAGGCTCTTCAGGCAGTTGCTGCCCTCACACAGGAAAGAGATAAAGACAAACCTCGCTCTCCTCTGAAATCTTCCTCAGATGAAAATGTGACCTGAATTCGATTTTAAATTTGCTAATTCTCTGCTTATTGAATAAGAAGGCGCTGAAGGAGAAAGTGATCGAATATATATTCCTCGGATCTTTCTCTCCACATAGGAAAGAGACAATGCTTATCTACACGCTTATATCTCCTTCTCTCTCCATTCAAAGAGGATATGCCTTGAACTTCCATTTGATAATTTATCTTTCTAAATTGTTGGCTTGATGGACATTTATTACCTTTGAACGTAGAGACAAGATGAGTATTTGATTTCTTATTCATTTTCCCCTTTTATTCTATCCTTTTACCTTAATTTCTTCCCACTCTTACTTAAATTACTTTTTTCTGTCTTTAAAGTCTTTTCTAAGACCTATTTATCTCTTTTATCATTGTGTATTTTCTAACTTTGCATTTCCACAAATTTGATTACCCAATGATATTTATGAATTTTTGATTATTTATTAAAACTAGTTATAAACCTGTTATAAATTAGTAGTGTCGCTATGCTCTATTCTTCTTAGTATGTTCTCATACATTTCCTTCTTTCCTTCCTTTATCTAATCAGTATATATGTTATTAATTAATCTGGATAATATTTCATATTGAATTGTCCTAGCATTTCTTTACAACGAAATTTAACCATATTGCGATGATATTTTGTTACGATAAAAAAATGTAATATGATATTATATATTTAGGAAACCATTTATTATTTATTCATTGTCATTCCAAAGCTATATTGTGTCAATTTTCCTATATTTCTTTCATCTTTAAAATCTCTTCCAAAACCTGTTTATTTATGATTTTCATTGTATATTGCTAAACTCTATATGAAAGATATTTCGGATATTCAAAATATACATATGAATAATAATATACTTCCTTTGTATATGTCATGAATATGATATAAACTTTAAATATTACCATATTCCTCTTTTATCAACCTTCTGTTCATATTCTCCTTTCCTTTTTCCCTTTTTCTCTTTTCTCATTCTAATAGATACTTATGATATAGTTTTAACATGTAAATATTTATTATATATTATTTACAAGTCCTACTATTTATTTATTTATTTATTTATGATATTATTAAATTGTATAGTAACATTATTTAGAAAAGATAATATTTAAATTTGTTGATAGTTATTCATGTTAATCTTTAAGATCACATCTTTTGCTATTGTTATATTATGAAAGGTTTGTTTCATTGTTTGAACGTGTCATGTATCATTGACTATGTCGCCCGAGGGGGCTCCTCCGGTGTGATTAGCCCGAAAGTTTAGATCCACAGTAAACAGTCCTATTCCAGTGGTGCTGTGGTATCCCTACACAGTATATAAATCACTCTTTCCTTTATATTTTCATTTTCTTTCTCCTTTCTATTATCTATCCTTCTATATAATCTATAACTTACTTTTTCATTATCCCTTTATTTCCCCTAGTTTTTCTTGAAGATTTTCTATCTCTTATCCTCCTCCTTACCCGGAATTTATTCCCTCTTCTCTCTGTTTTTTTCTTATATTCTTCATCCCCTCCTCTCACATACTCTTTTGTCTTATATTTTATTCTCCCCTCTTAATTTCTCTAACCATTCACCTCATCTTTTCTTTTAAATTAACCTCTTTTCACTTCTATTCCACATATGGCAGCGAGTACTTCTTCTTTATCCCGTCCATTACGCATAGTTTCATGAAATGTTAACAGCCTTACGCACTTCATTAAACGTAAAAAAGTACTTTCTTATTTAAAAAAGAAAAGAACTGATATTGCTCTTTTACAAGAAACTCACTTAGGTGCTCTGGAATCAGCCAAGTTGCAGCGAGATTGGGTAGGAAAAGTTATTCATTGCGGACTTGCGACACAATCCCCTTCTGAGAAAAATCATCTACGGAAATGTGGTGTGACTATCCTTTTACACAAATCTCTACCTATCTCAATTGTCAAAACTTGGATCGACCTGGAGGGCAGATATGTCTTTGCCAAGTTAAAAATTGGAGAAAAGGTCTTCTGTATAGGCTCTGTATATGCCCCAAAAGGTGCTAAGCATTCCTATTTTCTCAATCTGAACCGTCTCCTTGTGGAGATTAGAGCTTCCAGTTATATTATCGGTGGCGACTGGAACTTATCTTGTGATGCTATTTTAGATAGAACAGGTCCCTTGGACAGATGTAATGCTGGTGACAGGGCTATATTAAATGACATAACAACAGACCATGGTTTAATAGATCACTGGCGACTTTGTCATCCGTCAGACAAAGAATACACCTTTCTTTCCTCTGCCCATGGTACGCAATCTAGGATAGACTACTTTCTTGTTTCCCACTCAGTAGTTACAGCCACAAATGAATCTCAAATTCTAGAAGCTGCTATTTCTGATCATTCTCCAGTTCTTCTCGCTCTGGAAATAGGTTTAACCTCTCCTGGTCGAAAACCATGGCGAATGAACATCCAAAGATATCGATCAACGCAAGGTAAAACCCAACTACGTTCCCATTTCTCTGATTATCTTAATAACAATAAATCATCAGTTACTTCTTGTAGAACTCTTTGGGTGGCTGCGAAAGCTACAATTCACGGACAATTAATGAGAGATGCAGCTTTGGCCAACAAATCAGCATCTCTGCGTCGTACTGAACTTGAAACCCAAATTATTTCACTTACTCGTTTATACACTTCTTCTCCTAATGCAACCAACCGCAAAAAACTAGAGCTAGCCAAAATGGCACTTAACAACTTATATACCTCTAAAGCAGAATACGCTCTTCAACGTCTTAAAGGAGAGCACTATGAACAAGGTGAGAAAGCAGGTCGACTGCCCAACTAAAGCAACGTGAAGCTTCCATGGCTATTTCGGCAATACGAACGGAATCGGGTGAGATTCTCACTAAACCACAGGAAATAGTAAATACATTTGCACATTTTTATAAAACACTTTACACTCCTGAAAATCCAGCGAGGGAAGATCAAATAACTACATATCTTGCAAACATTAACCTTCCATGTCTTACAGATGAGGGCAGAAACTTACTTGGCGGTGATATCACTAAAGAAGAAATAGCTGCAGTTATCTCCAAGTTACCTTATCATAAATCCCCAGGTGAAGACGGATTTCCTGCAGAATACTATAATGGTCTGGAGTAGAAACAGTTGATACCCTTCACTCTGCTTTCCAAGAAGCTATTCAAACATCTTCTTTGGGTCCTATTTCTAGTAAGGCACTAATTGAGGTTATTCCTAAGCTGAGTAAAGACCTACTTGCTTGCACTAGCTGTTGCCCCATTTCCTTAATAAATGGAGATATAAAAATGTTGGCAAGTATACTTGCATCGCGACTCCGTAAAGTTATCCCCTCTTTAATACATCACTCTCAGGTTGGTTTTGTCCCAGGTCGTTCCTCTAAAAATCATCTTCGAACATTAGCACATACTTTATGGTCTGCAAAAGAATTGGAGGAAGACTCGATTGCTCTTTCCTTAGATGCAGAAAAAGCGTTCAATCGTATTGATTGGGTCTATCTTTTTTCCACGATGAAATGCTTTGGTCTTGGGGACCAATTTATCTCCAAAGTTCGTCTGTTATATGACAATCCTACAGCTCAGGCAAGTGGTGGAGGTTTTCTTTCTGACTCCTTTCAAATTAAAAGAGGTACCCATCAAGGCTGTCCTTTATCCCCCCTTTTATTCTTATTAGCGATGGAACCTCTTGCCTCTCTCATCCGTCATTCATCGCAAATCCAAGGTTTACCCATTGCTGGAGGTATATCAAAACTATATCTATATGCCGATGATATCCTTCTCACCCTTAAAAATCTTCCCAATTCTTTATCATCTTTGCTCAAGATTATTAATGATTTTACAGCCCTGTCTGGTTATAAAGTAAATTGGGATAAAAGTGAAGCGCTTCCACTCTCTTCTGGTACTACTAAGGCTTCAATTGATGGATATCCCTTCTGCTGGAAACCGTCCCACTTAAAATATCTAGGTATATTGATTAATCGGGGTCTAGTAGGGATGGTTTCAGAGAATCTCTCACCTCTTATAGCACAAATGGAAATTGATTTCGCCAAATGGTCGCTTTTAGGCTTTTCTATGTGGGGTAGAGTGCAAGCAGTAAGAATCGTTACTTTACCTCGTTTTACTTATGCTCTAGGAATGCTTCCGATTATAGTGCCTTTAACCACACTTCGCTGCATTGATTCCAGTATTCAAGCTTTTGTCTGGGGAACTATGCATCCTAGATTAACTGCTGCAAAGCTAATAGCTCGTCGCTCACATGGTGGCTTAGGATTACCATCATTGGAACATTATTCCTTAGCCTTAGATCTTTCACAGTTGGCCTATCTATTGCCAAATGTGACTGATCCTCCACAATTGGTCACAACAGAAAATTCAATACTTGGTCGTAATGATGGTCTTAATTTTCTATATGATGCTCGAAAACCCCGTACTTCTCCTCCGCATCCTGTACTTCATGCCACGTATCAAGCTTGGCTAAGAGCACACCGTCTTTTAGGGGTTGCTCATCGCTTTCACTCTAAAGCTCCATTATGGGGTAATGAAAGTATCCGAATCAATGGTCGTGCGCTCTACTGGTCTGATTGGAGTTCAAAAGGAATCCAGACATTATATCAGATTATAATAAACGGAGAATTGAAATCATTTGATCTTCTTTGTGAGGAATTTAATCTTCCTTTGAATCATACTTCATATCTGCAATTACAGCATTGTCTGTAGAGATGCTTTGGCCCCTCCTCCTGGACAATAGAATCCTCAACGATCTTAGATTATCTTCACACTTGGGGTCGACACAAAGGAGTAATGTCAGGATTATACTAGGCGCGGGCGGAGAGCTCCGCTCTGCCCGCGGAGTGTGCGGAGATTTTCCTACTCCGCGTTTGCGTGGAGAACACGGAGTAGCCAAATCTCCGCACACTCCGCAGCGGAGCGGAGTTGACCAGCCCCCGCCTCCACCCCCCCTATTAAGAATTAATTAAAAATACATTAAAGGTTAAAGAAAAAAAACTTACCTTGACTGCGGCGTCCCCGGGCCGCCCTCCTCCTCTTCCTCGCCGTCTCAGGGTGATCTGCGCATGCGTGTGCGCCAGCGCATGCGCATTCCTTGCGTGAAATGCGCGGGCGCGCACGTAGCGCAGATCACCCTGAGATGGCGAGGAAGAGGAGGAGGGCAGCCCAAGGACGCCGCAGTCAAGGTAAGTCTTTTTTTTACCTTTAATGTATTTTTGATTAATTCTTAATAGGGGGGGTGGAGGCGGGTGGCGGAGCGGAGTTTGTTCCCAACTCCGTGGACCTCCGGGTAGTCCCGCTCCGCCAGCTCTGCCCATGGTTAGATTATACTGCACCCTAATAAACCACCTATATTCACAGCCACTTCTTCCATCTTTGCGCGAGAAATGGCAGGAAGGTTTACATATAATAGACCATGATACTTAGCCAGACACGCTAGAAACCTTTGACAAAGGTACTCCCAAAAGTACGCCTGAAATTTTGTCTTTTCAAAACCTTACATGATTGGTATTGGACACCATTGAAATTGCAACGAGCAAGATTACTTGCAGACTCCAAATGTTGGAGATGCTCTGAAGTTAATTGTGATCTCTCCCATATACTTTGTGAATGTCCCTCCATACAACATTTCTGGACACAAATAGGAGATACTCTAAAGGAAACTATTCCTCTTCATCTACCCCTTACTCCTTCTATTATTTTATTGCACGATTTTGACAGGTCACCTAACATTACGCTTCTCAACGTTGACTTTTACATACTGTACTCTCTACTGCTAAAAATTGTATTTTAAGATTGTGGCAGTCACCCAGTCCTCCCTCCAAAGAGGACTGGATGGCTGCAATGATTCAGACGGCATCACATGAACGTGTAATATATAAATTACAGGATCAAGAAGAGGTATTCCAACAAGTGTGGAATCCTTTTTTACGAGACTATTGAATTCTCCTGTCTTATTGCTTTGTCTATCCCCCTTTTTCCCCATTTTTCCTCATTCATCTTTTCTTCGTTTATCTCCTCTTTGTTTACCTTCTCTCTCCGGGTGGGGGGATGTCTTGTCTTCCCTTTTTCTTTTCTCTTCCTGAACCCTCTCTCTCTTCATTTCTTCCATTCATTTATTCATCTACTTGCTCATCAATCTCTTCATTTATCTATATATCTATTTATTCACTTATTTATTTATTTATTTAATTATCTACTCCTCTATTTCTTTCTTTCTTTATGTATTTATTTATTATTCTTCATGATTTTCTCACCACTCCCAATATACTCAATATTTCATATTTCATACATATAAAATTCATAGACTTTAAATGTATTTATTAGTTTCACAATTTATCTTGTTTAACTTATCTCATCACTATAATTAATTATATATGTAACTGTACTAGATCATTGTAGATTTATTATATTGTACTATGTTTTCATGAATTTATTTTTCATAACTTTTCAATAAAGAATTACGACAAAAAAAAGAAGGACAATCATGCGTGAAATGTGTAGTTGAGTCAGAGTGTGCTGATAGGGTTGATGAATGTGTGGAGATTTTTATTGTCTTGTTGTTCTATGGAAGCAGATCCATGTATTGCTCGAGGGATGGAAATTGGAGTACATCTTAAATCACTACAGACATATAGATGGTGGAAAACAGACAAGTGGTTGTCTGGGCGAGAATGGCAAAGCAAAAAGTAACAAAATGGGAAGAGTAACAATGGAAAATGAATATCATTCTTCTGCATTCATTGCTTTATTTACGCTTATCTTGCTGCTGGGGAATGACAATGAGGGATCTACAATAAACGTTATAATTGTTTTTGTTACACTTTTTTTTATCAAGTATAAGCAATATACAGTAAGAAAAAATACATACATGTAATTTAACAATAAAGTCTATTAACCAAGCCTTTCAATTGCAATGAGTCATGAAAGTAGATTAGGTTATGCATCAGTGGAACACAATAGGGTTTTTACAAATACACTACAAAACAAAAATAAAGGAACACCAAACAACAAGACTATGCTTACCAAGGTTAGGACAAGATCAAACAAACAAGAAAAAAGCAACCCACATGAACAAGGAACATTTGCAGTAGTTACCCTATGTGTACGCCAATAAACTTAATTAAAAATGGCTGCCTCCAACATTAATTTTGTATCCTCGCACAACCAGGTTCCTGATAATCATGTGAATGCCAAAAGTATGCCTCGTGATAGTAGGATAAAATAGGACATAACAGTCGCCTGTTGCATTTTTACAGCCATGTTCATCAAAGAACAGATTGAAATGCTCTTCGCTTTCCTAACCGCAACTTATATCATAGAACTGGATCACCAAAAGATGGCCCTTGTTGCACCAATACCTATTAAAATAAAATGAGGACCTTCTAACGTGACCATGTAGCTATGTTCCTTATCAAAGGACAAAATCCATTGACTTCAACCAATCATTTACAATGTGATAATGCAAAATATAGAGAAACTGAGGCTGCAATACTAGTCTTGATGGAGGTAATTCAAAATGCCTTGAAAATGATGCCCAACCAGTAGCCCATATTCTCTTGGACCTATCATCCGTGATTGATACATTTGAATTCAGTATCCTTATTAGGTGACACAAGAGATATCTAGCACTATATTATAGATGTAGGACTCACTGACCTGATCTGGGCCATAGTGCACCTTTAACAAGGTGCACTGGGTGCAGGCTAAGTCAGTGCTCACTGTCACGATGAATGTGCTGCCCTCATTTCAGCCGTGAACTCGAGTCTGACTTGGAGGTAGAGCATTAGTGAAAGAAGGACCCATTGTTTGCCTTTCACAGGCAGGAGGCAATGCAGCCTGCTTTTGAATATGGAGGAGAACTCCCCCCCTTGCAGGAAGCTGCAGTGAGTGGCTACACCTGCCTTCAGGAGGATGTCTGGGGAGGTCCATATACCTAACTTTTCCTTCTTTCTGCTGTAGTTGGTGATCTTTGAGTGTGGTGAGCATAATATTTGCCCTGAATACCAGTAAGTGAGCATAGGAAGCAAACCTGACTTGGTTGTGGAGGGATCAACAAGGTTGATGATTACTTCTGGTCATTTGTGGAATTTGTCATCCCTGCTGTCTTGCTTTCTTCATTATGATATTTGGGATTTTCTCTAAGAATATGATAACATAATGCTCCAGGAAAATGGTGTCACTGTAAAAGGAAACTTAATGGTTATGAAAATGTTGTTTCTCATGCACCGCACAGTCCAAGAGAGTGACAATTGTTTTTCTTGCATCTTTTATTCTTGCTAGACAAAAAAATATGAAACACAAAAACAGTTAGCAAACCTCACATTTCTCCAGTGCATACATGACATTTGTCTTTACACACTACATGTCTCAATAGTGTGGCTTTTGCGCAGTGCGAGAACTCCTGTTGTGTTGCATTCACTGTGAGTATTGATGCTGCAAGCTAGGGGGTAGTATCATTGAGCAAACTCATAATGCAGTGAGTATAGGATGCATAATGGAGGGCATCAGATCTTCAGTAGTTCTAGAGGGGGTCAACGGTTCCTCTATTCCCATCCATGTGACAATTGCAGGCAGTCCTCTTTGTATTTAATCCATTAAGCAGGGTCTCACATAGTCTGAATCATTGCTTCTTTTTAGAGCTAAGTACAGACTAAATGGTCCCCAAATGCCCTTGGGTCTAGACTGGCCGGCATCATAATCCAGTACTGCAACCAACGTTCAAGTTTGGGGGGTGTCCCCAGTGCATTGCCATTCGCCTTTTAGCCAGCATTAGCAGCATGGCTGTGTGTTTTATGAATGCCAGCGAAGTATTTAACAAATCCCAAGTGTCTCCCTGGGCACGGTGATCTGACATATTTCCCAAATACAATCATTGACAGAAGTTCAATAATCTAGGCACCTCTGGGCACAACCATGCAAGATGAAGAAAGCCTGCACACTTCTCCCCGCAGCGAGCACAAGAAGAGCTGCCATTGATTTCCATTTTACGCAAACTGTCGGAGGTGAGATAGATTTGATGCATGTATTTAATATGTATCAAGTGCAATCTATAGTTAAGGGACAGCAGTTGCATCTGCACTCACCAGTATCTCCATTGCTCATCTATTATATCAGTGACGAGGGCAGATTGCCGCTTCAGTTAAGCTGTGAGTGTGGTGATTTGCGGTTTATCTTGCATAGTAGAGTACAGTTGCGTGGTCAACTGTTTAGGAGAGGGTGAGCTCCACACAGCAAGGCTCTGCGGCTCCTGCGAATAGCCGCTTAGGAACGCCTTGTACATGCTCCGAAGGTGGAAATAAGTGAGCATTTCTAATTAAGAGGGTGACTATTAACTGTGTGTACTAACACTTTTAGTTCTGCAAACTCGCAACCGTTTAATATACTATCAACAACCTGTGACCACTCCCCTCCAGAATCCCTAGAACCTGTAATACTGCCACAAAGCAGTGGTGCCACGTTGTGCAATTTGGATACCACCAAGATATCAGTAGGGGCATTAGTCGTTAAATTGAGAAACAAATTATTCTGGCACACGCTTAAAGACCTGCATTCCTCTTTCCCACAAACTCCAGAAACTGCAACACTTCCCCAAAGTACCAGCTAAATATTGTGTAACGAAGGTGAAGCCAGAACAGTACTTGGTACATAAATGAAGAAGCAGGCGGTGTTCCGTTCCCCTCTCGACATCTCTGTAAAGCAAAAACATTCAGGTAGTTTGAGTTCTGCCTAAATTAGTGTACACACGCTCACTCCTGTTAGACACAATATCTGAATTATGGAAGGCATGGAAGCCCATGGGTCCCTATCCACAAAGTTAATTTACACTTCTAGATTTACTAGTGTCTTAATTGAAGTCTGCATTTTTTTTGATGATTATCATTTCCAAGCATAGATTTACACCTAGAAGCAAAATTAGATGTCTCCATCCCCTCAATTCAGAAGCTAGAGACTTCTAATATTGAAGTGTAAATTAGTAGTGGTTACTTTTCACACATATGCGGAGATCTCCGCCACCAGTGTGGAGATCTCCTAGTAGTAAATTATAGGGAAAAATATTAAGGTTAATTCATTCTTTTGAAAAATATTAAAATATTTTAATGTAAAATGAAAATGTAAATTAAAATAATTATTAGTAACCTAGAGTTAATAAAGTAAATTGTTGCAGCATATTAAAACATCAAACTAACTATTTATTGCGGAAATAAATATTTCTAGCGTATTGATTTAATTTATAAATGTTCTTTTTATAATCAAAATTTTTAAAATCATTAGCAGCTAATATGTCATTAATATTTAAAACATTTAATTAATATTTAAAACATTTAATTAATATTTGTGTGTTTGTATTATTTTGAAAAAATATTTTTTTAAGTTTAACTTCATTATTTTTGGAAAAACCTTCATTATTATTTAGAAATTATAAAATGTTTAATTTAAACTAACTTTTTAACACAAAATCTATTTTATATATATTTAATCTAAAAGGCAAATTGTTTTAATTTATATAATATTGTTCGCTATCGGGCATCATAATAAGTCCCTGCATCCATTACTTTCTATGAGAGTGGGTGGCAGTACCTTTGAGAGGCCATGGGTGGTAGTGCATACTCTAAGGCTAAAATGGAGTTTAATTACTACTGGGTTTGGGAACTTCTTAGCTGTACTAACTTTATAAGTGTGTTTGTCAATATCAATGGGATTACTCTTTTGTGGGAGGTTGTTTGTATTTGAATGTACCTTTCTAAACTCTCCATACCCCTTCCATCTAGTAGTACATATTCCTCTTTTACCAGGCACCTATCGGTTCCTCTCACATTTACTACCAAAACATATGCATACGTGTGCAAAGAACTCTGCACACATGGTAGAGACATCAACATCGAAAAGATAGGCGTGACAGAGGCAGAAATCTCCGCACATAGGTTGTGAATTGCAATTTGTAGTATGTGAGTAGTACTAATGTGGTTCTACTAAACAAACTACAAAATCCAGTTTGTGAACAGGTCTGTCTTCTAAGTAGCATTATGTGTTAAGGATAATTCGCCACACTTCGCCTATCACTTTCGATGTCATTACACCGTAATTTTGAAATTGCTAGAGGAAAGCATTCGCCTCCCTCTACCAATGTACTCCCATGAGCTCCACAACCACCTGCTCACATTTGTGGCAGTAACCAGAATATCAACAATCAGGGGGTGATAGTCACAGTTCTGCCACAGGCTCATAAAACTCCTGAAATGTAAGAATCCAGAAGAGATATTTGCTTTCAACTTTAACATTGCCTGTATGAAAAACGTATAGGAGTGGGGTGCCTGTGATGTCCATTAGCTTTGACCCTGTATCACCCTACCAAGGGCTTAGAGGCTGCCAAAGCACTTCCACTGACCTATGGTGCAAATGAGCAGCAGACTGGGCCAATTCTCTGGACTTCTGGCTGCCTTGGTGAGGGCATTGCAGCTCCTTTAATCCATGTACCTTACATCACCACGGTAATTCCGAAATTAAATTCCAAGGGGTGCACAAGCACCACAAACAAAATGGTTATCCTAATGTATGGTATCTACAAGGGAAATCACAGGATACCTATTTTGTCGGGGGTAGTTGTGCATCCATCTGAACAGAATCCTATGATCATCAGGGTGTCTTTGGGGCTTGGGCAACCCCTGGGATTCCGCCCACAGTGCCATTAATTCACTGTAGTGCAGGGGAAATGCTGATGAATTTCAGTGACCTGGGATCTCGGCCAGTAACTGCTTTCGCCAGGCTGAACATGAGGACATCACCCTAACAGTGCTTTCACTATTGCTATCATCCTGCTATTCTCCCACCAGATGCACACCAGTGCTTAATTTGCAAAAGAATAAGTACCAGGGCTCAAAGTTTTACACAGAAGATTGTGGCTGGCACTATCGAAGGTCAGAGTGGCGAATACCAAGGCTGCTTAATCTTGATTCCACCTTGTGCCTCATTAATCCACCACCAGACACTTCCCGCCTCATGATCTCACTTGCAGGTTCTTTTTCATCCATACGTTCTGCCTTCGACAAGTTTTCCATCTTTCTTTTCCTCTTTTCCCTCCCCTCTTTTTTTCTCTCTTGCTCTGGATCACAGTCAGTTGAGGAAAAACAAGTGCAGGTCCCCCAAAAAAGTGCAGGTGGGACCCACCTTCAACCACCGGCTCAAATTAAGCTCTGTCAGCCACCCTGGCAATTACTGCTTTAACGAGGGTGAGGGAATGTTTGGGAGGTGGTGGGGATTAGGGGCTCCCCCCAGGTCAGGATCTGGGCTCATGTTCCTAACTCTACCCCTTTTTGAATTTGTATTCCTTTGTTGTTTCATGTTACAGTGTCTTTAGACGTATCATGTAATGCTTTAGAAAACTTTCACATTAAATAAAAAATGATAAATTGATAGATATATAAATATGAACCCCAGTGTTAGTAATCAGACAGCAATGGTGATTCAGCATTCATTAAAACTTATAATATCGGGTAGACTATGTGGAGTGAGGGCAATTATAACTCCATCAGAATGGAATGCTACACCTATAACTTCGAAATAGGAAATACAATTTTAGGGTCCTCTGCAGACACAGGGAAGGTGCACACTAGTGTCCAGTAGATGTAAAGTATCACTGCTTAGCAAGACAATGTTTCACAGTGCAGTGATCAGTATATATGTTTAAAATCTCATTGCATAAGTTTTTCAATACTGTGTCAATAATTAAATAATTTTGTAATGTAGCTGGTAAGACATGTGATCAGACACACTGCTGCTCTGAATTCCAAAGGGAATAGAAGACAGATTTCACTTTTGAGAACAATAACCATTTTAACATTGACTTTTTTACATCTAGTCTTTCCTAAATCACACTAGTTACAGAAATAGCCTGTTTAAGTCAGGAATGACGAGGTGTCATGGAGGATTAATAAGGCTCCCTTCCCGCTTGTCAGCTCTTGACGTTGTTTCCACGCTGTGCCAAAGTATGTGAGCGCGTGCTGACGTCGGGTTGTCAGAGCAATCGCAGCGTGCGGTTTCACGTGCCATTCTATGATTAAAGACCGGAAGTGAAAGGAACCTCTTCCCGTAAGTCCCTGATCTGATGGAGCAAGAGTGTGTGCTAGTGATGGAGCAAGGACTCGAGAAAAAGAGACTTGCTCGATTAAATCTTTCAGTAACTCTTACTAAGTATTAATTAATAGATTAGGCAAAATTAACATGCACCCAACATAGAAACATGGGGAGAAAAGCTTACGCATGCTTGAATTAATGAGAAATAAAGCGCAGCACGATTAAAACCCGCTTTAACTTGCTAAATGCTTTGCGCATGTGCAAACCCGAATGACGTATAAAATAACGTGACTAACTCGCTTTGAGAGGGAAAAACCCTCACGCATGCGCAAGAAGAATTGAAATGCGGTCTTGAGGTACCGCATGCTTGGCATATGCTTGCTTGATTTGAAAAGAAGCTGCTGCCATTAACGCTTGTGCCTTAGAGTAATAATAATTACATGGGATAGAGTAGAAGTGGGTGGTGAACAGTGAGAATTACATGTTTAAGAAAATAATATCTGTTTTTGATTCTCTTATTAATAGTGAATATTTGGGCCTACTGGTCCTTGACCGAAAAAGAAGATGGCGAAAGCTGCGCATGAGCAATGAGCCCAAGAGATGACCGATGACACAGAGGGAGCTGAACACTTGCCAAGCTCCAAGGACAGAAAGGATGGGAAAAGAAGAAGATGTAGCAGCAGACTATGAAGACTGTATTAAGTGAATTATGGCATTTGCAACAAAATATGCATGTTACAAATAGAATTATGAAAGAGTAGAAGGGGCAGGATTAACAAACAATAGGTTTTACTAATAAAATTAATACGTCAGCTTGGGATGATGAAGACACCTCTAACCCCGTCCAATCATATTCCGTAGTTTAGTAAAGTTGCAACACTTGAGGGTGGGACATGAAGAATAAAGACTATAACTAGAGTGATTTGAATTGAGAAGAAATGCTGATATTGACGATGACGATGATGTGATGCTGACAACGCTGCTGGGAGCTGAGCAAGAGAGAGAGAGAGGGAAGACGAGTGTAGACTCAGAAGATCCAGACTATTGCCTGATTAGAATTGAAGATTGCGGAAGAATATCGAGGAGGGAGAGAGTGAAAGAGAGGGAATCGCCCTGGTGTGTCGGGTTGTAGAAAAGTCTAGTAAGCATCAAATCTGTCCTGATCCTATCCTTTGATCTTTGTCTCCTGATCCTAAATCAGGGGACCTCCACCAGCCCTTTCGCCAGAGGCGTGGTTTTCCAGTTATCCTCATTAGGTAAATGTCATTCTATTCAGTATTTGCATATTTCGTTGCAAATGTATTTAATGTGCCTTTTGTCTCTTCATCTATCCACTCTTATGCATTGATGTTTGTTGAAAGCTTGTGTAATTGAATGTACTGTGCTTTATGATTGCTCTCTCTCTCCCGTTTGATAAAATTGGAGTTTGCACTGTGTATTTGTAATTGATGAGCGTTCAACTTAATGACTGAAATTTTAGATAAATTCATCATAATTATTATATTCAGAGTCTGTGGTTATTTCATTATGAAGTTTAGTTAAGAAGTTGTTAATATCACCATCAACTAACTCAACTAATGGTCCATCGACCAGAGGAAGAGTGTTGATTCGTGAAGATTAGTTAGTCATGATATTGTAACTGATTTGTGGTCACAGGGAAACAACTAATCAGGATTTGTGGAATTATTTGAAATCAAAACCATTCCAGCGGGAAATTGGCCAAGGAGAATACAAACAAAGGTATTTGGATAAAGGTATATGGGCCCATTGGTGTGTAAAATATCCAACCTTGGCCTCTTCGCGCTGGATCAGTTTTTCTGGTAGCAGAGTTATGGTTATTATTGATTAGCTTGGTGATTATTGATTATTGACTATATGTTCTTAACATGAGAAGTTAGTGTCTTGTTTTATGTTGTCTGGAAGTACAGGTACAGAGATACCTGGGAATCCCGGGAATTTAATTTTGAAGAGTGTGGGAAGGAAACCACACTGCAGAAGGTTACTCGTCTGTTGTCATAATACCTAAAAGCTACGGAGGGCTGTAGGTGTTATAATAGGGACTATATCGTATAAGAGTAGAGTGTGAGTGATAGCGAAGGGTCTACCTGTGAAACTTTGGCCTTACCCGAAGAAGGAGTATCCCTAGAGGTGTAATAGGTTTTCCCGAGCTTGAGTGAAGGGTAAATAGTGGTTTTTACTCGTAGTATAAGGAAGTATTTTCTCTTGAAGCAAGTGAATAAACTATCTTTTGAAATAGCGGAGCAGACAGAGTAGCGCTGTTTTTACGATGTTACTAACAGAAAAGATATTAAGAAAAAGTTTAGAGAAAACACTGCCGTATTACCTAGTGAAACTTTGGCCTTACCCGAAGAAGGAATATCCCTAGAGGTGTAATAGGTTTTCCCGAGCTTGAGTGAAGGGTAAATAGTGGTTTTTACTCGTAGTATAAGGAAGTATTTTCTCTTGAAGCAAGTGAATAAACTATCTTTTGAAATAGCGGAGCAGACAGAGTAGCGCTGTTTTTACGATGTTACTAACAGAAAAGATATTAAGAAAAAGTTTAGAGAAAACACTGCCGTATTACCTAGTGAAGGGAGGGTCAGTAGTAGGAGTCATACTGACGTCACAGAGAGCCGCGTTGGTATTGGTTGAGACGATACAAAAGGGGATGATGGACGGAACGTTTGAGCCAATCAAACACTCACCCCCAGTCAACTGATCTGGGTTTAATCCATCATCATTCTTTAGCTCATTCCACCACCCCAGTTCAGACATGGCCATATGCAAATCAGTCTGACCCTGTGCCTCATGGGAACAGTCCAGCCCGAACTGCCAAGCCATGTCTTCCCTGGACCGGAAACAAGCATCCTAGGACCGGTTTCTGGCATTCCAGCCGTCATCAGCCAGGCTTGCTTGAATCCAGTGGCAAAGTGAGCAAGGGACCCACGTCTGGGCATACCCCCGCCAACTTAGGGCGAACAAAGCGATACAAAAGGGGATGATGGACGGAACGTTTGAGCCAATCAAACACTCACCCTCAGTCAACTGATCTGGGTTTAATCCATCATCATTCTTTAGCTCACTCCACCACCCCAGTTCAGACATGGCCATATGCAAATCAGTCTGACCCTGTGCCTCATGGGAACAGTCCAGCCCGAACTGCCAAGCCATGTCTTCCCTGGACCGGAAACAAGCATCCTAGGACCGGTTTCTGGCATTCCAGCCGTCATCAGCCAGGCTTGCTTGAATCCAGTGGCAAAGTGAGCAAGGGACCCACGACTGGGCATACCCCCGCCAACTTATGGCGAACAAAGCGATACAAAAGGGGATGATGGACGGAACGTTTGAGCCAATCAAACACTCACCCCCAGTCAACTGATCTGGGTTTAATCCATCATCATTCTTTAGCTCACTCCACCACCCCAGTTCAGACATGGCCATATGCAAATCAGTCTGACCCTGTGCCTCATGGGAACAGTCCAGCCCGAACTGCCAAGCCATGTCTTCCCTGGACCGGAAACAAGCATCCTAGGACCGGTTTCTGGCATTCCAGCCGTCATCAGCCAGGCTTGCTTGAATCCAGTGGCAAAGTGAGCAAGGGACCCACGTCTGGGCATACCCCCGCCAACTTAGGGCGAACAAAGCGATACAAAAGGGGATGATGGACGGAACGTTTGAGCCAATCAAACACTCACCCCCAGTCAACTGATCTGGGTTTAATCCATCATCATTCTTTAGCTCACTCCACCACCCCAGTTCAGACATCCTAGGACCGGTTTCTGGCATTCCAGCCGTCATCAGCCAGGCTAGTTGGCGGGGGTATGCCCAGACGTGGGTCCCTTGCTCACTTTGCCACTGGATTCAAGCAAGCCTGGCTGATGACGGCTGAAATGCCAGAAACCGGTCCTAGGATGCTTGTTTCCGGTCCAGGGAAGACATGGCTTGGCAGTTCGGGCTGGACTGTTCCCATGAGGCACAGGGTCAGACTGATTTGCATATGGCCATGTCTGAACTGTGGTGGTGGAGTGAGCTAAAGAATGATGATGGATTAAACCCAGATCAGTTGACTGGGGGTGAGTGTTTGATTGGCTCAAACGTTCCGTCCATCATCCCCTTTTGTATCGGTATTGGTTGAGACAGCGGGCGTGTAACAAGTGCCGATTGTAAAGGGAGGGTCAGTAGTAGGAGTAATACTGACGTCACAAAGAGCCGCGTTGGTATTGGTTGCAACAAGTGGGTGTGTGCAAAGCTCTAATTGGTTGGTAGACAATAGCCACGCAGGTATTGGTTGGGGAAGAAAATACGTAGTGAACCCTGATTGGACCGTTGGTGTGAGTTGCGCTGGTATAGGTCAAGTGTTGGGAAACAGGATACGTGAAAATACGGAAGAGAGTTTCTAGTTTTAATTTGCTGAAAATTCTTAGAAACAAGGATTGGGGAAATGAAGTTGATTAATAAAATCAAGAATTTCTTTAAAAAGGATAAGCGTGTAGTAACTAGAGAAGGGATTCTTATGCCACCCCCTAATACACCTGCTTCTTTTATGATGTTGGAACGAAGATACCATACGTGTGTTTGGTTGGAAAATTGGGTGGAATATACGAAAGGTGATGGTGTTTTAGCTTTCCCTGAAAATGGTACCTTTAATGTAAGGGTTCTTCAGAATTTGAGAAATCGGATGAATACATTAGAACCCAGTCCTAGGTTGACGCAGTATGAAGCTTTGGAGAAATGGGAAGTTGAGGCATTTGAGCGAGAAAAATACAGAGGAGGTAGAAGAATAAATAGGGGATATTTCCCAAGATATCCGTTTGATACTCGAGGAGATGAGATGAAAATATGGAGAAGAGCTGTAGTAACAGAAGGGTTGTATCCAGTATTAATGGCTGAAGATCAAGTAGGGAGTAAATGCAAAGAAAAAATGAAGCACACAGGTATGGCAGGAACAGAATGTGATGAAACAGATGATGAATTGTTAGAGGACATTTTAGTTAAAAGACCTCCACCTTATCAAGAAAATGTTGGAGAGGCAACTCCAAGTGCACCAATGATGAGAACTCCCTTAGTTCCGCAGGTTTTATATGATCCAACAGCTACCTCAGTGTTACAGGAGAAGGAAAGGGATGCATTGAATAGAACAAAAGAAGAGATAATAAAGAAAATAAATCAGTTAGGTTTAAATGCTGAAGCCTTGACAGTGCCAGTAACGATAGGTCCGGTTATTCCATTATATGGGGATAAACGAGACACCCCGAGATTACAAACAGTGACAGTTCCGCAAATTAATGTTAGAAAAGAGGTAGCAATGTCAGAAGATCTAACCAGTGAGAGTGATTCAAATATCTCGTTACTAGATCGCCCTAATATTGAAACAGTGGCGGAAACGCCAAGGAGAGGTTCACCTGTGACTAAGAAGAGAAAGGAATTGATTGATACTCCCATAGCAGGAAATTCAAAAGGATTCTCGCCAGATGATCTAGAGGAGTGGGCGAAAGGATTAGATAAAAGGAGACCTCAGACACCAAGTATAGATGTAGCCAAGTTGAAAGTGGATTTGGAAGAAATGATCATTGGTACAATAAGCCCAGAGAGATTGGAGGGCAGATTTACAAGCCCCTTGCGTCACTTTTACGCTGCCGTTGCGTCACGGCAGCGTAAAAAATGCAGCAAATTTGCAACATGACGCTTCTAGGGAAATGCGTCACGCTGTAAAGCCCTGAGTGACATTATACCTGCGTCAGGTATAATGTATGCAGGGTAGGCGTTCCCACGCAGGAAAGCCTCGTAAAAGTGACGCAGTGAAATCTACAAGATTTCACTGCGTGACTTTTAGGACGCCACTGCGTCAAAACCTTCCGCCTGCTTGAAGCAGGCGTAAGGAGTGACGCAGTGTATTGGGAATAGGCCTCAACACGCATTGCTGGAGTTGCGCTACAGATGCGTCACTTTCTTGTAAATCTGCCCCTAGGTACATACAGAGATGATGAATTGTTATTTTTGTGTAAAAGTATAACATGGAAAGCAAAGAATCTGCATGAGAAAATAGTAGAGGTTGCTTCAGAATTTGGAAGAGATGTAGAAAAATCGAAATTATTGCAGAAACCATATAGGGCAGAATTTACTGACAAGGATCTAGAAAGTTTGAATGCGTCAGGAAGGAGATTACAGATCAAAGAATTAATTAATATTTTGAAGAAATGGGGAGATGTAGACAGATGGAGAGGTAGATGGACAAAGAAAAGGGATGAAGCAGCTACAAAGGAGGCATCTGCATACCCATTAAGAGAAACAGAACAGGTTGAAAGAGTGTGTCCCATGAGAGAAGTTCCTGGTGGTGGATATGTTCATGTTCCTTGGTCCAGACAGGATATTTTGTCTTTTACAAATGATTTCCCCAGATTATGGGAGAAGCCAGTTGAATGGTATAAGCAGGTAGAGAGGTTTGTGAAAGTTTCAAAGGTACTGTTGAAGGATTTGGATGGTCTGTTTGATATAGTGGTGCCAGCTGATTTATGGACAGAATGTAAGATTACGGTTGATTGGCCAACTGAAGAATATCCAAGAGATGCAAAGACAGGTGCACCTTCAGAAGAGGTGATGAAAAAGTATCAGCAAGTGATTACTTTCTTGAAAGGGAAAATTCCTCCAAAGGAAACGGATTGGGTTTAAATAGATAGAACCACTCAGGAACCGAAAGAGTCAGTGCATGCGTATTATGAAAGGTTGTTACAGGTATTTAAGCAGTATAGTGGATTTGAAAATATTGGTGATAAGGAAATGGGACATTTTGTGTACAGGTTTGTGTATGGATTGAGATCGGAAATTAGTCAGATGATTCAACAGCATATGCTTTGCTGGTAAAGTAAGCCCATTGATGATATTTTAAAATACGCAAAGTATTGCAGTGACGATATTGGCGCAATGCATAAGAAATTGAAAGAAAAAATTATGTGGGCACAAGTAAAGTTAGCAGAACATCAAGAGGCAAGTACTGGTTCTCAAAATGAAAATCAGTCAAATAACCAAAATCAGAATAGTCAAGGATTGAATGGGAATAAAGGAAAAGGGCGAATGAGTAGAGAAGAAGCGAAGAAGAAGTTTCCTTGTCATGCGTGCGGAAAGCATGGGCATTGGAAGAATGAGTGTAGAAATGTTCAACAGAATAATGGGGTAAATCAAAATTTAAATCCACAGACGCAGAATGAGGTGGTTGTGAACCAGCAGCAACAGCAGCAGGCAGTTACTCCACAGTTACAGGTGCCACAAGCTCCTATGCCCAACTTTATGAACGCACAAGTACAGAGATACAGTGTGAACACCGGATTTCGTGGAGAGAGTGGTAAGAATACACAAGCGGTTCAACAATATTGGATGCACAGTAACAAGTGTGATACGGATGGTTCCCAATGACGGTGCCTGAGGGGGGAGGAAGAATGCATGCTTGGCGCATCTTTGGCGGTAGATCAGTCAGGTCCATTTGTTGACGGAAAAGTGGAAGGTAATGACATCACTTTCCTAGTGGATACTGGTGCTACCCGTTCTACTGTGAGAGCAGCAGAAATTCCAGACCTACCCCTCTCGGGAGAAACTATCCAAGTTGTAGGAGTCTCAAATAAGCAAATAAAAACCCCACTTACTAAACCAATAGAAGTAAATATTGGAAATTTCAAAGACATGCATCGGTTTGTGGTGGGTGATTCAAGTCCAGTTAACTTGTTAGGGAGGGATTTGTTGTGTAAGATGAATTGTACCATCTATTGTACACCTGATGGTATTGCTTTTCAAACACCCGATGAAGATATCGCTTTCAAGATGATGCTAGCAAAACAAGGAACAGAAGTGGATGAGATGTTTTCACTTCTAACTGAAAACAGTCTACCTGATGAGCTGAGAGACACAGTGAGATCAGATGTATGGGATTTTTCAGGAAAGGAAATTGGTCTGATGGCAAATGTAGACCCAATTAAAATAATGGTGAAGGAAGGTGCAATTTATCCAAACACCCGACAGTACAAAATGAGTCCTGAAGTGAAAGCAGGAGTTGCTCCAGTAATTGATCAAATGATTGAACAAGGTATTCTGACAGAAATAATGGGCAGTCCTTGCAACTCACCAATTATGGGGCTTAAAAGCCTAATGGCAAATATAGAATAGTGCAAGATTTAAGGAAAATCAACAAAATAGTAGTACCTTGTTGTCCAGTAGTACCAAATCCAGCAGTAATTCTTTATCAGATACCTTGGGATGCTCATTGGTATACAGTGGTTGATTTGTGCCAAGCATTCTTTTCAATACCGTTGAATGTAGATAGCCAATATCTTTTTGCGTTTCGGTTCGAGGACCGTGTTTTGGCATGGTGCCGAGTACCTCAAGGGTATACAGAGAGTCCCTCGATTTTCAATCAAATTTTGAAAAAGTACTTGGAAACATTGGTTATGCCAGGAAACTCGGTTTTGGTTCAGTATATTGATGACCTACTGGTTGCGTCAAAAACAAGAGAGGCTTGTGTCACAGACACAATTGCTTTACTGAACCATTTGGCAGAAGGTGCACACAAAGTGTCACCAGAAAAATTGCAGTTTTGTGTACAAGAAGTCAAATATTTGGGACACAAGATAGAAAGGGGCGTTAGAAAGGTGACACCAGAGAGAATAAAAGTGATTCAACAGATGAACATACCTAGTACTAAGAAGGAAGTACGAATGTTTTTGGGAGTGATTGGATACTGTCATCAGTGGATCAGTGGATTTTCACTGCTTGCAAACCCCTAATAAAATTGACACAAAATGATGTGATGGACCCAATTGAGTGGGATGATGAAAGTGAGGATGCATTCATAAAATTGAAGGATTGTTTATTATGCAAAGGAATTTGCTTTGTTCTGTTGTGAGAGAGAAGGATGTGCACTTTCAGTATTAACCCAAAGACATGGATTAATGAGACGTCCAGTGGCATATTTTTCAGCCACTCTGGATTCTGTGGCCGCAGCATTGCCTGGCTGCTTAAAAGCAGTAGCTGCTACATGTATGAGTCTGGAACAGAGTGAATCTATTGTAATGGGACATCCTTTGAAAGTGTATGTGCCACATTCTGTTGAGATCCTTTTAACAAGGGCTCGAACACAACACCTGACCCCTAGTCGGCTGACTAAGTATGAAAGAGTGATCCTAGGAGCTGAAAATGTAAGTGTGATAAGATGCACCACAGTAAATCCAGCAACCCTGTTGCCGGACCCATTCCGTGAAGAAGTGAAGGAAGAAGTTGATCATGACTGTTTGGATCTAACAGAAATGTGTACAAAGCCTAGGCCAGACATTTTAGATGTCCCATTGGGAGAGTCAGATTATGTATTGTTCGTGGATGGGTCATGCTTACGAAAACAAGATGGAGAATTGAGTGCTGCCTATGCTGTCTGTACAATATCAGCTATTCTAGAAGCATCATGTTTAATAGGAGTCAAATCTGCACAAATAGCCGAATTGGTAGCTTTAACAAAAGCTTGCAAAATTGGGAAAAATTGAGAATAACCATATTCACGGATAGTCAATATGGTTTTGGGGTTGTGCATGACTTTGGCCAAATATGGATGCAAAGGGGATTTCTGACTTCTTCAGTTTCTCCTATCAGAAACAGTAAAAATGTCAAAGAATTATTGGAAGTATTGCAATTTCCAAAAGAAATTGCAGTGGTCAAGTGTGCCGCACATAAGTCAGGAAATGATTATGTGGCACAAGGCAACAAATATGCTGATTAGGTTGCACAGTTTTGTGCTCGAAATACAATGTCTTTGAACAGAGGGTTGGAAAAAGAAACTACCAATTGCCAACTAATGTTTTTCTCTGCTTTTGAAACATGGGACGAAGTTAGACAGTTACAGGATGAGGCAGACGTAAAGGAAAAGAAATTCTGGATCAACACAGGTCGCACAAGAAGAACCGATGATGAGGTATGGGTGTGTCCAGACGGAAGACCAATAATTCCAGACAGTATGTTATCACAAATGGCAAGAGTATATCATGGAGCTACACACATTGAGAGGGATGCCATGATTAGACACTTTAGGCAGAAATGGTACAATCCCAAGTTTAGGCTTATTGCAGAGAGTCTCTGCCAGCGTTGTTTGACATGTCAACAGCAGAACCCAGGTAGAAGAACCTTTGTCAGTTGGGGAAAAATAGGAAAGGCAGAAGGACCATTTACAAGACTGCAGCTTGATTTTATACAGTTGCCACCATGCAACGGTCTGAAGTATGTTCTTGTCATTGTGTGTCTCTTTTCTCGTTGGGTAGAAGCTTCTCCAACAAGAAAGAATGACAGTCTCATGGTTGCCAAACTGCTTTTAAGACAACTCATCCCTAGGTTCGGATTTCCAGTCACTTTGGAATCAGATAGAGGACCTCATTTTAACAATGAGATAATTCGATTAATCTGTACAGCTTTCAAAATTGAACAGAAACTACATTGTGCCTATTGACCAGAAGCATCTGGAGTGGTTGAGCAGCTAAATGGTACAATAAAATCCAGGTTAGGAAAGGTGTGTGCATCCACTTCACTGAAATGGCCTGATGCTTTGCCCCTTGTCTTAATGAGCCGTAGAAGCATCCCTGACAGAAGAACAGGATTGAGTCCTCATGAAATTCTTATGGGAAGAGCAATGAGACAAGCATTTGTACCTGGAAACAAACTGATGACTATAACTGATGATCTATTGTTGGACTATTGTAAAGGATTAGCTGATCTGGTACGTTCTGTGTCTCACCAGGTTGGAGAAGATGCAACCACAGCACAGCCGAATCAAGCTCATGATTTGTGTCCAGGAGACTGGGTTATGATAAAGAAGCACACAAGAAAGTCGTGTCTTGAACCCAGGTGGAAAGGACCGCTACAAATCATATTGGTCACAACAACAGCAGTGAAGTGTTTTGGATTGCCAAATTGGATACATGCCAGTCATACCAAAAGAGTCCCAAGTCCCCGTGAACAACCAGAGCAGCAACTGGTGGAACAAAGAAAAGAACCAGAAGCTGAAAGTTGTGAAATCGAAGAAATCAGAGAACCAGACTCTGAAGAACATATCGATGATGAACAACCAAGCACAAGTCAAGTAGGGTGGACATTGGATAGTGGGTCTCAAGAAACTGCTGTAGTGGCCGAAGAAGAAGAGCAAGAGATTGAAAGACCAGAACGAATCAAAACAGGAAATCCAGATCAAGCTCAATCAGAAGAAGAAGCAAATGAGAGACTGATAAATTCGGGACAAAGTCAGTCAACAAAAGAACCTGTTACAGCAAACTTAGATCAAGATCAATCAGAATCAGAAAAGGAAGAACTAAAAAGTCAAGAAGAAAATCAAACGACAGAAAGACAAAAATCAGAAACCCCAGAACAAGCTCAATTGAAAGAGAAAGAAAATGAAAGAATGTTAGAAATTGATGAAGAAGGTGAAAAGGCAGTTCAAACAAAAAGAATCAGAAAAGGTGATCACTGGCCAAGTGGAGTAAAAGGACTAAGATATATATTAAAAGAGAAGAACAGGAAAAGGATTAGAACAAGTAAACGAAATATCAAGTCAAACAGAAGAGGAAAGTCCAAGAAGAAAGTCTTTGCGAAAATCAACAAAGGAGAGAACTCCAAATAGAAAATATAAGGCTCCTGAATGGACTTACGTTATCCTTGAGGACTTTGAGAATCTTGATTTGAATGAAGAACAAGAAAATGTTAATAATGAAAGAAGTGATGAGAAAAAATTGAGACCACCTTAAGAGAAAGACTGTGACACAGAAAGTGGAAATTTTGCAAACAAGTAAAGAAGAATAAAGAACCAGATGGAAAAAAGAAATTAAGAGATACAGGGGAAAGTCAAAGATTAAAAGCTGTTGAAGTGTGGGATCACACAAAGATTTATATACATCTTAGTTTAACATAAGTGAGGATATAGAAGGCAAGTTAGAGATAGGTCAATTTAGAATACTAAAAATGGCAGAAACAGAAGTGACTGAACATCCAAAATCTAGTTTAAAGCAAAGATGTGTTAAATGTTGTTTGTGCAGTATTTTGTCACTAATGTTAATGTGGTTATTGCTAACAGTTGTGATACCTATTTTTATGGTAAATAACGATAAAAATAATACAAATACAAGTAATGAAATGAATACAGGTACTAAAGGAATGACTGCTACTAATTTAGAACAAATAGATGAGACTACGTATCAACATGACAGAACAAATAGTGATTCACCATTAAATGTATTTACTAAACTTCTTTTTGAATATGTTGATACAATGGATGTAAGTGACTGTTATGTTTGCATGAAATGACCTTTGTCTGTCTCGGAGGGGTGACTTATCATCAACTTCCTTTAACATATGGTGTGTCATGTAGTGCTGTGTCCAGTCTGTTCTATAAAACAGGCAAATTGCAGTATTATTATTCTAATATGGATTTAGTATTCCCAGAGATTCCTATTAGAAGAAATCTAAACCCAGTACTTAGTGCTAAAGATGCAGAATTTATGGGTGAGTTTTTCCTAACAACAAACCCAATAGACATAGCATATGCGCATAAAAACATTTTAACATGTATGTTACGAGATGAAGAAAAAGATTTTCTTAATTTAGTAGAGGAAAGAAGACAGGATTTTCAAAAGAAGGCTGTTAAACAGAAGTCACATGTACCTCCATGGGCAAATAAGGAAGGGGACTATTAGAAAGGCGAGACTCATGCTGCAATGTCCCTAGATTTGTCGAAATTGGGAAAATTCTGCCTACATAGACTAAAAACAGACTATAACAACATTTTCATTGGTTCTAGTGATTGTGAACATACCTTCCTAATTAGGGGGGGATGGGGACTAAAAGGTGGAACAGATCCTGTTTTTCCAGGAATATATTATGTGTGTGGTAAAAATGCCTATTATAGGTTGCCAACACAGTGGTATGGAAGTTGCTATCTTGGGATAGTATTTGCAAAGGTATACCACATTACTAAGAACCATGAAATGAATGTAATAAGTCAAGGACTAAAGCGAACTCAAAGAACACGTTTTTCTGAAATAGTAGGTGATATATTTGGTGCAATGATACAGTCAGTTGGAGTCATACTAAATTCACATAAGATACGTAAATTGTCAACGGTAGTTGATCGTCTTTCGACAGATACTGCTGGGGGATTCTTCATGAGTAATACTGAAATGATTGCAATTAGATCTATGGTTTTGCAAAATCGAATTGCTCTTGATATATTATTGGCAAAAGAGGGAGGAGTCTGTGGCATGTTGAAAGTCCAACATTGCTGTACATATATCCCAGACAAAAGTAAAGGTATTGAGGGATATATTAAGAATATTACAAGGATTCATGATGATTTGAGCCAACTGGAGGTTGACGGTGTATGGGAAAGACTTAGTAAAAATATTTCCAGTATAGGTAGTTGGTTTTCTATTTTAGGGAGTAGTCTATTAGAAAAAATCCTAATACCAGTAATCTCTTTAACAATAGTAGCTCTGCTGATGATAATGACATACAGATGTTGTAGAAATAAAACGAAAACAAGAATGATAGCAGAAATAAAGAATAAAAGAATGGGAAGAAAGAGAAACAGAGAAGAAATTGAGTTAGAAGAGATGAATGGAAGTCTATATGATACAATGAAAGGAGTAGGTATGAAAAGGAAAATAGAAGAATTAGAAGAAAGAAAGGAAGACACTAAAAATCTAAATGAATAAAAGTTGGCACTTGGTAATGATGGGGATTGATGGAGCAAGGACTCGAGAAAAAGAGACTTGCTCGATGAAATCTTTCAGTAACCCTTACTAAGTATTAATTAATAGATGAGGCGAAATTAACATGCACCCACATAGAAACATGGGGAGAAAAGCTTATGCATGCTTGAATTAATGAGAAATAAAGCGCAGCACGATTAAAACCCGCTTTAACTTGCTAAACGCTTTGCGCATGTGCAAACCCGAATGACGTATAAAATAACGTGACTAACTCGCTTTGAGAGGGAAAAACCCTCACGCATGCGCAAGAAGAATTGAAATGCGGACTTGAGGTACCGCATGCTTGGCATATGCTTGCTTGATTTGAAAAGAAGCTGCTGCTATTAACGCTTGTGCCTAAGAGTAATAATAATTACATGGGATAGAGTAGAAGTGGGTGGTGACAGTGAGAATTACATGTTTAAGAAAATAATATCTGTTTTTGATTCTCTTATTAATAGTGAATATTTGGGCCTACTGGTCCTTGACCGAAAAAGAAGATGGCGAAAGCTGCGCATGAGCAATGAGCCCATGAGATGACCGTTGACACAGAGGGAGCTGAACGCTTGCCAAGCTCCAAGGACAGAAAGGATGGGAAAAGAAGAAGATGTAGCAGCAGACTATGAAGACTGTATTAAGTGAATTATGGCATTTGCAACAAAATATGCATGTTACAAATAGAACTATGAATGAGTAGAAGGGGCAGGATTAACAAACAATAGGTTTTACTAATAAAATTAATACGTCAGCTTGGGATGATGAAGACACCCCTAACCCCGTCCAATCATATTCCGCAGTTTAGTAAAGTTGCAACACTTGAGGGTGGGACATGAAGAATAAAGACTATAACTAGAGTGATTTGAATTGAGAAGAAATGCTGATATTGACGATGACGATGATGTGATGCTGGCAACGCTGCTGGGAGCTGAGCAAGAGAGAGAGAGAGGGAAGACGAGTGTAGACTCAGAAGATCCAGACTATTGCCTGATTAGAATTGAAGATTGCGGAAGAATATCGAGGAGGGAGAGAGTGAAAGAGAGGGAATCGCCCTGGTGCGTGGGGTTGTAGAAAAGTCTAGTAAGTATCAAATCTGTCCTGATCCTATCCTTTGATCTTTGTCTCCTGATCCTAAATCAGGGGACCTCCACCAGCCCTATCGCCAGAGGGGTGGTTTTCCAGTTATCCTCATTAGGTAAATGTCATTCTATTCAGTATTTGCATATTTCGTTGCAAATGTATTTAATGTGCCTTTTGTCTCTTCATCTATCCACTCTTATGCATTGATGTTTGTTGAAAGCTTGTGTAATTGAATGTAATTGAGTGTACTGTGCTTTATGATTGCTCTCTCTCCCGTTTGATAAAATTGTAGTTTGCATTGTGTATTTGTAATTGAGGAGCGTTCAACTTAATGACTGAAATTTTAGATATATTCATCATAATTATTATATTCAGAGTCTGTGGTTATTTCATTATGAAGTTTAGTTAAGAAGTTGTTAAAATCACCATCAACTAACTCAACTAATGGTCCATCGACCAGAGGAAGAGTGCTGATTCGTGAAATGAGTTAGTCATGATATTGTAACTGATTTGTGGTTACAGGGAAACAACTAATCAGGATTTGTGGAATTATTTGAAATCAAAACCCTTCCAGCGGGAAATTGGCCAAGGAGAATACAAACAAAGGTATTTGGATAAAGGTATATGGGCCCATTGGTGTGTAAAATATACAACCTTGGCCTCTTCACGCTGGATCACTAGCACATCTAGAGCAACCCTGAAGTCATCAAGGACGATGTAAGAAGTGCTCCCAACGTGCCTACCTCATTGGTACTACTTCCTACAGTTAAATATATCAACGCCTGAGGCAGTTTAGGGCGCGACCTCTTGGTGACCTTCCTAGCTCCTAACTAAAAACTTTGCCGGGTGGTCTGTTACAAGAGTCACCTTCATCCCAAGGAATTTTTGTCAGCAGCCCTGCATGGGTAGGCCCTGGGGAGGAGAATCTCAGCCACCATGTGCACAATACCAGAAAAAGAAGCAACAACTGCACAACACGATTACATTGGACTCAATTCGGTTTCCATTTGACTAAAAGCATGCAAATACTTTCACCCACCTCTTGAACTTACACTTTAACACTGTAACAAACTGTGCAAACTGTTAGATCTCTTTGGCACAAAAAAAACAGGTGGTTCAAGGAAAGCTTGCCAATCCTCTTGAAGAGTGGGGCTAGTGACCACGAGCACATAACCATGATGGAGAGGACATGAGTTTAGGCGAAGATTTTCTCTCATTACGAATGGAAGTGAACCACATTATTTCACTAAAATGTCATTAAAGTACTTCTGTTTCTGTAACTGAATATCTTACTTACATCACCCATTGTGTGTCACATTCTTGTTTTACTTCTTCAATGACCTCATGCATCCATCCTGCCTGTGTGGGCCACTGGTTTATGGGCAGGGGCATAAAGGCACAATAGTCCAGCATAGATTTCCAGCAATTCCGGGAAGTTTGGAAATTGTGCTTAGTTAGGGAGCCAGCAGCAACTTCCTATGCGTTCTGCAAATGTATTTTTTATTATCGGTATAAAAATCTAGGTAACAGGACCTCTTTGGAATGCCTGTAAATAAAAAAAAACATGCTTTTGAAATTCTCCTGTAACTATATTTCTTAAGAACGTCTGCAAAACCAATATTCATTGCAAAGATCTGGGGTAATGCTCGGTTCTGTGTGATGTGCATTATTGATTTTTAGTCCTGTTCATTAGTTTTTGCCCTGGAGCAGTAAATTCTGAAATCCTGTGCTCGTATTTTGTAGCTGCTTAATTTCATGCAAAATCCACACAAAAAAAGCCCAGCTATACCCCCTTGGAAAGGGATAATGTGCAACCAAAGCGGAAGGCGGGAGCTGAATGGAAAGAGGGGACATGAATCACTCTGAAAAGGCGACTCAGACGCACAGTGGCTCAGCAGGGTAATAAAACTGGATTGTTTTAATTCTTTAGGACATTTTAGTAATGAACTTGCATTAATTATGCTGTTCCTCAATGAGATTTTCTGGTCCCACTATCCATTTGAAAGGTTACATCAATTAGGCGCCATAAATACAAATCTGCTTCACACCTTTGTGCGTAATGCGGGAAGATTGCAGTAGCCGCAAACGAAACGTTTTTCATTTTGACTGATCTAATAATCAATTTTATGCTAATTGTAAATGGAATGAGGTATTTGCAATCCTACAAGCCTGCATCTTGCAGGTCACAGAAGAGTCCTAGCAGCAGATCTGATGGAGACAAAAATATCAAAGGAATTCAAAGGACTTTGGGCAGACATGGGAAACAACAGAAATGAACAAGCCTACAGTCTAATTGGCCTCACTTGCCGTAATGTCACCGTCCTAGGATGAGCAAAAACCGAGGAACAGAAAAAATGTCTTTGTCAGTCTTGATACTTGAACTTTAGAATAATTTACGTCTAATTCTTTGCTATGCTAAATACTTATGTTTTTGCTAGGTTGTAAGGCTTCTTTCTCTTCCTCACTCATGTTTTTAGATTCGTGTAACTTGATGTCATGCTGTTACCATTTGCAGAATGCTAATAACCACTTTCATGGCTTCGTTTCTGTGGGCCAGTCCAGTGCACTCTATAAATTTGACAAATGGGAAGACTTAGTGGCATGTTGGACTACTCTGTCATTAAATGACCATATAGCCCCTCATTCTAATTGAGCCAAGGAAACCACATTGGTATTCCCTCAACTGAATTACTGATACCAAAAGTATTGGTAATTCCATGAAGAAGAAATGCCATGGTATTGCGACTGGGACCCTGAGCTTCCCCTTAGAAACGGAAATTATTGTTACCACATCTGGGTCCTGCTGCAAATCCCCATTTTCTGCCAGCTCCTGAAAAAAAGAAATGTCACCCATTTTAGCTTGTGAAATGCCAAGGACCATAGCATCTCATGTAATTCACAATTTGGTGGGTATGTCTGTTACTCAGTATAGTGAATACTCTCTATGTGTAACTAATTGTAAAGCCTTGAAAAAGACACAGGCTTAACAGCATCAAAAGACAAAACACATGTAGGCTGTCTTTTATAAAGAAAAAGAAGAAAATCACTGGTTTATTAGCTAAGAATAAATGCTTTTGGACATGGCACAGCATCCTCAATTTTTACTTTTGACTGTAAAACGTTGTAATGCCTTATAGTAATTAACCACTATCATGCCTGCTTTAGCTGCAGATGAACAGGTACCTTGGTCCACAAACCATTTTATCCAATTTAAATTTATTCTTGAGTTAAGGGTCTCCTGATTGGATCAAAGACGGCCGTAAAGATTTGCATTATAGTGGTGAGGCGTAAGACACCATAACAAACTCATACAAGAATTAAAAAAACATTCAAGAGCATTGCCTGCTTGGGTAGGCCCAGCAATGGCCTTGCGCCAGAACCCTTGTTCCACTGGAACGCACATGGTAATATATAATAATTTACCTCACCCAACAACCCATACTGCCAATCCACACAAGCCACCCAGCTCCAGAAGACCCAGACACTCACAGAGTATTTGCATAACACATAGACGCAACATCATACACATTTCACGAACTACCATACACCCTAAAACTGCAGAACACACTTTCCAACTCATGCATGCTCACTCTGCAGTACTTTAGCCACCATACATCATCCACCTCATCACCTATCACAAGTTTGATGCTCTTGACATAATACAAATGTGGATTACCTCCAAATCCACACACATGCTAGATGTCCTTCTTCCCACAGGCTACAGCATCCATTGTGTGGATTGCACACATAAGAAGGAATGAAGCCTCAATGTTATCCATAAGTCCTCCTAATCCAGAACCCTAGAAAAGCAAGTAACATTCAACTCCACTGAGCAGCTGACATGCCATTTCCCACTTTCTGCAATTCAGACTCATCCTGGGCCATCTCATCTACAGGTGTCACACAGCAAGAACTTCATTATTGAATTCTCAGATCTCCTTGCTACGTCGTCCATCCAACATGCTCACTCCAACCAGACAACGCAACCTTAAAAAAACAAGAGACACCATCCTCAACCTCATTAGCACACTGTTGGGATGGAAAAGTCCTCTACAAGGTAATGGACATGGAGCCCTGTCCTGAGTGCCCAACTGTACTGATGTCTGGATCCCTAATGCTGATTTTTGTTGCCGTAGGCAAACACGGATCATGCATGTACACCAACATAGGCCTGTCTTTTGGATTGCGGTCTTGTTGAACCAGGAGGAGTGCCAAAAGTGCTACCCTCATAGTGGTGCAAGGTTACTTCCTTCACCAGGAGTTAAGTAGCATGAGCGAGGTGGTGGCAGCATACTGTCTAGTGATCAGTAGGAGTGAACAGGTCCTTTTTAACCTGTGTCACTAGAGTGAGGCCTACAGCCTCACTCACATTTAAAGTTCCACTGCTGTGTGCTTAATCACCCTTGGCCTACATCAGATTGGTATGAAGTGCTGTGCAGCACAGAAGTGGTGTATCTGTTCTGGGTTTATGTGTGTCTGGGAAGGGTGCAATACAGGGATAGTGCAGTACTGAGCAGTGCATGCATGATATGCGCATGTGCTGGAGCTGCATGTGCCTATGAGTAGTACAGTACTTGAAGGATGTAGTGCTGTGCAGTGCGTGTAGGTTAAATGCATGTGCTGGATGCATGTGTGCCTCTGAGTGGTACAATACTTAAAGGATACACCGCTGGGCAGTGCGTGCATGTTAATTGCAGATGCTGGACATATGTGTGCCTCTGAGTGGTACAATACATAAAGGATACAGGGCTGGGCTGTGCGTGCAGGGTAAATGCATGTGCTGGACGTATGTGTGCTTCTGAGTGGTACAATACATAAAGGATACATGGCTGGGCAGGGCGTGCATTTTAATTGCAAATGCTGGATGTATGTGTGCTTATGAGTGGTACAGTACACGGAGGATACAGTACTATGCAGTGCATATCTATATATGTATATGTGTGCCTGTGGATGGTACAATGCGTGAAAGGCCCTGGGTAGCATTTTGGGAGGCCCAGGTCTGCATGGTGAAACATGGAGAGGAGGGAGAGAGATACCCAGTCAGATTTGTGTACTGCAGCATTTCTGTTAGCTGGGTGGGACACACACTGGGGAGGGGAGGACCAGGCCTCCCCTTTGACTCAGTGAAAGGTCACAAAGGAGGGCCTGGGCATATCTCAGGAAGGAGCTGGGGCTGACAAGAGAATCATAAAGAATTAGGGTTGGAGGCCTGAGCTAACCTTTTGATGCATTTATCATACTGGCTGATGTCCAGGTGTGATCTCTATTCACTCCCATGGCCTGTGTTGTGGGACTATCAGCTTTGGAAACACTCCTGCTATGACACATTACTTTTTAAGAGGAAGAGGGAGCAGAGAGAGTAATTAAAAAAAAAAGCAGACCCCCTAAATAAAACATCAAAGGCTCAGACCCTAAATCACATTTGATGTCTGGAAATGGACTATAAGAAGGGGAGGTTGAGACCTGAAAAATGTTCTTCTGCCAAGCAGGCAAATGGGCTGCCTGAGTAGGGGAAGCACTGAAAGACTTTTGTTTGTGACTAGGACTGAGGACCAAGGCCTGCTAGCCTCCCTGCTGGGTAAGGGGGTATCACCCAGGCTAGAGCACCAGCGCCTTCCTGCTTGCCAAGGCCAGTGTCGTCTGTGAGAAAGAGTGTTGTATTCCGCTTTAGGTGTCCGTATATAGGTTTTCCTGATACATGTCCTTATATAGGCACAATTCGCATTGCCCTTATATAGGCATAAGATCCCAGTCCTTATTTAGGCATTAGCCATGCTATCCAAATACAGGCATGGTCACCTACATCCGTCCACCCCAACGTCACAACGAGTTCTTAGAAACCAGACCCTTAAGCTCTTGGGAGTTCCCCTAGCACAGGATTATTGATTTCTCCAAGAACTCATTTATTATGCATGAACCGCTATTCCTTAAGGGTTCATTCCTGACGTCTTCCTCTGCCCGACTTTACGTCAATGCTAACATTCCAAGGCACCTACCGGGTATAAATATACCTTCCCTTGCCCAAGCAAGTAGGAGGAGACCTCGACTTTAGAGGAGCCCGTGTCCCGGCCTGACGCACTGACAAGAGACGCTGTCATCCCTGCTCGCAGAGAATCCAGCTTCCAGTGTTCTGACTCCCTTCGCGGGGTGTTAGAGTTCGAGACTCGGAAAGAGATTCCCACCTCTCTCATTCTCAAGGTATGGAGCTGACTAGAACCTAGAGGGACTCTTGGCATACCAGACTTGACATACCAGACTTGGCATACCAGACTTGGCATACTATAGCATACCATACTATAGAATACATCACCTACTTCTTACCTTGCACTACACTTAGGTTAGGTACACTTGGGTAGAACTAGTTAGAGAAGCATCTTATGAGTACTCGCATTTTTAGCTTATGTTATTTATGTATATGAATATATGTGTCATAGCTAAAAGATAATGCTAGCGCAGTATTATTTCTTTCTACTGCTTACGCTGTACATAATATATCTCGCATACTGTCTTATGATTGTAACAGCTCATATCTCTTACACGAGAAACAAGACTGTTCAATAAATCCTTTTATTGAAACGCCTGTCTATTCTTTCTGTGTAACTCTGAAGAAACTAAGCATGCACGATTAGCTGAGTGAAACTGTTATCTGTTGTTTCCACGATTCTGAGAGTGTTCCGATTCTAAAGGGAAACAAAGTTGTCATGTTTATGCGGTTGCCAGAAACTACTCCCTTCTTGTTTACAAGGAGTTTCTAGTGGCCTCTGAGTTAGCTGGTACAAAGTAATTAAGTTTAATATACTCGATAGGGGCATACTGACCTCAGTCCTATGCCAAACCTATAGGGTATATTATTCCAATGCGCAGAGCCTATTAGGGAAATAGGAACTACACTACATGGCGCCCAACGTTTGGTAAGGCACTAATTTAACGCTAGATACTGAGTAACTCAGTCGTGCTTTTCTCAGAGACCCCTACTCACTTACTCCATAAGACGTCTGGAGTGGGTAGGGTTAAGTATCCGCCAAAGCTGAATAGGACAAAAATCCTATATATTAGCTGTATGGTTTGTTCAACGTTGAAGGATACAGTGTTCCAAAATATTGTGCACCTTATCTTTGTTTCCTTGAAACTTGTTCTGCATTTTTTTTTTCAAAAATGTCCCTGAACGGGGATACTGACACAGAGAACGGTGTAGCTGCGGCTGACCCAGTCGTAACAGCTTTTAATTTTACAGGTTTAAATGAAACCGATGAGGGTGTTATACACATCCCTCCAAACGTAAGGAGAGCCATCACTCTAAAACTTATAAAACACGGCCTAACACCAAGAGGTGGTAGAGCAGTTTTCGTGATAGAGGCACACGAATCCTTTCAAACAGAGGTATTCTATTCATGGATTGTATTCCCAGATTCAAATCCAATAACAAAAGTATTTCACTTCTTTAAATAAGATGAACCACCAGAGGAATATATTCCTTTCGAGGATATTGAAATTCCACTCACATACCAGGAGCATAATCTCTGGTTTAAAGGCGCCCTAAAACATCATAAAAACATTACCAGGCTCGGTCCACTAGGTAGACCAGGAGCAACATGGCCGATTTTAGCCGGCTACACACCTCATCCTGACACTGAAGAGATGTCAGACGAGGAATTACTTACTCAACTACAAGAGTTAATAAAAATTTACAGACAATTAGTCCAATATGTCATGCGGACTTTCACAGTCCAACCACCTATAACAATTCCAAATCAAACCCCTCAACAGGGAATACACTAAAAATTACTCCACAGACTTTACACGCAGTCATGGGTAAAATGCCCAAAACGTGAACAAATTCCATTCTGGATAGCTCAAAAAATTACTCAAATCGAAGCAGAAGTTCCAAATACTAGCCCTTATGAGAAACACAGAATCCTAACAATCTGTTTACCAATGGGGATCACACCACAACTGGAAGACTGCACCACTTGGGGCACAGTCTTTGCTGCTATCTATACTAAAACACATGGTGTTCCGTCAATTGCAGTAATACCAGATGTCCTGAAACAAATTCAAAACGAATAAGGGGCAGAACCTGCTCTGAATTTAGGTATGAAACTACTGAAAAACTTCGACCAGGTCTCTACAATAATATTATCTAATATTAAAGGGGAGGCAGCATCATTGGCGATCCGACAACGCTTAAGGGAATTTGATGTAACAGAACATCAACATGAACTACCCAGAATAATAGAAAAATCTTATGCAGAATTAGGCAGAGATAGTTTGGGTGGAAAACCTTTGAAGCCAAAACTATCTGAAAGTCCTGAGAAGGACTCTATTAAACAAAATCCTACATCTTCTAAAAAGAAGTGGGAAACTAATAAACAAAATTCAAACGAGACACGTTCTCAATCCCGAGGTAGGTCTCCTCAAAAGGAGCCCTTTGAAAGGAGGTATAACCTCAGGAATAGGGATAATTTAAGAAAACCTGACAGGTATCAAGATACTGATACACGTTCCTCTTGTACCTTTCAGATATCGTCACAGACATCAGAAAGAAGAGGACGGTCAGATCACAAAGAAGAATGCGTGAAATCCAAGGACGATAAACATGTTCAGAAAAATAAATCAAAACCTCAATTCACAAAAAAGAAGGTAGCAGGTCTAAAGATCAGACATGCCGAGAATACTGAGAACACAGCTCAAGAACAGAGAATGGGCTCAGACAATGCTGGACAGTGCAGCAGAAGTAACAATAGCTCGCCAGAACCTGAAGGAACTTCTGGAGATAGTGGACTTGAATGAGTACATCACAGTTGAGACTGTAGACACCAGGGTTAGTACTCCACAAAAGTTATATGAAATAACACTCCGAATGGAGGGAGACATACCAAGAAAAGTGAAAGCACTCTTTTGGGAGAAACTTTCAAGGGGTTATGATATACTTCTAGCAGAAAAGGACTGGCCACCAAACTTTGTCAGGGAGTGCCCACATGGCGAGGACATCATTATGCCAGCCTTCTCCAACCATATTCCAATTCACCTAAAATATACTTATGCCAGGAAATGGGCAGTTGCCCAGGTCCCAGCATTATACAAAAATCATGTAGGATGGGATGAGGACTCACCTCACCACAAAATACAGCTAAAAATCAACCTACTGCACAAAGGCAGTACCCAATAAAGCAAGAAGCTAAAAAACAGGTCAAGGAGATCTTAGATCAACTTGAATACCAAGGGGTGATTGAAACATGCACCTCCTCAATGAACAATCCTTTGTTTCCTGTATCCAAACCAGACAATACATATCGTCTAGTTTTGGATTACAGACACTTGAACACTTGTTCCAAAACATTTGCAGTGCAAAATGCACATAGTACAGCATTAATGAATAACATTGTGCGTAAAAATATAAAACCACATTGGACATTTCAAATGGTTTCTTTTGTCAAAACATAGCACCTGAAAGCAGGTACTTAACAGCTTTCTCAATAATGGGGACCCAGCGTCAATTTTGTCGACTCCCACAAGGGTTCAAAAACAGCCCGGGGTTATTCTCAGCAAGAGTAACAGAGTTACTACAAATTTATGATAATGAGGCATTGTCATATGTCGATGACATCTATCTGACAGACGATGACCTGGATAGGCACTTGAACAGGGTGAGTACCATCATATTGGGCTTCGCCTCTGAAGGCTATAAATTCAACTTTAAAAAATCCAGAATTGCCCATCTCAATGTCCTTTTCTTAGTATATGAGCTTTCAAGTGAAGGCAAGAGCCTGGCAGCTAACTTTTTAGAAAAGTGCGCGCTGCTCCAACCTCCAAAAACGCTGAAAAATTTACAATCCATCTTGGGTTTCCTAAATTTTGGAAGAACTTACATTCTACGCAGAAAGGGTTGAACCTCTCTACGAATTAATCAAACCTGATTTTTCAACAAAACATTGGACACAAGAACACACAGAAATCCTCCGTTCACTCCAAGCTAACATGTTAGCAACAAATCACTTACAAACACGCATAAATAAACGCAATTTAGTGATCCGAATAATTTCGGGTCAATGCGGATTCACCTATTTAACATTTAATGAGGGTGAAAAAGTACCAATAGCATACAAATCACATTTGTATACACAAGCAGAAATGCGCTTCACTTCAACAGAAAAAATACTGACAGCAGTTCAAACCGCTGTAGCAAAAGAAAGAGCTCCAGCTCAAGGGAAACGCATTATTGTCGTAACTCCAGTACCAGCCTTAGAGGCGGTCACAAAAGCAAGCATTCCAAATACAAAAGCTTTACATCCTAGATGGATACAATGGGTTAATTCTCTTGCTGCAACAGATGTTGAATATGTTTTTGATCCTGATTTAAAAACACAAGCTTTCCTGCAATATGAACATGAATGTCCTCTGCCCACTGAAATTCTGCCTCTCGATCAGTACGAATTTATAATTTATACTGACGGATCAGCACAACCCGCTACAGGGAGTAAGCAAGCTTACAGTGCAGCGTGTGCAATCGTTAAAGGTCGCATGCGCGATGGTAACTTCAGACAAATGGTCACTAAAACTCAATCTCTAGGAGATTGTACAGCTCAGCGAGCTGAACTACAAGCATTCAAACTGGCACTTGAAAATACAGATCGCGAATTCCCCACTCTCATAGTGTGCGATTCCTTTTACTGTGTTCAGTCATATAATGAATATATACAGAATTGGCTTCAAAACGGATTCAAAGATGCAAAAGGTGGCACAATAAAGCAAAAAACGCTTTGGGAACAAGTAGTTCAGTTGAGAAACGAACTACCAAAAGCTCACGTGATACACACGATGAGTCATCAATGTGATGGCGTTCACGTTACAGGGAATTCATTGGCTGATGAAGCCGCAAAGGGGGCTGTTCAGACGGCTTCCGTAGCTGCGATCACTCGTTCAAAAACGAGAATAGACAGTGAGATATTGTTGGCTGTCAATGCTTCAAGCAAAGGCAGTGGTGCAACGTTACCAAAGAAATTTCCACTCAAGTACTCTTATGTAATTGATGCGAACAACATTCCTTTTGCTCGAATCCCTGGAGTGGGGATAGGGTAATTCCAAACATGGAACATAGAGCAGCTTTGATTTATGAAGCACATCTGGTGGAGGGTCTGTCACATCAAGGGATCTCTAAAACAATATTAACATTAAAAGAGATGTACTGGTGGCCTGAAATGAATACACAGATTCACATCTTCATCGATGACTGCAGAGACTGCAATAGACAGCGTGGTGCAGAACGCCATCAGACACCTGACTACGAAGTAGCCTACCCAGTACAGACACCATTGTTAGACAGCATTAGACTATCTACGCGCAGGCGTCCTTTATGACAAATGCAATCCCACAAACACTAAGTCAAGGTTCCTATGGATATGGCCTCAGCGCTTGGCTGACGCTCGAACTGTTATAAAAGATTTGCGAGTCTTTATCGGCACATACGCAATTGGCACACTACATTCTGACCAGGGCCCTGCGTTTAGCTCTCGGGCTTACAAAGAAGCCATGGCCAGTTTGGGCATAGCATTGCGGAACTCCTCTCCGTTTCATCCTGAGGGAAATTCTGTTGTGGAAAGGAAAAACCGGGACATAAAGCAGTCTATAACAGCTAGAGTATTAGGTTCAGGTGATGGGTGGGTCAAACATCTTTATGGGGTTCAACGCTCATTAAATAATTTGCCAAGAAGTTCTCTAGGGGGGTCACTCCATATGAGGTCCTATTTGGGACAAGAATGTGGGTTCCTGATCTCGAATGTAAAGGCACAGTGGTGGAAAATAAACCCTTTGATATCAAAGATCGTTTGGCTGTTTTACAGGATCTAAATGAACTAAGATCGAAACAAAGCAACGTGTTCCTGAAGCCAACCACCACTGGGGAAAAACCGGCAGTCCCAGCAAGGCCTGTCTGGATCCCAAAAGTTGGGGATCTAGTCAGAGAGAAGATTGCGGACAAGCAGGAATTTGGACCTTCTTACAGACAACCAGTAACTGTCCTAGCCGTCCACGGAACAAGAACAGTACTTCTGCCGCCCCTTGCTGGATAAAAGGAGAAAAGATTTGTGTCAATCGACCTCATCAAACCACACTATGTGGCCAATACTAAATAGTAGGCCTCGTGGACTCCGACCTAGTAGCAGACACACTCCTCTCGCTACTATCCAAGAGGTTCAGACTGAAAGACTCATAACCATCGAGAATCCAGCAGTAAGAGATGAAGGACTAAGCAACAATGCTATGGAACTCATCCCTCTTGAAACTCAAGTAACAGTTCATCCAGATACACCTGTCTACACCAACGTAACACGTGATCAACTGGTTCCAGTGATTTCGACAAATCCTTATGCAGTTCCAACTATTGACCGAACTGCTTCTGGCTATTTCATTAACTTTGATACGTTTTCTGAGGATCCAAGTGAGCCTGAAACGACGCCAGCCCTAAAAACTTTCAAGCAACAAGTACAAGACTTTTTTCATTTTCTGAAAAAGACTTATCTGGTTTCACCATGGATTGAACTATGGATTATTTCTGGAATATTTTTCTTTCTGCTTTGGCTAGCTTTGGTTATGATTCTTAGCATGCTTATAAATGGCAGATACATTCGTTTGGACACTGAAAGTAAAAATGTGAACTTACTTTTAAAACCACACAAATCATCCCATCGTGAAGCAAGAGACTTGTCAGCAGTGAACATCACAGCCGTTCCTATACAGGATGGTATAGTTTGGGACAAAACCGATTTCGACATATTCGGCCCGAATGAACTTTTGAAGATTCCACATTTATTTAAAATTTCATTAAGCGACTTTATTACCTCCAGTACCTATTCTGATGATTGGGACTTTGAGACTGTTAATAACATGATGTCTGATCTAGAAAGGTCTGCTGCGTTCTCTAACAATGAATACTTAGAGGGTTCATCAGACTACGAACAGCTTTATTGTTACAACCATTATGGTCATCATTTCTTGCATAAATCTGCAACACCTAGAAATGTGTTTATGTTTAACCAATGGGAACATTGTCCTACACCACCAAAGGGTAGTTCAAAAACGTTTGCAAATAAGTTTCCATATTTTTCAGGGTACAATATATCTGATCCAGAAACATTTTTCTATAAGAATGTAAACAAAACAGGACAGAAAATTATGTTAACTAATACAAAACAGATTTATTTTGCAGCCTTTATTACCCAACTGTCTAGACAAGGATTTGACTTTTGGAAAGACACAATCAACACAAAATCTGTCTGGGGTTCTAAAGATTGGCAAGTGCAGGGGATAGAAGCTTTGTTTAGAGCCTGCATCATCCCACAGCAAATAATGTTTTTGAATGACACTGTGCAACAAACGTCTTGCCTTGGTTTAGCCAAGATCAAAGACATGAACACACCTTCTGTACCAACACCTGCAAGTAATAGCACCTCACAGGGAGCGGTCACAGTAGACACAATACTACAAAACAACAGATCAGATCCTGATTGGGAAAAATGGTTGCTCTGGCCCACAGACACAAACATCTGTCAAGAAAGATTCCTGAATAGAATACAGGGCTTTACTATCCATAGGCCAGACCCACGTTATGTTCAACGACAACATCCGGGGGTAGTAACAACATACAGTGTAGGAAAATTGTGCCTCGACTGGTTACAAAAATCTACACTCGAGGATGTGAAACAACACTTATCTTTACTTAAAGAAGACGCAGACCTTAGGGATTTCTTGCTAGGACCAAGAAAACCGCGTCAAAAACGTTTCATATGTGCCGGCATTTATGCTGCTTATAATGAAATATGGAAGGTTTCACAGGCAGAGGCCGCAGAAAGAATACGTGAGCTTGATCGTATTAACTTAGAGAAATCTCTCACTGTGGTCGACAATGGGTTAACAACTTTGTCATCCAGAATTTATTCACTGGACAACATTGTATCCTCTGCTATTGACATACTGGAACAAGATTTAGCCATGTTACAACAAGGCCAATCTCAGTTACGTTCTATTATGTTATTAGGCTGGACGCTGCAATCCTTGCATGCAGGCTATGTGCCTTGGCGTTTTATCAACACGTTGTCTCTGTTTTCAGAATACAATCTCACGGATAAACAGGCACAAAGGGGAGCTAAGTATACAGTGCTGAGCATTGAAAAACTGGAAAAATTACCATTTACGGTAGCAGAAAAACCAGCTACAGAATGGCTTATCCATGGCAAAATAACTCTGCCTGTCACTACTTTTCATTTTCAGTATTGCCTCAAACAAATGCAAGCAGGCAAATATGAAAGGTTGGGTAAAGAATACATTAAGACATCCTGGGATTTACCTTACGAATACAGATGTTGGAGTGGGGATCGTGAAGTGTTTCTAAGCGGTACACACTGTGAAAATGCACTGAGCGGATCTCTCATATGTCAGGACATTTCTTTACACGGGGCTTGTAATGGTTCTGTGGCAAACTTGTCCTGCCACCTGCAGGGTACACCAGCTGCTGTGATTAATCCAACGTTTGGCCAACTTTCTAACGGGAGTTACCTCATGTTGAATGATCAGAGTTGCTGTGGCATGTTGCCAGGAATCCCATATCTGGTAACGGTTAGCTCCAGGGTTACTTGTTGTATGCAAGTATTGTTCCCCCAAATAGACACAGTCAGGGAGTCGCCTCTATGGCCTTCATTGAATGTTTCTTTTATACGTTTTGATACTTTAAGCAGAATGAAAGCCATGCTTTTACAACAAACCGTGCCTTTGACCTCGGCCAAAGAAATCTATGATCTACAAATTGCAAGGACTTCGGCTGAGATACAGGCTCTAATTCGTACAAACTGCCCTATACATTTCATAGAAATGATGGGACGTATCTTAAACATGTCTGATACGAGTGGGATTGTACATGTATTTAAGACCATCTGTTCAGGACTGTTAACACCTTTTCAGGCAGTCCTCGGAATCATTCCAAACTTCGCACATTCGGTGTTTGGTGGTGTGCCATTAATTCTAGCACTCGTTGCAGGAATCCTGTTTTTATTCCTACTACATCGCTATGGCAAGCCTATCAACCAGCGTCACTCCCAGCGATTTGGAGAAAGCTCTCCTAGAACGGAAGTGCTGTGAGCACATAGTGCAACTTTTGGGCATACCTCGTCTACGGGAACTTAATACAACATGGTTTCTGTCATTTAGACCAATCTGGCAAGATTGCATCTTACCTGTTCTACGCTGCCTGCTTTGCGGTGAAGAATGCGTGCTAGACATCTGTCTAACACTCCCATCAGTCATGCCAACGGATATCGATACTCTGCTGGACCCGATAACGGCCCATGCTCTGTGTTGTCCCCAGAGGCTACCAATCCTGATGACGGCATTCGTTGAGATCTCACAGACGCTTCCTGCTGCTGCTGAGGTACGAGATGGATCAACAGGCACACAGGTAACAACGGACGCAAACATTGCTGCAGCATCCTATGCTGAAGGCGATGCTTCACATCTCTGTGCAGTTAACCTTCTAAACGAGGTGTTCCAACTGTCACCGACATCGGTAGACGATCTTTTGTCTACAGGAATAGATGATTTCATGTTTACACCAGACCCATACACTAACTTTGATTCGGCTCACAGTGTACCGGGGAAGCAATGAATTTGCCCTCCATATTTTCAAAACAGAACAAAATTTGGAACTCTTCCTAAAAATTGAATTTTTTTTTTTTTTTTTAAATACATGGCAATTCAATCTGCTTACAGTAGAACTATTCATATAGAACGGACTTCTTTGAATACTTCCAGGGACACATTGTCGCCTTATTTACCACAATTTCAATTAGTACCATGATATGAAATGGCTTTGATTTTTTGAATACTTGTCAACCATTTCGTCATATGTATGTATTTCTGTTTTATTATTCATGTTGCATTTATTTCCAATGTATGCTTAGCATGAAAAAATGCTTTAAAATGTACAGTACCTATTGCATTACATGTTTAGCAACAGTTTTTTTTAAACGTCTTTTAGTATGCTTTTAGAAATGTTTTTAGTAACATGTGGTACTCAGTTTAATGTTTAGCATTTAATGTTTAAGCATTTAGTATTATCGTTCATTCGAAAGTGGAGTGGGTGTTCTATTCCGCTTTAGGTGTCCGTATATAGGTTTTCCTGATACATGTCCTTATATAGGCACAATTCTCATTGCCCTTATATAGGCATAAGATCCCAGTCCTTATTTAGGCATTAGCCATGCTATCCAAATACAGGCATGGTCACCTACATCCGTCCACCCCAACGTCACAACGAGTTCTTAGAAACCAGACCCTTAAGCTCTTGGGAGTTCCCCTAGCACAGGATTATTGATTTCTCCAAGAACTTATTTATTATGCATGAACCGCTATTCCTTAAGGGTTCATTCCTGACGTCTTCCTCTGCCCGACTTTACGTCAATGCTAACATTCCAAGGCACCTACCGGGTATAAATATACCTTCCCTTGCCCAAGCAAGTAGGAGGAGACCTCGACTTTAGAGGAGCCCGTGTCCCGGCCTGACGCACTGACAAGAGACGCTGTCATCCCTGCTCGCAGAGAATCCAGCTTCCAGTGTTCTGACTCCCTTCGCGGGGTGTTAGAGTTCGAGACTCGGAAAGAGATTCCCACCTCTCTCATTCTCATGGTATGGAGCTGACTAGAACCTAGAGGGACTCTTGGCATACCAGACTTGACATACCAGACTTGGCATACCAGACTTGGCATACTATAGCATACCATACTATAGAATACATCACCTACTTCTTACCTTGCACTACACTTAGGTTAGGTACACTGGGGTAGAACTAGTTAGAGAAGCATCTTATGAGTACTCGCATTTTTAGCTTATGTTATTTATATATATGAATATATGTGTCATAGCTAAAAGATAATGCTAGCGCAGTATTATTTCTTTCTACTGCTTACGCTGTACATAATATATCTCGCATACTGTCTTATGATTGTAACAGCTCATATCTCTTACACGAGAAACAAGACTGTTCAATAAATCCTTTTATTGAAACGCCCGTCTATTCTATCTGTGTAACTCTGAAGAAACTAAGCATGCACGATTAGCTGAGTGAAACTGTTAACTGTTGTTTCCACGGTTCTGAGAGTGTTCCGATTCTAAAGGGAAACAAAGTTGTCATGTTTATGCGGTTGCCAGAAACTACTCCCTTCTTGTTTACAAGGAGTTTCTAGTGGCCTCTGAGTTAACTGGTACAAAGTAATTAAGTTTAATATACTCGATAGGGGCATGCTGACCTCAGTCCTATGCCAAACCTATAGGGTATATTATTCCAATGCGCAGAGCCTATTAGGGAAATAGGAACTACACTACAAGAGGAGATTGTTGAAGGGAGCGAGGCCCAGTGGGGAGCCTTGTCTAGTGTATTTCCTGTGTGAGGTGTTAGGAAACGGCTGCTGCACCAATTGGGTCATTACCCGTGTTAAGGACAGAGTTGCTCCTCGTGTATGTCAAGAGAGGGCCGCTGTGAACTGAGCCATGTTTCGTGCTGCCATGAAGGAAGGGTCTGTAGCCCTGTGCAGGAGTGGTGTGGTGGACCCTTGTGCCAGGAGGGGTCACCAGAGAAAGATTAACGTATGGAAAGGGGACGCTCTGAGAAGTATCACCGTGCAGATTGCGCTGACACCTAGGACTGAGACTCATTCTGCCCCGCTGTAGTAGTGAAGACGCCATGGGAGCACTGTCACCGAGTCGAGGAACCTAGGACAGGATCGTCATAGCCACCCCTCATCAGGAACAAACACTTATCCTGCAGGAAAAGCCATAGGAAATCTCTGGTTGCTTCAGGAGCATAACTGCAAGTCAGAGACTCTGCACCCGCCTGGTCCATGTGTGGCTGACTTACCTGAACTTGGCTGCAGCTCCTGTGAGCACCCCGTAAACGGGGGGCACTCAAGAACTGTGAACGCTTTCCTCCTGCCGGAGTGGGTAATACTGTTTTCAGGCTTGTAGGCCCCAGGGGAACTTGCTGTTAGAAGCCCTGCAGCGCTGGAATACTGTTAACTTTAATTGAGAGTTAAAGTGGACTCTTTTGACTTGGAATGTTAGTAGAGCTTACCCTGAATGTTACTAATAGTAAATGGGGAATAACCACTATCCCTAATGGAAGGAGAAAGTGGGGCAGGGAAACGCCAAAGAAACACTAGAGCCCCGACCACAAGGAGAATTGTATAATTGTTTGTGAATGTTCTATTTTCCCTTTGTGTTGTAAGCAGTAGAAAAAAATACCTCCCTTTTTTCATAAAAGTGGGTAGTTGGCTGGACAATGATTTATTGCTGATGCACACATTTTGAGTTGTGAACCTGTGTTCACTATCCTGTATTCATGTCTCCCTCCTGAGGGAGCCTTGGACTTCTCGGGCCACGCCTACACTGAGAGTCAAGTGCAGAAGTGTTCCTTGGCTCAGTTACTCAGCATCCATAGTAAGTCGCGTCCTGCGACATCAGGGGCATAAGGTCTCAGCCATTCGAAACACTCCAAAGGTGACATCCTTATAAGTACTCAACATCACCAACAACCCACTACAAATCACACATATCCCTGGACTGGACCGACCACTTCACCACCCCTTTCTCCCTGCTCACATCTTCACAACAAACTGAAGTTAAAACAAAAGAGAAGAACAAACCTTTAGGTCCCTCAAAGACTTCTCCACAAACAAACTAATGCTTGAACTCATCTCTCACCCTATTAGTTCCCTTCTAAACAACCACACCACATTTTTGGGAATACTATGTGAACATCCATGTCCCAATTAAAACACACAAGTGCAAGTCAAAGCCTTCAGTACCTTGGTACTCTAAAGACCTTGCTGACATAAACAGTCCATTCATTGACAGGTAAGGAAATGGAAGAAAAATAGAACTCCAGATAACCTCATGATACTGAAGCCCTTTCTCACAACATGCAGACAGCTCATCACATCAGCCAAAACAAAGTACTATTCCAACTTCATCAAAGAAGCCACCAACAGAAGCAGAATACTTTTTAAGACAATCAAACACTGCATCAACCCCCTGCCAGACCCACCTCAATCTACAGAAAAGGGCAATGCCTTGAACCAGGACATCGACAACACCAAGCCTGCTCCCTCTCTTTTGCCCATACCTTCCTGTACAATCCTGCAATTGTCATCTTGCAAAGCTCTAGCTCTTGTGGGTTTTGTCGACATACTTACCTCCCTCAAAGCCTTCTCTGATGAAGATGATGTCTTCTCCTCTTTCTTCATCAAAGCGGTCTCTGGGGATGACCTCTTACCATTGTTAATGCTTCCCTCACTCGAGTCATCTTTCGAGAAGCTCTAAGGACATGCCAGACCCTGTCACTCCTAAGGAAACTTACACTAAGCCCTGATGACCTTACCTACTACTGGCCCATCACTCACCTAGCATTCATCGGCAAGGTCATTGAAAAAGCAGTCTATATTCAACTTCAAGATCACATTAAGGCTAACCATCTCCTGCACAACTGCCAGTCTGGCTCTAGATCATGCTGTAGCATGAAGACCACTACTATGCACCTCATAGACTAGGCCCTCCTCACCAAGATAAATATGACCCCTGCCTCCTGATACTGTTGGAGCTCTCAGCTGCCTTTGATACAGTCAACCATCTAAGCCTCATACAAACCCTGGAGTCTTGCATGGGATTCTCTGATAATGTCTTTTACCGGTTCTCCTCCTGCCTTTCCAACCAACATCATTTTGTTCACATGTGCACCTCCAGGTACCAAAAGATCCCAATCAACCATGGAATTCTCCAGGGTTCCCTGCAATCTTCACTGCGGAGCCACTTGGTGCTCTACTCAGAGATAACAAAGCATAAAAAATGGGGATGGTGTGACTTACTCCACTGAATCCTGGGCATTGATACATATTTCTTTTTTTTTTTTTTCAAAGACTTTATTTCGATCTCTGAGAATCATAAAAGTGCACCATAAAATAAGACAATTACAAACACACTATACAAATAAAACATTCCATTTTGAAGAAACAATCATTACCTATTTACAGTCACAGCAAGATTGAAAAAGTGCGTCAGTTTTTGTGCAAAGGAGCAAAGTTCACTATATTAGCAGCATGATTTTTTTCTTTAAAAAATACATAATTATTTACGATTACAAACTTCATTACGGTGTACTTGAGTAGAAAACGATTAGATATATATTTTTTTTTTTAAACTTCGCCCAATCCTTGGCTTTATTTTACGGTCTCAGAGATCCAAAAAAATATATCACAATGTAAAATATATTAAAACACCAGTTAAAATTAACCATGTTTAAAAGACTAAGAAATTTATAAAAGAGCAAAACCATCATAAATTTTGGGCTGGGTATTATACAGTATTTCATTTTATTCCCACAATTGAAGTGTTAGCTAAAAAAGAATCACTTCATAAGCTTCGCCCGTCTTATCCATACAGCGTGGAGAAATCGGGAGATGCTAAAGGCTATTATTCTACTTGTATCTACTGACAGTTGCCTCAGAATTTCTAAATAATGTCCTGGACCAATAGCTTTACATAGGGGTACAATCCATCTTTTTCTCAGTATTATATAATAAGGACAGAAAAAGAGTAAATGAACAATTGATTCTTGGGAAGCTTTACACGCGGGACACAAATCATCAACCGGTATACTAGTGCACCACCTTGAACAGAAGAGTTTAGTGGGTAAGGTCTTATACCTAAACTGTAGGAACAACTTTCGGGCCAGTGGTGGTGTAATTTCCTCAATTGTTACTTCAAACCCTGGAGTGCATTTATGAGATAAAAAACTTTTGTCAATCCTGTGGACTGTTCTACTTGATACTGGTGGAATATTTTTTCCCAATACATTTTTTTCAGTTCCACCCTTGTGATGCCAATCATTGTTTCTGGACACGACCAAAAGCTTTCCATCCCTACTCTCCCCAATAAAGAACGTAAGTGAATAAACCACTTTAGAGATTCTACCTGAGGGAGTCTTAAGAGTTCCTTTAAAGCCTCACGGTAAGGCTCCAGCTCAGTTACCGTCCAGATCCTATACCAAAAGGATAACATTTTAAAATTCACTTTATGCTTTACTTGTTTTTGTGCCAAATCCAGGAAGAAAGGGACCAAGGGTGTACTAGCCGGAAGGCCAACCAATGATCTAAGAAACCGATTTTCTACTGTTGGTAGAGCAGCTAGGGAAGTAAAACCCCACAACTCCGCACCATAAAGTACCCCACCCAAGACTTTGGTGTTGTAGATCTCAAGGGCTGGAGCAATCTGCCTAGAGACTGTACTCTTATGGATTTTGCTTATATGTGCAGACTGATGGATAAGTTGTAATTTTGCTTTTTCAACCTGTAAACTCCAATTAATTGATGGGGTAAGCCGAATACCCAAATAATCAAATTCTTCAACTTGCTCTAAGATTGTGCTACCAGCCCACATCGGTCTAGTCTTCACTAATCCTCTACCCTTGTTAAAAACCATAAATGTAGTTTTTGTTTCATTTAAACTAAGCCCTCTGTCCTTACAAAACTTTAAAAAGTCGTTTAAAAGTTGCTGAAGTCCTTGTGGTGATTTCGAAATTAACAGGGTATCATCGGCAAAAGTAATGCCGGAACCCTACGTGACCCTATTTTTGGTGCATCGCAACCATCCCTGTCTAAGCACTCAACTACACCATTTATGAAGAGAGTAAAAGAGTGGGTGCCAACACACAGCCCTGTCTTACTCCGCGTTTGACTGGGAAGGTTTCTGTTACTTGGTTGTTGGGACCCCATCTCACCTGTGCAGAATTCTCAGAGTGTAGATAAATTAAGATGTTTAAAATATTTATCGGGATACATATTTCAATAATTGTAACCTCAGGGATGGATAGGTACATTATGACTCTTGACTCTTCGGTCAGCAACCTTTTAATCATTGTTGGACTGACTATAACAGGCATATACGTCCTGTAAATATTATTATTTTTTTTTACATACCCAAACCATTTGAATGTTTGTTTTTTCATAAAGAGATTTTCAGCCACGTCTTGCTCAATTCCATGTGTTCATGATTTCATTTCGAACATATCTACATGTTTATTATTATAGTACAATTATATTAGACAAGTCTTTGTGTTACAAAATTAAAAACAAACATGTGGCACAAGTCTTCCTGTGCTGCTGGATTTACACAAAGAGGTACCTTTACGGTCTAAATATTGCTTTTTTAGCGATCAAAGTCTTTAAAATGAACAATAAAACCATTAGTCCATATTTAATAAAGCTGGCTCCTAGGAAGGAATGTCAATGCATTTTGTCAAATTCAATTTTGTGGCTACTTTGGACTCACACAAGGATTCATATCCACAGTGGCGTAACAAAACTTGAGGGGGCCCCCCTGCAAATTGCATGGAGGGGGCTCCGGTCCTAGTCAGGAGCTCTCAGGCCAAGGGCCCTCCGCCCATGCACAGTGCCGGGAAGCCCCCTGGAGCTGGGGGCAACCCCACACCGTGAGGCTGCAGGGGCTATTTTTACACCACTGACGTTGGTCAGCATGGTTGCCTTCACAACCAATACAGATCTAATACTGAATATGAAGAAAACAGTCTCTAACATATATTTCCTTCCAAAAAGCCAAGACATTCAGCTTGTCACCAAGTAAACGTAAGTAAAATTTGCTACTATAAAACTCACTAGTGGGTACTGCAGTGGGTCTGCCCCAATACGTCCCCCCGCACTAGATAACAAGATCACTCTTGAATCTCCCCAGACACCCACCTACCTAACAGTACCTCTACCAGATGGTTGTCACCTACAAACAGGGTCTCATCATGGTCTTCACATCCAAACAGGGCTCCTCCCCAAACTACTGCACTGTAATCCTGAGTCGGTAGTTGCCTACTCGCAACCAACACTCAAACAGAATCCTCCGAGCTACAACCAAACCTGCTAGTGAAGCATCCGGGTCCCGTCCCTTTCAGTTACTGGGGCCACTAAACATGAACTCTCTTCCAGCCAAAACTTGCTCAATCACTCTGCTCGCGGCAGTTAAAACTGCTCTCAAAAAGCACTTACCTTACAAGAATTGTCTTAAATATCACATCTGAACTCCAGCCTTTCACTGGAATTGTGTATGCAGAGAGCAGCAGCAGGTCATTTTTAATAAATATTTGCTCTGTACTCCTTTCCTCTTCATGTGCAACACAACATAGCAATGCGGCATTGCGCTTAAAAATTATAAATCTGCCCCAAGGCCGTTTTCATGCTGGAAACACTTTTGCGGCTGCAAATTGTGCAATCACAGACAAGCAACAGCATAACGTTCGCCAGTTAGTAGGTGTGCAAACTCTGCCCAATTACACAGGAATAGAGAATAACACAAATAACAAATTGTTAGTCCTCATTCCTGCATATTCAGGCAACACATGTGCACAATTTGCTCCTGCTATTTACATCAGTTTTTTTCTGCCACAAATTGTGGGTTCAAACTCCCACAAACTGAGGACAGACAGTAATCCTATTTTATGCACAAACGTGTTTGTACACAAAATAGAATTTAGTGACTCATAGTCATTGCGCATAACCACAGAATGTTCTAAAATAATGCCATAGAAACATGCTGCCATATATAGGGACTTTACAAGACAAAGCACATTGGCCAGAGTTCCCAACACAACAATCGCGAAAACATCTAGCTGAAAACAGAGGGGTATATTCACAAGAACGTGTGATAACTACCGCAAGAGTAGCGTAACGCAACTTTCAACATCGCAGCCTATCTCGGGAAAATAACCCCGTGTCAACGTGGAATTCACAACACGGCGGTAGCATGCAATAGTTGGCAGACACCGTGGCCAATGTCTGCAAGACAACCACCTCGACGGAGATAAAAACCCAAACCACAACGCAAAAAAAGCTGCGATGGGCCAAAGCGCGATAAGAAAACAGTGACAACCAGCGTGAGGGCAGCAATACGCACGCGCAATGCGGGAAAAAGCACAAGAACAGTATACGGAAAATGCCACAGAACAAAATACATCAACAGCAGAGTACCACGGTTACACCCTGGCCAACTGCAAAGGACAACATGCACACCACAACATCCACGCACCGCGGAAGAACAGACCCTACAGGCACACCACATGAAAGAGACCAGTGGCAGACAAATCTGAGCCGCAGGAGCGACACACCCACCGTGCAGCATACGCACATAAGCAGAAGTGCACCCGGACAGTGACAACATCCCGGTACAAACTGCAACACCTCCACAACTGAACACAGGACACAAGTGGTTCGTAAAATGTGCACAACATGGCAAATCACATCCGAAACCCCAGGGACATGTAACATGACAATGCACAATTCCAACCTGTGACCTGCAAATATGTTTTATTCACACATGCAGTGCATCTGGACATCTACCACTGTCCCATGAATGCCACGGAAGGTCACAATGTGACGTGCTCATGAGAAGTAAGTGTCAATGATGGAGTCCCTACGGGCCATTCCTGCCGCAGCTGCAGTGGGATGTGGGCCACCTGCCCCATCACCACCATCATCGTCCGGTACCTCTGGAACTAGGATCCATGGGGCCCTGGTGCGAACACAGATCTTGTGCAACACACAACATGCAACAATCATCTTGCACACGACGTCCGGGCTGTACAGGAGCTTCCCACCAGTGCCGTCCAGGCACCTGAAACGTGACTTCAACACGCCAAATGTGCGTTCCACGATGCCCCTGGTGCGTATGTGAGCCGCATTGTACTGCCTCTGGGCGGGTGTGTTCGGGTTTCGGAGGGGTGTCATCATCCAAGGGCAGAGTGCATATCCTTGATCACCTGTGACAGTGCAGGGAGAAAAGAGTCAATACTTGGTTCAGCAGGATGTGATGGCAGGCCCACCAATTCAGTGACGCCTGCGCTGGCTGTGTGTGGGGCGAGTGTAAGCCAGCCCTCAGGGAGTAGCTGGTGCTGGCAACTACACCAACAGTCATCAGGCACACAGACATGCAATGTCAGAACTACAAGGGGGGATGACTCGAGGTGCACAGGGCTAGTCGCCCCAGATGCACAGCGGCTGACACGGGCCCACCACCATGGAACGCTGACCTGCGGGAGACTGGTGTAGGGTCATGAGGGCAGAGCAGTGCCTCACATGTGTCATGGCTGCATTCCGCATCTCCACACGTTCAGCTGTTGTGTGGCTGTGGTGCCATGTGAAGTTTGTATTGGGTGCAGGGGTAGCCCAGGATGACCATGGAGTGGTGTAATCGTGTCTGGTAGGTGGTCGTGTAGTTTAACATGTCGGATGTGGTTAGGTCATGTGTGCATCCCCACAGTTGTGCCTTGTGCGTTGGTGGCTGTGGGATGTGTGGTGTGTTGATTTGGTACTTACCAACGAGCAGTCCCGTTCCATATGTGCCATCCTGGAAGCACTGGTTGATGATGGACTGTCGGAAGATGAAGGAATCATGCACACTGCCTGGGTAGTTGGCGACGACATTGGTGAACATTCCCCGGTGGTCCACTATTGCCTGCACATTGATGGAATGCGTGTGCTTCCTGTTGCGGTAGTGGTGTGCAGTATCCGCAGGGGGCACAAGTGGAACATGTGTGCAGTCTATTGCCCCCAACACGGCCGGGAATCCGGCTATGGCGTAGAAGCCTTGCTTAGTCTCCAGCTGTTCCTGCGCAGTGTTAGGGAAGTGTAGGTACTGGGGTATGAAGCTGATGATGGCATCCAGGACGGGAGTGATGAACTTTGATAGGGCTGGCTGTGAGACCCCGCCGACTCTGGCAGTTGTTGGTTGGAAGGTCCCAGAGGCCAACAGGTGCAGCACTGCCAGCAGCTTTGTCAGCCTGTGGGCGATGTGGGTCAGGATGCGGAGGATGGTTGTCCTTTTGAGCCTGTAGTGGGCAATGACTTCCATGGGCGTTAGGTCTGTGAGAGTGGTGCGTTTTCGGTAGGTCCGCTGTCTTACTCTACGCTGCCTCTGTGGTGGTCCGGGGGGGGGGGCGGGTCCGGGTCCTGGGGGTGGTGGCGGTCCTGGGGGTGGTGGCGGTGGGTGTTGTGGCCCTGTTGGGGCTCCGAGCTGCATGTAGAGTAGCTCCATGACGTCGTTTGTTCTTTAGGTATGGCTGTGTGCGGGACTCCGTTGCCAACTGCAGGTAGATGTCCGTCTTTACACCTGCTTGAGGCAGGTGTTAAATACCTGCAGCTAACGCACCTTATCGCCTGTTTTGTGTTCTTAACACCGATGTGGCTGATCGTTGTGAATGTTGAGGTGGGATATTGTCTCAACTTTTGGCACGGGAACGCCCACTCTGCATCTCATTAGCGATATTTGCGGGGGTCCTCTGTGGCAATGTTTTTTGAGGCTGCTATCGCGGGTAAACTTGTGCTGTGGGCTGTTTACACCGGCTTGTGAATGGGGAGGTAGATTTATCACGACTTTGGCTGCGATAAAGTGTCGTTAATTCGGTGATAGCTCCTTGTGAATATGCCCCAGAGTTTGTAGCTAATGGTAGATAATACATCATCCTAGCTCGTATCACTCAAGCAATTTATGCATTACATGTTTAAAAAATTTGAAATAATTGTAACGAAAGTTACAGGAATACATTTTATAACTTCCATGCAATGCTGCTTCATCATATGGTGCATTAGAGAGGTAATTTAGAGCAGTCTTAATGCCTGATGCACAAAACTGGCTTCTTGCAGCACATTAATTCCACTGAACAGCGACAAGCCGCTCCCTTTGCAGAGGGAGCCCCTTGCACCACAGAGGGCACTTGTCACAGAAAAGCATGTCTCCCACCTCACTATTAATGAGGCATGAATGAGATTGTGACTATGTGAAAACTGGCAAATGCTTGGATGGAGGCCCGGAGGACACAGCACACCTCTGTTCCAGCATTCCAGTTCACAGAGTGTCTGAATGACAACCTGGCACCCCTAAGGAGACAGGGGTCACCATGCAAGGATGTGGCTTTCTGTGACTGTGGCCCACCCAGGGGGGATAAAAATGTTGCAGCGGATCCTCCATGAATTTCCAGTCAACTTTAAAAGAAAAAAAAAATCCCCGGCGGGGACCCTCTAAGAACCTACCACCAGGCCTAGGGGGTCAGGATATTCTTTTACTTTTTCTTAGTTTTTTTATCCATGTTAGGACTCGGGACCACCGGGCCTGAGTCCTAACATGGCTGTCACCACTTCCTGGTTGAGGTAGTGGCAGCCAATCAGATCTCAGTTTGAGATCAGTGGGAATCCGCTGAGCCTTCACATCCCTAGATATACAAAACTTTTGAGATTTTATTGCTCCCGAAACTACTGAACAGATTTACACCAAAACACAAAAAGCACTCTTGTAAGACCTGGATCTAGCTTTCTGACAATTTAGGTGTAAATCCATTCAGCTGTTTAGGCTGTAGTTGTGTTTAAAGTTCCTACGGGAAAATGAATGGGGAAAACATGTTTTGGGGACCCTCCTTTTTTCTCAGCCCCCGCTTGATGGATCAGCCCAAAACTTTCCATGCACAAACTAGGCAAAAAAGAGCACTTTTTTCAAAAGTTTTGTGGCGATTCATTAAACATGCCAAAGTTACTAGCAACACAAAAATGCATTTCCAATTAAACAGAATCCTAACTATAATTAGCCAGTGGCAACCGCCACTGGGATATAGATAGATAGATAGATAGATAGATAGATAGATAGATAGATAGATAGATAGATAGATAGATAGATAGATAGATAGATAGATAGATAGATAGATAGATAGATAGATATTGAGCCTGCTTCACAAAGGTCACTTACACTTTTGACTCATTTAAACTTTTGAGTAAGCTTACTGCTTCTTTGAGTATTCACACAATTAAAATGGAAGTTACTACAAAAACAACAGTAGTAAGCCCAGCACAGCAAATGACTATGATACTGCATAACCCTCCCGTTGAAAATAATGGAGGTAGGGAATTGAAATAAAAACCCATAGAAAATAAAGTTAAATCATATTACATGATTATACAAAAATATAAATAAATATAATTTATTGTTAAAAAATATAAAAATAGTGCATATATTTTATTTAATTATAAAATATTTTAATACCCTATTTTAAATGTAACATAAAAATATACATTAAAATATAGCAACATTAATTTTAATTAATTATATGCATCATTTTTAATAATTATTAATGTATATTAAAATATGTTTTTAATTTAAACTTCAGAAAGATACTTTTAATTTAATTGTAATATATTTCAATTTATTAAAGGTTTAAATCAAAATTAAGTTAATAGTGCTTAAGCATTTTAGCAACTTGGGGAGGCCTGCGCTTTCTTAAGTCATGCGTCCCATTCTTGATATTGCTCAAATTGCTGCTCATGGCGCATATTCCGATTTCCGATTTCAAAGATGTCGAAGTTGCTTTTTTACCTAATTAATCTACCCGTTGGTGTGCGGGGTCCTTGTTCCAACAACTAGGTTCTCTCCTTAGGTGACTGATTTGGGTTGGGGGCCGCTACAGGGTGTCCCTGACCACCCTTAGACGATTGCTGCAGGAGAGTGGGCTGGGAGCCCCGGACTTTGAGCTGAACTTTATGACAGCTCCGATCCAGTGGGTTACCCATTGCTTGGATGGTGCCCACCAAGAGGAGCTTGGCCCCTCCAGCCTAGAGCCTAACCAGGAGGCCTTACTGGTCATGCTGCTCCGGCCTGCAGTGAAGATCCCACACCCAGGGCCCCTGCTGGATGCCGCACTTAAATGCTTGTGGTGATGTGTCCGGCCTACTGGGGGCCACTGCTCTATGCCTTGATCTTTTGTCTATTGGCGCAGATGAGCGAGTCGACTGAAGTCAGGTTAGTGACAGCGAGAGCCTGTTTCCACATGGAAGTCCTGCTACCCCTGGAGGAGATGATGGTAGTGTATGCCCTGCCTCCTGGTTAGTTTCTAATGTATGAGGCCCTAAAGAGGGTATTCAGAGACTTATGGGATTGCGGCGGGGAAGAACCCCAGACTCACGCGGTGCTCCAGTTGCTGGTGACAATGGAAATGGTCCGACACCTGGTGACATGGTTTTATAAGGCATTGAAAGGGATTGTTCGGAAACCCCTAAGTGCGCTTAAGGACAAATGGGAAGCTGTAGTAGGCCATGAGCTTCCAGACCCAGAATGGAACAGAATATTAGCATATACTCATAAGGTGTCTCGAAACACATGCCTGAAATATATTCAGTTTAATTGCACTCATATGACATACCTGACACCACGCAGAATTGGGGCCATATATGGTGGTGAATCCCAAGGGTGCCCTCGGTGTGCACATCTTGATGCTGATTTCTGCCACATGAAGTGGGGCTGCCCCCACCTGCATACTTACTGGGGCAATGTACTGAGCAGATTGAAAAACACGCTCAACTACACTCTTGCATGTACAATGGAAACTTGTCCCCTGGGAACCTTTCCTAGGCCCAGGTCCTGAAAGATTGGCACTTGGTTTTTAGATTTGGATCTCGCTCTGCCTAGAAGGATAGCGATGGCTTGAAAGTCCAGATTGGGCCCAGAGGTGGGGGTGTGAATGAAAGATGTGACCACGTGGGCCAGGGCGGAGCAGAGAGCGCTTCTGAGGGAAGAGTCCAGGGGGGTGCACAGGTACCCCATAGCGGGCCTGGGGGCAGAGGTGATGGAGGCATGGGCGAACCCCATTGGTGAAGCAAACCCTGGTGTCGAAGAGCAAGACATACCGAGTGAGGCCAACCCACATGATACTTAAGCACTGTGGAGCACTGTCTGTAGCCACTGGGCTGGGGCAGCTGTGTCTTTCCAGATACGTGGCACCCCCCTTGGCGCAATGGTCCTTGTGTCTGTGACCCCTATCTGGAAATGCTGTTGGCTGGGCCAACCTGTGATGAACCTTCGGCCCCTGCGCAGTGCCCTAAGTAGCTCCCCTACACACACTTACCCATAGACGTTAGCCGCAGTTCCCTGGAGACAGTAGTTTGGGAGTTTTCTCCCTGCCTATCAATTCTTTCCTCCTCTTTTCTTTTTCCGTTCTTGTTTGGGTTTGCTTTTAGACATACATTCTGAATGCAACATGTGAGGCTGACTACCTTACACCTAACATTCAGGGTGAACCCCAGGACCCATGAAATAAGCCATACCCCTGGACCTAATGTCTGTAGCAAGGTAGACTTTGCTTACCTGTCGGATCCCCTATATACTTACTGAAACTCTCTACCGGAACGTTGCTTAACTGTACTGTACCTGATTGAGAAAGTTATGTTGTATGTATATGGTTGTTGCCACAGCTACAGTTCTTGAATTGGGAACAAATGGTTGCATACTGTGCAATTGAAATACCAATAAAAGTGCTGAAGCATTTGTTTATTTCGTTCTACTTTTAAATTAAATATATAGAATTAAATTCATTAATATTTAATATAAAAAATATTGTAATATTTATTTTGAAGTTGAATAACTTTTTTCTTTCCCAGGAGGAGATCTCCCACTACCCTAATTCATATATATAAGCAAATGTGTATAAGTAAAATGTTTTTATATATAAGGTTATTTTATATATGAAATGCCAATTAAAAGAAAACATTTAAACTAAAAAAGCACTAAAATTCACCAGTTTCAATTTAATGAGCTAATTATAACTTGTGCCCCCGACATGAGCTGGTAATGTCGTCACAGATTACATCCCTCATGATGTGTTCAATGACATCTCAAATTATGTAATTGATGATATCACTGATGACGACATCAAGAGTAAATTTTCTACAGCTTCTCTACTGCTGTTGAGTGTAAGTTATTGCAACATACTTGGCCCATAATGGGGCTTTTGTATGTGAAGTGTATTGAACCTCTGTTAAGAGCTGTCCACAGGACAAACGCTGTGCATAGTAGGAGTTTCACCACCTAACAGGGTTTGGAAGTCTGTAGATAGTGGGCTCTCCATGAAATGTTGTGCATAGGGCGAAGGCTGCAGATATTATGGTGTGATGAGGGACCTGCCTCTTCACAAAGGCCTTTGTACAGGGCAAAGACTGTGTGTAGTATGGTTTGGAGAGAGATTGTCCTCACCACAAAGGTCTCTGTACTAGGCGAAGACTGTGCAGAGCAGGGTTTTGTGAAGGACTGGACTCTCTACTGAGAAATATGTGCAGGGCAAAGGCTGTGCATAGTATAATGTTGTGATGGACTGTCCTCTCCGCTGAGACCTCTTTCCAAGATAACAGATTTGCTTAACATGGTTTGGTGAAGGACTGGTCTCCTCACTGAGACCTCTGTGCAGGGCGATGACTGTGCATAGTAGGATTTGGTAATGGAGTAGCCTCTCTGCTGAGATCTCTGTGCAGGGCAACATCTGTGCTTAGTAGGATGTGATGATGAACTGGCCTCTCCACTGAGAGCTCCATGTAGGGCAATAGTTGTGTGTAGCAGGGTGTGGTGACAGACTTGTCTGTCCAGTTAGATCTGTGTGCAGGGTGATGACTTTGCATAGTAGGGTATGGTGATATACTGGTCTCTCCAGTGACATCCATTTGTAGAAGGTCAATTCTGCGTAGTAGGGTATGTGTTGAGAGAATGGTGTTTTTGTGACCTTTTTCTTTTAAACGTTCTATCTCTTTGATGTATAAATTGTGGACCAAAATGTTGGATGATGTCTTTAGTGATGTCATTAATGATGGCATTTAATATGTTATCTGTGATGTCCTCCATGAAGTCATTGAATATGTCATTATAAGTGATGTAATATGTAAGTTCATAAGCAGAACGCGGCCGGGGTGCAAGTTATAGTTATCTCAATAAACTATAACTGAGGAATTGCAGTATTTTTTCATTTAAAATGTTAAGTTTTAACTGACACTTTTTCCTAATTATAACATTGCTTAACCTTTAGTTTTGTCAGTGAATTTCTCAGGGTTTTTAAATAAATAATGCAACATATTATTCCCATACCTCGCTATAACTTCACTTTAACCTTTGGATTTTCAGTGAATTTCTTGTGTTTCTTTAACATAAAATAAGATCTTATTACCATACCTAATCCCCAGTGGGCGGCTAAAGCCCTGCAGCACAAAGCCTTCAATCGTGCACAGTGTGGAGTTGGAATTGATTTTCCCTGTCCCTCAAGACTTCCTCAGGACTCCCTTATGAGTCTTGTGAGAGTCCTGAAGGATTGCAGAGACTACCCTAATTTTTAATTTTGTACGGGGGGAGTCCATTTGGGATCCCCCCCACACACAAGGCTAGTGGGTCCATGTATCCCTAGCCTGCCCTCTTATGTCCTTTTTTTAAAAAACCTTTTCAGTACAGGGGACCAAGGTCACAAGTCCTGCAATGGCTACTGCAACATTTCTTTTCATGTTGTGGCCAGCCAATCAGAGCGCTTATTCTGAAAAAGTTTCCTCAGCCAATCAGAAGGTTTCAGTTTTAAAATATTAGTCCAACTGTCCAGATATCTACAAAATTGTGATCCTTAATTGCTCAAAAACTACTGAACTGATTTACACCAAATCACAAAAAGCATGCTTTTTGGGATTAGGATCTAGCTTTCTGCCAAATTTGGTGTAATTCCGGGCGGCCATTTTGGCTGTAGTGCTGTTCAAAAACCCCAATGGAAATTGCATGTAGCAGTTGTGTTTTGGGAACCCCCCTTCAGTTCCTGCTTGCTGGATAAACTTTCCAGGAAGGAGCTGAGGTGGATGAACTTTGTTTTTGGAATATTTCGTGAATATTCAGCAAAGAGCGCCAAAGTTATTAGCAAAACAGAAAATCTATTTCCTATGCTAAGTAGGTCCTAGCTATACTTACACAGTGGCGACCATAACAAATTTATGAAGCGTGGTGGAGGAGCAATATTATTTGTAGGAAGCAATGTGTAGGGCAGAAATAATTTTTAAGGTGGAGGTTGAAGGGAGGAATGGGATTGGTTAGTCAGGTAGTAGATTTGTTTGATTGTAAAATGGACATTTGTTGAGAGTACTACTGATCAGAGTCTTCTTATCTTTCCTCCTTTCAGGAGAACTACAGAGAGCCAACTGGGCCAAGAAGTCCACCACGGCCCAGAGAGGCAAGGCCCCTGAGGACATCGCCGCCACAGGCTTCAGAGAAGCAATTTCAGCTAGTATGTTAAGTCATGTTTAATATTTCTTATTTTTAACAGTTCTCACCCACCCTGCATTGTGGCCTCCTGCATTTTCCATTTCCCCCAAATTCCCTGTATCTGCTTTGTCTGTTAATCCTGCATACATCTTTGTGTTTTCTTTTATATTTCCTCTGTTTCCTTAGCTGTCGTCCTCCTGCCTGTAGCTTCCTCCCCCCATCAGCTTCCTCGCCACCTACCAGACAATGCAGCTGTCTGGTATGCGAAAGACATCTTGGGGTCTTTAAGAAAGTTGACCTGGGAATGCATTTTGCCTGTGGTTTGCTATTGGCTTTGTGGTTTGTAACTCACATTTACTGGCTTTCAATTTGCTTGCTTTATTTGCTTTAGGCTTTGCAGCTTGAGTTCGGACCTCCCCATGCTAAAGCCAATATTACAGTATTCTTCCATGAACTCATTTTCTGTAATAAACAGGCCTTTAAATCTTGCTGTTATCTCGTCACATTTGCTGGGAATTGAAAGATTGAGGCCAAATGTCAAGCGGAGTTTCCATGGAAGCCTGGTTATTTTGATTTCAGCTGACTTCAAACTGAGCGTTTACCGGAAAGAGGACTGCAGCGTACTTTCTCCATGGAGCCTGATTGTGCCGTTTTTTAAATTTTATTTTAGACATAGCTATCTCAAACGGTATCTTGTTCTTCATGTGCACAAAACATTTGCGCGTTTTTGGAAAATTCCTCTTCTTTGGTGAGTCCATTTCATTTGTGAAACTGCCTTTTTAGGAACAAAGTACAAAACCGCATTTCAGTCTCAGCGTCACCCTAACACATGGTGATCTCCGGCAATTTACTCTGTTTATGGCCTATTCACCATCAAGCACAGGATAAGATCTTTTCACAGGAAAGAGCCAGCCACATTGTAACACAATTTAACAATGCTTGGTTTTCACTTTGATGTGTAAAGCATATGCTTTATTTATGACATCTGTGGCAACTTGTTTTGGAGAGTTGGATAAGTTTGAAGGCACTATTTATGAAAGCTTTTGTGTTGATGTTTAGCTACACAATAATTATGTATTCCGTCTTCAACTGTGTCTTTTTCGGAACACACAGATTACTGGATATAAGTGATTTCCTCATTTGGCCTTGCAGGCACTAGGGTCATGATTTCAATGGTGCAGCAGGTGCAGTGGTACAGGTGTCAAAAGGTTTAGGAAACCCACTGAGCACAGATTATTGTGATATTTTACTACTAAACAAGCAGTCACAAGTGCAGTTACCCTGCAGGCACTAGGGTCATGATTTGAATGGTTCAGCAGGTGCAGTGCACAGGGGCCAAAAGCATTTAGAAACCCACTGAACACTGATTATTGCTACATGTTACTACTAAACAAGCAGTCACAAGTGCAGTTACCTTGCAGGCACTAGGGCCATGATTTGAATGATGCAGCAGGTACAGTGGCACAGGGGACAAAAAGGTCTAGATAACCCACTGAACACCGAATATTCCTACATGTTACAACTAAGCAAGCAGTGACAAGTGCAGTTACCTTGCAGGCACCTGGGAAATCAATTGAATGATGCAGTAGATGCAGTGGCACAGGGACCAAAAGGCCTAGAAAACCCACGGAACACTGATTACTGTTGTATGTTACTATTGAATAAGCAGTCAAGTGCAATTACCGTGCAGGCACTAGGGCCATTATTTGAATGGTGCAGCAGGTGCAGTGGCACAGGGGCCAAAAGGTCTAGGAAACCCACTGAACACTGATTATTGCTATATGTTACTACTAAACAAGCAGTCACAAGTGCAGTTACCTTGCAGGCACTAGGGTAATGATTTGAATGGTGCAGCAGGTGCAGTAGCACAGGGGCCAAAAGGTCTGGGAATCCCATTGAACACCGATTATTACTATATGTTACTAATCAAGCAGTCACAAGTGCAGCTACTTTGCAGGCACTAGGGTCCTGATTTGAGTGGTGCAGCAGGTTAAGTGGAACAGGGGCCAAAAGATCTAGGAAACCCACTGAACACAATTATTGTTATATTTTACTACTAAACAAGCAGTTAGGAGTGCCTTTTGTGGTGCTTTTGTAACCATTGCACCCAAAGTAACACATAGCCTAAAGCACCACTGTAATAAAAGCTGAAACCTATTTGACTTTTCGTTCTACCTACAACTTATGTTATATTCAGCGCATTTATATGGCACATTTTCACAGATTTTGTATGGTCCTAAAAAGTTTCTGAATCTGGACCCACTAACACCTTGGCAAGGGCATTCTCTATTCTATGACATTAGCACTTCAGCCGTTGTAAACACTATATAAATACTTATAACTTACCATATGGCATTCCATACCAAGCATTTGCAAAGCCAATAGGTCTCACTTATGCGAGACCTATTGGCTTTGTCAATGTTTTTTAGCCATATTATATAGCAGCACTAGCTTCAGTGCAGCATAACTGAAAATAAACAAAAGTACCATAACGCGGACAATGCTGCCTGTGTCATACAGCTTTTTTCTATTACTTTAAGCCATTTGCAACACAGTTAAAAAACATTAGCAAAGCCAACAAATCCCACATAGGCAAGACCTATTGGCTTTGCCAATGCTTCTTGTTACTGTGGCATAAAGCTTTTCCTCACCCTTCGTCTACATATCTCTTTCCATTCTCTTCCCCTACTTTAATCATTATTTTTCTAATCATTTTCTAGCCACCTCCCTCCATTATTAAAAATGTGCTTTATAATGTCCAATTGTTGACTACTTGATTTTTAACCCCTTATCTGCTGAGGCTTACCCACCCCCAGTGCTGAGCCCTTTTTTTTATATTTGAGGTACGTTGCACTTACACCTTCAAAACCTTTTTCCTACGTAAGGTATCAAAGCCACATTTGCATCCTTTTTCACAACATCCTTGGAATTCTAAAGGTACCCAGGGTTTGAGGATTCTCTGAAAAAATAGATTCATTATATTGCAAAGTTTTGGGGTTTTTGAGAAAAATGTGAAAATTGCTGTACAAGATAGCATATATTTTTTTCTAGTAGTGGCATCAATGAAAGGTTCTGTGATAGATCCCAATCTTCCCAGCTTTCAGGAACAAGCAGAGTTTTATCAAAAAAACTATTTTTATAGCACAGTTATTCCATTTTTTAAGAGGTAGTCCATTTGCCTTTAGCTTCTAGCTTCAACCTAATTGTAGTTTCTGGTGGAAACAGTTGTGAACCCCATGGCTGAGCCCAGAAAGATATACATTTCTGAAAAGGAGACAAAATTCTAAATTGAGAAAAGGGCCATTTGTGTAGATCCCTGTACACTTTTGCAAATTAACTAATCGTCAAAATAAAAAATAAAAAAAAGAAAAGCAGAAAAATATAGGAATTGGTGACAATGTTTTCACCTTTACTGTTGTATTACAATTGCCGATTTACAAAAGCAATACATCGTTATGTATGTCAGACCATTCTGGTTGCAAGGATATATAGGGTATGCAGATTTTTTAAAACAAAAAAAACCCAGAGCAAACAACTGAACTGCAGTTTGCAATGATCTTTCATTGTGTACCAACCATGTAGAAACCTATCTATTTCTGAAATGTGCACAAGAATCTGGGTTTAGCAACAGTGGTTATTTGTATACCTCTGAATTTGGGGTTACCCATATTATTATGTGATTTTGAGGGCATTTTGCAAAATGTGTTATGCCTTCCACGCTGGCTTACATTTGGAAGTAAAAACTAGAGAAATCCAACTCATAATAAAAAATGTTCTACTATTCTGAGTTCCGCATGTCTTAGGATAAAAATGGTGCCCCACTTGTGTATCTGGACATAGTGCCCACAACAAAAAGCACCCCAGAACCCGACTTGGAAACATCTCATTTCACTCATAAAAAATCGATTTTACAATGTCAGTAGCTGCAGAATTTGGGCCCTAGCTGAGCCACCACCCAGGGAAACCTACCAAACCAGGACATTTCTGAAAATTAGACACCGTGGGGATTTCAGAGTGATCTGGCTCTGTGAATCCCTCTAGCTTTGATTTCCACAATGCCATTCAAACCTCAAACGTAGGTAAAAACATGCACCTTCCTCATATTTCTGTGAGAGGAAGTTTCGGAAGCTATAAGGATCCACACATTACCTATGACACACTTGTCCCAATAAAAACAGTACCCCACTTGTGTGGGTGGGCCCAGGGCCCGCAATAGGAAAGCCCATAATATGCAACATAGACAGTTCAAATTTTTCCACTGAACACCGACCTGTCTTTTGCTTTGTGGCAATTGTGGATTTTGTGCCTAGGATTCACCACCACTTGGGGAAGCCAACGAAACTCAGACATTTCTAAAAACTGGATACCCAGGGGAGTCCCTGGTGGGGTGACTTTTGTGGATTCCACTAAGTTTTTTTACCCATAAGACCTTGCAAACATCTGTGAGAGAAATATCTGGAATCTGCAGGGATACACAAAATTCCTGCCACCCAGTGTTCGCACACTTGACTTGATAAACTGATACCCTACTTGCATAGCTAGTTATAGCACCTGCAACACACCAAGCCCCAAAACGCATTGTGGAAAAATTAACATTGCCTGCCAAAAAATGAAATGATTTGACAACAGGGGTTGCTGCAACATTTGGACCTGAAATCGGCCACCATCTAGGAAAACTTACCAAACCCAGTAGTTTTTAAAATTAGACAGCCGGGGGATCCCCAAACAGGGATCCACTGCGGAGAGACAGCTCTGCAAAGGGGACATAGCCTCTCCTTCAGAGATCAGTGCTCTTGTGGCAGAGTTTTGCACCCTAGCACATTTCAAAAGTGAAAGCAGACAACCCCAATAGCAAGGTCTGCTTTCACTTTTGTTTTGTGGTGTGCTTTTTCCATGCTTACCGACTTTGATTTTGAAAAAGAAAATGCTTCTACTTTTTAAAACGGAAGCAATTCCTTCTTCAAATATTTGTTGCTCATTTAATGAATTTGGGGTGGAAGGTGTGGTGTCAGACAAAGTTTAAAGGCTCAGGGTTGGAATCAGGAGGGAGCAGGGTAAGAGCAGGCCATTGTTATTATTATGACATACCATTAGTTGTCCAAAAATAAAAAACATGTTGCTCTGCCAGGTTGGCTCAATTAATGTTGCACAATGAATATCATAGTCAAATAAATTGTGCAGAATACATTTAATGTGCATTATATATGTATGGCAATATCAGAGCTGCTGACTTTGGAACTGGGGAGTCAAGTTTGAGTCTCGGCATTGGCTCAACATCCTGTGATTCTGGTCAAATCACCTAATTTCCTGTGCCTAAAAAACCAAATGAATTTGATCTTGTTTAATTTAACTGGTGCTGATGTATATGCACCAATACCTTTGGGTGGAGTTTGTGCTATATAAAACTGCAAAAAATAATAATTTTATAACTCAGTAATTTTTAATAACAAATTATGTGTATGGTGAAAGTGTCACACCATGAATATGTTTACATTGTTCATCCATTTTTAGCAAAATATTTTATATTTTTACTATGGTAGTGTTCGTGGATTTAATCATACCATGTGTAGTGACCTGGGGCAGAGGGGAGAAGGACCCTGCACCCTAATGCAGGGAGGGGACAGCAACCGGACACCACTTCCAGTCAGGGAGTGGGGAGGGCATTCCTGGAGAACGAGAGCACGGGGACAGACGTGCGTGTGGGCACAGCAACGAAGAAGAGCAATAAAGTATTGTTATTGACCTACATGTCTCTGCGTGCTTCCTTGGTGACGACACGACAACTGGCAATGAAGAGGTGGGATACGAAGTCGCCACCAGAAGCGCGTGCCCCCTACAATGTCCAAACGGAGCCAGGAGCACACCCTGGTCCGCGGACTGCAAGAAGCGGAAACGCGACGTCGGGAGTCCACACCGGTCGTGAGAAAACAAAACCAGGAGCCTACCCTGGTCCGTCGGCCCCCAAAAAGGAAAACGCAAAATCGGGAGCCCACCCCGATTGCAAGGAGAGCGGTGCCAGGACCCCATCCTGGTCGGCGTACAGAGGACTGCAGCGACGCGACATCGGGACCCCACCCCGGCTGCATCAAGTACAGAAGGTGAGGAGAGAAGAAGGTGTGCACCCGGCTGTGATCACAGCCGACCGCCGACTAGAAAGACAGCCCAGAGCCTCCCGCGTATAGATTTCAAGCTGAAATCTCGCGAGAGCTCGGCGGCCATCTTAGAGTCAGGCGGGAGAGCCAATAGGAGGCTGAAGAAGGCCCGGCGGCCATTTTAAGGTCAGGCCATTGAAGATTGAAGCAAATCTCGCCACACAGAAGTCCCGTGGCCATGTTAAGGTCAGGCAGGAGAGCCAATAGGAGGCTGAAGAAGGCCAGGCAGCCTTTTAAAAAAGGGTGAAAACAAAGGAAATTACAACAAATTAAGGTAAAACAAAAGCAAAGTAGAAATAAAAAGGAAATCACAACAAAATAAAGGTGATATAAAGAAAGAAAAGAGAGCAAAGGAAGAAGCTGCACACAGAAAAAAAGGCACCACAACAAAATGACAGAAGACGCAAGCGACAAGAATAGCGCAAATGCAATCTTCCGCAGACCACTACCGTTCAGCCTGTCAGAACCACAAACAGGCATTCGGTGGGAAAGGTGGATAAGACAATTCGAACGATAGATGCGTGCCACATGCAAGGCATACACAGATGACCAAAACATAGACTTGTTCCTAAACTTCGTAGGTGATGAGGTTGAGGACCTGTTAATAACATTTCCCCGAGATCAAACCGCAACATACAAGGGACTGATAAAGTGTCTCTCAGACAAATTTGACCCGCAAAGAAATGTAGATTTTGAGAGGTACACGTTCAATACCACGTGTCAACTAGCAGAGGAGTCCCTCGACGATTTTGCAACCAGACTGCGGAAACTAGTAACATATTGCGAATTCGATAGGTTTGACAATGAACAAGCGATACGACTGCGCATCATTGAAGGCTGTCAGTCAGTGGAGTTCCGCGCACGAATTCTGAAGGAACCGTCCTCGCTAGAGAAAATACTGACCATGGCCCGAGCGGAGGCCAGAGCAACAACACATGCAAGAGAGATGGAACTGGGCAAGGCAAGAAGAGTGGAACAAGCGAACCGTGTAACTGGAAACGTCAAGAAAAGAGACAATACACCGCCACCGAGGAAAAAGCAAAAAAGAACGTGCTATCGATGTGGACTTGAATTTCCGCATGCCGACGCATGCCCGGCAATGGGCCACAAATGCAGGAAATGCAACAGAGAAAACCACTTCGCAAGCACCTGCATGAGTGGACAATTCAAAAGTGAGCGAGGGAGACCAGCAAGACCACGGACAGTGACAAGCAGATACGCAAGACACATAGAAACACAGAATCACAGTCCCTCAGCAGAATCAGATGGAGCAAACATGCCAGAGGCTGAGGAACAACTGTATCTGAAGACCGCACGCCAGAACACATTCATCTCGTAGAAAAACACCAGATAAAGAAAACAGCGACAGTGAACATTGAGGTAGGAAGCCACAGCACAAGCTTCGTATTAGACAGTGGAGTTACATGCATCATCATGTGCATGTCAGAATATGAGAATATGAGAAGATGAGGGTGAAACCGCCACTATCACCGTCCACTGTTGATGTATTCACCTGGGGTTCGAAAAAACCAGTGGTGAACATGGGGAAGTTCACAGAGACACTAACTTACAAAGAAAGGTCGGTCAAAGAGGAAATACATGTACTACGAGGAGACATTCCAGCACCATGTCTGCTAAACAACGTCACCACACAGGTGATGGGTCTCCTAGCAATGACCTACAACATGTCAGAAAGACAGAACATTCTGAGGAACATCCGGCCATACTACAAGGGCTGGGCAAACTAAAGGAAAAGCAAATAACACTGCATATCAATGAAGCGATCAAACCTGTGGCTCAGCATCACCGAAGAGTGCCCATACATCTGCAACCACAGGTGGAAGAAGAAATACAAAGCCTGCTGGCACAGGATATCATAGAGCCAGCTGAAGGACCGACCCCCTGGGTATCTCCAATAGTAGCAGTACCAAAGAAGAACACCTCAAAGATTCGCATATGCGTTGACATGAGAGTATCAAACACGGCAATCGAAAGGGAAAGGCACCCTGGGCCTCACCTCAATGATATGATCAGCTGCCTCACTGGCGCATGCAGATTTTCAAAGCTAGATCTGTGCAAAGGATACCATCAACTGGAGCTTGATCCGCAATCGCGGTACATCACTACCTTCTCCACTCACTTGGGTCTTTTTCGCTACAAGCGACTCAGCTTTGGAATATCATCAGCAGCAGAGATATTTCAAGAGATCATAAGGCAAGTAATAAGGCCGGTGAAGAACAGTTTAAATTACAGTGATGACATCCTGGTGTTCGGCCGTTCAGATGAGGAGCACGACAAGGCCCTACGTGAGGTCTGCAACCAGTTGGAACAAGTAGGCCTAACTTTAAATGAAGACAAGTGCGAACTGGGGAGAAGGGAACTAGTATTCTTTGGACACATCTTTTAAAAAAAAAGGAATGAGGCCGGACGCCAGCAAAGTGGAGACACTGGAAAAAGCAAAACCTCCAACAGAAGTAGCGGAAGTAAGGTCATTCCTTGGGTTAGCAAGCTACTGTGCTCGCTACATAAAAGACTTTGCCACAGTGAGCACACCACTTCGGGACCTAACAAAGCAGGGTCTGAAATTTCTCTGGACACAGGAATGTAGTAGGGCATTTGAGGCCATCAGACACGCAGTAATGGCTGTAGATCATCTTGCTTATTTTGACCCATCGCTATGCACTGAGCTGACTGTGGACGCCAGCCCGGTAGGTCTAGGAGCAATCCTAGCACAACACATACCTGGAAGAGATTTGCCCAGGCAAATTGTCGCATATGCGAGCAAGAGTTTGTCTGACATTGAAAGGGCATACTCCCAGCCAGAGAAGGAAAGTCTAGCAGTGGTATGGGCGTGTGAACACTACCACATGTTCATTTATGGAAAACCATTCACCATTGTAACAGACCATCAGGCCCTAGTGACAATATATGGAAACCCGAACACAAAGATACCGCCACGCATTGAAAGATGGGGAATAAGACTGATGGATTATGATTTCAAGATCGTGAACAAGCTAGGAAAGGAACACAATGCAGCTGACTACATGTCACGACATCCCCTTCCGCAGGCACCAGAGAACACAACAATGGCAGAAGAATACCTCAATTTTGTGTTAAGGCAGAACACTCCTGCGCCAATAACAATTGCAGAGCTGGAACAAGAGACAGTGAGGGATGCCACAATGCAAGCGGTCAAAATGACAACACGACAGCAAAGATGGAGACATGTAAACACCAACAGCACCATGGGAGAAGGAGTCAACAGGGAAGAAATGCTGGCATTCAAAAACATACACGAGGAACTTTCGGAAACAGAAAAAGGAATCATACTACGAGGAACAAGGATAGTAATGCCAAATGCATTACGGTGGCAGACTGTAAACCTGGCACATGAGTCCCACAGAGGCATGGTAGCAACAAAAAAGATGCTACAGGAAAAAGTATGGTTCCCAGGCCTGGATCGACTGGTGGAGAACACTATCTTAAATTGTCACCTATGCCAAATAACAGGACGACCAGCAAAGCATGAACAGTTACAGATGTTGGAGCTTCCAGGGGCAGTGTGGACAACATTGGCAGCTGACTTCTATGGGCCATTGGACACAGGCAACTACTTGCTAGTGGTCATTGATGAGTACTCCAGATTTCCCATAGTACGACACATCTCGTCAACATCAGCGACCGCAACGTTGCCGATACTTGATGACATATTTGCAGCCTGGGGCTCCCCACAAACAGTAAAGACAGACAATGGTCCTCCTTTCTCAGGAGAGGAGTTTCGCAAGTTCATGGACTACCTAGGCATTCACCACCGGAAAATAACGCCCCTGTGGCCACAAGCAAACGGCATGGTAGAAAGGTTCATGGGGAACATAAAGAAAGCAGTCCAAAGAGCAAAACTAGCGCAGATCTCCATAGGACAGGCACTCTGTCAAATACTAAGAGATTACCGAAACACCCCTCACAGCTCCACGGGACGATGTCCAGCAGAACTGGTGCAAGGAAGGACAAGCAGGACAAGATTGCCCCAACTAGAAGCAAAAGCACCACCGGATCACAACAGCATTGCAGCAAGAGATCAGGAAATGAAAAACAAGATGAAAGTATATGCAGATGCCAGGAGACATGCCACTTCATCGCACCTGAAGCAAGGGGACTCAGTGTTGGTGTGCCAACGGCAATCAAGAAAATCAGACAGTCCATTCTCAGATGAACCGCTGACAATAATAAATGTCAAGGGGCCAATGATAACAGCTGCATCGGGCCCCTACCGGATCACCAGAAATAGTTCTCACTTCAAGGGACTAAAGACACTGAATGAGGACGGAGGAGATACAGCATCAAAGAATAACGAAACACATGGAAAAGAGGAAGTTATGGACAGCAAGGGAAGAAGGGCACACAACAGTGAGAGACAAGAAGAGGTACCACACAAAGAAACGGAAGGATCATGTCCAAGAAGAGTGAGCAAAAGGCCAAAGAGACTGATTGAGGAAATGTAATGATGGGGATCAGGAACACTATCGTTTCTCTCTCTCTCTCTCTCTCTCTCTATGTATATATTTATATATATATATATATATATATATATATATATATATATTCACTGAAAAAACCATAGGTTTTTGGGACAGTTATAGTTAGTTGGACATTGCACTCGTACAAAACCCGTGAAATTCCCCGTTATAGTTAGTTCAGCTAACTATAACTCGCGCCCGCAATGCACTGCTGATGACGTCACATATTACATCACTCATGACATGGTCAGTGACATCACTGATGACATCACTGATGACATCTCAAATGACATCACTGATGACATGATGCAGTGACTGTGTGTTTCTGTAAAGTTTAAATATTTTTAATATATATAGGGAAAGGCGTATTGAAGAATGAGTGGGTGTATAAGTGTCTGTATGGATGATTTAGTAGGTGCGTGACTAACTCTATAAGTGAGTGATTAAACTTATCTTACTGAATGCATGGGTTAGTGACTAAACTGGGTGAATGTCTGAATCCGTCTATCTGTTGCTGTGTAAGTGGCTGCATGGGTTTGTGAATAGCTACATGAGTGTCTATATGAGTTATTGATTGGTTGTCTGAGTATCTGTATGTGTGCCTGAGTGTTTGTGTGGGTGGGGTGTGTGCGACTCTGTGCATAGATGTGTGAGTGGGTGATTCACTGGGTGGATGGTTTCAAGAGTGCATCTGTGATAGACTGTATGGGTGGGTAAGTGTGTGTAAGAGTGTGTTAGTGAGTGAATGTATGTCCCAGTGGTACATGTGTGAGTAACTACATATGTGAAAGGCAGTATATATGTGTGTTGGAGTATATAAATAGCTATAAGCGAGAGTGTGTGATTGTGAGAGTGACTGTATGGATGAGTGTGTGCTTGTATCAGTGATTGTATAAGAGCGTAAGAATATGCTAGTATTTGTATGAGTAAGTGAGCTGGTGTGTGTAGAACTGTATAGGTGAGTAAATGGCAGTGTGTTTAATTATTTGCATGACTGACTAGGTGTGTGAGTACCTCTATGGATGAGTGGCAGTGTTTGAGTGTCTATATAGGAGTATGAGTGCATATGATAGTCCTGTACTGAGTGACCGTAAGTATGAGTGACTGTACGGGTGAGTGAGTGGATGTGTGTGTAGACCTAAGAATCAGTGAGTGGGTATGTAGTTATTGGTGTTGGAGTGTCTATGGTTTTGCGAATGGCAGTCTGTAATTTAGAGTGGGTGTATCAAAGGTTATATTAGGGTGTGAGGTGGTGCATCAGATTATCACGTGGATGATGTCATCAGTGATGTCATCAGTGATGTCATTTGAGATGTAATCAGTGATGTCATCAGTGATGTCACTGACCATGTCATGAGTGATGTAATATGTGACGTCATCAGCAGTGCATTGCGGGCGCGAGTTATAGTTAGCTGAACTAACTATAACGGGGAATTTCACGGGTTTTGTACGAGTGCAATGTCCAACTAACTATAACTGTCCCTAAAACCTATGGTTTTTTCAGTGAATTTCAAAGGTTTTTAAATGCAAATTTCTAACTATAACGTGTCTGAAACCTATGGTTTTTCAGTGAATTTCAAAGGTTTTTAAATGCTAATTTCTAACTATAACGTGCCTGAAACCTATGGTTTTTCAGTGAATTTCAAAGGTTTTTAAATGCTAATTTCTAACTATAACGTGCCTGAAACCTATGGTTTTTCAGTGAATTTCAAAGGTTTTTAAATGCTAATTTCTAACTATAACGTGCCTGAAACCTATGGTTTTTTCAGTGAATTTCAAAGGTTTTTAAATGCTAATTTCTAACTATAACGTGACTGAAACCTATGGTTTTTCAGTGAATTTCAAAGGTTTTTAAATGCTAATTCCTAATTATAACATGTCTGAAACCTATGGTTTTTTCAGTGAATTTCCAATGTTTTGTAAATGACAATTTTTAAATGTATTAATTGTTATCTTTATTTTTTTGATACTGATTTTCTACATTTTTTTAAACTATTTATTTTTTAAATTACATTATACATTACATTACAAAATATACTTTCTCAGAATGAATTACTTTAGTTTAAATTCTTTGCAAATAGGCAATAGACTTTTAAGTACAGTAGTTACAGTTGTTGCAATGGGCAACACAATTTCAAACACAATGCAACATTGAGCTCAATGTGAATTTCTAGTTAAATGCAATTAGTTACTTTATGGATTACTTTTCTAACCACAGGACTGGATCCTAGATTCAGTCCTGGGACATCTCCTGTAAACAGTTGAGTAAAAGCGTTTTGGTTACAGTACTGATTTTTAAGGAATATTATTGTATTTTAAAAGTTGATACTTAGAAACTTTTTCACATAGAATCACCAATGTTATTCTATGGGAGGAAATTCACTTAGCAGGTAAGTAGTGTTATCGTTACTTTTTCTTACTCAGTGGTGGATCCTGGATCCAGCACTGGTGCATCTCCTGTAAACAGTTGAAAGAATGCGTTTAAGTCATACAGGCGATTTTGAAGGAATATTTGTAGTTTGTGAAAATCGACACTTTGAAACTTTTCTGCTGAAAACCAGACAATGGATTCCTATGGAAGGAAATACAAGTTACTGGTAAGTACGGTTAGAATTACTTTTCAGGGTCAGTGCTGGGCTAAAAGATGCAGCACTGGGTTCTCTCCTGATAACAGGTGAGTAAATCGGAATTCGCAGTTCGGCTGATTTTAGAGGAATATTATAAAGTTCCAAAACTCCACACTTAGAAGAATTTGCAAGTGAAACCAGTCAATGTTAGCCTATGGAAGGAAATTCAAGTTATTGGTAAGTACAGTTAGAATTACTTTTCAGGATCTGTACTGGGCTGAAAGATGCAGCACTGAGGTCTCTCCTGATAACAGGTGAGTAAATTGGAATTCGTAGTTCAGCTGATTTTAGAGGAATATTATAAAGTTCCAAAACTCCACACTTAGAAGAATTTGCAAGTGAAACCAGTCAATGTTAGCCTATGGAAGGAAATTCAAGTTACTGGTAAGTACGGTTAGAATTACTTTTCAGGGTCAGTGCTGGGCTAAAGATGCAGCACTGGGTTCTCTCCTGATAACAGGTGAGTAAATCGGAATTCGTAGTTCGGCTGATTTTAGAGGAATATTATAAAGTTCCAAAACTCCACACTTAGAAGAATTTCCAAGTGAAACCAGTCAATGTTAGCCTACGGAAGGAAATTCAAGTTACTGGTAAGTACGGTTAGAATTACTTTTCAGGATCTGTACTGGGCTGAAAGATGCAGCACTGAGGTCTCTACTGATAACAGGTGAGTAAATCGGAATTCGTAGTTTGGCTGATTTTAGAGGATTATTTGCGCAATGGTGAAGGAAGGGGTGGGGCCTGAGGTGACATGTCTGCAAACACGCCCCGTGCCGCGTTTTAAGTTGGGGATTAAGTCCCCTTGAATCATGAGGGTCCCTGAGGTCCAACTAGCCCACCCTGTACCTCCAGTATGCGCCAGGAGGCTGCGTTGCAGAGAGGTGTTCAGAGGCCACGCCCTTTTACACCTCTCTGCAACGCAGCTCTGTGGCGCTTTCTGGACGTACCTGGTGGGCTAGTTGGCCCCAGGGACCCTCAGGATTGAAGGGATTTAATTCCCCATCTTAAAACACGCCACGAGCCTGTTTGCACACATGTCACCTGAAGCCCTGCCCCCTCCCTTCACCACTGTGCAAACGCACCCTGTGGCGCGTTTTAAGTTGGGGGATTAAGTCCCCTTGAATACTGAGGGCCCCTGGAGTCCAACTAGACCACCATCTACCTCCAAAAAGCGCCACAGAGCTGTGTTGCAGAGAGGTGTAAAAGGGGCGTGGCCTCTGTACACCTCTCTGCAACGCAGCCCCTGGCGCATACTGGAGGTTCCTGGTGGGCTAGTTGGCCCCAGGGACCCCCAGTATTCAGGGGAATTACTTCCCCTTCTTAAAACGCACCAGGGGCGCGTTTGTAGACTGCTGCAGGGAGGGGCGGGGCCTCCGGCACGATGCCGTTTTTTCCGTTTTTCGTTTTTTATGGGAGGGGGCTGCGTGGCCCCCTTCCCTCGGCCACTTTTGGCCCCGGGGACCCCATCCCCCGGGGCCTGAGCATTTTTAAAAAACCAAAAAAAAACGGGAAGGGGCTGCGTGGCCCCCTTCCCTGGGCCTCTATTGGCCCCGGGGACCCCATCCCCGGGGCATGCCCTCTTTTTATTTTTAAAAAAAAATATTTGGAGGGGGCTGCGTGGCCCCCTCCTCAGGCCATTTAAGGCCCGGGACCCCATCCCCGGCGCCGGCCTTGCCCTTTTTTTTTATTTTTTTAAATTTTTTTAATTGGGGAGGGGGCTGCGTGGCCCCCTCCCGAGCCACTATGGCCCGGGGACCCCATCCCCGGGGCCTGGCCTCTCATTGGAGACTGTGGGGGGGACCCCAATCCCCCCACAGTCCCAGCCGGCTCCCCGCCTCCTGCGGGAACGGCATTGCTTTTCCACATGGGGAGCAGCTAACATGCTGCTCCCCGTGTGGAAAAGCAATTAGGTTGCATTTTGAAAGAGAGAGCGAGGCTCCCGTCCTGTCATAGCAAACTACAGTGTCCCGAGGTAGGCACCCCGGGACACTGCAGGAGCCGGCCCTGGGGGTGGCGGTCCCCAGGGCCATCAAGGGCTCCAGGAGGGGATGCGCGGCCCCCTCCCATCCAGTGCACAGCCCGGGGAGGTGGTGGTCCCCGGGGCTCAGAGGGTCCGTAACGGACCCCATATTTAAATCTTTAGTGCCCCGGGAGGTGGCGGTCCCGGGGCGTGTGGTGGGGCTAGAGCCCCCACACAGGTTTTTTAAACAAAAATAAAGAAGCCCTGGGGGGTGGCGGTCCCTGGGGCAGCGGGAGGGCAAAGAGCCCTCCCGCCATCATTTTTTAATAAAGCCCCAGGGGGTGGCGGTCCCCGGGGCTTGGGGGGCCTTAGAGGCCCCCCATAAACAATAAACCCACCCCCCGCATGCCCCCGGTCCTTATAGGACCCCCTGAGCAGCGCTAGGGGGTCAGGGTGTTTCTACCCTGCCCCCTTTTTGCGTTTTGCGCCCTTGTTTTTGTCTTTTCTTGTCCCTCGGTTCTACCAAGGGACAAGATGGCTGCCAACACTTCCTGGTTTGGAGTGTTGACAGCCAATTATAGTGCAGCTCGTGGTCGGGAGGGTGCGCGGATCCCCCGTGCCTCTAAATATCGAAACCTTTAGTTTGGATTTTCTCAGCAACTACTGAACGGATTTACACCATTTTTAAAAAGTGTGCTTTCTGAACTAAGCACTACCTTTTTGCCAAATTTGGTGTAATTCCGTTCAGCAGTTTTGCTGTAGCCTTGCATAAAGTTTCCAAGGAAATCGATTTTTCACTCTTATTTTTTGAATTTCTCCGCAACTACTGAACGGATTTACACCATTTAAAAAAAGGTCGCTTTCTGAACCAAGCGCTACCTTTTTGCAAAATTTAGTGTAATTCCGTTCAACAGTTCGGGCTGTAACAGCGGCTAAAATTTCCTATGGGAATTAACATGGAAAAAACGGAGAAAACGCGTTTTGGGACCCCCCTTTTTTCTCGGCCCCCGCTTGACGAATCAACCCGAGACTTTCAGGGTAGGAGCGGAGCGCCCCAACAAGTTGGACGCTTTTGCGAAGATTCGTCAACCGGCGCAAGAGTTATTTCAAATAGAATGTTGCGGATTTCCTATGGATAAAGGTCCTAACTATAACTATCTACTGGCGACCGCCAGTAGATATATATATATATATATATATATATATATATCTTTTCCGTCGTTTTCTTTCCACAAAGGGAGATGTAGTGACCTGGGGCAGAGGGCACTAGGACCCTGCACCCTAATGCAGGGAGGGGACAGCAACCGGACACCACTTCCAGTCAGGGAGTGGGGAGGGCATTCCTGGAGAACGAGGGCACGGGGACAGACGTGCGTGTGGGCACAGCAACGAAGAAGAGCAATAAAGTATTGTTACTGACCTACCTGTCTCCGCGTGCTTCCTTGGTGACAACACGACACCATGTACTGCATTATGTGAATTCTGTGTGGGATAAAAGACATTATGACAAAAAAATCACATTAAAAAAATCCAGTGGCCCCACGAGACCAGTGATGTTGTTTTACTGTCTGACCATATAAAAAAGTATTTGCAATAATACTACAATTCATGTTCTTTTTTCTTCTTTCTGTGGATCATACAACTGCTCCTGCCGGAGGCCAGGCACGGGATTCTCACTGGGAGATAGGTGCTACGCTATGCCTCCAGAAGATGGAGGCCATTGCAGTGGAGCATCGTCAGCTGGTGGTCCTCGAGGAGGAGGAGGAAGACAATGAAAAGGAGGAGGAGAAGCAAGACTCTACCCCAGTCGTCCCAGGTATGTATCTCGGCCACTTCATTACTGCAGACAGCTAAAGTCAGATTCCCAAGCAGCCACTCTCCTCCAAACACAGAGGACCTCCTGCTGCAACTACTCAAAAACTTGGAAAAGATAAAGGAGGCTCACAGGGCCCTCCAAAGCACTAAGAAGGACATTTTAAGAAGGCTAAAGAAGGTGGATTTTTAGGGACGGTTGACTGTTCCATGATGGGAGGGTGGGAAAAACAGCTGGGGAAGGGATAGTTAATTTAGATTGTAGTTTATTTTGTGTTTTTGAGAGTTTAGAGCGAGGATTGGGCTTGTTGCGGGAGGTGAGGGTGAAAATTTGATTTTATTTTTTATGTAAATAAATGGCTTTATTTTTTTCGAGAATATGTGTCATTTTTTAATTTAATTTACTGTTGCACATTACTGGTGAGCCTAACAGCCACATTAATTAAACAAGAAAGTCCACCAGTGGATTAATGACAGAGGTTGAGATCAGTAGTACCTGCCCCATCACAAAGCAGTTGTTCACCATCATCCTCACTTTAGTCTCTCTACTTCAGCTTGTTGTTTTCCCAGATTAAGGAGCTTGCCTTAACTTACCTCCTCCATCCCACCCCTCCTGCAATCAGTGTTGGTACACTGACCATGACCATGGGCAAATTTGCAATTTTTAGTAACCTCCTCCTGTAACAGTTGTCATAGATTTAACCATATCCGCCCCAACTAGTACGAGATCTGTTGATGGTGGAAATTAACAGCACAACAGATCGCACAACTTGGGAAAAGAAGATTAGGGATTTTGTGAATGGATGGGTATGTGGAATTTGGGAAAGGTGAGAGATAGACAAACGCAAAACACAACATTAATCAAGTCCACGAGTACTACCTTTTGTCGTGGAAGGAAGATGACAGTTCAGTTAACAAATTCCGTTACAAAATTCAGTATTTCTCTTTAGCAGCCCCCAGTCTGCCAAGTTGGCTAATCATTACCTAGGTTGGCAAAATAGAGAGGACACACACAGTTAAAAAACTATTTATAATAAAGAAAAAATGATACTGTATAGGAGTGCCATGGAGTTTCTTTGCAGAAGAGAAGAAGGCCTGTGCAATGCAAAAAAGATAATGGCAATATTGGAGAGCCAAGGGGTACCATTAACTAAGAGCCAAACCCGTACTGAATCCAGACAGCCGGACAACTAGATGCATGTACCTGGACTGATCACACAAACAATTAAAAAAAACACAATTGGATCCATCATGAGACATGTTCAGACCATGACCACTTAATTAGAATTTGCCACTTGAGCTACTAGTCTGTATTTGCCTAATAAACGCATCTCTCTCCAGTCCACAAGGGAAGGCCTCATAGGCACTAATCAAGTAAAGTACACGTGAAAGCATTGATGATCCACAATGATCAACTAAACATTACATATCAAGTTTAGTTTACATGTAAGGACCCTCCCAGCCATCATGTGATGGTATTCATTGGTGCAAATTACCTGTTGCAAGTGTAGTGTTCATTTAACAATTTGTCTCTCTTTCCCATGGAAGTGATGTACAATGCATACAAGCGGTGCAGCCTTTTGAATCTTCTCTGGCAGCTTGGAAAGAGAATGAATCAAAGGCTAGGGAAGGGAGGCATCTTCTTCTTCTTTTTATTAAACGGACTCTTGGATTGCAAACTTACACGATTGCTCATTTCAAAGTCTACAGATGAACCAAAGGTTGAATTCGTCTTTCTCACAACTCACTGCTCAGTCAGGCCAGGCAAAGAAATGTCTGTGTCCTCCTTGACTAACTATCTGTGACAAGCACACTGATCCATTTAAGTTTACTTACAATAGCCAGTGTAAGCCACACAACTCCTAAAATATATATATGTGTACAATTTTTTTTATAGCATTCATATCTGTTCTTTTGTGTTTTATGCATTTACTCAGAAAGGTTGAGTTCACCCTCAAACTCTGGAGGGTCATCTGGAGGATGATCACTCGCCACACTTGTGATGTCTGACCAGCTGTCCTCATCCAGGCAGGTGTCTTTAGAAGCATTATGTTTTTGGTAAGAAGGGTTTGTTCATTTTAATTATCGTCAATCTCTCCACGTTATAAGGAGAGAGGTTGGTCCTTCTAACTGTGACAACTGTCCCAGCTGCACTGAACACATGCTCCAAAGACAGTATGACTACCGGATATGCTAGATTCTTTTTTGCCACCCTGCTGAGTTCTAGCAACTGCTTGTTCTTGCCATACCGATAGGTTAATGGGTCTTGACCCAGGTACACCTCTATTCGGTCATCAAGACAGTCTTGGACCATGTTCTCAATTATCATTGTTGTTGACACTTACTGTGTCTGCGTTGCCTGCCTCTGTACACTTGATTTGTTCACCTCCTTCATTATGGTTTTGGCAGTTGCATCCCCTCTCCTTTATAGTACGTAATCATTGATAGGCCTCTACTGCTTAAACAGGTGTTGCAGTATGTAGTAGGTGGACATCCAATATGTTTTTACAGGAGCTCTGTTAGGTCGTTAAATGATCTTCAACTTCTTCTGGGCTTTGGAGGAATGAGTAAAATGAGTGCCCATTCTGTGACCAGAATGTTGTTGACTACGTTTTTGAGGAAGTCCTACACAATTAGGTTTATGGAATGTGCTAAACACAGGACTCTGATTTATCCTCCATCAGCCATGGTTTTGACCGTGTTACTGCTATTGGCAATGAATCCAATGGTGAGACCTCTGGATTGAAGCCATTCGTAGACTTTGGTATTAAATCTGTGCATGATGTTGGCAGCTGCATGTGATTTCCCCATGACGAACACTGCAACTGCCTCATGCCAATGAATGCCTCAAAAAGCTTCATCAGTGGTGACACCAGCAGCTACCCTTTGCTTCACTCCCTTGAATGAGATCTAGCGTGCAGTAATGCACATTTAATCTGTGGCTTAACAACTCATCCGCATGTCTGTGATGGATGAACTTAACGGTGTTTTCCTTCATATGTTTGCCAACCAATTGCAGCACTTCATGGTGCAGCGTTGGCAAAGCAACAGTGGAAAAATAGGTCCTGCAATGAACCTTCAATTTTGGACAGAAAGTCTCCACATATTCGAAAAACACATCCACTTCCATGAAAGAAAAAGGCAGGAAGTTAAGCATGAATATTTTGGTCAGCTTCCGATTGTATAAATTGACTTTATTATTGGTTTGGTTGTATGGTGACTCCTTTGTGAACATAGCCTTGATAGTTGTTGTGACTGTTATCTTTGTGTCTTTGTGATACCTCCACTAGTAACCTACAGGAGAAGATAGGCTGCTTGGATGCTTTTGGATGACTGTGCTTCTTCTGTCCCTTGTGCCATTCTGAATTTGCTGTGAGATCTCTGCACACCACAAGCTGCTTCACATGACCCTGATATCCGTGTCTTTGTCCTCACTGCCACCTGTTTCTATCAGTTCAACTTCTTCTTCTTTCTCACCAGCAGCTACCTTTTTGCGGTGCTCTTCCCATACAATAGCATGTTGATTATTCAGATGGGGATGAAAGAAAATCTTTCAAATTCCTTCTCTTTTTATGACCAATATATTATTCTTAGTCACTTAAACCACTGTTTTATATCCACAAGTGGTATATTACACTTATGTGTAGAGAAGGATCTCAAAAATTCTTCCCCAGATATCGTGCCAACGGGTTTCGACCTCTGTGTGGATCGGATATACATGCACTTTTATGTCGAGTCCATCATCAGGGCGTAAACTTCAATCTGGACAATACAATAAAGAATAAATGAGAATTTGGATAATGGTCCTGTTTTAAAAAACCATTTGTTTATAAAAAGACAATTTTTCAGATTTGCAGGTGTCCCACCAGTGCCCATGGGACCCCAATGGGAGGCAGGTAAAAATTGAATAAATTAATAAAATAATTGATGGTATTCCTCTAGGGTCCATGGGACCCCTGTGGAAGGCAGACAAATATAAAAAAAAATATCAAAAACAACTGTGTACTATAGGTTACTAAATCAGCCAAAAGCACAAATAAATATATAGGGAAAAACAAGAAATGAACAAAAACATGGGCTTCTTTGAATATCAATACTCTGTGAAAATGGAATAAAATGATGAACAATCAGAAACACCTACCGGCTCAAAAAATGTGGTCGTTGTTCACCACATGGCCTGTGCCAGCAAAGAAAGAGGTATGGAGAAGAAAGACAAAATGGCCACCTATGACACACGAACAAGCTCCACAAACTGGCCATCACCGCATGGCCAGCAAGGAAGAAGTCATGGAGGACAAAGACAAAATGTATGCTTATGACACACACACACTGGCTCCACAGCATGGCCGTCACAACATTGATACATTAACAACAAAGAGAACATGGCTTTCATACCCTGGCTGGAAGCCATTTCTCTCCCCCACCCAGCAGGATTGCAGAGAAATTATTGCACAAACAAACACCCAGAATGTGACTGAGCCTTTCCATGGGCCTACTACACCATCAGTAAATCAGTAACCACTGCATAGGAGATGTTGGTCATTAGAAATTATCTGCTTTTCTTGCAGATTAGTAGGCGTAGCTGTGTGCAGGGCTTTGTGGGTGATATAACCCCATCTGAATTGTGGTCTATGGTTATTGGGAGACACTGAAGCAATACAACCACAGGATTTATGTATTCAATTTTTTTTTATCCAGAGACAACTGAGCTGAGCACAGGTCCAAAAGGGGTGAGATGGATTCTAGGTATTCTTGTGAAGAATGAAGTACAGTCATTGAGTCTAAAAAGAATGAGGACTTGAATTGAAGTCTTGAAATCTTGTTTAGGGCTAAACTGCCTAATACACCTTAGTGTACTAAGTTGATAGCAGAAACTCAAAAAGGAGTCACCCCCAATGCAAAGAAAAGAGACGGGATATATTAAAACTGAAAACAACAAAAATTCCCCTTACTAGTCAAGTTCTTAACTATTGATTAATCCATCTGTAGAATTTAAGCTTTAAAAGAGCCTACAGCCCGTATTTCGTATTGGGTGTCAAACAGATTGCTAAAACTCAGCCGGGTAACCTGGTAAGTGATTAAAAACTTGGCATCCGTAGACGACAAAAGAAAAGTTGTAGAAAGGAAGCCAGTACAACTCAGGGGCATATTAGCAAGGAATAGCGATATTTATTGCTAACCTCGCTTAGCGCGACTTTGGTTAACGCCGCCTATCGCTGGAAAATATCGCTGAGATAACACCCTATTAACAAGGTTTTATCTCCATAGCGATAAAATTTCCAACGATAGCGGCAAAATGTGAGAATATCGCTGGAAAAGCAGCGATATTCTCGCATGTATCGCTAAGGTGGATTCAGCATTAGAATCCACCTCCTATACTTTAAACAGGTAAGTCATCCTCACTAGCAGGTGATAAAATCTAGCGATAAACGCGCTTAGCGCGAATTATTTTATCGCTTCGCCTGCCTTGCTAATAGGGGGTAGTGGTGTTAGCGACTGTTTTCAGTCGCTTTTAGTAGGGAACGCCTTCCTTGCATGTCATTAGCGATAATTATCGCTGACATGCAAGGCGATGTGAATCCCGGCCCCTAACGCCTAAAAGCTGTCGCTAACGCCTGTTAGCGACAGCTTGCTAATAGGGCGATAAAGCCCTTGATAATATGCCCCTCAATTCAAAAAGAAGCTGTACAACTACATCGTGTTTGGAAAATAAAGAGCCAAATACTCATATTTTTCTCACCTAGGGCCATATTATCAAGAACGGCGATAACATTATCGCCGCTTTAGCGGCAGGAAACTGCAGCTAAAGCGGCGATAAGGGGCTTGATAATATGCCCTATAGAATTCCTATAGAAGCCCAGGTTTGATGTCCTTCACACCAGAACCTGGGCTTCTATTGGAATTCTATAGGGCATATTATCAAGCCCCTTATCGCCTCTTTAGCGGCAGTTTCCTGCCGCTAAAGCGGCAATAATGTTATCGCTGTTCTTGATAATATGGCCCCATATATTAAAGGTATAAATATACGGGATGACCAATCCAGTATACCCTTTTATCTATTATTACGTATGAATTACGGAAAGGACCGGTATCATCGATACACATATGTTTATACACTAGGGTATTAAGAAAGGATACCAGTGTTAAGATATTTTTAAGAAAAAAATCAAACTTTGTGTACCTCAGAAAATGCACAACTATTTCACTAGAAAGTGATTAATTGTGAACTTACCAAAACTGTCCTGAAGAAGGTGATGGTATTGTACATGTTTCACCGAACCGCCGCGTCGACTCTTGTTCATTTGTTTTTTATCTTTTTTAATATTAGTATTTGTTTGAAACTGTATCATGTATTGTTAAATTGTTTTTGACAATCAATGTACATTTTGAATTGACAAATTGTAATTTGTAATATTTCTAAATGCCCATGTATTTTTAAACCAACCAAAAGGTTTTTTATTAAAGAGAATTAAAAGAAGAATATAATGAATACATGTTTTTTCATGAAAACTGTTATGGACATATAGATATTCGTTTTTAATGGCAAAAGGACTGTTCTGATTAAGTTTCAGCATAACAAAGTGGGCCTATTTACATGGCTGAGTTTTAGCAATCTGTTTGAAACCCAATACCTTTTTGAATTGAGTTTTACTGGCTTCCTTTCTACAACTTTTCTTTTGTCGTCTACAGACGTCACGTTCCTAATCATGTACCAGGTCATGTGGTACGTGATTAAGAGCATGGCGTCCGTAGATGACAAAAGAAAAGTTGTAGAAAGGAAACCAGTAAAACTCAATTCAAAGAGGCTGTACAACTACATCGTGTTTGAAAAATAAAGAGCCAAATACGCGTATTTTTCTCACCATATATTAAAGGTATAAATATATGGGATGACCAATCCAGTATACCCTTTTAACTATTATTACGTATGAATTACAGATCCTTATGAAGGACGGGTATTATCCATACACATATATTTATACACTAGGGTATTAAGAAAGGATACCAGTGTTAAGATATTTTTAAGAAAAAATCGAACTTTGTGTACCTCAGAAAAGGCACAACTATTTCACTAGAAAGTGATTAATTGTGAACTTACCAAAACTGTCCTGAAGAAGGTGATGATATTGTACATGTTTCACCGAAACGCCGCGGCGACTCTTCTTCATTTGTTTTTTTATCTTTTTTAATATTGGTATTTGTATGAAACTGTATCATGTATTGTTAAATTGTTTTTGACAATCATGGTAGATTTTGAATTGACAAATTGTCATTTGTATTATTTCTAAATGCCCATGTATTTTTAAACCAACACAAAGGTTTTTTAATAAAGAGAATTAAAAGAATATAATGAATAAAAGTCTATTCATGAAAACTATTATGGACATATAGATATTCGTTTTTAATGGCAAAGGGACTGTTCTGCTTAAGTTTCAGCATAACAAAGTGGGCCTATTTATATGGCTTAGTTTTAGCAATCTGTTTGAAACCCAATACCAAATAGGTTCTGTAGGCTCTTTTAAAGCTTCAATTGTACTGATGGATTAATCAATAGTTAAGGTCTTGACTAGTAAAGGGAATTTTTGTTGTTTTCAGTACTAAGTTGATAGCATGCATTTCTGGCCATGGCATTGATTTGGGATCAGAGGTCAAGTCTGTTATCAAAGACAACTCCTAAAAATTTTGTATTGCCAACTATATTGGGGCTGCAATCCAGCATGTTATATGAGTTAATCCCAGATTGCACAGGTACATTACAATTCTTGGATAAAATTAGCAGGAACTCAGTTTTTGGGGTTTAAGTTTCAGGTGGTGGCTGTTTGGGGCAATGCTCAGCTTGGTACATTTGTAGTGATGGTGCGGGCTTACACAGGTAGCGATAGGATGGAAATAGGTTACATTGAGTGGGCTTAACCCAGAGAGGTGCAACTACCACTTTTGGCAACTTAGAAAAGTGATATGACTGTTGTACTTAGACAAAATAAAAAATCAACCAACCAGTCAATTATTCAGTGGAGAAATACATTCAGCATAGGTATAAATGTCCCACCACTAAGAAATCTTGAATTGAAATAGAGATGGGAAGCGGGGTGAAATATTACAATGTGCCCCTCAGTTACTTCCCAAAAGGATGTGCATCTCACCATTATGTCCCTGGAGGTTTCCCAGTGGGAATGTGCACCTTACTCTTATGCCCTGGTGGCTCCCCAGAGGAATGCATGCCTCACCACTATGTCCTTGGTAACCTCATAATAGAATGTGAGATAGACTGCCTCGCTCCTGTCGGCTCTCTGACAGGATGCTCTCTGCCTACCCTGTCAGACTGTATGGTCATCCTTCATAAATGTTTGGGGTAGGCGGAACTTATGGAGTTACATAAAAACTCTGCGAGATTCTGCAGAGTTTTGCGTTCGGTCAGAATCGGCATGTTGTGCTGATTTTTAGTGCTGGGAGCTTGTTCGACACTACAAAATCAGTGCAAACGGCACCACACAGAGTGCCAGAGGGAGCTACTTCTTTGCTGCTGCTCGAGTAGATCTTCTACTCGAGCGGCTGCTTTCTCTCCACGAGCAGCAGCTTACTCGAATGGTAGTGACTGCTCACAACCGTCTCCATTGAGAAGATCTCGCCGGGTGCCATCCTTGCACCCAAAAATTATGCTAGGGGACACTAATCCTCACTCGTGCTCAGCAACTTAACCTAACGTTGACAAACTGCTTGTGAGAAAAAACTCCACCAAGCGGCAGTTGGCAGAGTTTCACTGGAACTCAGCATTACAAACATAACACTGAGTGGGCAAAACTTTGCAAACTCTGCCATTTATTACCCAGCCCTGATAAATATCCAAGAGGAAAAAAGCCCACCACCACACAGGAGCATTTGTGAGACAAGGCCGAAGGGTTTACCAGGGTCTGTCTCTCTATTGTAAGCTCCCATGTGTTGGAGGTGCTGATGGAGTAGAGTGGATGACATAGCCAGCATCTAAATCCAGCTTCCCTGGATAAGGACATTTCTGAGCCCATGAGCAAAGATGCTGCAAGCAAACCCACTGGTCCCAGTGAGCCATTATGTCTAGCGGAGACATTGGGAGGAGAGAGGAAGGGCATCTATTTACAGAGGAAGGTGTTTCAGGCTATCCTATACAGGGAAATACTAATAGGAAATTGGACCCTTTCTCTATGACCCAATACACATCCAATAAAGTGGACAAGGTGGTGAGGTCAAATTATATAAAATTCCCCTATATGAAACTAGCAGGGCTCTTCAGTCAGCAATAGGGTGCTAAAAGCAACAGAGCATTGCTGATACATTCTTGTTCATCTTTCTCCAAGCAAGTGGTAAGGGCCTACGCAAAAGAGTTGTGGGTTGGATGACCTTACCTCTAAATAAAATGAAGGGAGGGATGGGGCACTGAATAAAAGAAGCAGTTGCTGATACACTCCTTTTCATCGTTTCATGTTCTAGGACCAGTGAGAAGATAAAGAAGTACGAAATTGAAGACTAAGACCTACAAAGTCCAGGTGGGACATGTGAACCACTACTGACAAGGACAGCATGATGTAATGATGTAATCTATGCCTGTAATCGAGTACAATAAACCACCTTAACTTCTACAGGCCAGAAAGTGTGACATGAGCCATATGCAGGGATGTGTGGTTAGTCCTACTACGAAAATAAGTTCAGAATTGGGGTCCTCCTAAAGAGAGGGTTTATACATAAAATGGATCAGGTATGCATGGTACAAGAGCTTAAATTATTGAACCACAAAGATAGGGTCAGTGACTGTATGCGACTGCCCCAACACCTCATTGCCATCGTCCTCACACCAGCAATCTAAAGGGAGACAATGGTCCATAACTATAATCAGGGCTATCAAGCACAATTTTTAAATTGTAAGGCACCCTGGACAGTGCTTTATTGAGACTTAGAAACACCTGGAGATACCCTTTTCTTATTCCCAGAATCACGCAGTCTGTAGTTGTGTGACATTATTTTATTTGGATTCTATTGAGTGTCTGGAGAGCTTGGAATCTAATCGTCCAGGTCCCGATGTTCTTTTGCAAGTATACTTTTACTTTGTGTTTCAGAGCTTATCTTGTTTGTTTGCCCTGTGCCTTAATCCATATTTGAAGTAACTATATTTATTTTATCCATGATCCTTTAGCTTATGGTCTCTGATGTCCAGCATGTTCTCTTTGAATTTCACAATGTGCAACCCTTTTTTAATCACAGGCTGTCCGTTTAAACCTACAGGGCTCACTTGACTACTTTAATCAGTATTATTTACCCGTTTGGTTTTTTAGGTTTCGTCATGCCTCTGTGAGACATGTTCTTTTCAGGCTTACCATTTATAGCTACAGCATCGATCGCATTTCCTTCATTCTCATTTGTCACGCCATGCAGGGCGTCATGTCCTCTTGTGTTTGGCCCTTTCTTTTGAAGAATGGACCAAGTACTTGTGTCTATCCACTGCTCCTATTTTGGAGCTCCACTGCTCCTGTTTAGGAGCTACTTTTTTCTTTGTGTTCAAGTACTCCATACGAGTGCTTATGTTTTCATTTTTGTCCCATATTCCTGTCCATGTAGCTCCTATTCCTTCCCACCCGTCCCCCTTCCATTTTGCTTCTTTTCCCTCCCACCCCTACCCACCCCTACCCACCCCTACCCTGTACTCTATGCCACAGCACTCTATGCCTCTGGAGTTTACTCTACACCGCTCTGCTCTACACCACTGCACTCTATGCCCCTCTACTCTACTCTACTCTAAACCACTGCACATAACTCCACTGCACTCTACGCCACTCTACTCTGCACCACTCTATGCCATTGCACTTTACACCACTCTACTCCAATTTGCACCACTCTACTCTATGCCACTGCATTCTACGCCACTACACTCTGCACCACTGCACTCTGCACCACTGCTCTTTACTCTGCACCACTCTACACCACTACACTCTACCCCACTTCACTTTATGCCACTGCTCTCTATGACACTCTACTCTGCACCATTCTACTTTATGCCACAACACTGTACTCAGCTGTATTCTGACAAAATATCGAGTTATAAATATTGAGGCACAGAAATATCTAGTTTTTAATATTATGATACACAAATATCACGATGCAGGAATATCATTTACAACAATATTGAATTTTAAGTTAAGTAATATTGTTGTGAAAAATATCTATGTTGTTTATATCGTTTACAAAAATATCATTGTAAGGAATACCGTTTTTTAATTATATTAATGTATTTTAGTATATGTTTTAATTGTATATGTAATAAATTATTTGTATAATTATTGTTAATGTTTTTAAATATATATTGTACATTTTTAGTTATTTTTTAATTTCATTTAATTGTTAATTGTGATGTTTAGTGTTGTAGCGTGTTGTGGGGTTTGTGGGGGTGGGAAGTAAATTAAGTAATAATAAAATTTAATTATTAATTATTTAATTAATAATTATCTTAATTGTGTAATTAATTTATTTTTTAAGTTGTAATTTAGGTGCAGGTTGTTAGGTTTGTAGGGGTAAAAGGTGGAAAGTTAATTAATTTGATTAATTAATATTTTTTAATTAATATTAATTATTTAATTAAGAATTAATTTTATAAATTGTGTAATTAATTTGTTTTTAAGTTGCAATCTAGGTGTGTGTCGTACGGTTTGTAGGGGTAAAGGGTGGGAGTTCATTGACTTTAATTAATTAAGAATTTTCAATTAATTATTTAATTGATAATGAATTATGTAAACTGTGTAATTAAGAATTTTTAAAGTTACATTTCAGGTGCGGGTTGTTGGGTTTGTAGGGGTACAGAGTGGGAAGGTAATTAAGAAATAATTTATTGATAATTCATTATTAATGTATTAATAATTATTTAATTGATAATCAAGCAAATTGTGAAATAATCATATTTGTTAAGTTATGTTTTAGTTTGTAGAGGAAGAGGGTGGGAAAAATGTAAGTAATGAAAAATTACAAATTATTTATTTGTTTGCTAAAAACAATGTATTACTTAATTTGTTAATTGTGTTATTTTATTTCAATTACATTTCATTTTAATTGCTGGCTGTTATGTTTGTGAGACTATAGTGGGTATTTTAATTAAATTAATCATATTTCTTTTCATTAATAATTATTAAGAAAAATTGTAATAATTATTTAATTTGTTTACATTTTGTTAACATTTAGACATATAATCTTTATATTTAGAATGTTATATTTTTGGGTATTTAATAGAGTTTTAAAATATGTTATTTGTTTGAAGTGAACTACTCTCTCTCTACTGTTGCACAGACTGGAATGGGAATAGTAAATTTTACCCCTTTGGTGTCCAATGCATTCCCTACTGTTGCACCAAATGAAGTGGGAATAGTACATTTTACCCCTCCTGAGTCCAATGCCTTCCCTACTGTTGCACAGACTGGAGTGGGAATAGTTAATTTTACCCCTCCTGAGTTCAAAGCTTTCCCTAATGGTACACAGACTGGAGCAGGAATAGTAAATTTTACCCCCCCCCCCCTGAGTCCAACGCTTTCCCTACTGTTGCACAGAATGGAGTGGGAATACTAAATTGTACCCCTCCTGAGTCCAACGCTTTCCCTACTGTTGCACAGACTGGAGTGGGAATAGTAGATTTTACCCCTCCTGAGTTTAACACTTTCCCTACTGTTGCACAGGCTGGAGTGGGAATAATAAATTGTACCCCACCTCAGTCCAACTCTTTCCCTACTGCTGCACAGACTGGAGTGGGAATAGAAAATGTTACCCCTCCTGAGTCCAACACTTCCTCTACTGTTGCAAAGACTGGATTGGGAATAGCAAAATGTTATCCCTCTTGAGTCCAACGCTTTCCGTACTGTTGCACAGACTGGAGTGGGAATAGTAAATTGCACCCCTCCTGATTCCAACAATTTCCCTACTGTTGTATGGAATGTTGTAGGAATCGTTTATTTATAATTCCTAGAGTTTAATAGTTTTGTTAAAGCTGTTTAAATATATATTATGATGTGTTTGTGCATTTAATTTTATATTTTTTATTTGTATACATTTATGTGATTTTTAAGATCGTTTTAGTAAAACGTATTTTTGTTTATTGTTTACTTTTTATGTATAATTAAATTGGTAATATTTAAAATGTTTAATACGTCTGTGTGTTGAACCTGGCCCTTTTTGCAAGGTTATCCGCAGACTTTTTGCCTTCTTACTCCTATTTTTCCTGACATGTTTTTGTTGGCTTTAGGACTCTGGGCCGTTTACCACTGCTAACCAGTGCTCCCTGTGTGAATTGTATTGGTGATTGGTTTATCCATGATTGGCATATTTGATTTACTAGTGAGTCCCTAGAAAACTGCACGAGGTGTGCCTAGGGTCAAATGCTTCTAGTGGGCCTGCAGCACTGGTTGTGCCACCCGCATGAGTAGCCCTCCAAACATGTCTCGGCCATACCCTACAGTGTCTGTGTGTGTTGTTTTAAACTGCCATTTCGACCTGGCAAGTACACCCATTTGCCAGGCCCAAATCTTCCCTTTTACTACATGTAAGTCACCCCAAAGGTAGGCAGGCCCAAGGCAGCCCCATGGGCAGGGTGCAGTGTATTTAAAAGTCAGGACATGTACTGGTGTGTTTTACATGTCATAATAGTGAAATACTGCTAATTTCGTTTTTCACTATTGCAAGGACTATCTCTCCCCTAGGGTAACATGGGGATTGCCTTGGAATATCTTATAAGTGTAATTTCTATTGGGAGCAAATAAATATTTGGAGTTTGGGGCATCTGAACTCACAATGTAAAAATACATTTTTTGGTGAAGTTGGTTTTTAAATTGTGTGTTTGAATTTGCCACTTCTAGAAAGTGGGCATTTTCTTACTTAACCATTCTGTGTCTCTGCCAGTATGTAGAATACATGTCTGGGTTGGCTGACAGTTGGGCTCTTGTGCATTCACTCTAGACAGCCACACAAAGGGAGCTGAGGTGTGCCTTTCATATCCTGATGGCCCATCACCAGGCTGATGGGCCTTCCTGAGCTAGAGTGGTGGGAGGAGTTGTCACTGACACCTGAATAGGGCTGTGCCTGTCCTTACACAAAGCCGTGTCCACCCCCCTGTAGTGTGTGTCTGGGGCCAGGTCAGGGAAAGGCAGTTATTGTGCACTACAAAGACTTTCCTTTGAAGTTTGCCTACTTCAAAGGCAGAACGGGGTATAAGTATTGGACCTCTGACACCCCAAAATCAAAACACTTCTGGACTGAGGACATTCTTCCAGGAAGAAGAGCTGGATGCTGTAGGAGGGACTGTCACTCTGCCTGTTACTTTGCTGTGCTGGCCTGCTGCTTGGTGCTTCTATCCTGGGAGTGAAAGGACTGGGCTTTGCTTACTGTATCCTGCTTCCAAGGTTCTCCAAGGTCTTGTGTGTGCTTGCCTCCTGTTAAGAAGTCTCAGGGCCATCAGAGACTGCACCTGCCAGTGCCTGGGCTCTTCTGCTGAGATTCCTGACTTGCCAAGTGGTCTCAAATCCAGTTCCTAGGCCCTTGGAAATATAACCTGGTGATCTTAAGGAGACAATCCATGCATCGACTCCCAGCGCCTATTTTCTCGATGCATCACTGCATAAGATTGACGCATCGCTCCTGCCTGCATCGAAGCGTGGTTCCCGCTTGAAGCATCAACCATGGCTTTCATCACAGCCCCCAGCTCGCCGTCGCAGCGTGTCAAAAGAATCACTGCAGCATGAGTCCCGAGCACCGTGTCATTGGTGTTAGTGGCAGCTGCTCCGACACAGCACCTGCGCGTGGCTGAAGAATCGACGTAGTGCTTGCCTCGCGGCTGTGAAATCGACGCTGTGTCTGCATCACCACTGTTGCATTGAAGCAGTGCGGCTGGATTTTCAACGCATTGTCCATCAACACTGACTCTTCATCAACACTGTGTTGCAGTGAGGAACCGAGGCCGCATGTCCATAAACCAAGGCATCACCTTCCATGCCAGTAAGGAACTGACGCATCAAACCCCTGCCAGTAAGAAACTGAAGCATCACCTACCATGCCTAGCAGTAAGGAACCGACGCATCACCTCCCCTGACAGTAAGGAACCGACGCATCACCTCCCCTGTGTAGTAAGGAACCAACACATCACTTTGCTTTTCCGGCACCTCACCTCCCTTGCGCCTTGCACTGTCTTTGATTTTTGACGCATCTAAGGTACTTCTTGCTAAAACAAACGCAGCCATTGATTTCCATTGACTAAACATGCGTACTCTTTTAAAAGCGATATTTTGACTGTGTATGTTGGATTTTTGTCATTTGGTCTGGTGTGCACTCCTTTTGTTGTGCTTTCACTTTGTTACTGTGTGTGTGTTTACAAATGCTATACAAATATCCTCTGAGATAAGCCTGATTGCTCGTGCCAAGCTACCAAGGGGGTGAGCAGGGGTTATCTTAGCTTTGTGACTCCCTTACCCCGCCTAGAGTGAGGGTCCCTACTTGGACAGGGTGCAAACCACTGCCAATTAGAGACCCCATTTCTAACAGTATGTAAGTATATATATACAAATTTTGGGTATGTCCGTTCAGTGGTTCAGGCTGTAGGTGTGGCTAAAGGTTCCTATGGGAATTAACATTACAAATGCACCCTTATTTCGCCCCCTAAATTCTCAGTGTCCAATGCAGGGATCACCCCCAAACTTTCCAGGACAACCAGAACCTACCTTGACACTGTTTTGGGAAGCTTTCATGAAGATTGGTCAAATGACGCCAAAGTTATAGGCAAGTCAAAAAATGCTTTTCCTATGGAAACATGGTCATATTGTAATATATATATATTTAGCACTAAGCCTGACACAGCATGGCCACGAGGTGAGAAAGGGAGAAGAGGGAGGTATGCACACCTCTCTCTGGCAATTCTGGAACTTCTCTCGTTTACAAGAGAATACTCTCAATGTGGCAGCTGGACTGTTTTTGAGGATGTAATTTATTGCATGTGACACTTTATTTTTTGCACTGAAGCAACATGAACTACATTGGGGTAGAAAAAAACGCTATTAAGCTTTATTGAAAATAACACCACAATCACGAGTTTTACAATGTTGAGAATACTGCATTGTGGGACTTGAATGCACTTGCGCTTGGTCACGTGGGGACAGGGATAAAATGCACCTGTGTCCTGTTACCTCCTTCCTATGATTAAGGCAGTGGTGCCGAAACGCGTCAGGATTGAAGGACAGAGGGCTGACAGCCACATTACAAAATAAAAACAAGCGCTGCAGTTGTTCCATGAATTGGCCTCATTTTTCTTGTTGTGGTAGTCTACTCACCGGATGTTCTGTCCCCGGATTGAGGCTGCCCTACAGGGTTGGGGGCCTCCATGACGTGGTCGAATGCGTTCTTTTGTCACGATAGAATAAAAATTTCTGCAAACCTGTTCAAGTGGGCTCGTGGATCTGCTTTCTTGGCGTATCCAGTTGCGTGTGGAATATATATATATATATTATCTACTGGCGGTCGCCAGTAGATAGTTATAGTTAGGACCTATTTTCCATAGGAAATCCGCGACATTCTATTTGAAATAACTCTTGCGTCGGTTGACGAATCTTCGCAAAATTTTCAAACTTTATGGCCCGCTCCGGTCCGCTCCTACGCTGAAAGTCTCAGGGTGATTCGTCAAGCGGGGGCCGAGAAAAAGGGGGTCCCAAAACGTGTTTTCCCCATTCATTTTCCCATAGGAAACTTTAGACACGGCTACAGCCCGAACTGCTGAACGGAATTACACCAAATTTGGCAAAGAGGTAGTTCTTGGTTCAGAAAGAACCCTTTTGTTAAATGGTGTAAATCCGTTCAGTAGTTGCGGAGAAATTAAAAAATAAGAGTCAAAAAATCAATTTCCCATAGGAAACTTTATGCAAGGCTACAGCCCGGACTGCTGAACGGAATTACCCTTTTTGTTAAATGGTGTAAATCCGTTCAGTAGTTGCTGAGAAAATCAAAAGTAAAAACACATATATATCTGGGCGGAGCCTAACCACACATGTCATCGTGAGATCTGATTGGCTGTCAGCACTTCATCCTGGAATTGCTGGCAGCCATCTTGGGACCAATATAAATGATAGTACCCCATTGAAATGCATTGTAGTGAATCGAAGATTTTGAGGGTTACCAAAAGGAGAACTATAAAGGGTGATAACAGACTTTAGTTACATTAGAATTCATTTGTTGATGGTACCATACTAATTTCAGGAATTGTGGTGTGTTCTAAGGTGATTTTACCCTGTGAAAAACCTTCTGCTGGGATATCATGAATCATGTTTGAGAGAAAACTATTTTCACATGCTTGTCCCATACAGTTTTGGAAGGTGCCCCAGAAGCTAAAATGAGAGCATATTTTCTGTAAATTCACATTATCTTTCTCAGTCATGTGAGAATGAAGTCTGACATTCTCAGTAAAACATGTACATCCAACAAGGGCAGAGACTCTCAGTTGATTCCTTTGTGTTCTACTGCAGCTTCCCAGAGTGTTCTAAAGAACAACTAGAGTGCTAACAGCCTTACTTATGACAAAAGTATGGCACACCTGAAGCCATCTTGATTGGAATAAACTGGTAACACTTAAAACATTTAATTTAAAAAGGAACAAAATGATGGGGTTCATTTTGTCATAGAAATTATGGTTAGTGCTGTAGAAAGAAAAATTAGGACATGTTTCAAGTGTGATCTCAAATATCTTCCTGTTATATTTCAACAGGAGCAGCCTGTCAGTTGATGCCTTTGTGTTCTACTGCAGCTTCCCAGAGTGTTCTAAAGAACAACTAGAGCACTAACAGTCTTACTTATGACAAAAGTATGACACACCTGAAGCCATCTTGATTGGAATAAACTGGTAACACTTAAAACATTTAATTTAAAAAGGAACAAAATGAGGGGGTTCATTTTGCCATAGAAATTATGGTTAGTGCTGTAGAAAGAAAAATTAGGACATGTTTTAAGTGAGATCTCAAATATCTTCCTGTTATATTTCAACAGGAGCAGCCTGACAGTTGATGCCTTTGTGTTCTACTGCAGCTTCCCAGAGTGTTCTAAAGAACAACTAGAGTGCTAACAGCCTTACTTATGACAAACGTATGGCACACCTGAAGCCATCTTGATTGGAATAAACTGGTAACACTTAAAACATTTAATTTAAAAGGAACAAAATGAGGGGGTTCATTTTGCCATAGAAATTATGGTTAGTGCTGCAAAAAGAAAATTTAGTGCATGTTTTAAGTGAGATCTCAAATCCTCTTCTATTTCATTAGAAAATTCTGACATGCAGACTGAAACAATCACTTTCAATACCAGCAGTAGACTTCCAGTTAACTCCTTGGTGAGCAGTAGCTTTACTACAGTGATCTAATGAACAACTAGAGTAATAACATTCTGAATATATGGCAAATGTGTGACACATCTGAATGCCTTCTTGATGGAATCAAAGTAAAAACTGAAAGCATTTCCTACTGAGGAGACTGCAGTAAATGAGGAAATTAGGAAACTTCATAACAAAGAAGTCTTCCAAGATGGCCACCAGTGAAAAAAGAGCCCAAATGTAGCACAAATATTACCCAGATGTAGCTCACATATAGCCCAATGACAAAAGTGTGCAAAACACTTTTTATTTTTAATTTTTTGCAGTTGTATGTAGTGCAGACTGGTCAGGTATTGGAGCGTTGCATCTTAAAACATGACCCCCTACACTACAAAAACACCACTGCACTACCCTAAACCCTAAAACACTACCCCAGCACGACCCCCTACACTACACAAGCACCACTGCACTATCCTAAACCCTAAAACACTACCCCCAGCATGACCCCCTACACTACACAAACACCACTGCACTACCCTGAACCCTAAAACACTACCCCAACACCACTGCACTAACCTAAATCCTAAAACACTACCCCCAGCACGACCCCCTACACTACCCAAACACCACTGCACTACCCTAAAACATGACCCCTACACTACACAAACACCACTGCACTACCCTAAACCCTAAAACACTACCCCCAGCACGACCCCCTACACTACACAAGCACCACTGCACTACCCTAAACCCTAAAACACTGCCCCTAGCACGACCCCCTACACTACACAAACACCACTGCACTACCTTAAACCCTAAAACACTACCCCCAGCACGACCCCCTACACTGCCCGAACACCACTGCACTGCCCTAAACCCTGAAACACATACCCTAGCACGACCCCCTACACTGCCCGAACACCACTGCACTGCCCTAAACCCTGAAACACCACCCCCTTCACGACCCCCTACACTGCCCGAACACCACTGCACTGCCCTAAACCCTGAAACACCACCCCCAGCATGACCCCTACACTGCCCGAAGACCACTGCACTGCCCTAAACCCTGAAACACTACCCCAGCAAGACCTCCTACACTGCCCGAACACCACTGCACTGCCCTAAACCCTGAAACATCACCCCCAGCTAGACCCCCTACACTGCCCGAACACCACTGCCCTAAACCCTGAAACACCACCCCCAGCACGACCCCCTACACTGCCCGAACACCACTGCACTGCCCTAAACCCTGAAACACCACCCCCTGCATGACCCCCTACACTGCCCAAACACTACTGCACTGCCCTAAACCCTGAAACACCATCCCCAGCACGACCCCCTAAACTGCACGAACACCACTGCACTGCCCTAAACCCTGAAACACTACCCCCAGCAAGACCCCCTACACTGCCCGAACACCACTGCACTGCCCTAAACCCTGAAACACCACCCCCAGCAAGACCCCCTACACTGCCCGAACACCACTGCCCTAAACCCTGAAACACCACCCCCAGCAAGACCCCCTACACTGCCCGAACACCACTGCACTGCCCTAAACCCTGAAACACCAGCCCCAGCACGACCCCTACACTGCCCGAACACCACTGCACTGCCCTAAACCCTGAAACACCACCCCTGCACAACCCCCTACACTGCCCGAACACCACTGCACTGCCCTAAACCCTGAAACACCACCCCCAGCACGACCTCCTACACTGCCCGAACACCACTGCACTGCCCTAAACCCTGAAACACCACCCCCTGCACGATCCCCTACACTGCCCGAACACTACTGCACTGCCCTAAACCCTGAAACACCACTCCCAGCACGACCCCCTACACTGCACGAACACCACTGCACTGCCCTAAACCCCGAAACACTACCCCCAGCAAGACCCCCTACACTTCCCAAACACCACTGCCCTAAACCCTGAAACACCACCCCCAGCAAGACCCCCTACACTGCCCGTACACCACTGCACTGCCCTAAACCCTGAAACACCACCCCCAGCATGATCCCCTACACTGCCCGAACACCACTGCACTGCCCTAAACCCTGAAACACCACCCCCAGCACGACCCCCTACACTGCCCGAACACCACTGCACTGCCCTAAACCATGAAACACCAGCCCCAGCACGACCCCCTACACTGCCCGAACACCACTGCACTGCCCTAAACCCTGAAACACCACCCCCAGCACGACCCCCTACACTGCCCGAACACCACTGCACTGCCCTAAACCCTGAAACACCAGCCCAAGCACAACACCGTACACTGCCCAAACACCACTGCACTGCCCTAAACCCTGAAACACCAGCCCCAGCACAACCGCCTACACTGCCCGAAAACCACTGCACTGCCCTAAACCCTGAAACACCAGCCCCAGCAAGACCCCCTACACTGCCCGAACACCACTGCACTGCCCTAAACCCTGAAACACCACCCCCAGCAAGACCCCTACACTGCCCGAACACCACTGCACTAAAGCCTGAAACACCACCCCCAGCAAGACCACCTACACTGACCAAACACCACTGCACTGCCCTAAACCCTGAAACACCACCCCCTGCACGACCCCCTACACTGCCCAAACACCACTGCACTGCCCTAAACCCTGAAACACCACCCCCTGCACGACCCCCTACACTGCCCGAACACCACTGCACTGCCCTAAACCCTGAAACACCACCCCTCAGCACGACACCCTACACTGCCCGATCACCACTGCACTGCCCTAAACCCTGAAACACCACCCCCAGCACGACCCCCTACACTGCCCGAACACCACTGCACTGCCCTAAACCCTGAAACACCACCCCCAGCACGACCCCCTACACTGCCCGAACACCACTGCACTGCCCTAAACCCTGAAACATCAACCCCAGCAAGACCCCCTACACTGCCTGAATACCACTGCCCTAAACCCTGAAACACCACCCCCTACACTGCACGAACACCACTGCACTGCCCTAAACCCTGAAACACCACCTCCAGCAAAACCCCTACACTGCCTGAACACCATTGCTCTGCCCTAAATCCTGAAACACTAGCCTCAGCATGACCCCCTACACTGCCCAAACACCACTGCACTGCCCTGAACCCTGAAACACCACCCCCAGCACGACCCCTACACTGCCCGAACACCACTGCACTGCCCTAAACCCTGAAACACCAGCCCCAGCAAGACCCCTACACTGCCCGAACACCACTGCACTGCCCTAGACTCTGAAACACCAGCCCCAGCAAGACCCCCTACACTGCCCGAACACCACTGCACTGCCCTAAACCCTGAAACACCAGCCCCAGCATGACCCCTACACTGCCCGAACACCACTGCACTGCCCTAAACCCTGAAACACCAGCCCCAGCACGACCACCTACACTGCCCGAACACCACTGCACTGCCCTAAACCCTGAAACACCAGCCCCAGCACGACCCCCGACACTGCCCGAACACCACTGCACTGCCCTAAACCCTGAAACACCAGCCCCAGCATGACCCCTACACTGCCCGAACACCACTGCACTGCCCTAAACCCTGAAACACCACCCCCTGCATGACCCCCTACACTGCCCGAACACCACTGCACTGCCCTAAACCCTAAAACACCACCCCCTGCAGCACCCCCTACACTGCCCGAACACCACTGCACTGCCCTAAACCCTGAAACACCACCCCCTGCACCGCCCCCTATACTGCCCGAATACCACTGCACTGCCCTAAACCCTGAAACACCACCCCCCGCACTACCCCCTTTACTGCTCGAACACCACTGCACTGCCCCAAACCCTGAAACACCACCCCCAGCACGACCCCCTACACTGCCCGAACACCACTGCCCTAAACCCTGAAACACCACCCCCTGCACGACCCCCTACACTGCCCAAACACCACTGCACTGCCCTAAACCCTGAAACACCACCCCTACACTGCCCGAACACCACTGCACTGCCCTAAACCCTGAAACACCACCCCCAGCACGACCCCTACACTGCCCGAACACCACTGCACTGCCCTAAACCCTAAAACACCACCCCCAGCATTACCCCCTACACTGCCCAAACACCACTGTACTGCCCTAAACCCTAGAACACTACCCCAGCACGACCCCTACACTACCCGAACACCACTGCACTACCCTAAACCCTAAAATACTACCCCCAGCACAACCCCCTACACTACCCGAACACAACTGCACTGCCCTAAACCCTCAAACACTCCCCCAGCACGACCCCCTACACTACCCGAACACCACTGCACTGCCCTAAACCCTAAAACACTCCCCTCAGCACGACCCCCTACACTACCCGAACACCACTGCACTGCCCTAAACCCTAAAACACTCCCCCAGCATGACCCCTACACTACCCAAACACCACTGCACTGCCCTAAACCCTAAAACACTACCCCCCGCATGACCCCCTACACTACCCAAACACCAATGCACTACCCTAATCCCTAAAACACTACACCCCGCATGACCCCCTACACTGACCCTAAAACACTACCCCGCATGACTCCCTACACTGCCCAAAGACCACTGCACTACCCTAAACCCTAAAACACGACCTCCTACACTACACAAACACCACTGCACTACCCTAAACCCTAAAACACTACCCCCTACACTACACAAACACCACTGCACTACCCTAAACCCTAAAACACTACCCCCAGCAGTACCCCTACACTACCCAAACACCACTGCACTAACCTAAACCCTAAAACACTACCCCCAGCAGTACCCCCTACACTCCCCAAACACCACTGCACTACCCTAAATCACTACCCCCAGCACGACCCCCTACACTACCCAAACACCACTGCACTACCCTAAACCCTAAAACACTACCCCCAGCACGACCCCCTACACTACCCAAACACCACTGCACTACCCTAAACCCTAAAACACTCCCCCAGCACGACTCCCTACACTACCCAAACACCACTGCACTACCCTAAACCCTAAATCTACCCCCAGCATGACCCCCTACACTACACAAACACCACTGCACTACCCTAAACCCTAAAACACTACCCCCAGCACGACCCTCTTCACTACCTAAACACAACTGCACAATTTGTTACAGGCGTTGCAACGCAGGCCTGTGGTGCTTACTGGAAGTACCTAGTGGGCTAGTTGGGCCCCAGGGACCCTCAGGATTCAAGGTGACCTAATCCCCCAACTTAAAACGCACCACGGGGCGCGTTTGCACAGTGGTGAAGGGAGGGCGGGGCCTCAGGTGACATGTGCGCAAACACGCCCTGTGGTGCGTTTTAAGTTGGGGAATTAATTCCCTTTGAATCCTGAGGGACCCTGGGGGCCAACTAGCCCACCAGGTACCTTCAGTAAGCACAACAGAGTTGCGTTGCAGAGAGGTGAAAAAGGTGCGTGGCCTCGGAACGCCTCTCTGCAACTCAGCTCTGTGGTCCTAACTGTAGGTACCTGGGGGCTAGTTGGGCCCCAGGGACCCTCAGAATTCAAGGGGACTTAATCCCGCAACTTAAACGCGCCACCCCAGCAAGACCCCCTACACTGCCCGAACACCAATGCCCTAAACCCTGAAACACCACCCCCAGCAAGACCCCCTACACTGCCCGTACACCACTGCACTGCCCTAAACCCTGAAACACCACCCCCAGCACGACCCCCTACACTGCCCGAACACCACTGCACTGCCCTAAACCATGAAACACCAGCCCCAGCACGACCCCCTACACTGCCCGAACACCACTGCAAAGCCCTAAACCCTGAAACACCACCCCCAGCACGACCCCTACACTGCCCGAACACCACTGCACTGCCCTAAACCCTGAAACACCAGCCCCAGCACAACCCCGTACACTGCCCGAACACCACTGCACTGCCCTAAACCCTGAAACACCAGCCCCAGCACGACCGCCTACACTGCCCAAAACCACTGCACTGCCCTAAACCCTGAAACACCAGCCCCAGCAAGACCCCTACACTGCCCGAACACCACTGCACTGCCCTAAACCCTGAAACACCACCCCCAGCAAGACCCCCTACACTGCCCGAACACCACTGCACTAAAGCCTGAAACACCACCCCCAGCAAGACCACCTACACTGGCTGAACACCACTGCACTGCCCTAAACCCTGAAACACCACCCCTGCATGACCCCTACACTGCCCAAACACCACTGCACTGCCCTAAACCCTGAAACACCACCCCTCAGCACGACACCCTACACTGCCCGAACACCACTGCACTGCCCTAAACCCTAAAACACCACCCCCAGCACGACCCCTACACTGCCCAAACACCACTGCACTGCCCTAAACCCTGAAACACCACCCCCAGCACGACCCCTACACTGCCCGAACACCACTGCACTGCCCTAAACCCTGAAACATCAACCCCAGCAAGACCCCCTACACTGCCTGAACACCACTGCCCTAAACCCTGAAACACCACCCCCTACACTGCACGAACACCACTGCACTGCCCTAAACCCTGAAACACCACCTCCAGCAAAACCCCTACACTGCCTGAACACCATTGCTCTGCCCTAAATCCTGAAACACTAGCCCCAGCATGACCCCTACACTGCCCAAACACCACTGCACTGCCCTAAACCCTGAAACACCACCCCCAGCACGACCCCTACACTGCCCGAACACCACTGCACTGCCCTAAACCCTGAAACACCAGCCCCAGCAAGACCCCTACACTGCCCGAACACCACTGCACTGCCCTAGACTCTGAAACACCAGCCCCAGCAAGACCCCCTACACTGCCCGAACATCACTGCACTGCCCTAAACCCTGAAACACCAGCCCCAGCACGACCACCTACACTGCCCGAACAGCACTGCACTGCCCTAAACCCTGAAACACCAGCCCCAGCACGACCCCCGACACTGCCCAAACACCACTGTACTGCCCTAAACCCTGAAACACCAGCCCCAGCACGACCCCCTACACTGCCCGAACACCACTGCACTGCCCTAAACCCTGAAACACCACCCCCTGCATGACCCCCTACACTGCCCAAACACCACTGCACTGCCCTAAACCCTGAAACACCACCCCTGCAGCACCCCCTACACTGCCCGAAAACCACTGCACTGCCCTAAACCCTGAAACACCACCCCCTGCACCGCCCCCTACACTGCCCGAACACCACTGCACTGCCCTAAACCCTGAAACACCACCCCCAGCACGACCCCTTTACTGCTCGAACACCACTGCACTGCCCCAAACCCTGAAACACCACCCCCAGCACGACCCCCTACACTGCCCGAACACCACTGCCCTAAACCCTGAAACACCACCCCTGCACGACCCCCTACACTGCCCGAACACCACTGCACTGCCCTAAACCCTGAAACACCACCCCTACACTGCCCGAACACCACTGCACTGCCCTAAACCCTGAAACACCACCCCCAGCACGACCCCCTACACTGCCCGAACACCACTACACTGCCCTAAACCCTAAAACACCACCCCCAGCATTACCCCCTACACTACCCAAACACCACTGTACTGCCCTAAACCCTAGAACACTACCCCCAGCACGACCCCCTACACTACCCGAACACCACTGCACTACCCTAAACCCTAAAATACTACCCCCAGCACAACCCCTACACTACCCGAACACGACTGCACTGCCCTAAACCCTCAAACACTCCCCCAGCACGACCCCCTACACTACCCGAACACCACTGCACTGCCCTAAACCCTAAAACACTCCCCTCAGCACGACCCCCTACACTACCCGAACACCACTGCACTGCCCTAAACCCTAAAACACTCCCCCAGCACGACCCCCTACACTACCCAAACACCACTGCACTGCCCTAAACCCTAAAACACTACCCCCCATGACCCCTACACTACCCAAACACCAATGCACTACCCTAATCCCTAAAACACTACACCCCGCATGACCCCCTACACTACCCTAAACCGAAAAACACTACCCCGCATGACCCCTACACTACCCAAACACCAATGCACTACCCTAATCCCTAAAACACTACACCCCGCATGACCCCCTGCACTACCCTAAACCCTAAAACACTACCCCCAGGACGACCCCCTACACTGCCCGAACACCACTGCACTGCCCTAAACCCTGAAACACATACCCTAGCACGACCCCCTACACTGCCCGAACACCACTGCACTGCCCTAAACCCTGAAACACCACCCCCTTCACGACCCCCTACACTGCCCGAACACCACTGCACTGCCCTAAACCCTGAAACACCACCCCCAGCATGACCCCTACACTGCCCGAACACCACTGCACTGCCCTAAACCCTGAAACACTACCCCAGCAAGACCTCCTACACTGCCCGAACACCACTGCACTGCCCTAAACCCTGAAACATCACCCCCAGCTAGACCCCTACACTGCCCGAACACCACTGCCCTAAACCCTGAAACACCACCCCCAGCACGACCCCTACACTGCCCGAACACCACTGCACTGCCCTAAACCCTGAAACACCACACCCAGCACGACCCCCTACACTGCCCGAACACCACTGCACTGCCCTAAACCCTGAAACACCACCCCCTGCACGACCCCCTACACTGTCCAAACACTACTGCACTGCCCTAAACCCTGAAACACCATCCCCAGCACGACCCCCTACACTGCACGAACACCACTGCACTGCCCTAAACCCTGAAACACTACCCCCAGCAAGACCCCTACACTGCCCGAACACCACTGCACTGCCCTAATCCCTGAAACACCACCCCCAGCAAGACCCCTACACTGCCCGAACACCACTGCCCTAAACCCTGAAACACCACCCCCAGCAAGACCCCTTACACTGCCCGAACACCACTGCACTGCCCTAAACCCTGAAACACCAGCCCCAGCACGACCCCTACACTGCCCGAACACCACTGCACTGCCCTAAACCCTGAAACACCACCCCTGCACAACCCCTACACTGCCTGAACACCACTGCACTGCCCTAAACCCTGAAACACCACCCCCAGCACGACCCCCTACACTGCCCGAACACCACTGCACTGCCCTAAACCCTGAAACACCACCCCCTGCACGATCCCCTACACTGCCCGAACACTACTGCACTGCCCTAAACCCTGAAACACCACTCCCAGCACGACCCCTACACTGCCACGAACACCACTGCACTGCCCTAAACCCCGAAACACTACCCCCAGCAAGACCCCTACACTGCCCGAACACCACTGCCCTAAACCCTGAAACACCACCCCCAGCAAGACCCCCTACACTGCCCGTACACCACTGCACTGCCCTAAACCCTGAAACACCACCCCCAGCATGATCCCCTACACTGCCCGAACACCACTGCACTGCCCTAAACCCTGAAACACCACCCCCAGCACGACCCCTACACTGCCCGAACACCACTGCACTGCCCTAAACCATGAAACACCAGCCCCAGCACGACCCCCTACACTGCCCGAACACCACTGCACTGCCCTAAACCCTGAAACACCAGCCCCAGCAAGACCCCCTACACTGCCCGAACACCACTGCACTGCCCTAGACTCTGAAACACCAGCCCCAGCAAGACCCCCTACACTGCCCGAACACCACTGCACTGCCCTAAACCCTGAAACACCAGCCCCAGCACGACCACCTACACTGCCCGAACACCACTGCACTGCCCTAAACACTGAAACACCAGCCCCAGCACGACCCCCACCACTGCCCGAACACCACTGTACTGCCCTAAACCCTGAAACACCACCCCTGCATGACCCCCTACACTGCCCGAATACCACTGCACTGCCCTAAACCCTGAAACACCACCCCCTGCAGCACCCCCGACACTGCCCGAACACCACTGCACTGCCCTAAACCCTGAAACACCACCCCTGCACCGCCCCTACACTGCTCGAACACCACTGCCCTAAAACCTGAAACACCACCCCTGCACGACCCCTACACTGCCCGAACACCACTGCACTGCCCTAAACCCTGAAACACCACCCCTACACTGCCCGAACACCACTGCACTGCCCTAAACCCTGAAACACCACCCCCAGCACGACCCCTACACTGCCCGAACACCACTGCACTGCCCTAAACCCTAAAACACCACCCCAGCATTACCCCCTACACTGCCCAAACACCACTGTACTGCCCTAAACCCTAGAACACTACCCCCAGCACGACCCCCTACACTACCCGAACACCACTGCACTACCCTAAACCCTAAAACACTCCCCTCAGCACGACCCCCTACACTACCCGAACACCACTGCACTGCCCTAAACCCTAAAACACTCCCCCAGCATGACCCCCTACACTACCCAAACATCACTGCACTGCCCTAAACCCTAAAACACTACCCCCGCATGACCCCCTACACTACCCAAACACCAATGCACTACCCTAATCCCTAAAACACTACACCCCGCATGACCCCCTACACTACCCTAAACCCTAAAACACTACCCCCGCATGACTCCCTACACTACCCAAAGACCACTGCACTACCCTAAACCCTAAAACACGACCTCCTACACTACACAAACACCACTGCACTACCCTAAACCCTAAAACACTACCCCTACACTACACAAACACCACTGCACTACCCTAAACCCTAAAACACTACCCCCAGCAGTACCCCTACACTACCCAAACACCACTGCACTAACCTAAACCCTAAAACACTACCCCCAGCAGTACCCCCTACACTACCCAAATACCACTGCACTACCCTAAATCACTACCCCCAGCACGACCCCTACACTACCCAAACACCACTGCACTACCCTAAACCCTAAAACACTACCCCTAGCACGACCCCCTACACTACACAAACACCACTGCACTACCTTAAACCCTAAAACACTACCCCCAGCACGACCCCCTACACTGCCCGAACACCACTGCACTGCCCTAAACCCTGAAACACATACCCTAGCACGACCCCCTACACTGCCCGAACACCACTGCACTGCCCTAAACCCTGAAACACCACCCCTTCACGACCCCCTACACTGCCCGAACACCACTGCACTGCCCTAAACCCTGAAACACCACCCCCAGCATGACCCCTACACTGCCCGAAGACCACTGCACTGCCCTAAACCCTGAAACACTACCCCAGCAAGACCTCCTACACTGCCCGAACACCACTGCACTGCCCTAAACCCTGAAACATCACCCCCAGCTAGACCCCCTACACTGCCCGAACACCACTGCCCTAAACCCTGAAACACCACCCCCAGCACGACCCCTACACTGCCCGAACACCACTGCACTGCCCTAAACCCTGAAACACCACCCCCTGCATGACCCCCTACACTGCCCAAACACTACTGCACTGCCCTAAACCCTGAAACACCATCCCCAGCACGACCCCCTAAACTGCACGAACACCACTGCACTGCCCTAAACCCTGAAACACTACCCCCAGCAAGACCCCCTACACTGCCCGAACACCACTGCACTGCCCTAAACCCTGAAACACCACCCCCAGCAAGACCCCCTACACTGCCCGAACACCACTGCCCTAAACCCTGAAACACCACCCCCAGCAAGACCCCCTACACTGCCCGAACACCACTGCACTGCCCTAAACCCTGAAACACCAGCCCCAGCACGACCCCTACACTGCCCGAACACCACTGCACTGCCCTAAACCCTGAAACACCACCCCTGCACAACCCCCTACACTGCCCGAACACCACTGCACTGCCCTAAACCCTGAAACACCACCCCCAGCACGACCTCCTACACTGCCCGAACACCACTGCACTGCCCTAAACCCTGAAACACCACCCCCTGCACGATCCCCTACACTGCCCGAACACTACTGCACTGCCCTAAACCCTGAAACACCACTCCCAGCACGACCCCCTACACTGCACGAACACCACTGCACTGCCCTAAACCCCGAAACACTACCCCCAGCAAGACCCCCTACACTTCCCAAACACCACTGCCCTAAACCCTGAAACACCACCCCCAGCAAGACCCCCTACACTGCCCGTACACCACTGCACTGCCCTAAACCCTGAAACACCACCCCCAGCATGATCCCCTACACTGCCCGAACACCACTGCACTGCCCTAAACCCTGAAACACCACCCCCAGCACGACCCCCTACACTGCCCGAACACCACTGCACTGCCCTAAACCATGAAACACCAGCCCCAGCACGACCCCCTACACTGCCCGAACACCACTGCACTGCCCTAAACCCTGAAACACCACCCCCAGCACGACCCCCTACACTGCCCGAACACCACTGCACTGCCCTAAACCCTGAAACACCAGCCCAAGCACAACACCGTACACTGCCCAAACACCACTGCACTGCCCTAAACCCTGAAACACCAGCCCCAGCACAACCGCCTACACTGCCCGAAAACCACTGCACTGCCCTAAACCCTGAAACACCAGCCCCAGCAAGACCCCCTACACTGCCCGAACACCACTGCACTGCCCTAAACCCTGAAACACCACCCCCAGCAAGACCCCCTACACTGCCCGAACACCACTGCACTAAAGCCTGAAACACCACCCCCAGCAAGACCACCTACACTGACCAAACACCACTGCACTGCCCTAAACCCTGAAACACCACCCCTGCACGACCCCCTACACTGCCCAAACACCACTGCACTGCCCTAAACCCTGAAACACCACCCCCTGCACGACCCCCTACACTGCCCGAACACCACTGCACTGCCCTAAACCCTGAAACACCACCCCTCAGCACGACACCCTACACTGCCCGATCACCACTGCACTGCCCTAAACCCTGAAACACCACCCCCAGCACGACCCCCTACACTGCCCGAACACCACTGCACTGCCCTAAACCCTGAAACACCACCCCCAGCACGACCCCCTACACTGCCCGAACACCACTGCACTGCCCTAAACCCTGAAACATCAACCCCAGCAAGACCCCCTACACTGCCTGAATACCACTGCCCTAAACCCTGAAACACCACCCCCTACACTGCACGAACACCACTGCACTGCCCTAAACCCTGAAACACCACCTCCAGCAAAACCCCTACACTGCCTGAACACCATTGCTCTGCCCTAAATCCTGAAACACTAGCCTCAGCATGACCCCCTACACTGCCCAAACACCACTGCACTGCCCTGAACCCTGAAACACCACCCCCAGCACGACCCCTACACTGCCCGAACACCACTGCACTGCCCTAAACCCTGAAACACCAGCCCCAGCAAGACCCCTACACTGCCCGAACACCACTGCACTGCCCTAGACTCTGAAACACCAGCCCCAGCAAGACCCCCTACACTGCCCGAACACCACTGCACTGCCCTAAACCCTGAAACACCAGCCCCAGCATGACCCCCTACACTGCCCGAACACCACTGCACTGCCCTAAACCCTGAAACACCAGCCCCAGCACGACCACCTACACTGCCCGAACACCACTGCACTGCCCTAAACCCTGAAACACCAGCCCCAGCACGACCCCCGACACTGCCCGAACACCACTGCACTGCCCTAAACCCTGAAACACCAGCCCCAGCATGACCCCCTACACTGCCCGAACACCACTGCACTGCCCTAAACCCTGAAACACCACCCCTGCATGACCCCCTACACTGCCCGAACACCACTGCACTGCCCTAAACCCTAAAACACCACCCCCTGCAGCACCCCTACACTGCCCGAACACCACTGCACTGCCCTAAACCCTGAAACACCACCCCTGCACCGCCCCCTATACTGCCCGAATACCACTGCACTGCCCTAAACCCTGAAACACCACCCCCGCACTACCCCTTTACTGCTCGAACACCACTGCACTGCCCCAAACCCTGAAACACCACCCCCAGCACGACCCCTACACTGCCCGAACACCACTGCCCTAAACCCTGAAACACCACCCCTGCACGACCCCCTACACTGCCCAAACACCACTGCACTGCCCTAAACCCTGAAACACCACCCCCTACACTGCCCGAACACCACTGCACTGCCCTAAACCCTGAAACACCACCCCCAGCACGACCCCCTACACTGCCCGAACACCACTGCACTGCCCTAAACCCTAAAACACCACCCCCAGCATTACCCCCTACACTGCCCAAACACCACTGTACTGCCCTAAACCCTAGAACACTACCCCAGCACAACCCCCTACACTACCCGAACACCACTGCACTACCCTAAACCCTAAAATACTACCCCCAGCACAACCCCCTACACTACCCGAACACAACTGCACTGCCCTAAACCCTCAAACACTCCCCCAGCACGACCCCTACACTACCCGAACACCACTGCACTGCCCTAAACCCTAAAACACTCCCCTCAGCACGACCCCCTACACTACCCGAACACCACTGCACTGCCCTAAACCCTAAAACACTCCCCCAGCATGACCCCCTACACTACCCAAACACCACTGCACTGCCCTAAACCCTAAAACACTACCCCCGCATGACCCCTACACTACCCAAACACCAATGCACTACCCTAATCCCTAAAACACTACACCCCGCATGACCCCCTACACTACCCTAAAACACTACCCCGCATGACTCCCTACACTACCCAAAGACCACTGCACTACCCTAAACCCTAAAACACGACCTCCTACACTACACAAACACCACTGCACTACCCTAAACCCTAAAACACTACCCCCTACACTACACAAACACCACTGCACTACCCTAAACCCTAAAACACTACCCCCAGCAGTACCCCTACACTACCCAAACACCACTGCACTAACCTAAACCCTAAAACACTACCCCCAGCAGTACCCCCTACACTCCCCAAACACCACTGCACTACCCTAAATCACTACCCCCAGCACGACCCCCTACACTACCCAAACACCACTGCACTACCCTAAACCCTAAAACACTACCCCCAGCACGACCCCCTACACTACCCAAACACCACTGCACTACCCTAAACCCTAAAACACTCCCCCAGCACGACTCCCTACACTACCCAAACACCACTGCACTACCCTAAACCCTAAATCTACCCCCAGCATGACCCCCTACACTACACAAACACCACTGCACTACCCTAAACCCTAAAACACTACCCCCAGCACGACCCTCTTCACTACCTAAACACAACTGCACAATTTGTTACAGGCGTTGCAACGCAGGCCTGTGGTGCTTACTGGAAGTACCTAGTGGGCTAGTTGGGCCCCAGGGACCCTCAGGATTCAAGGTGACCTAATCCCCCAACTTAAAACGCACCACGGGCGCGTTTGCACAGTGGTGAAGGGAGGGGCGGGGCCTCAGGTGACATGTGCGCAAACACGCCCTGTGGTGCGTTTTAAGTTGGGGAATTAATTCCCTTTGAATCCTGAGGGACCCTGGGGGCCAACTAGCCCACCAGGTACCTTCAGTAAGCACAACAGAGTTGCGTTGCAGAGAGGTGAAAAAGGTGCGTGGCCTCGGAACGCCTCTCTGCAACTCAGCTCTGTGGTCCTAACTGTAGGTACCTGGGGGCTAGTTGGGCCCCAGGGACCCTCAGAATTCAAGGGACTTAATCCCGCAACTTAAAACGCGCCACCCCAGCAAGACCCCCTACACTGCCCGAACACCAATGCCCTAAACCCTGAAACACCACCCCCAGCAAGACCCCCTACACTGCCCGTACACCACTGCACTGCCCTAAACCCTGAAACACCACCCCCAGCACGACCCCCTACACTGCCCGAACACCACTGCACTGCCCTAAACCATGAAACACCAGCCCCAGCACGACCCCCTACACTGCCCGAACACCACTGCAAAGCCCTAAACCCTGAAACACCACCCCCAGCACGACCCCCTACACTGCCCGAACACCACTGCACTGCCCTAAACCCTGAAACACCAGCCCCAGCACAACCCCGTACACTGCCCGAACACCACTGCACTGCCCTAAACCCTGAAACACCAGCCCCAGCACGACCGCCTACACTGCCCAAAACCACTGCACTGCCCTAAACCCTGAAACACCAGCCCCAGCAAGACCCCTACACTGCCCGAACACCACTGCACTGCCCTAAACCCTGAAACACCACCCCCAGCAAGACCCCCTACACTGCCCGAACACCACTGCACTAAAGCCTGAAACACCACCCCCAGCAAGACCACCTACACTGGCCGAACACCACTGCACTGCCCTAAACCCTGAAACACCACCCCTGCATGACCCCCTACACTGCCCAAACACCACTGCACTGCCCTAAACCCTGAAACACCACCCCTCAGCACGACACCCTACACTGCCCGAACACCACTGCACTGCCCTAAACCCTAAAACACCACCCCCAGCACGACCCCTACACTGCCCAAACACCACTGCACTGCCCTAAACCCTGAAACACCACCCCCAGCACGACCCCCTACACTGCCCGAACACCACTGCACTGCCCTAAACCCTGAAACATCAACCCCAGCAAGACCCCCTACACTGCCTGAACACCACTGCCCTAAACCCTGAAACACCACCCCCTACACTGCACGAACACCACTGCACTGCCCTAAACCCTGAAACACCACCTCCAGCAAAACCCCTACACTGCCTGAACACCATTGCTCTGCCCTAAATCCTGAAACACTAGCCCCAGCATGACCCCCTACACTGCCCAAACACCACTGCACTGCCCTAAACCCTGAAACACCACCCCCAGCACGACCCCTACACTGCCCGAACACCACTGCACTGCCCTAAACCCTGAAACACCAGCCCCAGCAAGACCCCTACACTGCCCGAACACCACTGCACTGCCCTAGACTCTGAAACACCAGCCCCAGCAAGACCCCTACACTGCCCGAACATCACTGCACTGCCCTAAACCCTGAAACACCAGCCCCAGCACGACCACCTACACTGCCCGAACAGCACTGCACTGCCCTAAACCCTGAAACACCAGCCCCAGCACGACCCCCGACACTGCCCAAACACCACTGTACTGCCCTAAACCCTGAAACACCAGCCCCAGCACGACCCCCTACACTGCCCGAACACCACTGCACTGCCCTAAACCCTGAAACACCACCCCCTGCATGACCCCCTACACTGCCCAAACACCACTGCACTGCCCTAAACCCTGAAACACCACCCCCTGCAGCACCCCCTACACTGCCCGAAAACCACTGCACTGCCCTAAACCCTGAAACACCACCCCTGCACCGCCCCTACACTGCCCGAACACCACTGCACTGCCCTAAACCCTGAAACACCACCCCCAGCACGACCCCCTTTACTGCTCGAACACCACTGCACTGCCCCAAACCCTGAAACACCACCCCCAGCACGACCCCTACACTGCCCGAACACCACTGCCCTAAACCCTGAAACACCACCCCCTGCACGACCCCCTACACTGCCCGAACACCACTGCACTGCCCTAAACCCTGAAACACCACCCCTACACTGCCCGAACACCACTGCACTGCCCTAAACCCTGAAACACCACCCCCAGCACGACCCCTACACTGCCCGAACACCACTACACTGCCCTAAACCCTAAAACACCACCCCCAGCATTACCCCCTACACTACCCAAACACCACTGTACTGCCCTAAACCCTAGAACACTACCCCCAGCACGACCCCCTACACTACCCGAACACCACTGCACTACCCTAAACCCTAAAATACTACCCCCAGCACAACCCCCTACACTACCCGAACACGACTGCACTGCCCTAAACCCTCAAACACTCCCCCAGCACGACCCCCTACACTACCCGAACACCACTGCACTGCCCTAAACCCTAAAACACTCCCCTCAGCACGACCCCTACACTACCCGAACACCACTGCACTGCCCTAAACCCTAAAACACTCCCCAGCACGACCCCCTACACTACCCAAACACCACTGCACTGCCCTAAACCCTAAAACACTACCCCCATGACCCCTACACTACCCAAACACCAATGCACTACCCTAATCCCTAAAACACTACACCCCGCATGACCCCCTACACTACCCTAAACCGAAAAACACTACCCCGCATGACCCCCTACACTACCCAAACACCAATGCACTACCCTAATCCCTAAAACACTACACCCCGCATGACCCCTGCACTACCTTAAACCCTAAAACACTACCCCCAGGACGACCCCCTACACTGCCCGAACACCACTGCACTGCCCTAAACCCTGAAACACATACCCTAGCACGACCCCTACACTGCCCGAACACCACTGCACTGCCCTAAACCCTGAAACACCACCCCCTTCACGACCCCCTACACTGCCCGAACACCACTGCACTGCCCTAAACCCTGAAACACCACCCCCAGCATGACCCCTACACTGCCCGAACACCACTGCACTGCCCTAAACCCTGAAACACTACCCCAGCAAGACCTCCTACACTGCCCGAACACCACTGCACTGCCCTAAACCCTGAAACATCACCCCCAGCTAGACCCCCTACACTGCCCGAACACCACTGCCCTAAACCCTGAAACACCACCCCCAGCAAGACCCCCTACACTGCCCGAACACCACTGCACTGCCCTAAACCCTGAAACACCACACCCAGCACGACCCCTACACTGCCCGAATATCACTGCACTGCCCTAAACCCTGAAACACCACCCCTGCACGACCCCCTACACTGTCCAAACACTACTGCACTGCCCTAAACCCTGAAACACCATCCCCAGCACGACCCCCTACACTGCACGAACACCACTGCACTGCCCTAAACCCTGAAACACTACCCCCAGCAAGACCCCCTACACTGCCCGAACACCACTGCACTGCCCTAATCCCTGAAACACCACCCCCAGCAAGACCCCCTACACTGCCCGAACACCACTGCCCTAAACCCTGAAACACCACCCCCAGCAAGACCCCTTACACTGCCCGAACACCACTGCACTGCCCTAAACCCTGAAACACCAGCCCCAGCACGACCCCTACACTGCCCGAACACCACTGCACTGCCCTAAACCCTGAAACACCACCCCCTGCACAACCCCCTACACTGCCTGAACACCACTGCACTGCCCTAAACCCTGAAACACCACCCCCAGCACGACCCCCTACACTGCCCGAACACCACTGCACTGCCCTAAACCCTGAAACACCACCCCTGCACGATCCCCTACACTGCCCGAACACTACTGCACTGCCCTAAACCCTGAAACACCACTCCCAGCACGACCCCCTACACTGCACGAACACCACTGCACTGCCCTAAACCCCGAAACACTACCCCCAGCAAGACCCCTACACTGCCCGAACACCACTGCCCTAAACCCTGAAACACCACCCCCAGCAAGACCCCCTACACTGCCCGTACACCACTGCACTGCCCTAAACCCTGAAACACCACCCCCAGCATGATCCCCTACACTGCCCGAACACCACTGCACTGCCCTAAACCCTGAAACACCACCCCCAGCACGACCCCCTACACTGCCCGAACACCACTGCACTGCCCTAAACCATGAAACACCAGCCCCAGCACGACCCCCTACACTGCCCGAACACCACTGCACTGCCCTAAACCCTGAAACACCAGCCCCAGCAAGACCCCCTACACTGCCCGAACACCACTGCACTGCCCTAGACTCTGAAACACCAGCCCCAGCAAGACCCCCTACACTGCCCGAACACCACTGCACTGCCCTAAACCCTGAAACACCAGCCCCAGCACGACCACCTACACTGCCCGAACACCACTGCACTGCCCTAAACACTGAAACACCAGCCCCAGCACGACCCCCACCACTGCCCGAACACCACTGTACTGCCCTAAACCCTGAAACACCACCCCCTGCATGACCCCCTACACTGCCCGAATACCACTGCACTGCCCTAAACCCTGAAACACCACCCCCTGCAGCACCCCCGACACTGCCCGAACACCACTGCACTGCCCTAAACCCTGAAACACCACCCCCTGCACCGCCCCCTACACTGCTCGAACACCACTGCCCTAAAACCTGAAACACCACCCCTGCACGACCCCCTACACTGCCCGAACACCACTGCACTGCCCTAAACCCTGAAACACCACCCCCTACACTGCCCGAACACCACTGCACTGCCCTAAACCCTGAAACACCACCCCCAGCACGACCCCCTACACTGCCCGAACACCACTGCACTGCCCTAAACCCTAAAACACCACCCCCAGCATTACCCCCTACACTGCCCAAACACCACTGTACTGCCCTAAACCCTAGAACACTACCCCCAGCACGACCCCTACACTACCCGAACACCACTGCACTACCCTAAACCCTAAAACACTCCCCTCAGCACGACCCCCTACACTACCCGAACACCACTGCACTGCCCTAAACCCTAAAACACTCCCCCAGCATGACCCCTACACTACCCAAACATCACTGCACTGCCCTAAACCCTAAAACACTACCCCCGCATGACCCCCTACACTACCCAAACACCAATGCACTACCCTAATCCCTAAAACACTACACCCCGCATGACCCCTACACTACCCTAAACCCTAAAACACTACCCCGCATGACTCCCTACACTACCCAAAGACCACTGCACTACCCTAAACCCTAAAACACGACCTCCTACACTACACAAACACCACTGCACTACCCTAAACCCTAAAACACTACCCCCTACACTACACAAACACCACTGCACTACCCTAAACCCTAAAACACTACCCCCAGCAGTACCCCTACACTACCCAAACACCACTGCACTAACCTAAACCCTAAAACACTACCCCCAGCAGTACCCCCTACACTACCCAAATACCACTGCACTACCCTAAATCACTACCCCCAGCACGACCCCCTACACTACCCAAACACCACTGCACTACCCTAAACCCTAAAACACTACCCCCAGCACGACCCCCTACACTACCCAAACACCACTGCACTACCCTAAACCCTAAAACACTCCCCAGCACGACTCCCTACACTACCCAAACACCACTGCACTACCCTAAACCCTAAATCTACCCCCAGCATGACCCCCTACACTACACAAACACCACTGCACTACCCTAAACCATAAAACACTACCCCCAGCACGACCCTCTTCACTACCTAAACACAACTGCACAATTTGTTACAGGCGTTGCAACGCAGGCCTGTGGTGCTTACTGGAAGTACCTAGTGGGCTAGTTGGGCCCCAGGGACCCTCAGGATTCAAGGTGACCTAATCCCCCAACTTAAAACGCACCACGGGGCGCGTTTGCACAGTGGTGAAGGAAGGGGCGGGGCCTCAGGTGACATGTGCGCAAACACGCCCTGTGGTGCGTTTTAAGTTGGGGAATTAATTCCCTTTGAATCCTGAGGGACCCTGAGGGCCAACTAGCCCACCAGGTACCTTCAGTAAGCACAACAGAGTTGCGTTGCAGAGAGGTGAAAAAGGTGCGTGGCCTCGGAACGCCTCTCTGCATCTCAGCTCTGTGGTCCTAACTGTAGGTACCTGGGGGCTAGTTGGGCCCCAGGGACCCTCAGAATTCAAGGGGACTTAATCCCGCAACTTAAAACGCGCCACCCCAGCAAGACCCCCTACACTGCCCGAACACCAATGCCCTAAACCCTGAAACACCACCCCCAGCAAGACCCCCTACACTGCCCGTACACCACTGCACTGCCCTAAACCCTGAAACACCACCCCCAGCACGACCCCTACACTGCCCGAACACCACTGCACTGCCCTAAACCATGAAACACCAGCCCCAGCACGACCCCCTACACTGCCCGAACACCACTGCACTGCCCTAAACCCTGAAACACCACCCCCAGCACGACCCCCTACACTGCCCGAACACCACTGCACTGCCCTAAACCCTGAAACACCAGCCCCAGCACAACCCCGTACACTGCCCGAACACCACTGCACTGCCCTAAACCCTGAAACACCAGCCCCAGCACGACTGCCTACACTGCCCGAAAACCACTGCACTGCCCTAAACCCTGAAACACCAGTCCCAGCAAGACCCCCTACACTGCCCGAACACCACTGCACTGCCCTAAACCCTGAAACACCACCCCCAGCAAGACCCCCTACACTGCCCGAACACCACTGCACTAAAGCCTGAAACACCACCCCCAGCAAGACCACCTACACTGGCCGAACACCACTGCACTGCCCTAAACCCTGAAACACCACCCCCTGCACGACCCCCTACACTGCCCAAACACCACTGCACTGCCCTAAACCCTGAAACACCACCCCTGCACGACCCCCTACACTGCCCGAACACCACTGCACTGCCCTAAACCCTGAAACACCACCCTCAGCACGACACCCTACACTGCCCGAACACCACTGCACTGCCCTAAACCCTAAAACACCACCCCCAGCACGACCCCCTACACTGCCCGAACACCACTGCACTGCCCTAAACCCTGAAACACCACCCCCAGCACGACCCCTACACTGCCCGAACACCACTGCACTGCCCTAAACCCTGAAACATCAACCCCAGCAAGACCCCCTACACTGCCTGAACACCATTGCTCTGCCCTAAATCCTGAAACACTAGCAGCAGCATGACCCCCTACACTGCCCAAACACCATTGCACTGCCCTAAACCCTGAAACACCAGCCCCAGCAAGACCCCCTACACTGCCCGAACACCACTGCACTGCCCTAGACTCTGAAACACCAGCCCCAGCAAGACCCCCTACACTGCCCGAACACCACTGCACTGCCCTAAACCCTGAAACACCAGCCCCAGCACGACCACCTACACTGCCCGAACACCACTGCACTGCCCTAAACCCTGAAACACCAGCCCCAGCACGACCCCGACACTGCCCGAACACCACTGTACTGCCCTAAACCCTGAAACACCACCCCCAGCACGACCCCCTACACTGCCCGAACACCACTGCACTGCCCTAAACCCTAAAACACCACCCCCAGCATTACCCCCTACACTGCTCGAACACCACTGCACTGCCCCAAACCCTGAAACACCACCCCCTGCACCGCCCCCTACACTGCCCGAACACCACTGCACTGCCCCAAACCCTGAAACACCACCCCCAGCACGACCCCTACACTGCCCGAACACCACTGCCCTAAACCCTGAAACACCACCCCTGCACGACCCCCTACACTGCCCGAACACCACTGCACTGCCCTAAATCCTGAAACACCACCCCCTACACTGCCCGAACACCACTGCACTGCCCTAAACCCTGAAACACCACCCCCAGCACGACCCCCTACACTGCCCGAACACCACTGCACTGCCCTAAACCCTAAAACACCACCCCCAGCATTACCCCCTACACTGCCCAAACACCACTGTACTGCCCTAAACCCTAGAACACTACCCCCAGCACGACCCCCTACACTACCCGAACACCACTGCACTACCCTAAACCCTAAAATACTACCCCCAGCACAACCCCCTACACTACCCGAACACGACTGCACTGCCCTAAACCCTCAAACACTCCCCCAGCACGACCCCCTACACTACCCGAACACCACTGCACTGCCCTAAACCCTAAAGCACTCCCTCAGCACGACCCCTACACTACCCAAACACCACTGCACTGCCCTAAACCCTAAAACACTCCCCCCAGCACGCCACCCTACACTACCCAAACACCAATGCACTACCCTAATCCCTAAAACACTACACCCCGCATGACCCCCTACACGACCCTAAACCCTAAAATACTACCCCCGCATGACTCCCTACACTACCCAAAGACCACTGCACTACCCTAAACCCTAAAACACGACCTCCTACACTACACAAACACCACTGCACTACCCTAAACCCTAAAACACTACCCCCTACACTACACAAACACCACTGCACTACCCTAAACCCTAAAACACTACCCCCAGCAGTACCCCTACACTACCCAAACACCACTGCACTAACCTAAACCCTAAAACACTACCCCCAGCAGTACCCCTACACTACCCAAACACCACTGCACTACCCTAAATCACTACCCCCAGCACGACCCCCTACACTACCCAAACACCACTGCACTACCCTAAACCCTAAAACACGACCCCCTACACTACCCAAACACCACTGCACTACCCTAAACCCTAAAACACTCCACCCAGCACGACTCCCTACACTACCCAAACACCACTGCACTACCCTAAACCCTAAATCTACCCCCAGCATGACCCCCTACACTACACAAACACCACTGCACTACCCTAAACCCTAAAACACTACCCCCAGCACGACCCTCTTCACTACCTAAACACAACTGCACAATTTGTTACAGGCGTTGCAACGCAGGCCTGTGGTGCTTACTGGAAGTACCTAGTGGGCTAGTTGGGCCCCAGGGACCCTCAGGATTCAAGGTGACCTAATCCCCCAACTTAAAACGCACCACGGGCGCGTTTGCACAGTGGTGAAGGGAGGGGGCGGGGCCTCAGGTGACATGTGCGCAAACACGCCCTGTGGTGCGTTTTAAGTTGGGGAATTAATTCCCTTTGAATCCTGAGGGACCCTGGGGGCCAACTAGCCCACCAGGTACCTTCAGTAAGCACAACAGAGTTGCGTTGCAGAGAGGTGAAAAAGGTGCGTGGCCTCGGAACGCCTCTCTGCAACTCAGCTCTGTGGTCCTAACTGTAGGTACCTGGGGGCTGGTTGGGCCCCAGGGACCCTCAGGAATTCAAGGGGACTTAATCCTGCAACTTAAAACACGCCACGGGGTGCGTTTGCACACATGTCACCTCAGGCCCCCTCCCTTCACCACTGTGCAAACGCGCCCTGTAGCGCGTTTTAAGAGGTAGTTTTAATCCCCCTGCCCTATTATGTACTAGGGACTTGCAGAGGAGGTCATGCTAATCACAGGGGTACCCCAACGCATAGTGTTCCCTAGTGTATGTAGGTGTTTTCACTGTATTCTAAGTGTCTTTTAGCATAGCACTGGCTCTGGTTAGTCAGAGTCAGTTACCACCAGTACCCGTCTGAAAAAGTTGTGGGCACAGGATGATTTTGCAACAAGGCCTCTTTCTGCTCCTCTTTTGGTTCTTTCTGCACATCTTTTGCTTCTTTCTGTGCGTTTTTTCTTCTTTCTTCACATGTCCTACCTCTGTAGGCATAGTTAGAAACTAGCATTTAAAAAACCTTTGAAATTCACTTAAAAATCATAGGTTTCAGGCACGTTATAGTTAGAAATTAGCATTTAAAAACCTTTGAAATTCACTGAAAAAACCATAGGTTTTAGGGACAGTTATAGTTAGTTGGACATTTCAGTCGTACAAAACCATAGAAATTCCCCGTTATAGTTAGTTCAGCTAACTATAACTCGCGCCCGCAATGCACTGCTGATGACGTCACATATTACATCACTCATGACATGGTCAGTGACATCACTGATGACATCACTGATGCCATCTCAAATGACATCACTGATGACATCATCCATGTGATAATTTCATGCATCTTCTCACACCCTAATATAACTTTCAATCAATCATGTCACTTATAAAGCGCACTACATACCCGCGAGGGTCTCAAGGCGCTGGGGGAAGAGGGGGGTGGTGCTGCTACTGATCGAAGAGCCAGGTCTTGAGGAGTCTTCTGAAGGCCAGTAGGTCTTGGGTCTGTCGGAGGTTGGTGGGGAGGGTGTTCCAGGTCTTGGCGGCGAGGTGGGAGAAGGATCTGCCGCCGGCGGTCGTTTTCCGGATGCGGGGGACTGTGGCGAGGGCGAGGCTGGTCGAGCGGAGCTGGCGGGTGGGGGTGTAGAAGCTGAGTCGTCTGTTGAGGTAGGCTGGTCCGGAGTTGTGGAGTGCTTTGTGTGAGTGGGTGAGGAGCTTGAAGGTTATCCTCTTGTTGACAGGGAGCCAGTGCAGGTCTCTCAGGTGGGGTGTGATGTGGCTGCGTCGGGGGATGTCGAGGATAAGACGTGCAGAGGCGTTCTGGATGCGTTGCAGCCGTCTCAGGAGCTTAGCCGTCGTTCCTGCGTAGAGGGCGTTTCCGTAGTCCAGCCTGCTGGTGACGAGGGCCTGGGTGACTGTTTTTCTTGTTTCGGTGGGGATCCACTTGAAGATCCTGCGGAGCATTCGGAGGATGTTGAAGCAGGATGAGGAAACGGCGTTGACCTGCTTAGTCATGGAGAGGGTGGGGTCGTGGATGACCCCTAGGTTGCGTACGTGGTCGGTGGGTGGCGGGGCTGTTCCCAGTGATGTTGGCCACCAGGAGTCATCCCAGGCTGAAGGGTTGGAACCAAGGATGAGGACCTCCGTCTTGTCCGAGTTCAGCTTCAGGCGGCTGGTCCTCATCCATTTGGCGACAGCCTTCATTCCTTCGTGGAGGTGGGCTTTGGCGGTGTGAGGGTCTTTGGTGAGGAGAGGATCAGCTGGGTGTCGTCGGCGTAGGAGATGATGTTGAGGTTGTGCTGTCGGGCGGCGTGGGCGAGGGTGCCATGTAGATGTTGAACAGCGTTGGGCTGAGGGAGGAGCCTTGGGGTACGCCGCAGATGATCTTGGTGGCCTTGGATCGGAAGGGGGCGAGGCGGACGCTTTGTGTTCTGCCGGAAAGGAAGGATGTGGTCCAGTCCAGGGCCTTCTCTTGGATCCCGGCGTCGTAACTTTTGATACACCCACTCTAAATTACAGACTGCCATTCTGAAAACCATAGACACTCCAACACCAAAAACTACATACCCACTCACTGATTCTTAGGTCTACACACACATCCACTCACTCACCCGTACAGTCACTCATACTTAGTCACTCAGTACAGGACTATCATATGCACTCATACACCTATATAAACACTCACACACCGCCACTCATCCATAGAGGTACTCACACACCTAGTCAGTCATGCAAAAACTTAATCACACACCCATTTACTCACCTATACAGTTATACACACACCAGCTCACTTACTCATACAAATACTAGCACATTCTTACACTCTTATACAATCACTGATACAAGTACACACTCATCCATACAGCCACTCTCACAATCACACACTCTCACTTATAGCCATTTATATACTCCAACACACATATATCCTGCCTTTCACATATGTAGTTACTCACACATGTACCACTGAGATATACATTCAATCACTAACACACCCATACACACACTCACCCACCCATACAGTCCATCACAGATGCACTCTTGAAACCATGCACCCAGTGAATCACCAACTCACACATCTATGCACAGAGTCACACACACCCCACCCACACAAACACTCAGGCACCCATACAGATACTCAGACAATCAATCAATAATCCATGTAGACACTCATGCAGCTATTCAGAAAGCCATGCAGCCGCTTACAAACCAACAGACAGACGGATACAGACATTCACACAGTTTAGTCACTAACCCATGCATTCAGTAAGATACATTTAATCACTCACTTGTAGAGTCAGTCACTCACGTACTAAATCATCCATTCAGACACTTATACACCCACTCATTCTTCAATCGCCTTTCCCTATATATATTAAACATATTTAAACTTTACAGAAACACACAGTCACTGGATGATGTCATCAGTGATGTCATTTGAGATGTCATCAGTGATGTCATCAGTGATGTCACTGACCTTGTCATGAGTGATGTAATATATGACGTCATCAGCAGTGCATTGCGGGCGCGAGTTATAGTTAGCTGAACTAACTATAACGGGGAATTTCTATGGTTTTGTACGAGTGAAGTGTCCAACTAACTATAACTGTCCCTAAAACCTATGGTTTTTCAGTGAATTTCAAAGGTTTTTAAATGCTAATTTCTAACTATAACGTGTCTGAAACCTATGGTTTTATTCAGTGAATATATATATATATATATATATATATATATATATTCACTGAAAAACCATAGGTTTCAGGCACGTTATAGTTAGAAATTAGCATTTAAAACCTTACAAATTCACTGAAAAACCATAGGTTTTAGGGACAGCTATAGTTAGTTGGACATTGCACTCGTACAAAACCCGTGAAATTCCCCGTTATAGTTAGTTCAGCTAACTATAACTCGCGCCCCGCAATGCACTGCTGATGACGTCACATATTACATTACTCATGACATGGTCAGTGACATCACTGATGACATCACTGATGACATCTCAAATGACATCACTGATGACATCATCCAGTGACTGTGTGTTTCTGTAAAGTTTAAATATTTTTAATATATATAGGGAAAGCGTATTGAAGAATGAGTGGGTGTATAAGTGTCTGTATGGATGATTTAGTAGGTGCGTGACTAACTCTATAAGTGAGTGATTAAACGTATCTTACTGAATGCATGGGTTAGTGACTAAACTGGGTGAATGTCTGTATCCATCTGTCTATTGCTGTGTAAGTGGCTGCATGGGTTTGTGAATAGCTACATGAGTGTCTATATGAGTTATTGATTGGTTGTCTGAGTATCTGTATGGGTGCCTGAGTGTTTGTGTGGGTGGGTGTGTGCGACTCTGTGCATAGATGTGTGAGTGGGTGATTCACTGGGTGGATGGTTTGAAGAGTGCATCTGTGATAAACTGTATGGGTGGGTAAGTGTGTGAAGAGTGTGTTAGTGAGTGAATGTATGTCCCAGTGGTACATGTGTGAGTAACTACATATGTGAAAGGCAGTATATATGTGTGTTGGAGTATATAAATAGCTATAAGCGAGAGTGTGTGATTGTGAGAGTGACTGTATGGATGAGTGTGTGCTTGTATCAGTGATTGTATAAGAGCGTAAGAATGTGCTAGTATTTGTATGAGTAAGTGAGCTGGTGTATGTATAACTGTATAGGTGAGTAAATGGCAGTGTGTTTAATTATTTGCATGACTGACTAGGTGTGTGAGTACCTCTATGGATGAGTGGCGGTGTTTGAGTGTCTATATAGGAGTATGAGTGCATATGATAGTCCTGTACTGAGTGACCGTAAGTATGAGTGACTGTACTGGTGAGTGAGTGGATGTGTGTGTAGACCTAAGAATCAGTGAGTGGGTATGTAGTTATTGGTGTTGGAGTGTCTATGGTTTTGCGAATGGCAGTCTGTAATTTAGAGTGAGTGTATCAAAGGTTATATTAGGGTGTGAGGAGGTGCATCAGATTATCACGTGGATGATGTCATCAGTGATGTCATCAGTGATGTCATTTGAGATGTCATCAGTGATGTCATCAGTGATGTCACATTGCAACATTGAGCTCAATGTGAATTTCTAGTTAAATGCAATTAGTTACTTTATGGATTACTTTTCTAACCACAGGACTGGATCCTAGATTCAGTCCTGGGACATCTCCTGTAAACAGTTGAGTAAAAGCGTTTTGGTTACAGTAGTGATTTTTAAGGAATATTATTGTATTTTAAAAGTTGACACTTAGAAACTTTTTCACATAGAATCACCAATGTTATCCTATGGGAGGAAATTCACTTAGCAGGTAAGTAGTGTTATCGTTACTTTTTCTTACTCAGTGGTGGATCCTGGATCCAGCACTGGTGCATCTCCTGTAAACAGTTGAAAGAATGCGTTTAAGTCATACAGGCGATTTTTAAGGAATATTTGTAGTTTGTGAAAATCGACACTTTGAAACTTTTCTGCTGAAAACCAGACAATGGATTCCAATGGAAGGAAATACAAGTTACTGGTAAGTACGGTTAGAATTACTTTTCAGGGTCAGTGCTGGGCTAAAAGATGCAGCACTGGGTTCTCTCCTGATAACAGGTGAGTAAATCGGAATTCGGAGTTCGGCTGATTTTAGAGGAATATTATAAAGTTCCAAAACTCCACACACAAGAATTTCCAAGTGAAACCAGTCAATGTTAGCCTATGGAAGGAAATTCAAGTTACTGGTAAGTACGGTTAAAATTACTTTTCAGGATCAGTACTGGGCTCAAAGATGCAGCACTGAGGTCTCTCCTGATAACCGGTGAGTAAATCGGAATTCGTAGTTCGGCTGATTTTAGAGGAATATTTGTATGTTTCAAAAATCGACACTTAGAAACTTTTTCAGCAAAAAGCAGGCAATGATATCCTAAGGAAGGAAATTCAAGTTACTGGTAAGTACGGTTAAAATTACTTTTTAGGATCAGTACTGGGCTCAAAGATGCAGCACTGAGGTCTCTCCTGATAACCGGTGAGCAAATCGGAATTCGTAGTTCGGCTGATTTTAGAGGAATATGTGTATGTTTCAAAAATCGACACTTAGAAACTTTTTCAGCAAAAAGCAGGCAATGATATCCTATGGAAGGAAATTCAAGTTACTGGTAAGTACGGTTAAAATTACTTTTCAGGATCAGTACTGGGCTCAAAGATGCAGCACTGAGGTCTCTCCTGATAACAGGTGAGTAGATCGGAATTCGTAGTTCGGCTGATTTTAGAGGAATATTATAAAGTTCCAAAACTCCACACTTAGAAGAATTTCCAAGTGAAACCAGTCAATGTTAGCCTATGGAAGGAAATTCAAGTTACTGGTAAGTACGGTTAAAATTACTTTTCAGGATCAGTACTGGGCTCAAAGATGCAGCACTGAGGTCTCTCCTGATAACCGGTGAGTAAATCGGAATTCGTAGTTCGGCTGATTTTAGAGGAATATTAGTATGTTTCAAAAATCGACACTTAGAAACTTTTTCAGCAAAAAGCAGGCAATGATATCCTAAGGAAGGAAATTCAAGTTACTGGTAAGTACGGTTAAAATTACTTTTTAGGATCAGTACTGGGCTCAAAGATGCAGCACTGAGGTCTCTCCTGATAACCGGTGAGCAAATCGGAATTCGTAGTTCGGCTGATTTTAGAGGAATATTTGTATGTTTCAAAAATCGACACTTAGAAACTTTTTCAGCAAAAAGCAGGCAATGATATCCTATGGAAGGAAATTCAAGTTACTGGTAAGTACGGTTAAAATTACTTTTCAGGATCAGTACTGGGCTCAAAGATGCAGCACTGAGGTCTCTCCTGATAACAGGTGAGTAAATCGGAATTCGTAGTTCGGCTGATTTTAGAGGAATATTATAAAGTTCCAAAACTCCACACTTAGAAGAATTTCCAAGTGAAACCAGTCAATGTTAGCCTATGGAAGGAAATTCAAGTTACTGGTAAGTACGGTTAAAATTACTTTTCAGGATCAGTACTGGGCTCAAAGATGCAGCACTGAGGTCTCTCCTGATAACCGGTGAGTAAATCGGAATTCGTAGTTCGGCTGATTTTAGAGGAATATTAGTATGTTTCAAAAATCGACACTTAGAAACTTTTTCAGCAAAAAGCAGGCAATGATATCCTAAGGAAGGAAATTCAAGTTACTGGTAAGTACGGTTAAAATTACTTTTTAGGATCAGTACTGGGCTCAAAGATGCAGCACTGAGGTCTCTCCTGATAACCGGTGAGCAAATCGGAATTCGTAGTTCGGCTGATTTTAGAGGAATATTTGTATGTTTCAAAAATCGACACTTAGAAACTTTTTCAGCAAAAAGCAGGCAATGATATCCTATGGAAGGAAATTCAAGTTACTGGTAAGTACGGTTAAAATTACTTTTCAGGATCAGTACTGGGCTCAAAGATGCAGCACTGAGGTCTCTCCTGATAACCGGTGAATAAATCGGAATTCGTAGTTCGGCTGATTTTAGAGGAATATTAGTATGTTTCAAAAATCGACACTTAGAAACTTTTTCAGCAAAAAGCAGGCAATGATATCCTAAGGAAGGAAATTCAAGTTACTGGTAAGTACGGTTAAAATTACTTTTTAGGATCAGTACTGGGCTCAAAGATGCAGCACTTAGGTCTCTCCTGATAACCGGTGAGCAAATCGGAATTCGTAGTTTGGCTGATTTTAGAGGAATATTTGTATGTTTCAAAAATCGACACTTAGAAACGTTTTCAGCAAAAAGCAGGCAATGATATCCTATGGAAGGAAATTCAAGTTACTGGTAAGTACGGTTAAAATTACTTTTCAGGATCAGTACTGGGCTCAAAGATGCAGCACTGAGGTCTCTCCTGATAACAGGTGAGTAAATCGGAATTCGTAGTTCGGCTGATTTTAGAGGAATATTATAAAGTTCCAAAACTCCACACTTAGAAGAATTTCCAAGTGAAACCAGTCAATGTTAGCCTATGGAAGGAAATTCAAGTTACTGGTAAGTACGGTTAAAATTACTTTTAGGATCAGTACTGGGCTCAAAGATGCAGCACTGAGGTCTCTCCTGATAACCGGTGAGCAAATCGTAATTCGTAGTTCGGCTGATTTTAGAGGAATATTTGTATGTTTCAAAAATCGACACTTAGAAACTTTTTCAGCAAAAAGCAGGCAATGATATCCTATGGAAGGAAATTCAAGTTACTGGTAAGTACGGTAAAAATTACTTTTCAGGATCAGTACTGGGCTCAAAGATGCAGCACTGAGGTCTCTCCTGATAACAGGTGAGTAAATCGGAATTCGTAGTTCGGCTGATTTTAGAGGAATATTATAAAGTTCCAAAACTCCACACTTAGAAGAATTTCCAAGTGAAACCAGTCAATGTTAGCCTATGGAAGGAAATTCAAGTTACTGGTAGGTACGGTTAAAATTACTTTTCAGGATCAGTACTGGGCTCAAAGATGCAGCACTGAGGTCTCTCCTGATAACAGGTGAGTAAATCGGAATTCGTAGTTCGGCTGATTTTAGAGGAATATTTGCACAATGGTGAAGGAAGGGGGTGGGGCCTGAAGTGACATTTCTGCAAACACGCTCTGTGGCGCGTTTTAAGTTGGAGAATTAATTCCTCCTCAATCCCGAGGGTCCCTAGGGGCCAACTGGCCCACCAGATACCTCCAGTATGCGCCAGAGAGCTGCGTTGCAGAGAGGTGTTCAGAGGCCACGCCCCTTTTACAACACTCTGCAACGCAGCTCCGTGGCGCTTACTGGAGGTACCTGGTGGGCTAGTTGGCCCCCAGGGACCCTCAGGATTGAAGAGGATTTAATTCCCCATCTTAAACGCGCCACGGGGCCTGTTTGCACACATGTCACCTGAAGCCACGCCCCTCCCTTCACCACTGTGCAAACGCGCCCCGTGGCGCGTTTTGAGTTGGGGATTAAGTCCCCTTGAATACTGAGGGTCCGTGGAGTCCAACTAGCCCACCATGTACCTCCAAAAGCGCCACAGAGCTGCGTTGCAGAGAGGTGTAAAGGGGCGTGGCCTCTGTACACCTCTCTGCAACGCAGCCCCTGGCGCATACCGGAGGTTCCTGGTGGGTTAGTTGGCCCCAGGGACCCCCAGTATTCAAGGGGAATTACTTCCCTTCTTAAACGCGCCAGGGGCGCGTTTGCAGACTGCTGCAGGGAGGGCGGCGGACCTCCGGCACCATGCTGGTCTTTTTTTTTTTTTTGCTTTTTCTGCCCAGGGGTCCTTGTGGGACCCCTGAGCAGACCTAGGGGTCAGGGTGTTTCTACCCTGCCCCCTTTGTGCATTTTGCGCACTTGTTTCTTGTGTTTTTTTTTAATCGGCAGGATCCGCGCACCCTAAGCGCATCCCGCCGATTTAAAAAAAAAAAATGCTTTTCTGCCCAGGGGTCCTTGTGGGACCCCTGAGCAGACCTAGGGGTCAGGGTGTCTACCCTGCCCCCTTTTTGCGTTTTGCGCACTTGTTTTACTGCTTTCTGCCAACACTTCCTGGTTTGGAGTGTTGACAGCCAATTAGCATGCAGCTCGTGGTCGGGAGGGTGCGCGGATCCACCGCGGCCATAGATATCGAAACTTTTATTTTGGATTTTCTCAGCAACTACTGAACGGATTTACACCATTTTTAAAAAAGGTGCTTTCTGAACCAAGCACTACCTTTTTGCCAAATTTGGTGTAATTCTGTTCAGCAGTTTTTGCTGTAGCCTGGCATAAAGTTTCCTATGGGAAATTGATTTTTCACTCTTATTGTTTTAATTTCTCCACAACTACTGAACGGATTTACACCATTTTAAAAAAAGGTCGCTTTCTGAACCAAGCGCTACCTTTTTGCCAAATTTGGTGTAATTCCGTTCAGCAGTTCGAGCTGTAGCCGTGGCTAAAATTTCCTATGGGAATTAACATGGATAATACATGTTTTGGGACCCCCTTTTCTCGGCCCTCGCTTGATGAATCACCCCGAAACTTTCAAGACAGGAGCGGACCGGAGCGCCCCACTAGTTTTGAAACTTTCGCGATGATTCGTCAAACGGCGCCAAAGTTATTGGGAATAGAATGTTACGGATTTCCTATGGATAATAGGTCCTAACTATAACTATCTACTGGCGACATATATATATATATATTCACTGAAAAAAACAGAGGTTTCAGGGACGTTATAGTTAGTAATTAGCATTTAAAAAACCTTAGATATTCACTGAAAAAAACCTAGGTTTCAGGGACGTTATAGTTAGGCTGACATTTCACTCGTACAAAACCAGAGAAATTCGACCGTTATAGTTGGCTGAGCTAACTATAACTCGCGCCCCGCAATGCACTGCTGATGACTTCACATATTACATCACTCATGATATGGTCAGTGACATCACTGATGACATCTCAAATTACATCACTTATGACATCACTGATGACATCATCCCGTGACTGAGTGTTTCTAAAAAGTTTAAGAATGTTATATATATATATATACACGCCAAGGTTTATTGAAGAATGAGTGGGTGTATGAGTGTCTGAATGGATGATTTAGTGGGTGCGTGACTGACTGTATAAGTGAGTGATTGAATGTGTCTTAGTGAATGCATGGGTGAATGACTAATCTGTGTGAATGTCTGTATCAGTCTGTCAGTTGGTGTGTAAGTAGCTGCATGGGTTGGTGAGTAGCTACATGAGTGTCTATATGGGTTAATGATTGGTTGTCTGAGTACCTGTATGGGTGCCTGAGTGTCTGTGTGGGTGGGTGGGGGGGTGTGGCTCCCTGCATGGATGTGTGAGTGGGTGATTCAGTGGGTGTATGGGTTCATGAGTGCATCTGCGAGGGGCTGTATGGGTGAGTGAGTGTGCATTTGGCTGTGTGGGTAGTGAATGGATGTCTCAGTGGTATATGTGTGAGCAACTACATATGTGAAAGGCAGTATATGTGAGTGTTGGAGTATATAAGTGACTATATGTGAGAGTGAGTGATTGTGAGAGTGGCTGTATGGATGAGTGTGCGCTTGTGTCAGTGATTGTATAAGAGAGTAAGTATGTGTTAGTATCTGTATGAATAAGTGAGGTGGTGTGTGTATAACTGTATAGGTGAGTAAATGGCAGTGTGATTCAGTCTTTGGGTGACTGACTAGGTGTGTGAGTATCTCTGTGGGTGAGTGGCGGTATGTGAGTGTCTGTATGGGTGTATGAGTGGATATATCAGTGGCTGTATTGATGAGTGACTGCGTGTTTGAGTGACTGGATGGTTGAGTGAGTGGATGTGTGTAGACCTATGAATCAGTAAGTGGTTTTATACTAACTGGTATTGGTGTCTATGGTTTCGTGTATGATAGTCTGTATTTTAGAGTGGGTGTATGAAAGATTATATTAGGGTGTGAGGCGGTGCATCAGATATTATTGGATGATGTCATCAGTGATGTCGTTTGAGATGTCATCAGTGATGTCATCAGTGATGTCACTGACCATGTCATGAGTGATGTAATATGTGACGTCATCAGCAGTGCATTGCGGGGGCGCGAGTTATAGTTAGCTCAGCTAACTATAACTGCCGAGTTTCTGTGGTTTTGTACGAGTGAAATGTCAGCCTAACTATAACTTCCCAGAAACCTATAGTTTTTTCAGTGAAAATATATACATATTTGTCGGAATGCATCATGCCTGTTCTGCCTTCCAATTAAAGGCTTTCTCCTGTATCCCCGTGTGGCCTCTTCCTTCTGCTTCGCTGGAGGTCTTGTGGATATTTTTGCGTCAGCCAGAGACGCGCTAAGGGGCCCCGTTCTGATAAGTTGGCTGGAGCTTTTACTGGTGTCTGTGCAAGCGCATGCTTGCTCTTTTTTCCTCCGAGGTATCGGATTGTTTCAACCCACCTCTCCAGTACTGGTCAAGCAAGGACGCTGCCAGCCGGCAGCTCGTGACTTCACGAGGAGGTACGATTCATTGAATTTAACCCACGACCCAGCTGACTTGTGCCTCTGAGGTTAGGACGTTTTGCGGGGACTTGAGAAAGCCTGAGGATTTCATTTGCACTGGATACAGCGCGCCCTGTTCTGCAGCACACCATTGCCACATGGACTTAATTCTATTAAAATATCCCCTCGTACTACCTACCCAGGGATGATGTATTCTGGCAGCTGTAGGACTTATCGAACTGCAGCAGGCAAACGATCACATGGTAGGGGAGGTGTGTCCTTCCAATTACGGGAGGACTGCAGACTTATTCAAAAGCGGAGGCGTGGGGCTGCTTCAGTGTAGCAGTGGCATCTGAAGAAGACACTTTTGTCGAAATGCATCATGCCTGTTCTGCCTTCCAATTAAAGGCTTTCTCCTGTATCCCCGTGTGGCCTCTTCCTTCTGCTTCGCCGGAGGTCTTGTGGATATTTTCGCGTCAGCCAGAGACGCGCTAAGGGGCCCCGTTCTGATAAGTTGGCTGGAGCTTTTATTGGTGTCTGTGCAAGCGCATGCTTGCTCTTTTTTCCTCCGAGGTATCGGATTGTTTCAACCCATCTCTCCAGTACTGGTCAAGCAAGGGACGCTGCCAGCCGGCAGCTCGTGACTTCACGAGGAGGTACGATTCATTGAATTTAACCCACGACCCAGCTGACTTGTGCCTCTGAGGTTAGGACGTTTTGCGGGGACTTGAGAAAGCCTGAGGATTTCATTTGCACTGGATATAGCGCGCCCTGTTCTGCAGCACACCATTGCCACATGGACTTAATTCTATTAAAATATCCCCTCGTACTACCTACCCAGGGATGATGTATTCTGGGAGCTGTAGGACTTATCGAACTGCAGCAGGCAAACGATCACATGGTAGGGGAGGTGTGTCCTTCCAATTACGGGAGGACTGCAGACTTATTCAAAAGCGGAGGCGTGGGGCTGCTTCAGTGTAGCAGTGGCATCTGAAGAAGACACTTTTGTCGAAATGCATCATGCCTGTTCTGCCTTCCAATTAAAGGCTTTCTCCTGTATCCCCGTGTGGCCTCTTCCTTCTGCTTCGCCGGAGGTCTTGTGGATATTTTCGCGTCAGCCAGAGACGCGCTAAGGGGCCCCGTTCTGATAAGTTGGCTGGAGCTTTTACTGGTGTCTGTGCAAGCGCATGCATGCTCTTTTTTCCTCCGAGGTATCGGATTGTTTCAACCCACCTCTCCAGTACTGGTCAAGCAAGGGACGCTGCCAGCCGGCAGCTCGTGACTTCACGAGGAGGTACGATTCATTGAATTTAACCCACGACCCAGCTGACTTGTGCCTCTGAGGTTAGGACGTTTTGCGGGGACTTGAGAAAGCCTGAGGATTTCATTTGCACTGGATACAGCGCGCCCTGTTCTGCAGCACACCATTGCCACATGGACTTAATTCTATTAAAATATCCCCTCGTACTACCTACCCAGGGATGATGTATTCTGGGAGCTGTAGGACTTATCGAACTGCAGCAGGCAAACGATCACATGGTAGGGGAGGTGTGTCCTTCCAATTACGGGAGGACTGCAGACTTATTCAAAAGCGGAGGCGTGGGGCTGCTTCAGTGTAGCAGTGGCATCTGAAGAAGACACTTTTGTCGAAATGCATCATGCCTGTTCTGCCTTCCAATTAAAGGCTTTCTCCTGTATCCCCGTGTGGCCTCTTCCTTCTGCTTCGCCGGAGGTCTTGTGGATATTTTCGCGTCAGCCAGAGACGTGCTAAGGGGCCCCGTTCTGATAAGTTGGCTGGAGCTTTTACTGGTGTCTGTGCAAGCGCATGCTTGCTCTTTTTTCCTCCGAAGTATCAGATTGTTTCAACCCACCTCTCCAGTACTGGTCAAGCAAGGGACGCTGCCAGCCGGCAGCTTCGTGACTTCACGAGGAGGTACGATTCATTGAATTTAACCCACGACCCAGCTGACTTGTGCCTCTGAGGTTAGGACGTTTTGCGGGGACTTGAGAAAGCCTGAGGATTTCATTTGCACTGGATACAGCGCGCCCTGTTCTGCAGCACACCATTGCCACATGGACTTAATTCTATTAAAATATCCCCTCGTACTACCTACCCAGGGATGATGTATTCTGGGAGCTGTAGGACTTATCAAACTGCAGCAGGCAAACGATCACATGGTAGGGGAGGTGTGTCCTTCCAATTACGGGAGGACTGCAGACTTATTCAAAAGCGGAGGCGTGGGGCTGCTTCAGTGTAGCAGTGGCATCTGAAGAAGACACTTTGTCGAAATGCATCATGCCTGTTCTGCCTTCCAATTAAAGGCTTTCTCCTGTATCCCCGTGTGGCCTCTTCCTTCTGCTTCGCCGGAGGTCTTGTGGATATTTTCGCGTCAGCCAGAGACGCGCTAAGGGGCCCCGTTCTGATAAGTTGGCTGGAGCTTTTACTGGTGTCTGTGCAAGCGCATGCTTGCTCTTTTTCCTCCGAGGTATCGGATTGTTTCAACCCACCTCTCCAGTACTGGTCAAGCAAGGGACGCTGCCAGCCGGCAGCTCGTGACTTCACGAGGAGGTACGATTCATTGAATTTAACCCACGACCCAGCTGACTTGTGCCTCTGAGGTTAGGACGTTTTGCGGGGACTTGAGAAAGCCTGAGGATTTCATTTGCACTGGATACAGCGCGCCCTGTTCTGCAGCACACCATTGCCACATGGACTTAATTCTATTAAAATATCCCCTCGTACTACCTACCCAGGGATGATGTATTCTGGGAGCTGTAGGACTTATCGAACTGCAGCAGGCAAACGATCACATGGTAGGGGAGGTGTGTCCTTCCAATTACGGGAGGACTGCAGACTTATTCAAAAGCGGAGGCGTGGGGCTGCTTCAGTGTAGCAGTGGCATCTGAAGAAGACACTTTTGTCGAAATGCATCATGCCTGTTCTGCCTTCCAATTAAAGGCTTTCTCCTGTATCCCCGTGTGGCCTCTTCCTTCTGCTTTGCCGGAGGTCTTGTGGATATTTTCGCGTCAGCCAGAGACGCGCTAAGGGTCCCCGTTCTGATAAGTTGGCTGGAGCTTTTACTGGTGTCTGTGCAAGCGCATGCTTGCTCTTTTTTCCTCCGAGGTATCGGATTGTTTCAACCCACCTCTCCAGTACTGGTCAAGCAAGGGACGCTGCCAGCCGGCAGCTCGTGACTTCACGAGGAGGTACGATTCATTGAATTTAACCCACGACCCAGCTGACTTGTGCCTCTGAGGTTAGGACGTTTTGCGGGGACTTGAGAAAGCCTGAGGATTTCATTTGCACTGGATACAGCGCGCCCTGTTCTGCAGCACACCATTGCCACATGGACTTAATTCTATTAAAATATCCCCTCGTACTACCTACCCAGGGATGATGTATTCTGGGAGCTGTAGGACTTATCAAACTGCAGCAGGCAAACGATCACATGGTAGGGGAGGTGTGTCCTTCCAATTACGGGAGGACTGCAGACTTATTCAAAAGCGGAGGCGTGGGGCTGCTTCAGTGTAGCAGTGGCATCTGAAGAAGACACTTTTGTCGAAATGCATCATGCCTGTTCTGCCTTCCAATTAAAGGCTTTCTCCTGTATCCCCGTGTGGCCTCTTCCTTCTGCTTCGCCGGAGGTCTTGTGGATATTTTCGCGTCAGCCAGAGACGCGCTAAGGGGCCCCGTTCTGATAAGTTGGCTGGAGCTTTTACTGGTGTCTGTGCAAGCGCATGCTTGCTCTTTTTCCTCCGAGGTATCGGATTGTTTCAACCCACCTCTCCAGTACTGGTCAAGCAAGGGACGCTGCCAGCCGGCAGCCTCGTGACTTCACGAGGAGGTACGATTCATTGAATTTAACCCACGACCCAGCTGACTTGTGCCTCTGAGGTTAGGACGTTTTGCGGGGACTTGAGAAAGCCTGAGGATTTCATTTGCACTGGATACAGCGCGCCCTGTTCTGCAGCACACCATTGCCACATGGACTTAATTCTATTAAAATATCCCCTCGTACTACCTACCCAGGGATGATGTATTCTGGGAGCTGTAGGACTTATCGAACTGCAGCAGGCAAACGATCACATGGTAGGGGAGGTGTGTCCTTCCAATTACGGGAGGACTGCAGACTTATTCAAAAGCGGAGGCGTGGGGCTGCTTCAGTGTAGCAGTGGCATCTGAAGCAGACACTTTTGTCGAAATGCATCATGCCTGTTCTGCCTTCCAATTAAAGGCTTTCTCCTGTATCCCCGTGTGGCCTCTTCCTTCTGCTTTGCCGGAGGTCTTGTGGATATTTTCGCGTCAGCCAGAGACGCGCTAAGGGGCCCCGTTCTGATAAGTTGGCTGGAGCTTTTACTGGTGTCTGTGCAAGCGCATGCTTGCTCTTTTTTCCTCCGAGGTATCGGATTGTTTCAACCCACCTCTCCAGTACTGGTCAAGCAAGGGACGCTGCCAGCCGGCAGCTCGTGACTTCACGAGGAGGTACGATTCATTGAATTTAACCCACGACCCAGCTGACTTGTGCCTCTGAGGTTAGGACGTTTTGCGGGGACTTGAGAAAGCCTGAGGATTTCATTTGCACTGGATACAGCGCGCCCTGTTCTGCAGCACACCATTGCCACATGGACTTAATTCTATTAAAATATCCCCTCGTACTACCTACCCAGGGATGATGTATTCTGGGAGCTGTAGGACTTATCGAACTGCAGCAGGCAAACGATCACATGGTAGGGGAGGTGTGTCCTTCCAATTACGGGAGGCCTGCAGACTTATTCAAAAGCGGAGGCGTGGGGCTGCTTCAGTGTATCAGTGGCATCTGAAGAAGACACTTTTGTCGAAATGCATCATGCCTGTTCTGCCTTCCAATTAAAGGCTTTCTCCTGTATCCCCGTGTGGCCTCTTCCTTCTGCTTCGCCGGAGGTCTTGTGGATATTTTCGCGTCAGCCAGAGACGCGCTAAGGGGCCCCGTTCTGATAAGTTGGCTGGAGCTTTTACTGGTGTCTGTGCAAGCGCATGCTTGCTCTTTTTCCTCCGAGGTATCGGATTGTTTCAACCCACCTCTCCAGTACTGGTCAAGCAAGGGACGCTGCCAGCCGGCAGCTCGTGACTTCACGAGGAGGTACGATTCATTGAATTTAACCCACGACCCAGCTGACTTGTGCCTCTGAGGTTAGGACGTTTTGCGGGGACTTGAGAAAGCCTGAGGATTTCATTTGCACTGGATACAGCGCGCCCTGTTCTGCAGCACACCATTGCCACATGGACTTAATTCTATTAAAATATCCCCTCGTACTACCTACCCAGGGATGATGTATTCTGGGAGCTGTAGGACTTATCGAACTGCAGCAGGCAAACGATCACATGGTAGGGGAGGTGTGTCCTTCCAATTACGGGAGGACTGCAGACTTATTCAAAAGCGGAGGCGTGGGGCTGCTTCAGTGTAGCAGTGGCATCTGAAGAAGACACTTTTGTCGAAATGCATCATGCCTGTTCTGCCTTCCAATTAAAGGCTTTCTCCTGTATCCCCGTGTGGCCTCTTCCTTCTGCTTCGCCGGAGGTCTTGTGGATATTTTCGCGTCAGCCAGAGACGCGCTAAGGGGCCCCGTTCTGATAAGTTGGCTGGAGCTTTTACTGGTGTCTGTGCAAGCGCATGCTTGCTCTTTTTCCTCCGAGGTATCGGATTGTTTCAACCCACCTCTCCAGTACTGGTCAAGCAAGGGACGCTGCCAGCCGGCAGCTCGTGACTTCACGAGGAGGTACGATTCATTGAATTTAACCCACGACCCAGCTGACTTGTGCCTCTGAGGTTAGGACGTTTTGCGGGGACTTGAGAAAGCCTGAGGATTTCCTTTGCACTGGATACAGCGCGCCCTGTTCTGCAGCACACCATTGCCACATGGACTTAATTCTATTAAAATATCCCCTCGTACTACCTACCCAGGGATGATGTATTCTGGGAGCTGTAGGACTTATCGAACTGCAGCAGGCAAACGATCACATGGTAGGGGAGGTGTGTCCTTCCAATTACGGGAGGACTGCAGACTTATTCAAAAGCGGAGGCGTGGGGCTGCTTCAGTGTAGCAGTGGCATCTGAAGAAGACACTTTTGTCAAAATGCATCATGCCTGTTCTGCCTTCCAATTAAAGGCTTTCTCCTGTATCCCCGTGTGGCCTCTTCCTTCTGCTTTGCCGGAGGTCTTGTGGATATTTTCGCGTCAGCCAGAGACGCGCTAAGGGGCCCCGTTCTGATAAGTTGGCTGGAGCTTTTACTGGTGTCTGTGCAAGCGCATGCTTGCTCTTTTTCCTCCGAGGTATCGGATTGTTTCAACCCACCTCTCCAGTACTGGTCAAGCAAGGGACGCTGCCAGCCGGCAGCCTCGTGACTTCACGAGGAGGTACGATTCATTGAATTTAACCCACGACCCAGCTGACTTGTGCCTCTGAGGTTAGGACGTTTTGCGGGGACTTGAGAAAGCCTGAGGATTTCATTTGCACTGGATACAGCGCGCCCTGTTCTGCAGCACACCATTGCCACATGGACTTAATTCTATTAAAATATCCCCTCGTACTACCTACCCAGGGATGATGTATTCTGGGAGCTGTAGGACTTATCGAACTGCAGCAGGCAAACGATCACATGGTAGGGGAGGTGTGTCCTTCCAATTACGGGAGGACTGCAGACTTATTCAAAAGCGGAGGCGTGGGGCTGCTTCAGTGTAGCAGTGGCATCTGAAGAAGACACTTTTGTCGAAATGCATCATGCCTGTTCTGCCTTCCAATTAAAGGCTTTCTCCTGTATCCCCGTGTGGCCTCTTCCTTCTGCTTCGCCGGAGGTCTTGTGGATATTTTCGCGTCAGCCAGAGACGCGCTAAGGGGCCCCATTCTGATAAGTTGGCTGGAGCTTTTACTGGTGTCTGTGCAAGCGCATGCTTGCTCTTTTTTCCTCCGAGGTATCGGATTGTTTCAACCCACCTCTCCAGTACTGGTCAAGCAAGGGACGCTGCCAGCCGGCAGCTCGTGACTTCACGAGGAGGTACGATTCATTGAATTTAACCCACGACCCAGCTGACTTGTGCCTCTGAGGTTAGGACGTTTTGCGGGGACTTGAGAAAGCCTGAGGATTTCATTTGCACTGGATACAGCGCGCCTGTTCTGCAGCACACCATTGCCACATGGACTTAATTCTATTAAAATATCCCTCGTACTACCTACCCAGGGATGATGTATTCTGGGAGCTGTAGGACTTATCGAACTGCAGCAGGCAAACGATCACATGGTAGGGGAGGTGTGTCCTTCCAATTACGGGAGGACTGCAGACTTATTCAAAAGCGGAGGCGTGGGGCTGCTTCAGTGTAGCAGTGGCATCTGAAGAAGACACTTTTGTCGAAATGCATCATGCCTGTTCTGCCTTCCAATTAAAGGCTTTCTCCTGTATCCCCGTGTGGCCTCTTCCTTCTGCTTCGCCGGAGGTCTTGTGGATATATATATATATATACATATATATATATATATTATCCAAGAAAAGCAATTTCGGTAACTCCCAAAGAACTTAGGCGGCACACCACAGGACGGCACAATAATTACTTTAGTGTGTCACAAACAGAACAACGCGTTTCGGCAAAGCCTTCATCAAGTTAGTGACCTGTGCTCAACCAACCTTAGAAATACAGGTCAGCGTTCATAGAGAGTGAGGAAATCTTGCAAAATGCAGCCACATGAATAAAGTTTTCAGAATTTCAACAGTGCATATAATTAATAAAATAAGTCACAAAAATAACAGCGTGCTTTTAAATTCATCCCATATCGTACTCATAATAAAGAAATAGTGATATTTCAATACATGTTATGAAAATGACCTCTAATGGTAACGCAATAATATAATAGATATGCGAAAACCCCCATTGGCGATCGCAGCCCTCTGCTTTTACATGTCTGTAACATGAACATGATACTTCAATTACAGTGTGTAAATAAATATAAAAACAAAGGTTAAACCTTTGTTATAGTTAGAAAACTTTATTTATTCTTTTCATAAAAACCAAACTTAAAATACACAAACGTTACGAATTCTCCTTGCATGGCTTATACTGTTTTATATTATCTCACTTATACCATCCTAAATAATAGTATTTACAAGAACAGTTGAGACCTTACAAATCAAATCTTTTGTGAGAACACAGTGCATGGGAGAGTGGTGAGGTATAGTTGTTGTATTGTGGCTACCAAGTTGAATGTACTTTGTATGAAAGTTCACAAATTATAATAATTTGAAGGTGTTGCCTAATATATAAATTAAAGGTATATGTATAAATTTGAAAAAATAATTTTTGTACAGTTTGTTATGTTTGTAGATAAAGAATAAAGAAAGTTTAAACTATAACAAAGATTTACCCTTTGTCTTTTTTATTGATTTTCAATGGTTTTTTATTTTTAATAAAAATGTGTTTCAAAATGTAGAGTTTAATGTAATTGAGTAGAGTGCCATTAAGGGCCTTATTACGACTTTGGCGGCGCGGATTCGGGTCTGCCCCGCCGCTTCACCGACAAAGCCGTGGTCGTGCCAGCCGCCAGATTAGGAGTTTTTTTGGGCATTCCCACAGCGGTGACTCTAAAACAGGCACTGCAGGAACTGGTGTGCATGCACACAGGGGGGCACATGTTGTGCCCCCCCTTTGTGCATCCAGAGGGTGCAGAGGCACCTGGGGGCCCTGCAGGACGCCCTTTGTTTCTGCTCTGCCAGGGTTTTTATGGAGGAGGAACCGCCATAAAAACCCTGGCAGAGAGAAAACTCCTAATATGCTTGGCAGGACCGCGGCAGTCCCACAAAGCATATTGATGCCCTACCCCGCCGCAACACCGCCAAGGAATGGCGGTTCCCTGGTGTCTGCGGTGGGGCTGTGGTGGTTCGACTGCCCGACTCCTAATAGGGCGGTTGGGAGACCTGCCACCGCCGCACCCCTGCAATTCTGGTGGTCCGTGGACTGCGAGACTCTTAATCGGGGCCTAAGTGGAGTGTGGTGCAGTACAGTGAAGGAGAGTGTCGCACAGTGTACTGTCATAGAGTATAGTGTTGAAGAGTGGAGTAGAGTGGAATGTGGTACAGTGGAGTGGCGTACAGTTGAGTGGCTTAGAGTGGAGTGTTATACAGTGAGGTGGGGCAGAGTGGAGTGGGGTAGAGTGGAGTCGTTTAGAGTGGAGTGGAGTAGAGTGGAACATCGTAGAGTAGTGTGGAGTGGAGTAGAGTGGAGTGGTGTAGCGTATAATGGAGTTAATTGTTATATAGTGTAGTGGCTTGCTGTATAGTCCAGTGGTGTGGAGTACACTAGAGGGGACAGGCGTAGTGTAGAGTTGAGTAAATTGTTATAAATTGGAATGGCACATTGCACAGTATAGTGGGGTGGTGTGTCGTAGAGTGTTGGAAAGTGTTGTAGAATGGAGTAGGGTGTAGTACACTGGGGTGTAGGGGCATAAAATGGAGTTGAGGATTTTACAGTGTAGTTTAGGGGCATAGACTGGAGTGCAGTGTTGTATAGTGGCAGAGAGCGTAGTAGAGTCTTGTAGAGTAGAGTTGCATAAAGTGGAGTAGAGTGGAGTGTGGTACAGTAGAGCGGTGTAGAGTGGAGTGTTGTACAGTGCCATAGAGTGGGATAAAATGTTATGCAGTGGAGTACAGTGGCATGGAGTCGAGTAGAGTGGAGAGGCATAGTATACAATGGAGTAAAGTATGGTCGAGTGGAGAGGTGTGGTGTGTGGTATAGTGGAGTGGACTGTGTGTTGTAGAGTGTCGGAAAGTGGCATAGAGTGGAATACAGTAGAGTGTCGCAGATTAGATTACATTGGTGAACAGTGGGGTGGTGTGGAGGAGAGTAGAATGCAGTACAGTATGGTAGACTGAAGTGGTATAGACAGTCGTACAGTTGAATGGCATTGTGTAGCGTATAGTGGAGGGGTGTAGAGTGCACTAGTGGAGTACAGTGGAGTAGTGTCCAATAGAAAAGAATATATTAACTGGGGTGGAGCGGCATAGAGAGACTTGCGTAGAGTGGGGTAGGGTGTAGAGAAGTGCAAAAGAGTAAAGAAGAGTGCTGTACCGTGGCATTGAGAGGAGTAAATTGTTGTACAGTGTAGTGCTATACAGTGGAGTATAGTGTGGTACAGTGGATGGGCGTAGACTGTTGTTGAGTGGATTATAGTGTTTCCGAGCAGACCATTGTGGAGTGGCGTGGAATGAAGTTGGGTAGAGTGGAGTGGCGTAGAATGGAGTAGGGTGCAGAGGAGTTGCATACAGTGCAATAGCATAGAGTGAAGTGGCATAGAGTGGAGTGGCGTAGAATGGAACAGCATAGAGTGGAGTGTGGTAGAACAGAGTTCCATACAGTAGAATAGCTTAGAGCACAGTGTTGTAGATTTGAGTGGCAGTGGCATAGAGTGGAGTGGAGTATAGTGGAATAGCATACGGTGGAGTGCTGTAGAGTGGAGTGGCGCAGAGTGCAGTGGGGTAGAGTGGAGTTGCATACAGTGAAATAGCATAAAGTGGAGTGGCATACCAGGGATTGGCGTAGAGTAGAGTGGTAACGAGTGGAGTGACATAGAGTGGAGTGGAGTAAAGTGAAGTGGCGTACAGTGGAATAACACAGAGTGGAGTGGCGTAGAGGGGAGTGGCATAGAGTGGAGTGGTATACGGTGGAATAGCGTACAGTATAGTACTACACACTGCAATAGCATACAGTGGAGTAGCATAGAGTGGAATGGTGTCTGGTGGAGTGGTGTACGCAGGAGTGCTGTAGATTGAAGTGGCATAGAGTGGAATAGCATACAGTGGAGTGTTGTAGAGAGCAGTGGAGTAGAGTGGAGTGGTGTATAGTAGAATAGCGTACAGTGGAGCAGCGAAGACTGGAGTGGAATAGAGTGTTGTGTGGCAGAGTGTAATAGCATACAGTTGAGTAGCATAGAGTGCATTGGTGTAGAGTGGAGTGGCATACAGAGGAGTGAGGTGCAGTGTAGAGGCATACAGTATAATAGCGTAGAGTGGAGTGGCGTAGAGTGGAGTTGCGTAGCATGAAATAGCGTAGATTGGAGTGGCTTACAGTGTAATGGTGTAGACTGTAATGGCATAGAGTTAAAGATAGTGTTTAGTGGAGTGGCACACAGTGGAGTGGTGTAGAGTGGAGTGGGGTATAGTGGAGTAGTGTACAGTGGAACAGCTTATAGTGGAGTGGCATAGAGCAAAGTGGGGTACAGTGGGGTGGCATGCAGAGGAGTGGCGTAGAATGGAGTCACATAGAGTGGAAAATCGTACAGTGGAGTGTTGTAGAGCTGAGTTGAGTGGAGTGGCGTACAGTTGAACAGCGAAGAGTGCAGTGGTGTAGAGTGGAGCGGCGTACAGTGCAGTGAGATACAGTGTAGTGGCATACATTACAAAAGCATAGAGTAGAGTGGCGTAGAGTAGAGTGCAGTATAGAGAGGAATAGCGTATAGTGGAATACCATACAGTGGAATGGTGTAGAGTGTAGTGGCGTAAAGCAGAATAGCATATAGTGGAGTAGTGTGCAGTGGAGTGGCACCGAGTGGAGTGGGGCAGGTTGGAGAAGCATAGAGTGCAGTGGCATAGACTGGAGTGGCATAGAGAGGAGTGGCGTAGAGTGGAGTTGGGTAGAGTGGAGTGACATACAGTGGCTTAGCATAAATTAGAGTGGCATACAGAGGAGTGGTGTACAGTGGAATGGCACAGACTAGAGTGCTGTACAGTTGAGCAGCATACAGTGAAATAGTATAAAGTGGAGTGGTTTACAGTGCAGTGTCTTACAGTGGAGTGTGTTAGAGTGGAGTGGCGTACAGTGGAATAGTGTAGAGTGGAGTGGGGTATACAGTGGAGTGGCATAAAATGGAGTGGACAGGCTTAGAGTGGAGTGAGGTACAGTGTAAAGGCATTCAGTGTAATAGCAAAGAGTGTAGGGGCAAGAGTGGAGTTGCATACTGTGGAACAGCGTAGAGTGGAGTAGCGAGGAGTGCAGTGGCATAAACTGGAGTGGCAGAGTGGTGTGGTGAAGAGTGGAGTGGCTTAGAGTGGAGTAGTGTAGAGTGGACTGGGGTAGAGAGGAGTGGCATAGAGTGGTGTGGCGTAGAGTGGATTGGAGTAGAGTGGAAGAGCGTATATTAGAGTGGCATACAGTGAAGTGATGTAGAGTGGAGTGGCATAGAGTGGAACAGCATAGAGTGGAGTGTCATAGAGTGGAGATGCGTGCAGTGGAGGAGTGTGGAGTGGATTGGTGTACAGTGTAGTGGTGTACAGTGGAGTGGCACAAACTGGAGTGTCGTACAGCTGAGCAGCATACAGTGAAATAGCATAGAGTGGAGTGGCATACAGGACTGTGGTGTACAAAGGAGTGTGTTAAAGTGGAGTGGTGTACAGTAGAATATCGTAGAGTGGAGTGGCATAGATAGGAGTGGCATACAGTGGAGTGTTGTAGAGTGGACTGCATTAGAGTGGAGTGAGGTACAGTGTAATGGCATACAGTGAGATAGCATAGAGTGGAGTGGCATACGGTGGAGTGGCGTTCAGTGGACTAGCGTAGAGTGGAGTGGCATAGAGCAGAATGTCATACAGTGTAGTGGTATACAGTGGAGTGTTGTAGAGTGGACTGGTATAGAGTGAAGGGAGGTAAAGTGTAGTGGTGTATGTTGGAATAGCGTAGAGTGGAGTGGCGTAGAGTGGAGTGGCATACAGTGGAATGCCGTAGAATGGAGTGGCATACAGTTTTACAGTATAGTGGCGTAGAGTGGAGCGTTGCAGAGTGGAATACCATATAGTGGAGTGTTGTAGAGTAGAGCAGGGTAGAGTGTAGTGGGGTAGACTGTAGTGGAGTACAGTGTAATAGAATATTGCGGAGAAGCATAGAGTGTAGTATTGTAGAGTGGAGTGGCACACAGTGGAATAGCGCAGAATGGAGTGGTATAAAGTGGAGTGGCATACAGTGGAGTAGCATAGAGTAGAGTGGTGTAGAGTGTAATAACGTTGAGTGTTACTGGCGTAATGTGTGATAGCCGAGAGTGGAGTGGTATATACTGGAATAGTGTAGAGTAGAGTGGCATGGAGTGGAGTGTCGTAGAGTGGAATAGCTTAGACTGTAGTAGGGTAGAGTGGATTGGCGTAGAGTTTCAGAACACTTCTACCCTCAGCTGAGACTCAATTCAGACAAAGTTAAGGGTTGTAGGAAAGAAGAGGCATAAACAAATTGGTTACTAACTTTGAAAACAATAAAAACAAACAGTGGCAAAGACAATAGGCCTCAGCAATTCCCAAGCTATTGGCCTTGTCAATGTGAATGTCTTTTAGCATGTTGGCTGAAAATCTCTAAAAGCCCAGAATCACAGGATGTTGAGCCAACACTGAGTCTCTTCACCTCCCATGCTCTTCGCCCCCCATGTTGAGTTTATTGTCCTGCCCCTCCTCACACAAAAAAGTGATATGACGTGGCCTATGCTTTTTTCAGTGTCTTTCAGCCATGCTGAACAGCAGTTGTGCTGCTAGACAACATGGCTAAAAGAAAGGCCAATAGCTCGGGCATTGCCGAGATCTATTGGCTTTGCCAATACTTGTTCTGTGTTGATGAGGTCTTGCTGAACAAATGTGTAAGTGATAGTGAGAAACAGTTGAGGAGCTCTGAAGTGAAGCAAGGATGTGGCGTAATGGACAGAGCTGTTGACAGGTCATCTGGGGAACCAGGTTTGAATCTTGCGTTGGCTGAACAGTTTGTGATTTTGGGCAAATCCCTTACGCTTCCCCCTGGGGATGACAATGAATGTGTCACTGTGTAACGTAACTGGTGAGCACCTAAAGCGCTCCAATATCATTGGCTGGTGTTAGCACTATGGCAAGATGGAGGATGGAACAAGAGCTCAAATACCATCGGATCGTGCAAAAAAAATCAGCGACGAGGGAGGTAGTGGGGGGACAGGTCAAGCAGGGAAGCAGGTGGGGATGGGGAGATCGGCACACAATGACTGGAGAGGGCGGGAGGAAGCAACAATGAAGGGGGAAATATATGTTCATTGAAGCAGGATCAGTGACAAACATGAATGTGTCAAGGTGGAATGTAACTGGTGAGGAATGTATGACGTTACTACGACATACAATCCCACGCAGAAGGTTACAACGTGGATGTTACATCGTCCGCGTTGTTACCACGCATGGTGTTACATCGCAAGTCGTTTCTACGACTTGCACTAGATGGCGCGCTGGACTTAGGAATAGTATAAATTACTATTCCTACTCCAGTTAGCGCAACAGTAGGGAATGTGTTGGATTTAAAATCCAACACATTCCTTGGTGTTACGCGCCATCTAGCGCAAGTCGTAGAAACGACTTGCGATGTAATGCCATGCGTGTGTAACAACGCGGACGATGTAACGTCCGCGTTGTTACTAAGCCTGGGCGTAGTTCGCGGTAGTGCTACGCGAAGCTACGCAAAGTGCAGTTCGCACTACGCGAGCTACGCGTAGCACTACGCGGACCGCGTAGTGCACTGTTCGCAATGATTGCACAGTGCCGGATGCTTGTCCGCACTGTGCAATCATTGAAAACGGCATCTTGCACAGTGCGAGCTGTCGTCTACTGCCGCTCGAGTAGATTTTTACTCGAGCGGCAGCTTTCAACGCGGACTGGTAGTTTCTCATCGCGAGCGGTCGCGAGCATACGCGACCACTCGCAATGAGAAACCTGACCTCCCGCGTTGAGAATCTCGCCGAGAGGTTTATTTTACACGCTCGCGATCGGCAACTTGATGTTGCTGATCGCGAACGAGGAAAAAGTCTCGCCGGGATGTCATTTAGCTTGCTCGCGGTCGCCAACTTGACGTTGAGGACCGCGAGCAAGCAAAAATGACCGCTGCACTACGCTACGCTACGCGTGTTTGCACTGTGCTACGTGCAATTCGCGTTGTGCGAAGTAGCGCAAACTTCGCAAACTACGCGAGCGTAGCGTAGTGCTTTGCCCAGGGTTAGTTGTTACCTACCCGCGTGGTGTTGACAGCGTTATTAACGCTGTTTCCCCTGGTGAGCACTTAAAGCGTTCCAATACCATGGGCAAGTGTTCGCGCTATGGCAAGACGGAGGATGGAGCGAGCACTCCAATACCATCGGATCGTGCAAAAAAATAAAATAAACAAGTGCTATTTATGTTTCAACAACTTTTAAGAAATTAATTCATTATGTACATGTGCATGCATTTTAGTGGTATGTGTGTATGTGTAAAAGGAAGATGGCCTGAAAACACAAGTACTCCTAAGGAGTGCTTGAAAACAAAGAAAAAATAGGTGACAAACCGGGAGCAGTGTAAGAAGACATGTACTTGGTCCATGAGCTATGGGAGTACCAAATGATAGAAGAGGGCATGACGCCTTCATGCCATGAAGAATGGCATCAAAGAAAATGAGAGCGATGCTAAAGTTACCAATGGTAGGAGATGGGTGGCCTGAATACCCACAGATAAAACACAACACGCCTCTTACGCTGTCTAGCCACGATCTAAAAACAATTGATTTCGCACAGGTGAAACCTACTGGCTTTGCCAATGCTTGTTGTGTTTAGAAACGGGGAGATCAAGTTATTTATTCGTAATCACAAAATGCGGAACTGAGGCCGAGGCTAGGGAGATGATATGGCGCTCTTTCGGGAGAGGATGTGGCGTAAGGGCCAGAGCTGCCGACTCTATGGATCTGGTCAACCGAATTCGAGTTTTGGTGTCGGCTTAACATCCTTGATTCTGGGCAAATCACTTAATCTCCCTGTGCCTACAAAAATGAATGTGTCTTTGTGTAAAGGAACTGGTGGTAATGTAAAGCGCTCCAATACCTTCAGGTGGTGTTGGGGCAATATAAAACTGGACAAAAAAGTAACTGGTGCTAATGTAAAGTGCTTCACTACCTTCTGGTGGCGCTATATAGAACTGCACACAAAAAACAGAAACAATCACAATGTTAGGCTGGTTTACAGTAGAGAACATAAGGAAATACATTGCATCAGCAGCCACATTAAAAGGGCTACTTTTGCCATGGGCAATGAGGGGCAGACAGACCTTGATGACATCAAGACAAAGTCTTGCTCCTTTGAAGAGAATTGAAGTTAAGCAACAATGGCGCATGGAAACACTTCACCGGTGAATGCGGAAAAAGTAAGAAAGTGTCCCGACGAGAGAAATTTGAAGAAATAGAGTCCCACCCTATGAAATGAGAAGCAACGAGGTGAGACACGAACAGTTCACTCATTTCGCACAAGAGAAACATGGCTATGGAATTACAGCAGAAGAAAAAGGTACTTTAGATGGTCTGACATGTACTGTGATAACGCATACCTGATTCACATGATGGCTGATTTTCCAGCTATAAACACCATTGCCGAATGACCACATATGGTGTAAACACGTACACACAACTAGTACCCACAGGTGTGGAAAATAAACAGAGACTACACCTGTGCCAAGTAATAGCAGCCTGCACACATGCTCCAATCAGCACATCAGCTATACACTAACAGGACATTAAAAGGCAGAACACCACCACTCACTAGAATGAATCAGACTACAACGGGGGTTTTAAAGCAGTGACGGGGTCGGGGTGAATTGTGTACGGGGCAAGATCCAGGAGGTGCGAGGGAGCTAGCAGAGGCCGGAGGGGGATGGAACGGAAAGCAGCAACGAAGGTAAAAGTAGTGACGGAGGAGGGAGTGATCTGTGGACGGGGCATGAGGGTGGGTTGGAGGAGATGGAGCTGGTAAAAGCATGAGCACTGTCTAGAGTGCTGAAAAAGAAAGAAAAAAGTAGGTTCTAAATTGGTTGTAAAAACGGGAGCAGTGGATGTTTACAAGTACTTGGTCTATGCTCTGGGGGAAGGGCTAAACACAAGAAGAGGCATGACCATGCATGCCAGGGACAAATGGTGACAAAGAATTTGAGACAGGTGATGGAGCACGCAAATGGGAAGCCTGTGGGTGGGCTGAAGATTAACAGATTAAACACAGCATGTCTCTTCAAGACAGTGCATGAGCTATCTAGCAGAGACCTAAAAATAGTAGCACATTTTCATTGAATTTAAAACTTTCAAAATATTTTAACAAAATAAAGAACAAAATATGCATTTTAAAAATTAATTAGTATTGCAGGGGCATCTGTAAAAGTAGTTAAATACTTGTAAAAATGTATGTTATGTTAAATGTATTTATAAAAGAGCGCACACATCATAGTTCTCTTGGTGCTCTATCCTAAGAGAAAGAGAAAGAGAAAAAACAGAAGAGATAACCAGACAAATCAAGATCGCCAAATTATAGAGAGAACAGTGCCTGACTAAAATGTCAAGTCTTAAGGCAACATCTGATAGCCAAAATTGATTTTTCATGTCAAATGGCATTAGTCAAGGAATTCAAAAGTTTGAGAGAGCATGTAGCAAACGACTGACTGTCAGTTCTTTGTTTTTACTTTTTCGGGACAACAAGTTGATTGACAAATGCAGAATGAAGAGATATGACAAATATCTCTGAAAATGCTTACTGATAAAAGAAGTGGCCTTAAGAAATAGTGCTCTGTGCACAATGCAAAGACTTAGGTTGGATATGTAGCTTGATAGGTAAGCAATGGAGATCAGAATGTAAGGGGCTCGCTCAAGAGAAACAGCGAGTCTCTAAAATTAGGTGCACTGTGGTATTCTGGGTCACTTGTAGTCTATGAAGCAAATTATGTGCGAAACCCAAATAGATTGAATTAGCAAAATCCAGGTGCAAGCAAATGAGAGCAGAGACAGTATATCATTTTCAACCCACCAAGAGAAATGGAAGGATCTTTTACAATAATCTCAGGTAGAACGAGCAAGTAGAAACTACATAGGATATCTGTCTAGCTAGCTAGAGGTCATTATCAATTCTTACCCCAGACTCTTTACTTCTACTGATGGGAAAGTTAGCAAGCCCATCTCAACCAGCCAGTAGGTATCAAGGGATAAGTTGAGAATGTAGCCTTACGGCTAGAACGGTCGACCTCGAAGCTGGGTAACCGGGTTCGCGTCTTGGCAACGACGCTCAACATCCTATGATTCTGGGCAAATCGCTTAATCTCCCCGGGCCTAACAAAAAATAAATGTGTCCTTCTGTAACAAAACTGGTGCTCATGTAAAGCGCTCTGATACCCGATTTCTCGTGTCTAGTTCGTGCTATAGAAAACTCTAAAAAAAACAACAACAAAAAACAATTTCTCATGGTTGTACCTATGCTTACTGCTGATCATCCACTGTCATAGATGAATGACCTGGTGGGTTTCAGGATTGCCATTCAAACAAAGCAATGGCTGGGTATCTTACCCATATTTCTAAGCTCTTACATTTTCTTGGAGAAAGCTCTTTCAAGTAGACTCACATAGATGTGAGATAGTGAAGAGCCCTGTGGCACTCCAACATAAACTGATAGCTTTCAAGCATTAAAATGTGCAACATTTAAAGCTTGCATGCGGCCTGCCAGGGCGGAGGTTAGCTATTGAAGAGCAGTTCCCTCAATGCCGGTAGCCTTGTCGTGGTCGATAAGAATGGCATGATCAACTATGTCAAAGGCTGCCAACAAATCCAATAAGATCAAACTGTTAGTGTGACCCAGATCTAATTATCATCAATAATGGAGATAAGAACAGATTCAGTACCAATGGCTGGGCAAATTCCAACCTGCAAATACTCCAAAGAGTTATGATTTTGTAGATGGTTACAGAGTTGCCTAGTAACGTGGTCTTCCAAGATCTTGGCACCAATAGGTAGCAAAGAGACAAGGTAAAAAATTGTTCATAATAGTAGGCTCTTCGTCAGGGTTTTTTAAAAGAGAAATAATGATAGCAGCTTTGAATAAAGATGGCTTGCCAACTTGCTCAATAAATAAATTGAGGAGAATGGCCAAAGGAGGTACGATCATGTGACAAATTAATTGAAGGAAATATAATTGGCAAGGTTCAGATGGAGAAAATAATTTAGCAGAGAAGACAGCATAGAGCAAACCATCCTTTGAAAATTGTGTGAATGTTGAGATTGAGAGGAATTGAATTCTGGCTAAATGAGAGTGGCTGGAGTTTATCTCATCACGTAAGACAGAGATCTGAGATAACGGCTAATTTCAGCATGCAACTTTTAAGAAAAGGCAATCTCTTGCTCACCCCTAGAACAGTCAGCTAATTCATAAATATCTAAAAAGCAACTCTTTGAGTGTTATTGGTTAACATGATTTTTCCTGAGTAATAAGAGTGTGTAGCATTAAAGATCCTCTTGTCATACTTTGACATTTCAGCTTTGTAAATTGCCTTCCTAGGTACCAAATTGTTTCTCCTCCATTTCCATTGAAGTTTCTTATTCTTGCTTTTCTCAATTCATGGGAGAATAAGGATGCGGACGTCCTGTGTTTAATAGTTGAATTAAGGGAGATATATGTTTACAGCATCTCAAAGTCAAGTGTCAATGGCCTTACCATGACCCTCCCCAGACTGAGGAGGTACATAATGGGGCGATTTAAGGTAGAAGTTAGATCCTCTGCTTAAACTTAGTTCCGACGGTGAATAGACAGAAAATCTTTGTTAAGCCTGGTCTTAAATTGAGGAAGGGGAAATTTTCCATTTAATAATACAATGATCTGAACATAAGCACAGAGTTGTATAAAGATCATGAATATCAAAATCCATGGTCCAGAGTAGGTCAAGATTGTGGCCATTCTAATGGGTAGAATACTGAAAATGCTGCATCAGGTTTAACGAAGATAAACAACATAGCAGAATTCATAAGCCTTGCATTGGCCTGCAGATTTTCCATCCAATAATAAAAATCAATGTTAATCAGTAAATTGAGAGCAGGAGAAAGTTAAGAAACTCAACAACTCTCAAAATTGAATGGGAAAGAGATCATGTGGGTGGGGGATTGATATATAAGTAAAATCCAAACAGTAAATAAGTTAACACTAAACAATATAAAAATGTAGATCATACAAAGCAGTTTAAAAACTGTTTATGACTTTTGATTAACATTACGATCATATGTCACACTTGTATCCATTGGTGAAGCAAGCAGGATCCTCTGTTCAGTTATGTGGAATTTTTTTGTTTCCTTATGGATAGATAATTGTCAGCAGAGGTTTGTGGATTGGGAGGACCCAAGAGAGGAATTCTTCAAAGGGCAGATGGGGCCTCATTCTGAGATTCTGGCAAATCCCATACCCTCTTTTGCCAATTGTGTGGTCAAATTGAGGAAAATGTCATTTGAGATGTCATCAATGATGTCTTCGGTGATGTCACTGACCATGTAATGAGTGATGTAATATGTGAGCTCATAAGCAGTGCATTGAGTGGATGCGACTTATAACTGCTGAATTTCTCAGGTTTTGTACGAGTGAAATGGCAGCCTAACTATAACGTCACTGTAACCTAAAGTTTTTTCAGTGAATTTCTAAGGTTTTTTAAATTCTTTTTCCTATCTATAAGGTCCCTGTAACCTTTGTTTTTTTCAGTGAATATAAATATATATATATATATATATACATGTATATATTTTTTCAACAAAGGGCTCAACAAAAGCTCTCGGCCCCCAGGAGCAGCGTGTGTCCGGGTGTGGACCCCCGGTGATATGCAAAATGATACTTATTCAAGGATTCGGGACAAAATCACGCGCACTCCCAGCAGGTAGTTTGCAGAATTTATTTAACTGGGCAGCAATCTCAACACGTTTCCAACACCCAAGTGTCATGACCAAGACACTTCAGTGTTGAAATGCGTTGAGCGTGCTGCTCAATTAAATTAATTATGCAAACTACCTGTTGGGAGTGCACGTGATATTGTCCAGAATCCTTGGATAAGTATCATTTTGCATATATATATATATATATATATATATATATATATATATATATATATATATATATATATATTATCTACTGGCGGTCGCCAGTAGATAGTTATAGTTAGGACCTATTTTCCATAGGAAATCCACAACATTCTATTTGAAATAACTTTGGCTCCGGTTGACGAATCTTCGCGAAATTTTCAAAACTTATTGCCCGCTCCGGTCCGCTCCTATCCTGAAAGTTTCGGCGTGATTCGGCAAGCGGGGGCTGGTAACACTTAAAACATTTAATTTAAAAAGGAACAAAATGATGGGGTTCATTTTGTCATAGAAATTATGGTTAGTGCTGTAGAAAGAAAAATTAGGACATGTTTTAAGTGAGATCTCAAATATCTTCCTGTTTTATTTCAACAGGAGCAGCCTGTCAGTTGATGCCTTTGTGTTCTACTGCAGCTTCTCAGAGTGTTCTAAAGAACAACTAGAGGGCTAACAGTCTTACTTATGACAAAAGTATGGCACACCTGAAGCCATCTTGATTGGAATAAACTGGTAACACTTAAAACATTTAATTTAAAAAGGAACAAAATGAGGGGGTTCATTTTGGCATAGAAATTATGGTTAGTGCTGTAGAAAGAAAAATTAGGACATGTTTTAAGTGAGATCTCAAATATCTTCCTGTTATATTTCAACAGGAGCAGCCTGTCAGTTGATGCCTTTGTGTTCTACTGCAGCTTCTCAGAGTGTTCTAAAGAACAACTAGAGCGCTAACAGTCTTACTTATGACAAAAGTATGGCACACCTGAAGCCATCTTGATTGGAATAAACTGGTAACACTTAAAACATTTAATTTAAAAAGGAACAAAATGAGGGGGTTCATTTTGCCATAGAAATTATGGTTAGTGCTGCAGAAAGATAATTTAGGGCATGTTTTAAGTGAGTTCTCAAATCCTCTTCTATTTCATTAGAAAATTCTGACATGCAGCCTGAAACAATCACTTTCAATACCAGCAGTAGACTTCCAGTTAACTCCCTGGTGAGCAGTAGCTTTACTACAGTGATCTAATGAACAACTAGAGTGCTAACATTCTGAATTTATGGCAAATGTGTGACACATCTGAATGCCTTCTTGATGGAATCAAAGTAAAAAACTGAAAGCATTTCCTACTGAGGAGACTGCAGTAAATGACGAAATTAGGAAACTTCATAACACATAAGTCTCCCAAGATGGCCACCAGAGAAAAAAGAGCCCAAATGTAGCACAAATATCACCCAGATGTAGCCCACATATAGCCCAATGACAGAAGTGTACAAAACACTTTTTATTTTTAGTTTTTCTGCAGTTTTATATAGTGCAAACTGGTCAGGTATTGGAGCGTTACAACTTACTTGGACCCCTTATTGCATATTTTGCACGAAGTACATGAGATTGATCTTGCGAAACATTGAACTTTACGATTCTGTTAACCTGAAGTTGCTCTGAACCGGGCTTAGTAACACCCGTTTTTACCTACTGGTTTTAATTAATTCTCACTGTATTGTATTAGGAAAGAGGATTTACTGTTTTTATGTACACTTTTATGATCTATGTTTCTAAATCAGATCAAATAAAGTTTAATGAATTCTATGGCAGGACGGAGGCGAGGATTATGCATATCTTTCCTCACTTTATTTGCATAGCAGTTCAAAGAAAACGTAACACAACAATCCTTAAACAAAAGACTACACAACCCATGAACCATTAGGGGGGTAGTCTCCAAGGCAACTATATTCCAATCATATCACAGTCCATCGTATATAATATTGTGACGTCCCTTCCGCTTCCTCTTTCTTCACTGCTCGTCAGTTAAGTGCATTCCTTATATTCTTGGCTTAATCTGACGTTGTTGCTGTTTGTATAGCGGTTTCTTGTGCACGTTATTAGCATTATTGCCTTGGTATTGTTTCATATTCCCTGCGCAGCAGGCTCTTGCCCGTGCGCGTTCTCCCCCTCGCAGTTTCTCCCGCTGTGTGCTCTGCGCGCGGTGAGGTCCTGTCAGGCGCGTCTGGTCCGAGCGAGGCAGCTCCGTCGAGCGCTCCCGCTGGTCTTTACGCGCGTTTGGGAATCCGGTCACTCCTTTAGTGTCCGCTTGATTCCCGACCAACCCTCGCCTAATTTTGACACCGCTACGCAGTGATTTCCCCACATGGCCACGTTAGTGACCAGCGCCACCTGGTGGTGGTAATTGGTATTGTGCCTCAGTCTATTCTTATAACAGCTTCGGGGAAAGCCCAGCTGTTGGAGCACCGGCGAGGGGGCTGTCTTAAGGATTTTAAGGGCATTTGTTCTGTGCTCATACCCTCTGCTATCATGTCTTCTCCAGAAGACCATTTTTACTCCTCCTACCAGGAAGTGGAGGAGGAATGGCCCCCAACTTCTCCCTCCAGCAGTGGACCAAGCCCCTCTCTGGCTATTTCTAGGGCGCTGGCTCCTCTTAGGGATCAGGTTGATAAGCTGGCGAAAAGCATCCCTGGGGTGTTCAGTGACCCAGATCTGGTGGTGGCGGGTCCAAGTAGCTCCCAGATGGGGAATAAAAGGGCCGTTAAGCATAACGCGGGGCACTTGGAAGGATTTGATAAACTTACGGAGACCTTCCTCAAGAGTGCGCGAACGCTAAAACATGCACCCTGCCGGGAGGAGGAGGGGCCCGGAGAAAATTGCGACACTGTCACCACTATTGTAGACCCCGACGTCGGGTTTCCCTTAGAGGGAGAGGGTGTATCGGAGGACGATTTCTCCTCCGATGAGGAAAAGGACTCGGGGCGTATTGGCGTCCAGAGTCCCACTCCTCTCAGTCCCCGGTTGGGGACGGGGTCCACTCGGACATGTTCGAGCCTACCCAAATTTACCATCCTAGGTCGGCAGAGTGGACACCTGACACCAAAGTGGCAGAGTATGTGGTGGGGAAAATCCATCAACCCCTTGAAAGGGAGGTCAGGAATAGGATGAGGGGAGAATGCCCCAGGCCCTCACTGAAGGGGAAGGTGGCACACACGCCTGAAATTGATGAGAAACTATGTACCTTTTTCTCCAAGTATATGAGGGATCCCAAGAAAGGAATTGATAGGTCTTGGACGTGGTAGGGCCCTTGACCCAAATTATTCAATTGACAGAGCGTTCCAAAGAGTCAGGATCCCCTTTGTCCACGGATATTGTGGCTGGTTGGGCGCACTACCCTAAACCCTAAAACACTACCCCCAGCACGACACCCTACACTACCAAAACATAACTGCACTACCCTAAACCCTAAAACACTACCCCCAGCATGACACCCTACACTACCCAAACATAACTGCACTACCCTAAACCCTAAAACACTACCCCCAGAATGACCCCCTACACTACACAAACACCACTGCACTAACCTAAACCCCCCTACACTATACAAACACCACTGCATTACTCAAAACCCGAAAACACTATCCCCAGCACGACCCCCTCACAACACAAACACCACTGCACTACCCTAAACCCTAAATCTACCCCCAGCATGACCCCTACACTACCCAAACACCACTGCCATACCCTAAACCCTAAAACACTACCCCCAGCATGAACCCCTACACTACACAAACACGACTGCACTACCCTAAACCCTAAAACACTACCCCCAGCACGACTCCCTACACTACCCAAACACCACTGCACTACCCTAAACCCTAAATCTACCCCCAGCACGACCCCCTACACTACCCAAACACCACTGCACTACCCTAAACCATAAAACACTACCCCAGCATGACCCCCTACACTACACAAACACCACTGCACTACCCTAAACCCTAAAACACTACCCCAGCACGACTCCCTACACTACCCAAACACCACTGCACTACCCTAAACCCTAAATCTACCCCCAGCACGACCCCTACACTACCCAAACACCACTGCACTACCCTAAACCCTAAAACACTACCCCAGCACGACTCCCTACACTACCCAAACACCACTGCACTATCCTAAACCCTAAAACACTACCCCCAGCACGACTTCCTACACTACCCAAACACCACTGCACTACCCTAAACCCTAAATCTACCCCCAGCACGACCCCTACACTACCCAAACACCACTGCACTACCCTAAACCATAAAACACTACCCCAGCATGACCCCCTACACTACACAAACACCACTGCCCTACCCTAAACCCTAAAACAATACCACCAGCATGACCCCTACACTACCCAAACACCACTGCACTACCCTAAACCCTAAATCTACCCCCAGCACGACCCCCTACACTACCCAAACACCACTGCACTACCCTAAACCATAAAACACTACCCCCAGCATGACCCCTACACTACACAAACACCACTGCACTACCCTAAACCCTAAAACAATACCACCAGCATGACCCCCTACACTACTCAAACACCACTGCACTACCCTAAACCCTAAAACACTACCCCCAGCATGACCCCCTACACTACACAAACACCACTGCACTACCCTAAACCCTAAAACAATACCACCAGCATGACCCCTACACTACTCAAACACCACTGCACTACCCTAAACCCTAAAACACTACCCCAGCATGACCCCCTACACTACACAAACACCACTGCACTACCCTAAACCCTAAAACAATACCACCAGCATGACCCCCTACACTACTCAAACACCACTGCACTACCCTAAACCCTAAAACACTACCCCAGCATGACCCCTACACTACCCATACACCACTGCACTACCCTAAACCCTAAAACACTACCCCCAGCACGACCCCCTACACTACTGCACTACCCTAAACCCTAAAACACTACCCCCAGCACGACCCCCTACACTACCCAAACACCACTGCACTACCCTAAACCCTAAAACACTACCCCCAGCACGACCCCCTACACCACCCAAACACCACTGCACTACCCTAAACCCTAGAAAAGAATCCCCCACTCCATGCCCAATCCCCCTTACCTCTCACTCCTCGTGGTTCCTCTCTCCTCGTGGTTCCTGCGACACGTCGTCTCTGAGGGGCGGTGCACGTCGTTGTGAGGAAACGGAACAGCCTCTGTTTCCTTACAACGACATGGATCGTCTACATGTTTTTTAGAACGCATGGTCATTTACCATACATACCTTTACAACAAAATTCGTTGTAAAGGCATGCATGGTAAATGACCATGCGTTCTAAAAAAATGCGTAGTAATGACTTTGTGATGTACAACGCATGCGTGGTAATGCATGCGTTGTACTGGTATCGCAAAGTAAAAAGTCGTTGTAACGGCTGTTTACCGATCGAAGCTGGCCCCTGTTCTTAGTGAGATGTTTATTTGATTAATTAGGAGGAAGGAATGTGTTTTTTTTACCGAAAAGTGAATTCCGGCTGTTGTATTGTGAAAGTGTCCGCGTGGCCTGGTTTCACTTCCGGTGAGAGAGTGGAAGAGTCTGTTTGGATCTAAAGGAGTTCTGTTGTTGGACGGGGCCGGCGCGACATGTCATCAGAAAACATAGCTAATGGAAAGCGTCCTCCCTGAAGTGTGGAGCAGTGCCATGAGAGGTCAACGAGTGTGCGTCCCACCGCAGTATGACCGTACCGCGTGACCCATGTGCCGCCTCCAGGGTACGGGAGGCAGAAGCGGCATCACAGGTCCTCTTGAAGACCGTTGTAGCACTAATTCTACATTTTGGTACTAGGGCATTTTAACTTCGTTGTTCCTGCCAGATACAAAGAGAAGATCCTGTGCTATTCAGTGCCCTCGTTACCTTCTTTGTGGGTTGTGGTGCTTGTCACTTCGCTGCCCCGCCAGTGCACACGACTGGGCACCCCACCTCGTGTGCCATCTGCAGGGCCTCTGCCCTCGGATCACTGGTTTCGGTTTCTGGAGTGGCAACATAAACAGTTGCTCCCAAAGGACTAGCCTGAACACTTAGGTGAATATCCCCTGCACCAGCATTCCACGGAAATTCTTTCCTAGCTCTCCCACGTCAACGAGGACGTCATAATAGCACGGCTCCGCTCGCGACACCGTATGACGTCATCGGAGCCATAAGAGGACCTCGTCGGTGTGCTGATGTCAGTTCCACCCATTTTTTCCGTGCCACCGAGGCAAACAGGGGACCGAGACATTTTCACATGTATACATAGTATAATAAATATATATATATTCACTGAAAAAACCATAGGTTTCAGGCACGTTATAGTTAGAAATTAGCATTTAAAAAACCTTAGAAATTCACTGAAAAACCATAGGTTTCAGGCAAGTTATAGTTAGAAATTAGCATTTAAAAAACCTTAGAAATTCACTGAAAAAACCATAGGTTTCAGGGGCGTTATAGTTAGTTGGACATTTCACTCGTACAAAACCATAGAAATTCCCCGTTATAGTTAGTTCAGCTAACTATAACTCGCGCGCTCCGCAATGCACTGCTGATGACGTCACATATTACATCACTCATGACATGGTCAGTGACATCACTCATGACATCACTGATGACATCTCAAATGACATCACTGATGACATCACTGATGACAACATCCAGTGAATGTGTGTTTTTCTGAAAATTAAATATGTTTTATATATGTATATCTCAAGGTCGATGGAAGAATAAATGGGTATATAAGTGTCTAAATGGATGATTTTGTTTGTAAAATTGATTGTATAACTGACTAAGTGTATCTTAGTGAATACATGGGTTAGTGAGTAATGTTTAAATATGAAAATATCTGTATCAGTCTCTCACTTTGTGTATAAGTGGCTGCATGGGTTGGTGAGTAGCTACATGAGTGTCTATATGGGTTATTAGTTGGTTTTTGAGTATCAGTATGAGTGTCTGAGTGTCTGTATGGTTCGGTGGGGGTATTACTTAGTGCATAGATGCATGAATGAGTGACTCACTGTTTGTATGTGTTGAAGACAGCATGTGTGCAGGACTGTATAGGTGGATGAGTATGTGTATGGGTGTGTTAGTGAGTGAATGACTGTCTCAATAGTGTCTTTATGAGTAACTACATATGTTTTAAACTAGTATATGTGAGTATTGGTGTATATAAGTGAGTATATGTGAGAGTGAGAGATTGGAAGAGTTCCTGTACAAATATGTAGGTGTTTCTATAAGTGATTGTTTAAGAGAGTAAGTATGTGTAAGTTTCTGTAGAAGTAAGTGTGGTAGTGTGTGTATAACTGTATATGCAAGTAAATGGATGTTTGATACTTTGTTTGCATGTGTGACTATGTGTGTGAGTAACTCTATGGATGAGTGGCGGTGTGTAACAGGATGTATAGGTGTATGAGTACATATGATGAGTGAGTACATGTATGAGTGACTGTATAGAGACTGTTCGTGAATGAGTGGATGTGTGTGTGTAGATCTTGGAATTACTGAATAGGTGTGTTGTAACTGGTATTGGTATGTCCATTGTTTTGAAAATGTTAGTTTGTATTTTTGAGTGTGTGTATCAAAGGTTATATTAGGGTGAGAGGAGGTCTGCCACTCTATCACAAGGATGATGTCATCAGTGATGTCATCAGTGATGTCATTTGAGATGTCATCAGTGATGTCATGAGTGATGTCACTGACCATGTCATGAGTGATGTAATATGTGACGTCAGCAGCAGTGCATTGCGGGCGTGCAAGTTATAGTTAGCTGAACTAACTATAACGGGGGAATTTCTATGGTTTTGTACAAGTGAAATGTCCAACTAACTATAACGCCCCTGAAACCTATTGTTTTTTTCAGTGAATATATATATATATATATATATATGTACACATATAAATACAGCAGCTAAACCAACTAGAAAGGGAAGCAGATGGAGAAAAACTATTGGCTCCACTACCCAAACAGTAGACCAGCTAGGGGTGGACATTTATGGGAGTATAACAACACCATTGTAGTGTAGCTCCTATTTCCCTAATAGGCTCTGCGCATTGGAATAATATATCCTATAGGTTTGACATAGGACTAAGGTCAGTATGTCCCTATCGAGTATATTAAACTTAATTACTTGTGCCAGCTAGCTCAGAGGCCACTAGAAACTCCTTGACGACAAGAAGGGAGTAGTTTCTGGCAGCCGCAAAACATGACCACTTTGTTTCCCTTTAGAATCAGAACGTGTCCCAGAGTCGTGGAAACAATAGATAACTATTTCACTCAGCTCAATCGTGCATGCTTAGTTTTCCTCAAAGTTACACAGAAAGAACAGACGGGCGTTTCAATAAAAGATTTATTGAACAGTCTTGTTTCTGGTGTAAGTAAAATGTGCTGTTACGATCACAAGACAGTATGCGAGATAAATAATGTACAGTGTGAGCAGTAGAAATAAATAATACTGCGATAGCATTATCTTTTAGTATATATGTATTTACATAAATGACACAGACTAAAAATGCGAGTACTCATACGATGCGTTTCTAACCTGGTTCTACCCCAATGTACCTAACCTAACCTAGGTGTAGGGAGAGGTATGAAGTAGGTGAAGTATTCCTTACTATGGTATACTAAGAGTATGTTAAGCCTAGTATGCCTAGTATGCCAAGAGTCCCTCTAGGTTCTAGTCAGCTCCATACCTGAAGAATGAGAGAGGTAGGAATCTCTTTGCCAGACTCGAACTCCAACACCACGCGAGGGAAGTCAGATCACTGGAAGCTGGACTCTCTGCGTGCAGGGAAGACAGCGTCTTCTCAGTGCGTCAGGCCCGGGAAACGGGCTCCTCTGAAGTCGAGGTCTCCTCTGATTTACAGGGGCTAGGGAAGGTATATTTATACCTGAGAAGTACCTAAGAATATTAGCATTGATGTGAGTCGGACAGCGGAAGACGTCATAAATGAACCCCTAAGGAATAATGGTTCATGCATAATATATGAGTCCTTGAAGAAATCAATAGTCCTGGGCTAGGGAAACTCCCGCAGCCTAAGGGTCTGTTCTTCATGAACTCGTTGTGACGTTAGGGTGGACGGATGTCGGAGACCATGCCTGTATTTGGAGTGCATGGTTTAATGCCTAAATAAGGACTGGGATTTTATGCCTATATAAGGGCAGGGCGAATTGTGCCTATATAAGGACATGATACTGGAAAGCCCGTTTATGGACACCCTAAGAGGAATACAACACCCACTCCACTTTCGTGTGTACGATAATACTAAAATGCTAAACATTTAAAATGCTAAACATAAAATGGAGTACCGCATATTTAAAAAATATTTCTTAAAAACATTAAAAAACATAGTAAAAAAATGCAAAAGGTACTGTACATCTGAAGCAAATGCTTTTCATTTCAGGCATAAAGTTCGAAAATAAATGCAATTGGAATGAAAGAAGCAGTAATATTTACATGTGACAGAAAATGATCGATAAGTTGTTCAAAAATCAAAGTCATTTCATGTCATGAAAATTAATGAACTGTTCTAGACCCACAAGATGACTAAGTGTCCGTGGAAGTACCGCGAAGTCTGTACTATAAGGCTAGTTCTACTTTAAGCAGATTGAAGTGCCATTTTAGTTTGAAAAATGGGAAAAAGTTCAATTTTGGTAGAGTTCCAAGTTTTTTGAAAATGAAGGCCAAATTGTTACTGCATCTCTGGAACACTGTATGCTGAATCAGAGTCAGTTTACGGGTCTGGTGTAAACATGAGATCATCTATTTCTATAGACAAAACATCATCCACTGTTGTTGGTGTCAGTTGGAACACCTCGCGTAGTATATTAATTGCACAGAGATGTGAAGCATCGCTTCCAGCATAGGTTGCCGCAGCAATGTTCGCGTCCGTTGTTACCTGTGTGCCTGTAGATCTTTCTCGTACCTCAGCAGCAGCCGGAAGCGTCTGTGAGATCTCAATGAATGCTGACATCAGGATTGGTAGCCTCTGGGGACAACACAGAGCATGGGCCGTTATCGGGACCAGCAGAGTATCGACATCCGTTGGCGTTGCTGATGGAAATGTTAGACAGGTGTATTTGGACAAACTGTTACTTGGTGTTCAAGAGCGGTGAGTGCCATAGCGTTATTGCTTAGTCCTCCATCTGTTACAGCTGAATTCTCGATTGTTATCAGTCTTTCAGTCTGAACCTCTTGGATAGTAGCGAGAGGAGTGCGTCTGCTACTAGGTCGGAGTCCACGAGGCCTACTGTTTAGTATTGGCCACATACTGTGGTTTGATGAGGTTGATGGACACAAATCTTTTCTCCTTTCTTCCAGCAAGGGGCGGCAGAAGTACTGTTCTTGTTCCTTGAACTGCTAGGACAGGTACTGGTTGTCTGTAAGAAGGTCCAAATTCCTTCTTGTCCGCAATTTTTTCTCTGACTAGATCCCCAACTTTTGGAATCCAGACAGGCCTTGCTGGGACCGCCGGTTTTTCCCCAGTGGTGGTTGGCTGCAGGAATACGTTGCTTTGTTTCGTTCTTAATTCATTCAGTTCCTGTAAAACAGCCAAACGATCTTTGATATCAAACGGTTTATTTTCCACCACTGTGCCTACGTGTTCAAGGTCTGGTACCCACCTTCTTGTCCCAAATAGGACCTCAAATGGAGTGCCCCCCCTAGAGAACTTCTTGGCAGATTGTTCAATGAGCGTTGGACCCCATTAAGGTGTTTGACCCACCCATCACCCGAACCTAATACCCTAGCTGTTATAGACTGCTTTATGTCCCGGTTTTTCCTTTCCACAACCGAATTTCCCTCAGGATGGAATGGAGAGGAGTACCACAATGCAACGCCCAGACTGGCCATGGCTTCTTTGTAAGCCTGAGAGCTAAACGCAGGACCCTGGTCAGAATGTAGCGTGCCTATTGCGTATGTGCCGATAAAGACTCGCAAATCTTTTATAACAGTTCGAGCGTCAGCCGAGTGCTGAGGCCATATCCATAGGAACCTAGAGCATGAATCCACTGCAACCATGATATATTTATAGTTACCATCCCTTTGCAAGGGACTGCAGTGGTCCAGGTAAACACAAGCTAATGGTTTGTCTGAAATTAACAGGGGTGTCTGCGCAGGACGTTTCACTGTTGAGACTTTCATCTGTTGGCAAATATCACATTCTAAAACTTAGGGGCCGATTCCGATTCGGGCCGGAAATCTCTCCGACCGAGCCGGACCCGGAGAGATTTCCGACCGAATCGGACTCTAGCAGTCCGACCGAGCGAGTACGATGCGCACGTATGCAATCGGACTCGATTCGGTGGGACTCCCATTGAAGTCAATGGGAGCCAGTCGTACGACGCGTACACGGGCTCCCATTGACTCAATGGGCACGATGCGAACAAGGGCGCCCCCTACAGTGTGCTCGCGTCGATGCGGGTCGCGCCGTACATGCATGGGTAGGGGGGACCCATGGGTCCCCCCTGTGTGTGACTCGCGCGGCTACGCGTACAGGGGGGTCCGACACAGACCCCCAAAGTACGGCTCCGACTGCTCTTTGGAGCCGGAGTGCGCGGCTCGCGGCGCGCATCGTACTTACCCGGCCGGGGAGCGTCTCCATTGCGTGGTGCGAGTCGAGTCCGAGCGAGTCGGTCAGTGCGGTTAGACCCGGGAACGAGTCGGTCGGAGCGGTCGGGACGCCCGGACGAGTCGGTCGGCAATTTCGCATCGTACTCGCTCGCCCGGACGCGCGTACGAATCGGTCGGGAAATAGGGCTCCGAATCGGATCCGGTTAAGCCGAATCCGATTTGGAGCCCTACCGCCGAGATCGGAATCGGCCCCATAGTTTTTAGTTTGTTTCCGAATGCCAGGCCACCAATATCTTTGCTTGAGTAAAGATACTGTCGCTGAAACACCTGCATGGGCAGAAGCTATCCCTTCGTGTGCTGCTAGGATTAGTCCTAATCTGCGTTCCTTGTTTGGGATTACCCTATCCCCCACTCCAGGGATTCGAGCAAAGGGAACGTTGTTCGCATCAATTACATAAGAGTACTTCAGTGGAAATTTTTTTGGTAATGCTGCACTGCTGCCCTTGCTTGAAGCATTGACAGCCAACATTATCTCACCGTCTATTTTTGTTTTTGAACGAGTGATCGCAGCTACGGAAGCCGTCTGAACAGCCCCCTTTGCGGCTTCATCAGCCAATGAATTCCCTGCAACGTGAACGCCATCACGTTGATGACTCAGTGTGTGGATCACGTGAGCCTTTGGTAGTTCGTTTTCAACTGAACTACTTGTTCCCAAAGCATTTTATGCTTTATTGTGCCACCTTTCGCATCTTTGCAACCATTTTCAAGCCAGTTTTGTATATAGTCATTATACGACTGAACACAGTAAAGGAATCGCACACTATTAGTGTGGGGAATTCTCGATCTGTACTTTCAAGTGCCAGTTTGAATGCTTGTAGTTCAGCTCGCTGAGCTGTACAATCTCCTAGAGATTGAGTTTTTGTGACCATGGGTCTGAAGATGCCATTTCGCATGCGACCTTTAACGATCGCACACGCTGCACTGTAAGCTTGCTTACTCCCTGTTGCAGGTTGTGCGGATCCGTCAGTGTAAATTATGAATTCGTACTGATCGAGAGGCAGAATTTCAGTGGGCAGAGGACATTCTTGTTCATATTGCAGGAATGCTTGTGTTTTTAAATCAGGATCAAAAACATATTCAACATCTGTTGCAGCAAGAGAATTAACCCATTTTATCCATCTTGGATGTAATGCTTTAGCATTTGGAATGCTTGCTTTTGTGACTGCTTCTAAAGCTGGTACCGGGGTTACGACAATAATGCGTTTCCCTTGGGCTAAGGCTTTTTCTTTTGCTACAGCGGTTTGAACTTCTGTCAGAATTTTTTCAGTTGAACTGAAGCGCATTTCCGCTTGTGTGTACAAATGAGATTTGTATGCGATTGGTATTTTCTCACTCTCATTGAAGGTTGTTAAGTAGGTGAATCCGCATTGACCCGAAATTATTCGGATCACCAAATTTCGTTGACTTACGCGTGTTTGTAAGTGATTTGTTGCTAACAGGTTAGCCTGGAGTGAACGCAAGATTTCTGTGTGTTCGTTTGTCCAATTTTTGATTGAAAAATCAGGTTTGATTAATGCGTAGAGAGGTTTAACCCTTTCTGCGTAATTTAGAATGTATGTTCTTCCAAAATTTAGGAAACCCAGGATGGATTGTAAGTTTTTAGCGATTTTGGAGGTTGGAGCAGCGCACATTTCTCTAGAAAGTTAGCTGCCAAGCTCTTGCCTTCACTTGAAAGCTCATATCCTAAAAACAGGACATTGAGATGGGCAATTCTGGACTTTTTGAAGTTGAATTTGTAGCCCTCAGAGGCGAAACCCAGTATAATGGTGCTCACCCTGTTCAAGTGTTTTCCAGGTCATCGTCTGTCAGATAGATGTCATCGACATAGGACAATGCCTCATTATCATAAATTTGTAGTAACTCCGTTACCCTCGCTGAGAATAAACCTGGGCTGTTCTTGAACCCTTGTGGGAGTCGACAAAAGTGACGCTGGGTCCCCATTATGGAGAATGCTGTTAAGTACCTGCTTTCAGGTGCTATGTTTTGACAAAAGAAACCATCTGAGATGTCTAATGTTGTTTTATATTTTTTACGCACAATGTTATTCATCAATGCTGTGCTATGTGCATTTTGCACTGCAAAGTTTTAGGACAAGTGTTTAAGTGTCTGTAATCCAAAACTAGACGATATGTATTGTCTGGTTTGGAGACAGGAAACAAAGGATTGTTCATTGAGGAGGTGCATGTTTCAATCACCCCTTGGTATTCAAGTTGATCTAAGATCTCCCTGACCTGTTTTTAGCTTCTTGCTTTATTGGATACTGCCTTTGTGCAGTTGGGTCATGTTTTAGATGTATTTTATGGTGAGGTGAGTCCTCATCCCATCCTACATGATTTTTATATAATGCTGGGGCCTGGGCTACTGCCCATTTCCTGGCATATGTATATTTTAGGTGAATTGGAATATGGTTGGAGAAGGCAGGCATAATAATGTCTTCGCCGTGTGGGCACTCCCTGACAAATTGTGGTGGCCAGTCTTTTTCTGCTAGAAGTATGTCATAGCCCCTTGATAGTCGTTCCCAAAAGTGCTTTCACCTGTCTAGGTTTGTCTCCCTCCATCCGGAGTGTTATTTCATATAACTTTTGTGGAGTACTAACCCTGGTGTCTACAGTCTCAACTGTAATGTACTCATTCAAGTCCACTATCTCCAGAAGTTCCTTCAGGTTCTGGCAAGCTATTGTGACTTCTGCTGCACTGTCCAGCATTGTCTGAGCCCATTCTCCATTCTTGAGTTGTGTTCTCAGTATTCTCGGCATGTCTGACCTTCAGACCTGCTACTTTCTTTTTGGAGAATTGAGGTTTTGCTTTAGTTTTTGGAGCGTGTTTTTCGTCTTTCGATTTCACGCGTTCTTCTCTATGTTCTGACCGTCCTCTTCTTTCCGAAGTCTGTGATGAGATCTGAAAGGGACGAGAGGAACGTGTATCAGTATCTTGATACCTGTCAGGCTTTCTCAAATTATCCCTATTCCTGAGGTTATACCTCCTTTCAGAGGGCTCCTTTTGAGGAGACCTACCTCGGGATTGAGAACGTTTCTCATTTGAATTTTGTTTATTAGTCTCCCACTTCTTTTTAGAAGATGTAGGAGTTTGTTTAATAGAGTCCTTCTCAGGACTTTCAGATAGTTTTGGCTTCACTGGTCTTCCACCCAAACTATCTCTGCCTAATTCTGCATAAGATTGTTCTATTATTCTGGGTAGCTCAGTTTGATGTTCTGTAACATCAAATTCCCTTAATTTTTGGCAGATCGCCACTGCTGCTGCCTCCCTTTAATATTAGATAATATTATTGTTGAGACCTGGTCGAAATTTTTCAGTAATTTCATACCTAAATTTAGAGCAGGCTCTGCCCCGTATTCGTTTTGAATTTGTTTCAGGACATCAGGTATTACCGCAATTGACGGAATGCCATTTGTTTTAGTACAGATGGCAGCAAAGACTGAGCCCCAAGTGGTGCAGTCTTCCAGTTGTGGTGTGATCCCCATTGGTAAACTGATTGTCAGTATTCTATGTTTCTCATAAGGGCTAGTATTTGGAAATACTGCTTCGATTTGAGTAATTTTTTGAGCTATCCAAAATGGAATTTGCTCACGTTTAGTGGGCCTTTTACCCATGACTGCGTATAGAGTCTGTGGTGTAATTTTTAGTGTATTCCCCTGGTGAGGAGTTTGATTTGGGAGTGTTAATGGTGGTTGGACTGTGAAAGTCCTCATGACATATTGGACCAATTGTCTGTAGATTTTTATTAACTCTGTGAGTTGAGTAAGTAGTTCCTCGTCTGACATTTCTTCAATGTCAGGATGAGGTGTGTAGCCCGGCTAGAATCGGCCATGTTGCTCCTGGTCTACCTAGTGGACCAAGCCTGGTAATGTTTCTGTGATGTTTTAGGGCGCCTTTAAACCAGAGCTGATGCTCCTGGTATGTTAATGGAATTTCAATATCCTCGAAAGGAATGTATTCCTCTGGTGGATCATCTTCTTTGTAGAAGTGAAACATGTGTGTTACTGGATTGGATTCAGGAAATATTACCCATGAATAGAATACCTCTGTCTGAAAGGATTTGTGTGCCTCTATCACGAAATCTGCTCTACCTCCTCTTGGTGGTAGGCCATGTTTTATGAGTTTTAGAGTGATGGCTCTTCTTAAGTTTGGAGTGATGTCTATAACACCCTCCTCGGTTTCAATAAAACCTGTAAAGTAAAAAATTGCTGCTTGGGCTGGATCAGCCGCAGCTCCACCGTTTCCGGCGTCATTGTCGGAGTCAGGCATTTTTGTTTTTTGAAAAATGTAGAACAAGTTTCAAGGAAACAAAGATGAGGTGCACAATATTTTTGGAACACTGTATCCTTCAACGTTGAGCAAACCAAACAGCTAATATATAGGGTACTGCCCTATGTAGCCGTGGTGGATACTTCACCCTGCCCACTCCAGACGTCTTTTGGAGTATATGGGTAGGGGTCTCTGAGAGAAAAGCACGGCTGAGTTACTCAGTATCTAACGTTGAATTACCGCCTTACCAAACCGTTGGGCGCCATGTAGTGTAGCTCCTATTTCCCTAATAGGCTCTGCGCATTGGAATAATATATCCTATAGGTTTGACATAGGACTAAGGTCAGTATGTCCCTATCGAGTATATTAAACTTAATTACTTGTGCCAGCTAGCTCAGCGGCCACTAGAAACTCCTTGACGACAAGAAGGGAGTAGTTTCTGGCAGCCGCAAAACATGACCACTTTGTTTCCCTTTAGAATCAGAACGTGTCCCAGAGTCGTGGAAACAATAGATAACTATTTCACTCAGCTCAATCGTGCATGCTTAGTTTTCCTCAAAGTTACACAGAAAGAACAGACGGGCGTTTCAATAAAAGATTTATTGAACAGTCTTGTTTCTGGTGTAAGTAAAATGTGCTGTTACGATCACAAGACAGTATGCGAGATAAATAATGTACAGTGTGAGCAGTAGAAATAAATAATACTGCGATAGCATTATCTTTTAGTATATATGCATTTACCTAAATGACACAGACTAAAAATGCGAGTACTCATACGATGCGTTTCTAACCTGGTTCTACTCCAATGTACCTAACCTAACCTAGGTGTAGGGAGAGGTATGAAGTCGGTGAAGTATTCCTTACTATGGTATACTAAGAGTATGTTAAGCCTAGTATGCCTAGTATGCCAAGAGTCCCTCTAGGTTCTAGTCAGCTCCATACCTGAAGAATGAGAGAGGTAGGAATCTCTTTGCCAGACTCGAACTCCAACACCCCGCTGAGGGAAGTCAGATCACTGGAAGCTGGACTCTCTGCATGCAGGGATGACAGCGTCTTCTCAGTGCGTCAGGCCGGGAATCGGGCTCCTCTGAAGTCGAGGTCTCCTCTGATTTACAGGGGCTAGGGAAGGTATATTTAAACCTGAGAAGTACCTAAGAATGTTAGCATTTACGTGAGTCGGACAGCGGAAGACGTCATGAATGAACCCCTAAGGAATAATGGTTCATGCATAATATATGAGTCCTTGAAGAAATCAATAGTCCTGGGCTAGGGAAACTCCCGCAGCCTAAGGGTCTGTTCTTCATGAACTCGTTGTGACGTTAGGGTGGACGGATGTCGGAGACCATGCCTGTATTTGGAGTGCACGGTTTAATGCCTAAATAAGGACTGGGATTTTATGCCTATATAAGGGCAGGGCGAATTGTGCCTATATAAGGACATGATACTGGAAAGCCCGTTTATGGACACCCTAAGAGGAATACAACACCATATAAGCTGAAATCCGTATTTCTACCAGTGATGCCCAGAAATGCATTGGATATTTTTTCTGATTTGGTAATCACGGACTTAAAGAGACTATCAGTTGAATCGAGTGAAAGATATAGAGCGGATAACAGTGGTCATTTACAAGGGTAACAAAATGTAATGAATAAGATCAAATCTAGAAAAGATGTGGTAGTACGCCAGTCTGACAAAGGGGGAACATTGTTTTGTGTATAAGAAAGAGGCTTATCAACAACTGAATGAGGAAGCATGCTATAGTAAAATTGTTCGGACTAACATCAATGATATTAAACAGAAATTCCATGGTGAATTATCGAAATGGAGAGGATTGGGGCTTTTATCACAAGACAAATACAAATTCTTAAAGATAGATCATCCTATAGTTCCAATCATGTATTTAATTCCCAAGATGCATAAAATGCCTGAAATCCACCTGTTAGGCCAAATAATGTCAGCCATAGGGGAATTATTTGAAACAACATCAAAGTATATTGACCACTTCTTACAAGAGCATGTCCGGACTTTACCCTCATTTTTGCTTGACACAAGTGACTTCCTACGAAGAGTGTATGACATAACATGGGACGAGTCATATGTATTTATGACTCTGGATGTCACTGCATTATACACAAGCATCAGACACCAGGATGCCTTGAAGGCAGTCAAGCATTTCCTAGGCATGAGACCCATGCACCTTTATCAACATACACAAATAATTCTTCAAAGGATGAGATGGTGCCTGGAAAACAATTTCTTCTTATTTAAGAAGCAATGTATAAACAAGTAAGAGGGACTGCTATGGGCACCTGCTTCGCTCCCAGTTATGCAAATTTGCATATGGGCTGGTGGGAGGAGCCGGTGCTCGCGGTAGAGTATGCCATACAATGGTCAGAAAACGTGGTCCTGTGGGCATGTTTTATTGATGACCTGTTTATACTATAGAGGGGCACTCCAGACTCCGCTAAAGATTTTGCTGATAAACTAAATTGCAATGACTTGAACCTCTCCTTTACCAGCAATATTAGTCAGACCAAGGTCAACTTTCTAGACCTGACAGTCGTTGTGAAAGACAACAAAATACACACGAACACATTTAGGAAACAAACGGCGGGAATTCTATTCTCCATGCAGGTAGCCTCCATCCACCAAAACTTAAAAACAGCAACCCTTATGCGGAGAATCTCCGCATGAAAAGAAATTGCAGTGAAGAAAAATCATTGAAAGAAGTTCAGACAGACTTAGATGAAAGATTCCTCACCAGAGGTTATGAACAAAAAATACTAAACACAGTAAGAGAAAATACAAAAGCTAAATCAAGAGAAATGCTGTTATTCAATAAAGACAGGGGCAAACCAAAGGGCCCAGGGCAGATAAGAATGATCACAGGGTATAGTGCGTACCATGAGAGAGTGAGGAGATTTCTTTACCCAATTATTGGAAAAACAGCGACAAAAAATCCACTTCTTACTTTCAGACGGGCTAAATCAATGCGGAGCGAGCTATTTGTCAGCAGCCCTGAGATGACAAGACCAGAGACATGGTTAACACCAGACCTGGGTTTTTAAAAATGCCACAGATGTAAAGCATGGGGGTAAGGCAGTAGATCTAGTCTACTATGTGATAGACGCTGTCCCTAAGAATATAAGAGGCGGCAACAGGGAACAAAGATTGAGAAGATTGGAGTCTCGATATATAATTATGTTGAATAGTAAGATGCCGAATGGTTTAAATTTGGATGAGGAGATGTATGTGCACCTGTACAATTATTAGAGGCTGACCTCCGTATAACTCTAAACAGCCACGAGTTGAATGTCGTGGGTTCAATAAGGGACATGTCAGAGTTATGTTAATTTACACTTTGAGCACTTTATGGTAAAGCGACATGACTTTGTAGAATAATCAGTACGTGGAGAAAATTGGGAGATTTGATAACGAGATGCCAAGGAACCAAACAAGGAGAAACTATTCTGTATGACTGAGGTTATCATTAACTCTGTGTTTCTGAAAACAACCAAGAGATGTGTCAAACCCACCCATTAGGGTTTGTGGTTTTTAAAGGCTCTGTATGGACTTTTTATGGGCTATGTAGTAACTTTTAGCGTTGGTCTATAAAACAAAGAATTGATTTCTTCATGCTCATATGGTACTGCTATTGGAATTACATGGTTGGGTATTTAACTATGAATTTTAAACAATGATGAAATGTGTATGCAGTTGAAATTCCACATCAAAGGTTGTTTTTGTCAAAACAGTTAGAAACTAAAGTAAGGTATACAATTCGAAAAAACCAGGCAAGCCTCACTGTTTTCCAAAGAGCCCAAATGAAATTATAATTTATGGTGTGATTTGAAAAACATGATTTTTATTTTTTAATTGTATTAAAAATCGATTAATTCATGTTAAATAACAATTTTAATTTTGCACTGTGCACTTTAAAAAAGCATGTTTCCAGAAACTTGAAGTGTTTTTTCAATGTCTATGTTGCATCGCTTAGCAACAGTGGCATAAATAGAAACCAAAATGATGATATCGCAATGTGAGCACGGTGGCTGTGTCCACTGAAACGCATTGTTTATGCTGAATAAACAAGTATATTGACTGGCTCCAGCTGTGTCGGTGTCTGCTTACAGAGTCTCTTGTGGGGAGAGGAGCAGGGGGTGGAAATGGATTTATATATATATATATATATATATATATATATATATATATATATATATATATATATATATATATATATTATCTACTGGCGGTCGCCAGTAGATAGTTATAGTTAGGACCTATTATCCATAGGAAATCCGCGACATTCTATTTGCAATAACGTTGGCGCCGGTTGACGAATCTTCGCAAAGCTTCCAACTTGTTGGGGCGCTCCGGTCCGCTCCTACCCTGAAAGTCTCGGGTGATACGTCAAGCGGAGGCCGAGAAAAAGGGGGTCCCAAAACGCGTTTTCCCCATTCATTTTTCCATAGGAACCTTTAGTCGCAGCTACAGCCCGAACTGCTGAACGGAATTACCCCAAATTTGGCAAAGAGGTAGCCCTTGGTTCAGACTGGTGCCTTTTGCTAAAATGGTGTAAATCCGTTCAGTAGTTCCTGAGAAATTCACAATTAAAATCACATATATATCTATGGGCGCGTCGGATCCGCGTACCCTCCCGATCACGAGCTGCATGATAATTGGCTGTCAACATTCCAAATCAAGAAGTGTTGGCAGCCATTTTGTCCCTCGGTAGAACCGAGGGACAGCAACAAGTGCGCAAAGCGCAAAAGGGGCAGGGTAGAAACACCCTGACCCCCAAGCCTGCTCAGGGGTCCCACAAGGACCCCTGGGCAGAAAAGCATTTTTTTAAATCGGCGGGATGCGCTTAGGGTGCGCGGATCCCGCCGAGAAAAAAAGAAACAAGTGCGCAAAACGCACAAAGGGGGCAGGGTAGAAACCCCTAACCCCCTAGGCCTGCTCAGGGGGTCCCACAAGGACCCCTGGGCAAAGCATTTTTTTTTTTTAAATCAGCAGGATGCTCTCAGGGAGCGCGGATCCTGCCGAAAAAAATCGAAGCGCGGTCTCCGCGCTTCGATGTTAATTTGCCCCGGGTGGGCCAAGTCCCGGGGCATGCTGGGGGGTTTATTTTATGTATGGGGGCCTCTAGGGCCCCCAAGCCCGGGGACCGCCACCCCCGGGGCTTTATTAGAGAAAGTTGCAGGAGGGCTCTGAGCCTCTCCGCAGCCCCGGGGACCACCACCTCCCGGGGCTTCTTTATTTTTAAATTAACCTGTGTGGGGGACTCCAGCCCCCACATGCCCCGGGACCACCACCTCCCGGGGCACTAACAAAATTGAAAATGGGGATCCGTTTTGGACCCCCAAGCCCCGGGGACCACCACCTCCCCGGGGCTTTGAAAATGTGGGGAGGGGGCCGCGCGGCCCCTCCTGGAGCCAGTGATGGCCCTGGGGACCGCCACCCCCAGGGCCGGCTCCTGCAGTGTCCCGGGGTGCCTACCCCGGGACACTGCTGTTGCAATGACAGGACGGGAGCCTCGTGGCTCCCGTCCTGTCATTGCAAACTGCTTTGAATTTTGGAAGAGAGAGCAGGAAAGCTGCTCTTGCTTCCAAAATTCAAAGCAGAATAGCTTTCCACATGGGGAGCTGCATATTAGCAGCTCCCCATGTGGAAAGCAATGCCGGCTCACGCAGGAGGCGGGGAGCCGGCAGGGTCCGTGGGGAGTTGGGGTCCCCCACGGACTCCAAAGGATAGGGCCAGCCCGGGGGATGGGGTCCCCGGGGCCTAAGGAGGCCTTAGGAGGGGGCCAGGCAGCCCCCTCCATCAAATAAAAAAAAAAAAGGTGGCAATGGGCCGGGGATGGGGTCCCGGGTCGAAATTGGCCACGGGAGGAGGCCCACGCGGTCCCCTTCCCAGTCCTTTTTATTTTATTTTTAAAAAAAGGGGACAGGCCCTGGGGGATGGGGTCCCCAGGGCTCAAAAATTACTAAAAGGGGGCCACACAGCCCCCTTTTAAAAAAAAATAATAATTTAAAAACGGCATCGCGAGGAGGCCCCGCCCCTCTTTGACAGCACTCTGCAAACGCGCCCTGGCGAGTTTGCAGAGGAGAACGAATTCCCCTTGAATACTGGGGTCCCTGGGGCCAACTAGCCCACCAGGAACCTCCAGTATGCGCCAGGGGCTGCGTTGCACAGAGGTGGACAGAGGCCACGCCCCTTTTACACCTCTCTGCAACGCAGCTCTGTGGCGCTTTTGGATATACCTGTTGGGCTAGTTGGCCCCCAGGGACCCTCAGGATTCAAGGGGAGTTAATCCCCGACTTAAACGCGCCACGGGCGCGTTTGCACAGTGGTGAAGGGAGGGCGGGGCTTCAGGTGACATGTGTGCAAACAGGCCCCGTGGCGTGTTTTAAGATGGGGGATTAAGTCCCCTTGAATCCTGAGGGTCCCTGGAGTCCAACTAGCCCACCATGTACTTCCAAAGCGCCACAGAGCTGCCTTGCAGAGAGGTGTAAAAGGGGTGTGGCCTCTGTACACGTCTCTGCAACGCAGCCCCTGGTGCATACTGGAGGTTCCTGGTGGGCTAGTTGGCCTCCAGGGACCCTCATGATTCAAGGGGACTTAATCCCCAACTTAAAACGCGCCACGAGGCGCGCTTGCACAGATGTCACCTCAGGCCCCTCCCCCTCCCTTCACCATTGTGCAAATATTCCTCTAAAATCAGCCGAAATACGAATTCCGATTTACTGACCTGTTATCAGGAGAGAACCCAGTGCTGCATCTTTTAGCCCAGCACTGACCCTGAAAAGTAATTCTAACCGTACTTACCAGTAACTTGTATTTCCTTCCATAGGAATCCATTGTCTGGTTTTCAGCAGAAAAGTTTCAGTGTCGATTTTCACAAACTACAAATATTCCTTAAAAATCGCCTGTATGACTTAAACGCATTCTTTCAACTGTTTACAGGAGATGCACCAGTGCTGGATCCAGGATCCACCACTGAGTGAGAAAAGTCACGATAACACTACTTACCTGCTAAGTGAATTTCCTCCCATAGGATAACATTGGTGATTCTATGTGAAAAAGTTTCTGTCAACTTTTAAAATACAATAATATTCCTTAAAAATCACTACTGTAACCAAAACGCTTTTACTCAACTGTTTACAGGAGATGTCCCAGGACTGAATCTAGGATCCAGTCCTGTGGTTAGAAAAGTAATCCATAAAGTAGTTAATTGCATTTAACTAGAAATTCACATTGAGCTCAATGTTGCATTGTGTTTGAAATTGTGTTGCCCATTGCAACAACTGTAACTACTGTACTTAAAAGTCTATTGCCTATTTGCAAAGTATTTAAAGTAAATTAATTCATTCTGAGAAAGTATATTTTGTAATGTAATGTATAATGTAATTACAATGTAATTTAAAAAATAAAATATCTAAAAATAAATAGTTTAAAAAATGTAGTAAATCAGTATGAAAAAAATAAAAATAACAATTAATACATTTAAAAATTGGCATTTACAAAACCTTTGAAATTCACTGAAAAAAACCATAGGTTTCAGACATGTTATAGTTAGGAATTAGCATTTAAAAAACCTTTGAAATTCACTGAAAAACCATAGGTTTCAGACATGTTATAGTTAGAAATTAGCATTTAAAAACCTTTGAAATTCACTAAAAAAACCATAGGTTTCAGGCACGTTATAGTTAGAAATTAGCATTTAAAAAACCTTACAAATTCACTGAAAAAACCATAGGTTTTAGGGACAGTTATAGTTACTTGGACATTGCACTCGTACAAAACCCATGAAATTCCCTCGTTATAGTTAGTTCAGCTAACTATAACTCGCGCTCCGCAATGCACTGCTGATGACGTCACATATTACATCACTCATGACATGGTCAGTGACATCACTGATGACATCACTGATGACATCTCAAATGACATCACTGATGACATCATCCATGTGATAATTTCATGCATCTTCTCACACCCTAATATAACTTTTGATACACCCAATCTAAATTACAGACTGCCATTCTCAAAACCATAGACACTCCAATACCAATAACTACATACCCACTCACTGATTCTTAGGTCTACACACACATCCACTCACTCACCCGTACTGTCACTCATACTTACAGTCACTCAGTACAGGACTATCATATGCACTCATACACCTATATTAACACTGACCCACCGCCACTCATCCATAGAGGTACTCACACACCTAGTCAGTCATGCAAAAAATTAATCACACGCCCATTTACTCACCTATAGAGTTATACACACACCAGCTCAATAACTCATACAAATACTAGCACATTTTACGCTCTTATACAATAACTGATACAAGCACACACGCATCCATACAGCCACTCTCACAATCACACATCTCACATATAGCCTTTTAAATACTCTAACACACATATATACTTCCTTTTACATATGTAGTTACTCGCACATGTACCACTGAGATATACATTCACTCACTAACACACCCATACACACACTCACCCACCCAAGCAGTCCATCACAGACGCACTCTTCAAATCATGCACCCAGTGAATCACCCACTCACACATCTATGTACAGAGTCGCACACACCCCACCCACACAAACACTCAGGCACCCATACAGATACTCAGACAACCAATCAATAACTCATATAGACACTCATGTAGCTATTCACAAACCCATGCAGCCACTTACACAGCAACAGACAGACGGATACAGACATTCACCCAGTTTAGTCACTAACCCATGCATTCAGTAAGATACGTTTAATCACTCACTTATACAGTTAGTCACGCACCTACTAAATCATCCATTCAGACACTTATACACCCACTCACTCTTCAATACGCCTTTCCCTATATATATTAAACATATTTAAACTTTACAGAAACACACAGTCACTGGATGATGTCATCAGTGATGTCATCAGTGATGTCATTTGAGATGTCATCAGTGATGTCATCAGTGATGTCACTGACCATGTCATGAGTGATGTAATATGTGACGTCATCAGCAGTGCATTGCGGGCGCGAGTTATAGTTAGCTGAACTAACTATAACGGGGGAATTTCACGGGTTTTGTACGAGTGCAATGTCCAAGTAACTATAACTGTCCCTAAAACCTATGGTTTTTTTCAGTGAATATATATATGTATATATCTATCTATGTATATATATATATATATATATATATATATATATATATATATATTCACTGGGAAAAAAACATAGGTTTCAGGGACGTTATAGTTAGTTGGACTTTTCACTCGTACAAAACCAGAGAAATTGCAGTGCGTTATAGTTAGTTGAGCTAACTATAACTCGCGCCCCCGCAATGCGCTGCTGATGACGTCACATATTACATCATTCATGATATGGTCAGTGACATCACTGATGACATCACTGATGACATCTCAAATGACATCACTGATGACATCATCCAGTGACTGTGTGTTTCTGTAAAGTTTAAATATGTTTTATATATACGCCAAGCTGTATTGAAGAATGAGTGGGTGTATAACTGTCTGAATGCATGATTTAGTAGGTGTGTGGCTGACTGTGTAAGTGAGTGATTAATCGTGTCTGACTGAATGCATGGGTTAGTGACTAAACTGTGTGAATGTCTGTATTAGTCTGTCAGTTGGTGTGTAAGCGGCTACATGGCTTGGTGAGTAGCTACATGAGTGTCTATATCGGTTATTGATTGCTTGCTTGTCTAAGTATCTGTATGGGTGCCTGAGTGTCTGTGTGGGTGGGTGGGTGGGGGGTGTGTGACTCTGTGCATAGATGTGTGAGTGGGTGATTCACTGGGTGTATAGGTTCAAGAGTGCATCTGTGAGGGACTGTATGGGTGGGTGGGTGTGTGTATGTCTGTGTTGGTGAGTGAATAAATGTCTCAGTGGTCCATGTGTGAGTAACTCCATATGTGAAAGGCAGTATATGTGAGTGTTGGAGTATATAAATGACTATATGTGAGAGTGAGTGATTGTGAGAGAGGCTGTATGGATGAGTATGTGCTTGTATCAGTGATTGTATAAGAGAGTAAGTATGTGTTAGTATCTGTATGAATAACTGAGGTGGTGTGTGTATAACTGTATAGGTGAGTAAATGGGAGTGTGATAGATTCTTTGCATGACTGACTAGGTGTGTGAGTAACTCCATGGATGAGTGGCGGTCTGTGAGTGTCTGTATAGGTGTATTAGTGTATATGATAGTGCTGTATTAATGAGTGACTGCATGTATGAGTGACTGTATGGGTGAATGAGTGCATGTGTGTGTAGACCTAGGAATCAGTGAGTGGGTATGTAGTAACTGGTATTGGTGTCTCTATGGTTTTGAAAATGGTAGTCTGCATTTCAGAGTGGGTGTATCAAAGGTTATATTAGGGTGTGAGGAGGTGCATCAGATTATCACGTGGATGATGTCATCAGTGATGTCATATAAGATGTCATCAGTGATGTCACTGACCATATCATGAATGATGTAATATATGACGTCATCAGCAGTGCATTGCGGGGCGCGAGTTATAGTTAGCTCAACTAACTATAAAGTCAGAATTTCTCTGGTTTTGTACGAGTGAAAAGTCCAAATAACTATAACGTCCCTGAAACCTATGGTTTTTTCAGTGAATTTCTAAGGTTTTTTAAATGCTAATTTCTAACTATAACGTCCCTGAAACCTATGTTTTTTTCTGTGAATTTCTAAGGTTTTTTAAATGAAAATTTCTAACTATAACGTCCCTAAAACCTGTTTTTTTCAGTGAATTACATAAATACATGCATACTTCTGTACTCAAAAAATAACTGTAACAGTACTGTGTCATGACTCATAATTCAACCACGATTAAAACTTAGTTCGCACTCATCAAGATATTAAACCATTCTAATGCTAAATGTTTCCTATGTTGTTTTTAATTTTTTGTAATCTGAACCATAGTTTATTCATATGTCTTGTATTCAGAATCATAGCAAGTATTAGGCGTTTTCAGTCACGAGAAAGCAAATGAGATGCTTTGGCGGTTAACAGTTTTCAACCTTTGCCAACGTGTGCACATGTCAAACAGTTAACACGTGTGAGGATGCAAATGAGAAGCTTTAGCGGTTAACAGTTTTCAACCTTTCCCAACATGTGCACATGTCAAACAGTCAAAACGTGAGCACATGTTAACTGAAAAACGTGATATCTACATGCGTGCGCAGCACGTTGCTTCCATAGACTACTTTTTAACCAAAGACTATATAAACCACACCCAGCCCTTTGACAATCGATAAGTTTCGTTTTTGCGAGTCATTTCCCTGTCTTCAGTCTGCGATCCAGCTTCCCTTCTCCAGCGTCGGATTCTTCTTTTGCGACAACAAAAAAGATAACGGACTTGTAAGTTGTTAGATTAAAGGATAGTAGATATGTATAATACGTAACTATTTATCCGAATGGTGGAATTAACCATTGTAATTGCTTTTTGTGTTCTAGGAAACAACTAACTAAAAGTATTTCTTCAAAGAATCATATTTAGTTTAAAGTTTTATTATATATGTATATCAAGAGTTATCAAGATATCAAAACTTTAGGTATTTGAATAAAAGATTCTAAAAGTTCAACTTGTGTTTGATATTCAGTTGTTACATTGTTTGTTTATTTGCATTTATATCTAACATCAGAAACACCTGTTTACAAACAGACAGAATTCAGGAGAAACTGTTCCCTTGCGAAACTCTACATTCCCGAGTCTTTGAAAACAGAAATATTGAAAGAAATAAAACGCTTGATAACATTTCGTCATTTATCGTTTTCTCTCTTCTCGCCCTTATTCTCCTTCTCCCCTGGGGTGATATAGTGTGGCCGTGTGTATTCTACTACTGCCTTTCTATTTCACCTCAAAGGTGTTGGTGGCCCGTCGGCGCCAGGACTCAACATTACCAAGTCCCAGAGAACAAAAACAGTAAAGATGTTAAACGCTTGATAACATTTCGTCATTTATCTTTTTCTGTCTTCTCGTCCTTATTCTCCTTCTCCCATGGGGAAATATAGTATCACCGTGTATATTCTACTACTGTGACCCTGTAGTACCTCAAAGGGGTTGGGGGCCTGTCGGCGCCAGGACTAAACAATTTGGAATACAGGTTACTGGCCCTCATAACTTAGTGGCTCACAGTTTCTGACAGTCACACTGTATTGCCAAATAGTACATTAAAAAATTCATGTCTGCATACATAGTTCCTAACTGAATGCCTTCAGAAACCCTACATTTCTGAGTGACATTTCGTCATTTGTCTTTTTCTCTCTTCTAGTTCCTATTCTCCTTCTCTCCTGACATGATATAGTACGGCCGTGTATATTCTACTACTGTCTTTCTATTTAATCTCAAAGGACTTGGAGGCCTATCGGCGCTAGGACTGAACATTCCCGAGTCCCAAAGAACAAAAACTTGAAAGCAGTAAGACGCTTGATAACATTTTGTCATTTATCTTTTTCTCTCTTCTTGTCCATTTTCTTCTTCTCCCTGGGGTGATATAGTGTGACCGTGTATATTCTACTACCCTCACCCTATTTTACCTAAAAGGGTTGGGGCCTGTCGGCCCCAGGACTAAAGAATCTGGAATACAGGTTAGTGGCCCTTATAATATACAGGCTCACAGTTTCTATGAGTCACAGTGTACTCCCACAATAATTAAAGAAATACTTCATTTGTACATCACTGAATGGATATGTTCAAAATAGTACTTTAAAAAATTAAAAACTGCATAGTCCCTCTATGAATGCTTCAGTGCAAAAGTACTCCCTCCCTCGCTCTTTGCTTAACTGCTTCGTGCAGCACACATGTAAGTTAGAAAACAGCATTTTTTAAAAAGTTTTGTTTATCTTTTCCTGAACATGAACAAACCATGGCATTTTGCATTTTCCATGCGTGCTGCAGAAGGCAACACACATGGAAAATGCAAAAACGACGAGAAATAAAGCACTTCTCCTCGTTTCACCACCTTAAGACCATATTTTTTCTGGTCTTAAGTTTGGCCCTACCTCCTATTTACGCTGCCCTTGAGAATAGGAGGTAGCGTCAAACTCAATGGGTGTTGCGGTGGAACGCCCACCGCAACACCCACTGCATGCCCCTTTCACGCTAAAAACAGCGTGAAGGGGGCCCTATTCACAAGGCAACGTTAAGCCACGTTAAGCCACGTTAAGCCACGCTGCCTTGTGAATAGGGCTAAGCCCCTATCGCCACAACAACGTCACCGAAAGTGACGTTGTTGTGGCGATAGGGGCTTGAGAATACGCCCGTATATCATTGAAAAGATTATACCTTCCTGTTTACAATACTGCACGGAAACTGCCTAAGTAAAATGATGACTTCCACAGTAATTTCTGGGTCATTGTGGGAGTGCATGGGTAGTACCTCAGGGAATCCATCAGTGCTTTCGTACTGCCTGAATCATTAATTAAGTGCAAAAATACAAACGGGGGATTGCATAATTCTGTTGCTAATGTCTGATTAATTGATCTCTGTATGCCACAGCCTCCATGATTGCATAAAACATTACCCAGTTGATACATTTAACTACCTTGAAACTACTTTTATTCATGAATTGCGTTCTTTGTTTTTGCATTTTTCTGTCAAAATGAAGATAAGTAAGTTTTAGTAACAGAGAACCACACTTTGTTTTGTTCAATATTCTTTAGTTTATACACAAATTAAATTAAACGGCAATTCTAACTATCTGCTCCTAATTTAAACTGTTTTTTAAACAAACTCCAGTAGCTGCTGTTAATCCCACTCTCAGTGTGCTTTTGAAAAACAATTATCTTATTCCAAATAACCGCAAGTGCTCTGACCTACAAGCAGGCGTCCCGCACAGAGCAACTCTTTCACAACGTGTAACATGTTCCACCACTGTCTTTTCTCCTCCCCACATGCGCTTGAAGATAGTTTGGTCTGGCCTTCCATTCCTACTTTGAAAACATATATTAATAGCGAACACTAACAGAAAACGCTATTGTTTCAACAACAAGCGGGTCTCATATAACCTCGTGCAACCTTCAAATAACAGGTGGCTAAATTAGCAAGTGACATTGACTTAGTCTTCTATGGAAATCTCCCACTACATTTTGCACAATTTATACACCAACTATTTAATCAGTCTGAAACTCAAGGCCTACCACATTTTTCTAAACTATCCCACTCCCGCCTTGTTATCTCTTTTCAGACTATTTTTATAGTAATACCGGATTTCATTCATTCTAACTTTGCAAGCACATTTGGCGGGTCCCTTGGTGCACCTTCCTTCTTTCTGGAAAAGTCGTTCTATAGCTCCTACTACGAAATGGCTGCCCGTCCTCTGCTTCAACCCCATCCACGACAAATGGAGCTATACCGTGGACGAATGCTACAACTTTTTAAATGCTTGCCATTGGCAATATTTGGCATCAGATATCGCCTGAATTTCCGCTACGTGTAATTCACCTGTGTTCAACCTGTTTTTTATTGTCTCCGGTGCCACTATGAAAAGAAGACGCATTCAGGTGAGCTTACGATCTTCTTTATTATGTCCGACTCCCCAGACTCCCAGCAGCAACTGCCGTTCCCTCCCCGTTCCATGTTCCACCCAGGGAACCCCCGACAAGCATCTCGTGCAGCAGCACGAGCTCCCAAGATCCCAACACACCCCCATCCTCCATATGCAAACAAAAGACATAAAACACTGAAGCGAAGCACCAATAAAACAACAAAAAATAGAATAGCATAACAACATGTTGTTCAGAAAACTGGAGAATTCAATACCTGACGAAATCTCTGAATTTCGTTGGAGCGACCTTCACCCTAGCGGAAGACGCCCGGGGAACCACATCTTTGGTAGAAACTAAAACCTTGGCACCTCTCACCTCGTGAGGTAAAACTATAGAAGGAGTGTGAACACCAAACCTTTCTTTTACATACTCAGCTTTTGACTGGGGAATAACCGAAATTGCACATTTATTCCATATTTTCCCATTCGCCAAAACAACCACATGATCTCGAACCTCCTTTACTCTGACCGGTGAAGAAAAGTGTGATAATCCCTTGCGAACCAGAACAGGTTTCTTTATCCTTACCCAATCACGTGGACTTACTGGGGATACCCTGACCACATCATGTGCGTACTTGGCTTGAGCAGCAGCTCTCACATCCACAACCTCACCCAACTTTTGCACATCTACCACCTTCCTAGCCATCCAATCTTTGTTCAACTTGGAACCAGCCACTCTACCTCTCAACATTCCAGTACTAGCATGAGGAGTCACTCTCATTGCCCACAACATATTAGAAATCACCGTCTTCCAATGCAACCCATTGACAAAAGCTAACTGAAGTTGGTCTTTAATGACACGGTTCCAACGCTCCACAAGACCATTACTACGGGGATGATAAAGGGAGGTAACAATATGATTGATGCCATGCGCTTTCAAAAATTCCTGCATCTCCAGAGACACCAACTGGGTTCCGTTATCTGTCACTAACTCCTCCGGAAACCCTTCCCGAAAAAAAACATCCTTAAAAAAATCAATAATCGTAGCAGAATTGACACTATCAACAAATTTTACCTCCGGCCATTTGGACATATAGTCAATTAACACCAAAGCATATTTGGGCGAGCTACCCATACCACCAAAAGGACCAGATACATCAAATGCTAACTTTGACCAAGGTGAATTCTTCACACTCACAGGAACAATGGAAGAGGGATACGTTACTTGAGTTTTATCGCTCAAAACGCATGCACCACACTCCCTAACACAATGCTCAATGTCCCTATCAACACCTGGCCACCAAAAATCCTCTCTAACTCTCCGCTTCATCGTACGAATGCCTAGATGACCTTCATGAGCTAGGTCCAACACGCTCTTTCGCATAGACATGGGTACAACTAACAATCCTCCTCTGCGCAAAATCCCTTCAACAATAGATAACTCATCACTAACTCTTTTGAAAGGAATCAATTCCGTAGTCAAATTCATATTGTCGGGCCATCCGTGCGCAACAAAATCCATAGCTCTGCTGATCCCAGCATCTTCAGACAAGGCTAACTTCCAATTAGCCTCAGACAATGCCACACCCGCGTCCTCTACTGCACTGACAGCACACACCATTTCCCACTCTTCACCTCCAACATCGGAGACACTATTAGAGAGTGGTAGTCTGGATAGACAATCCGCTACATGATTCCTTACACCAGCCACATATTCTAGACGGTAATTGAATTCGTTTAATCTGTATTGCCACTTTGCTATGCGTGGAGTGGCTCTACCACCGCCCTTAGTAGTGAAAAGATCTATCAGAGGTTTATGGTCAGTTCTCAGTAAAAATTCATTACCCCATAAAAAGTTGCGGAAATACTGTACACCCCACCACAGAGCCAAGGCCTCCTTTTCAATAGTAGAATAAGTACTTTCCGCCCCACGCAGTGTTCGAGAGGCAAAGGCAATGATCTCTTCCCTCTTGTCAGCTCTCTTCTGCATCAACACAGCTCCGAGACCAACATTACTGGCATCGGTGGTAACAATGCAACGGTCATTGATGTTGAATAGCTTGAGAGGACGTGCATGCACTATTGCCTCTTTTAACATTTTAAAATCAACAGCACATTGGTCTGACCACACATACCTCGCATTCTTCTTCAAAAGTTCGCGCAAATGTACAGTCTTTTCTGAAAAATTAGCCACAAACTTAGCATAATATTCAATCAGCCCAAGAAATGAGCGAAGCTGATCTTTGTTCTGAGGTTCAGGTGCAAATTGGATGGCATCAAGAAGCTTGACTTTGGGTTCCACCCCATTCGCAGAAATGTGGTGACCCAAATAATCTACTCCTTCCTGAAGAAATTTACATTTGTCCTTCCTTAATGTTAAACCACTAGACCTAATGGTGTCTAATACCAGCTTGAGCCTATCATTATGTTCAACCTCCGCTTTGCCATGGATCAGGATGTCTTCCTGGAAAAACACGACTCCCACAGTGTTCTTGAATAAGTTCCCCATAAGACGCTGGAACACTGCAGAAGCCGACGCCAACCCAAATGGCATCCGTACATAACGAAACGCCCCTTCCGGTGTCACAAAAGATGTGAAATGTCTTGACTCTCTACATAATTCTACTTGATGATAAGCAGAGGAGATGTCAAGTGAGGAAAAATATCTTGCACCATCTAACGTTGACAACATTTCATTAATGTTGGGCAGGGGTTGACGGTCAACCCATATGCATGCATTTAGATCGCGCAAGTCCACACACATCCTAAGGGACTTGTCTGCCTTCCGCGCTAAAACGATGGGAGACAACCACTCGGAGCCCTCAATCGGTTCAATCACCCCCACCGTACACAAGCGCTCAAGTTCTTGTCTCAGCTCACCCCTCATGCTCAACGGTACTTTATGCACCTTGTGTGCAACTGCAACGGCACCCTCTTTAAGGACAATGCGATGCTGAAAACCTTTGAGTTTTCCTAACCTACCATCAAAAATCTCTGGATACCTTTGAATCCAATACCCTTTTGATGAGACATCTGCAGAGACAGTATGCACAGGGGTAGTGGCAGGGAAACTTGAGTAAAACTGCTTGGCCTCATGTTTTGATAGAACCATATCGGGATGGTTGGGATCCAAAATGATCCCAAGCTCACCTTGTTCCTCCCATCCTAACAAATTGGCACCTTCTTTGACTACAAATACTGTCCCCCGAGTAGAGTCTCCTTTGAACTCCAGGTTGCTTTCAAACTTACCCAACACCTCCACCCTTTTACCACCATACGCGAAGATTCTTATATCAGATTGACCTAATACAATGTCACATAATCCCTCAAGCTCCCTGGCATTAATGAGGGTAAATGGGGAACCAGAATCTGCTAGAAACTTCATGTCTTTACCCATCAGACTTATAACACATACAGGGGACTTTCTCCTTTGAGCTTCAGCTATAGAAGCAATTTCTACCACACCATCCTGTTGAATAAAAGGTGAAGATGAAGACAACATTAATAATTCGTAACTTTCCTCATCCTCCCCAACCTCAACATAGGTCTCTCCAATAGCCCTGACAGTTTTTGACGGTCCTTTCGGTGCAACTGCTCTGCACATACGTGCCAGATGTCCTTTCTTGCCACACTTGAAACAAGTCTGACTTGCAGCAAAACAAAATTTGAAATTGCCCAAATGAGACCTGCTGCCACACCGGTAGCAAGAGAGGTCAGATGTATCGGACTTGAATTTAGATGAATTCAATGTGGGTGGAGCTATACTTGGTGCACTAGCATTAATTCTCTTAGTTGGTTTACTTGTAGTTTTAGTAGTGACCAACTTGATCTCATTGAGCATTACAGATCCACTCATTTCTTTCATACATAACTGGGAATGCTCAATACTTTTAGCAATGGTAAGAGCAGTTTCCAGGTCAGGATCGTCTGTAGATAAAAGTTTTTCCTGAATTTTCTTGTTGCAAGTGCGCTCAATAAGCTGATCACGGATAATTTCGCCCCTGAACTCCCTATAATTGCACGTGACAGCTAGAGTTCTCAGAGCAGCTACAAAGTCGTCAATGGATTCACCGGAAATTTGGGCGCGCTGCAGAAACTTATGACGCTCAAGGACAATATTCCTTTTAGGATTAAATCTCTTATCTAAAGTTTTGATGAGTGAGGCATAGTCATCTACCACTAAAGAGTCCCCTTCGTCACCACTACTAATGCATGTTCTAACAAGTTCCAGGGGTAGGGTTTTTAAAATAGTCCTGCCTTCAGAACCCAAGTTATAAATAAGTAGGGCCTTTTTTTTCTTTAACGTAAAAGTATCCCCATCAATTGCCTCTAGATATGCATCAAATGTCTCCTTCCACTGTTGCCAAGATACCGGGGAGTACCAGGTGATTGTAGGAAGGGAGGTGGCGGGGTAACACGATCCATTTGATGGCCACACGTGGGTGAGTTGCTGCCACAAGTGTTCGAATTAGTCGGATGCCTTGCACCAAAGTGGAGAGTTAATACGGTGCTCTGCACAGTACTCCTTAAAAATTGTAGAGACTACTGTGTTGCTTAAACTGACTGTGGAACACACTCTGTTGAAACTGGTGATAGAATTGATGTGGAATTGAACTGAAACAGACAGAACCAGACGATCTGCCAGAAGGACTGCTCACGAGGTTTTCCACACAGTTGCAGACACGCTCACAGGCAGAATCGAAACCACAGATTCTCCCTGCGTGTGTCACGATGATTCTACATGAGGCGAGGTGATCACTCACCGCAATTCAAGCTGTCACCCGCTCATGACAGTCAGTTTCCATCTGTAGACGCCGGTTGTCAAGACAACGCGCCAGGGACGCGCCTCAACAACACTGTAAACGTCACTGCGCAGAAGAGCTCGCGCACGTGGTGTGACGCGCGCGCCGACTAGCGCGCCGATCGTCAGTGCAGAAACGCTCTTGCAGCCTTGCACTCAGGGAAATCGCCGAAATAAAGTTACCGTTCCCTTGAGTGCGACGGATCAACGTCCGGATCACCACAGAATGCCACGAAGAACGGCGGGTGCTGACTCCTCAAGGGCAAATTCCGTCGTCAACCGCTGGGTGGCTCACATCCCACACGGAAGGAGTCCATCGCCGTCCACATTCACGAAATAACGAGGGGAGGACTGGGGGTCGGACACTCGTCGCCAATGAAAAGAAGACGCATTCAGGTGAGCTTACGATCTTCTTTATTATGTCCGACTCCCCAGACTCCCAGCAGCAACTGCCGTTCCCTCCCCGTTCCATGTTCCACGCAGGGAACCCCCGACAAGCATCTCGTGCAGCAGCACGAGCTCCCAAGATCCCAACACACTATGAATGCGTCCTCCAAGTCTGCCTCTCTACTACTTCACACGATCCCCTGGATTATGAACTGTTGCTGCGTCCATTGCAGTAGCGGCCCGTGGAGGAGTTCCGTGGGCGGTGAGGCGGGCGGGGAGGGCAGGGTGGGGGTAGTAAACACCGGAATATGGATGAACGGAGGTAAGTAAACAGTTAAATAAATAAAACGAATTTTGTTGCGCGCGCTGCAACGCATTTTGCAATGCAGATCGCGCAACGAAATTTGTTTTATTTATTTAAATGTTTACTTACCTCCGTTCATCCATATTCCGGTGTTTCCTACCCCCCACCTTGCCCCTCCCCCGCCCCGCCTCACCGCCCCACGGACCTCCCTCCACCGGGCCACTACTGGTCCATTGCTGGCTCATGACCAGGACTGTTCCGGAGACACACGCTTGATGGATACGTTTCATAATGCAATAAGGGGAAGATGGAGTACATGCGCTCATACGGAGAGCCTCTTGCAGCAGACTATCATCGAATATCATGCAAGTTGCCCTGACATGCTCCTGCTTGCTGAAGATTATGATGACCATGTCTGTTCTTTCGACTTACTAAATTGGATGGCCACCCTCTTTGCTTGGAGAGGTGCAGATGACCTTTGGAACTGATTGCATATCACGGTGCTTCTGAGTTCTTGAGCTTCAATGAATCTCCATAAGTGCACATGGTAATCGGATTTGATGAGCTCTTATTTCTACACTTCAAGAACACTGTCTTTTTTTTCTTTTTCTCTTTTCGCTTTTCCTTCCTTTTTGGATTTTCAGACATTGACTTTCTTTATGAATTCCCCTTTACAGACTTGGTTACGCTCTTTTGATGTTTCCACTCTGTTTGCCTGGTTGTTACAGAGCTAGTCCAAGAAACAGGCGACTTGGCAGTTGGGTGACTTTACTATCTATATTAAAAGTTATGTAGTCTGCAGACAAACCTCTGAGATGTTCTATCTTATAATAACAGTTCTTTTTAGCTGAGAGAGGAACGTAACTCATGATGGTCCTTTCTCTATTCTCTTTTTCTGATAACATCTACCTTTATCAGATATCGATTCACTACTATACTGATTATAATTCTATCATACACTTTCTTTTTGTTATGGCACATATACTGCACATTACGCCATGTACTTTAAAATAAATTTTTTAAATGTATCATGTCTGTGTCATATGTTACAAACACATTACTGACAGTTAATTCCTTTCCCACCATGTTTTTAACGTCATTTGCCTGCCCCATGTTCACTACCCACCAACTACTAACAAACTTGAGCCTAAGCAAATGCAAACCAGAAACTCTTTTCAAGTTACAGTTGACAGTGTCACCATATTACTATTACAATGCATACATCTCCTGTGCCTTTTTGTAGTTGCAGCATACTTAAAAGAAACATACAACTACATGTATACCTGTGTTTTATAGCTATCGCATCTTCCAATATATAACTCGTGTGAAAATACATGTTCAAGCATAGACATACCTTAGCAAAATTAAATGTTAACACCAATCGTCGAGCAATGTAAATTGGAGCAATATGTAAGTTGCAACTGTGAGGCATATTAACAAACCCCTATCACCACCACAACGTCACTTTCACTGACGTTGTGGTGGCGATAGGAGCCTCACCTTATTAACAAGGCAGCGTTAAGCCACTTAACGTAGCTTAACACTGCCTTGTTAAAAAAGCCCCCTTTCACGCACTGTTTAGCGTGAAAGGGGCGTCCAGTGGGTATTGTGAGGGACATTCCACCTCAACACCCATTCATTTTGATGCTGCATCCTATTAATAAGGGCAGCGTTAATAGGAGGCAACGCCAAAGTTAAGACCAGAAAAACCCTTGTCTTAATTTAGCGAAACGAGGAGAAATGCTTTATTTCTCCTCGTTTTTGCTTTTTCCATGTGTACTGCCTTGTGCACCACACATGCAAAAAGCAAAATGCCATGCTTTGATTATGTACAGGAAGGTGTCCCTTCCTGTACATAAATAAACATTTTTCAAAATGCCGTTTTGTAACTTACATCTGTGCTGCATGAAAAAGCACACACGTAAATTACAAACTAGCATTTTAGGTTTGTTTATGTGCAGGAAGGGACACCTTCCTGTACATAAACAAACCTCCCTGCTCGCAGACACCCTTACACTCTGGTGCAAGGGTGCTAACGTTGGCACTAAGTTCTGAAACTTAGCATCATTGCAGTGACAAACGCAAGGCTCCACCATATCCTTGTTAATATAGTGCAGCCTCGCATTTCCGAAGTGGCAGAAAGACACAATAAGCCAAGAACGCTAACGCCTCTCTCCGCCACTTCCTTCATAATATGCCCCTGTGTGCGGCTTTTTTTATATAGGACAGAAAGCGATGATGACTTTCTGTCTGCCTGTCAGTTGCCCCCAGCAGCCGAGTGACGGGCAACGCACACGGGCCACTGTTACCTTCCTTTTACAAACCACGGGACAAAAACCGTTACAGCCCGGGCCGAAGGAGGGGGGGTGCTCAAGGGACGTGTCATTCTCAGTCTCTCGATCTGCCGCCCCTGTGATGTATGCAGGTACAGCACGAGCAGGAAGCTTCACAATACCTTAACTTATATTCATGTGTGCTTCACAACTGTCCACAAACCAATACACGAAGTGTGGAAACAACATTTCATTTTTTTCATCTCACTGAAGTTAATAAAGCATGTCCGTGTTAAAGCCCCCCCTTCCCCACCCCAGTATTTTCCCACAAGCTTCAATCTGCAAAACACCCCAATTCATCCCTATACGTTACACACAAGACCATGTAACCCTTGCAACATCACAAAGGTGGAAAACAAGCTTTTTTTCAGAAATCGATAACTGATTGGGTGATAAACAACATTATGTAGTGTAAACTAATGTGCATATTACTTTCGTGAAAAACTATGTTTCTGATTGATTAATGAAAAATGTTTGAAACATACACTACATAGGATAAGATCACACGTGCGGAGCGCAACCACACCTTTTACATTTGCATTTGGAAGGTACTGTTGTAACTTAAAAAAAATAGTCAACTTCTGACCTGCACGTACTGTTGAATGTTCCAGAAACTGTTAGAATGAACTATGGTGAACTTATGACCTGCACGTGGCATTCAATGTTGCACAAACTGTTGGGGTGAAATTTGGTGAACTTGTGACCTGCAGCCTTCCGTTAATGTTACCCAGTATTCCTTTTGAACAAAGCCAGCAGCTCCATGCAAGATCCCTTTGCCCAGAAGCAAATCTGCTTCGCTTCATAAAAGTGAGAGCAAATTTCCTCCTCTCGCTTCCATCAAGCAAAGCAAAAGTTTGCTATGACAGAGCCGCAACTCTGCATAGATCCCGTCTTGCCATAGCAAACTACAATGTCCATGGCGTAGGCACCACGGCTCATTGTTGCAACCGGCCCTCGGACATAACCATACCCAGCGCCATGCAAAGCTTCTCAAGAAAAATTGGACGATGCGCCTCCATCCAATTTAAAGCCCGCGAACATCGTACTCCCAGAGGCCGCTAATCCGCAACAGACCCCTGCATTTTAATTCATGAATTCCGAAAGAAGTAGTGCCCCCCCGGGACAGTGTGGGGGTGCTTCACCCCTCCAAACTTAAATTTTACGTATACCTCCAAAAAACGTGCTGCTCCTCGGACCGGAGGGGCAGGGTAGACGCGAAACCACCCCCCATATAATTATATTTGCTCCAAGGAAATGGCAGTCCCCGTGACAGAAGTAAACCCCGCATCATAACTAAACATTGCTCCCGGGAACTAGCCCACCCGGGGGCTTAATTAAACGAAGCACTCCACACCGCGCTCCGTTTTTCGTTTTCCCGCCGTGATTTCCAGGACCTACGCGAATCCCGCCGATAACATATAAAAATGTTTCTTTACATTCCGACTCCCTGTGACACCCCTGAGCACCCTAGGAAGGTCACACTGTTCCTACCCTACCCTCTTCTACTTAACCCAGTCACAAAATGGCTCCCAAGGCTTCCTAGTTTGAAGTGTTGGCAGCCAATCCCAGGCAAGCTCGTGCTCGGAACGCCTCAGCCAATCAGATCTCACAATTCTCAAATATCGATATCTCTAAATCTATAAATATCTCAAAAACTACTGAACGGATTTACATAATTTAAATAAAAGCGTGCTTTCTGAACCAAGAGCTACCTTTTTGCCAAATTTGGTGTAATTCCGTTCAGCAGTTCGGGCTGTAGCAGTGTCTAAAGTTACCTATAGAAATTAACATGGAGAAAACGCGTTTTGGGACCCCCTTTTTTCTCGGACCCCTTCACGAATCCCCCCCAAACTTTCAAGACAGGAGCTGACCTGAATGAACAATTAGTTTTAAAATTTCGTGAAAATTCGTCAAACTGCGCCAAAGTTATTGGCAAAACAAAAAACGCTTTTCCTATGGAAACTAGGTTCTAACTATAACTTCCTACTGGCGACTGCCAGTAGGTAATATATATATATATATATATATATATATATATATATATATATATATATATATATATATATATATATATATATATATATATATATATATATATATGTTTATATATATATATATATCAGAGCCCAACTCCGGCTTACTTTCAAGTAGGACATTTATTTGTCAGCGTCGCAGCATTGTAAAACCACTCTCACTTCCTTACGCGTTTCAGCGTTAACCGCCTTGATCACAGGCGAGTGGCATTATATACTCCCAGTGGTCACATGGCCCATCATATCAACTACAGGCCCCAGGATGCACTGTATACACATTCTCCATACCGTGAATTATTGCATAGTTCCATTATGCTTAATAGCGTTTTTGAATGCAAGTGTCACGAAAATCAAGTCATTTTTTCTCCTCAGTGCATACTGATAAATTTCATATTGCAAAGTGCCTTCTAATGATAAACCGATTACGTAAGGAGGAAGAAAAAATCAAAGTGAGAAAAACTTACAAATTCAGGAGGGATCGTGATGACTACGCAAACGGTCAAATTTTTACGTTTGCGAGACGATATGATTCAATGAGAACAGCAACAGCTAATAAACGAGTACAAAGCATTAGCCAAACGGAAAGAGGGCAAAAACCGAGTGAGTCACCCTCGATATCAGATCTGAGCTCCGCAGTAGAAAGTGAGTCTGAAACTGAAAATGTGGGAACCAGATCAGAGTCCAGCAATATAAGATTGACCTTGGGGGAAGAGTTAGACATTTTAAAACAAAGCAGGAAGGAGTCATTGCGATCACGCAATAAAGTTCCCGCCAAAACAGGGATACCCGGAGGAGAAGGGAGCGAAGGCAGGCAACAAGAAGCCGCCAAGAAACGGGGACGAGGGAGGGGAACACGCAAATAGTTGGTATTACCAGCAATACCCCACCTCGCAATGATAACATCCTAGGAACCAATACCATCGTTAATTTGGCAAATATTGACCTAACTGCGGCAGAACAACAGCTATTATCCCTTGGCCTTTCCTACTGCGCTGAATCTAATTTCAATTATACTCAGACAAGGGCTGATATTTATAAGTTTATTCGGAAACTTAAACTTAAAAAATGTCATTACCAACGTAACAAACAGAGTGACTTAGATAACATTGCTCAGCCAACATTTGAACCAGAAGCACCAATGTTAATGGTATCTGACCATGGGTTATTGCGGGACTTACAAGATCTGGAAAGAGGTGACATGGTAATACCCAGCACCAGCGGGACTCAAGGAGACTCGATAGAACTCATATCTCAGCAGAATCAAATATATATGACACATGCTAAGCCATCTACACCCTTTAGGTTAAAATCAAAATTTGTTCCTATTATGGCTAGAGATTCCATAGATGTTTTTAATGAGCAGATTGTGGCACAAATCAAAAAGTTAAACATCGCCATCAACAAATCACAAAGGAAACATACCAACCATGAGAGAAAATACTATCAACTCATCGATAAGCTCAAAAAGAATCACAAAGTGATCATTCGAAATTCCGACAAAGGCGGGAATATTGTTTTATGGCCTTTGAAAGAATATATGGATGAAGCCTACAGCCAATTGAACAATGTGGAATGCTACAGAAAAAGTTCTCCTATAAAATTCAAAGACACACAGGAACGTCTATTTGCACAATTGTTAGCTTGGAAAAGCATGGGCCTGTTAAGTTGGGATGAGTTTAAATATCTTAAGAAAGAATACCCCATTATCCCGGTGATTTATTTTATTCCGAAGATACATAAAAACATTGATAAACCACCGGGAAGGCCCATAATAGCAGCCTGCAATGGTCTTTTGGAGAACTTATCCAGATATATTGATTTTTTCCTACAAGACTATGTGAGGAGTTTGAAATCATATGTACAAGACACATGTGATTTCTTAGGGAAGATCAAAAATATATCATGGAAACCAACTTACTTACTTGTTGCATTGGATGTATCCTCCCTATATACATGCATTAGAAATAAGGATGGTATGAGGGCTGTAGAATACTTCCTGATGAGCAGACCTATTATGTATGTTCAACACACTAATATGCTGCTTAAAATGATACTGTTTTGTTTGGAAAACAATTTATTTTTGTTTAATGGCAAAATGTACCAACAAATTCAGGGCGTTGCGATGGGGGCCAGCTTCTCTCCCAGCTATGCCTGTTTATTCATGGGCTGGTGGGAGGAGCTGGTCCTCATGCAACAATATGAGCAGACATACAAAACAAATGTGGTAACCTGGTTGCATTATATTGATGATTTATTTATAGTTTGGGATGGTGATGTTCAAAGTGCCACTGAATTTATTGCTCAATTGAACGATAATGCAATCAATCTACAATTTACATCTACTATCAGCAGTGATACAGTTACATTTTTAGATGTACAGGTCCAAGTGTTGAATAACAATTTGTCCACTACACTATTTAGGAAACAAACTGCAGGTAATACTCTGTTACATGCATCCAGCGCACATCCACCCCATCTTATCAAAAGCATCCCTTATGGGGAAATGTTGCGCATTAGGCGCATATGTAGTAATGAGGAAGAGAGTAAAAATAAGCAAGCAGAAAGCCGGGCTCAGTTTCTAGCTAGGGGATATAGAACAGAGATAGTGGATGCAGCTATAGCGAAATCTAAAGAACAGGCGTGAGATGATTTGTTGCGATATAAAAAACGAACTAGCGGTGAAACCTACAGTAAACAAGATGAGGCCCAACAATCTACCAGACTCATTCTGTCCTTTTCCCGACAAGAAAAACAAATCAGAGCGATTGTTAGACGCAATTGGCCCATTGTGAGGGATGACCCGGTGATTGGCAAATTTTTACCATCTAATCCAGCTGTCACATTCAGAAAAACCAACAGCATGGGTAGTATGCTGGTAAGAAGTAATATTGAAGAGCCGGGCAAAAATATTTGGCTCGCAGCTAGAAAAGGATTCTTTAAATGTGCTACATGCAAGGCTTGCCAACATGGCATTAATACCAAGTCATATACAACTGCGATTAACGCCAAAGTACAAGATATAGGGCAACATCTTACTTGCAAAACAGAATTTGCGGTATATGTTCTGTCTTGCAGCTGTAATCTTAAATATGTTGGCAGCACTAAGCTAGCTGTACACAAAAGGATCCTGCAACATATCCGCGCCATCAATAATAATGATGCCGGCTATCCAGTGGCTAGACACTTCAAAATCTGCCCCAATAGCAATCCAAAGTATCTCAAGTATTATGTGACAGAGGCCGTACCACCACAGAAAAGAGGTGGAGACAGGGAATCAAAGCTTAGACATTTAGAAACTAGCTTTATTTTACAGTTTGATTCCAAACAACCTGGAGGCCTGAACGCCAGCGAAGACTTGTACACATTTTAATGAATTTTTTATGAATTTTTATGAATATGTATGACTAAGGTTCTTGATTGCAATTACATGGACACAATTTGAATGAGAAATGACATTAAAGATATACAAAATGGAACTCTAGGCCTGATATAAATGATTTGAAAATTCCTCTTAATGATCTGAATATACTAAATGAGAGATTTTTTAGGACTTTTTTAAGGTTTTTGCACACGATTTTATATGTTTATGTGTATATATATTTTTATAGTTGAATTTTAGATATCATATTTATATGGACAGTATATTTTATACTTGTTATTATGTATTTATGAGTCTATTGGGGATCAACTATAAATTAATAAGTATATGGAGTCCTAAGCACTGCTGCACCTTCAGTTTCACTTTTGCACTTTAGTACTTGCCTACAGATGGGACCATAAGTATTTTACAGGAACATCTCATCTTGGGCATAGAGATACAAGATAACAGGATTACAGTAGTATTCACTACTAGTGGTTGATTTAGTATCTTAAGGCTGGAACCAGACATTTATATTTTTTTAGTTTTCTACACATTGTATAGGTTGTGGGTTCACACTATATTAATTTAAGGTTCACAATTGGATTGGAATGTTTTCAGGATATTCTAAAGGCATTTAAGCCATCATGATTAATGTATTTATATATTTATTATGACAATTATCCGATATTGATTTGTGGTGTCCACTTTACATCCAAAGGAATTTTTTTAAATATATTTATATAGAAAAAATATGGTGACAGTGATGTAACATTTATGTGTATATTAGGTGGGACACTTCAATTGCAAATGAATTTGTTTACTATGTCCATTGTGATGTCACTTGCACTAGCACTTTAAATAGCGGGGTGAATGTCTAAGCTGTGTCATGTGATCAAGGGCGGGATCGCCTGAAACGCGTCATGGCAGAATGGCAATAAATTAACACAGCACGATATTTGGGTCTACGCTCGTTTTTTCCTGGAGGTTAAGTTGGAATGCCTAACGAGCTGATGTATATATATATACATATATATATATACAGTTCCACAAGTGCCCAAAGCTTAGGACACACTCTCCATCAGTAAACCTCAGGCTAATAAGGCAGCAGTGCAGTCAGCAGATTCACAGGTACAATCCAACTTGCCTTACGCGTTTCAGACTTTTTATACGTCCTTGATCACAGGCATGAGCTGTAGCAAAATAAATGGCAAAAAGACTTCAGATACACGTCACCAGTACCTTATATTGCCCACAGGTGGGGCCTCATTTGATGTAAAAATTGCATTATGGGATCAGTAGTCTTTGAATAAACACCACAGTTCGTAATAAAGCTCAATACTGCCAGCTCAAATTATTTATCACAAAAAATTCAACCATTAGTGGGCTCCCCCTGATCAGCATTTTGCGTTGCATTAATATTCTCTGCCATACCGATGGACCGGTCTTGGTTCCCAACATAAAGAGCCCACCGGCCCGCTGTCGTCCGCGGTGGTATATATATATATATACACTTGTTATATTATATGTTATGTATGTCATATATAGAATATAATATATTATATTATGTTTTATATATATATATTTGTTATATTAGTAAATTTAAAAAAATAGAAAATTATAATATAAATTTAAAATAATATTTTTTAAATAGTTTTACATGATATATTTGTATAGAAACATACACACATATCCAACCATAAATATGTGTCAGTGTTTGTTTGAATTAGTATATTTTTATATATTTTTAAAATATTACTTAAACATATTTAATTTACACTATATCATCTATATTTAGGTAATATGTTAAAATATTTAAGATTCACTACTTTTAACTATATATATATGTTAAAAAATGATATTTTTGTCTATGTTTTTTTATATTAGTGTAAAATTATAGTTTGTTTTCGATATTTTTGTACTTACCTGTATATGTTTAGGAAAACTATATTTTTGTGCTTGATTATTATTAACACAATAGTTCTGTTCCATGATATTTCTGGTTTTGGCATTATGTCAGTGAACCCTACTCAGCACTACTCTACTCTAGGCCACTGCACTCTATGCTACTTAATTCTACGCCACTGTACTCTACACCACTCCCCACCACTGCACTTTATGCCACTGTACTTTATACCACTGCAGTCTATGATACTTTACTCTGCACCACGCTACTTTATGCCACTGCACTCTATGCCAGTGTACTTTATGCCACACTGTAGGTAACTGCACTTTACAACACTCTACTCTGCAGCACTCTACTCTGTGCCACTCTACTCTACACCACTGCACTCAATGCCATTGCAATCTACGCCAGTAAACTCTACACCAATGCACTCCATGCCAATGCACTCCATGCCAATATACTATATTCTGCAACACTGTACTTTATGCCACTGGACTCTTTCCACTCTAATCTACTCTTCACCACTCTACTCTATGCCACTGCACTCTATGCTGCTGCACACTACTGTGTGCCACTCTATGCCCTTGCATTCTACTCTATGCCACTGCACTCTATGCCTCCCTACTCTGTCCCACTGCACTCTACACCACTCTACTCTGCACTACTGCACTCCATGTCACTCTACTCTACACCACTGCACTCTACGCCACTGCACTCTACTCTGCACTTTTTGCATTTTTTTATTTTTTTATTTTAGTTTATTTAAATTTTGATATAGACCTCAACTGAGGTCAACAAATACACAAACCTAATTTTAAAACATTTATCATGGTACCCGTAGCATCAGCTTTAAGCATTTATAATGTAAACGCATTGTCATCATGGCTTTTAAAACAGCTTTAAGAAAAAAACTTGTTTAAGAATTATACAACTAATAACAGATAAATTCATCCAGTGGTGATTTTTCAGAGCTTAGTTAGATCTTACGAAAAAGTGGCGTTGTATCTGAGCTTTTAGTGTTTATAATTTTAAAACATTATCATCATAGACTTTAAAACAACTTTAAAAAACTCTTTAAAAATGTATACAGTTGATAACAGGAAAATTCCTCCGGTGGTGATTTACAAAGCTTAATTAGACTTTGTGTAGACAAGACGTTATATCTAATACTAATAGGCCTTAAATACCTCCGCCGGGCTTCAACTAGGGATGGATTAGGGCAGACAGATAATATATGAATTAGATCTTGTATTCCTCCCTTACACAAGTCACAGAGCCCTGTTGTGTTTTCAGAGTTATTCCACTTTGCTATGTAAACTTTCAAAGGAAGGATTTCCAACCTCAGTAAAAGAATACAGCGCCGTACCCTATGATCTAATGAAAGATGTGTATTTCTCAGGGGATTTATAGTCAATGGTTTTTGCGTATTCTGTATAGTGTTTTAAATGCACTCTCTGCAACTGCACTCTACACCATTGTACTCTACTCTGCACCACTCTACTCTATGTCACTGCACTCTGTGCTACTGTACTCTACTCCGCACCACTCTACTCTACACCGCTGCACCATTGAACGCTATGCCACTGCATTCTACTCTGTACCACTGCACTCTACACCGCTCTACTCTACTCTGCACCCCTGCACTCTATGCCAGTGCACTGTAAGCCACTATACTCTACTCTGCACCAATCTACTCTATGCAACTGCACTCCACACCACTTTACTCTACTTTGTACCACTCTATGCCACTGCACTCTACACCACTGTGCTGTACACCACTCTACTTCATGCCACTGCACTCTACGCCACTCTACTCTGCACCACTCTTCTCCACTGCACTCTACCCAGTACAATATAGGCCACTATGCTCTACTCTGCACCACTCTATGCCACAGCACTCTACACTTGTGCACTCTACCCCACTCTACTCTACTCTGCACCACTCTACTCTATGCCACTGCACTCTACTCTGCACCACTCTCCTCTACGCCACTGCACTCTATGTCACTGCACTCTACGCCAGTCCACTCTACTCTACTTTATGCCACTTCACTCTGCTCTATGGCACTTCACGCCACTCCATACCACTCTATGCCACTCCATGCTATGCCACTTTTCGCCACTCTATGCCACTCTACTCTACGCCACACCACTCCATTCCACACAGTGCCACTCTAAGCCACTCTCCCCCCTCACTATGCCACTCTATTCTATCCCACTCTCCCCTATGCCACTCTACTATACCCAACTTCACTCTACCACACTGCACTCTATGCCACTCTACTATACACCACTCTACTCTACATCACTCCAAGCCACTCTAGTTCACTCCACTCTACACCACTCTACTCCACAGAACTCTATTGCACACCACTCTATGCCATGCCACTTCACTCTACACCACTCCATTCCACTCCTCTTTACACCACTCTAGTGCACCCCACTCCGTCCTACTCCAATCTACTCCACTCAACACTACTCTATACCAATCTACATTATGCAACTGCACTCTACACCACCCTACTATACTGTACTCTACGTAGTCCACTCCACTCTACTCTATGCCACTCCACTCTAGTCTATGCCACTCCAATGTACACCACTCCACTCTACTCCACTATACACTAATTTACACCACTCTAATGTATGCCACTCCACTCTGCCCCACTTCACTCCACTCTGCCACTCTACACCACTCCAAGCCACTCTACGCCACCCCAAGCCACTCTAGGCTACTCTACTCTATGCCACTCCACTCTAAGCCACTCTACACTCTACCCCATGCCACTCCACTCCACGCGGCTATACAGCATGGTTAAAAGACACTGGCAAAGCCAAAAGATCTTGCGTAGGCAAAACCTATTGTCTTTGCCAATGCATGTCTGAAGTGTTTTTGGTCTGCAGTGTCTCCAACTGGCCTCACTCCCGCATCCCACTTCCACGTTGATATAAGGCTGCTATCAATTAAGCTTTATTGAACTTCTCAGGTGTTCTATCACATTATGTTGACTTTTTTTTTATTCTGGCCATGATGTGTCCTTAGCCACACTTGGAAGGATTCCAAAATATCCCTAGCCACCTAGCTCCCTAATAATATCACCTTTAGTCTTCCATCAGCCTTCCTGAGGCCAAATCGTGATTACATTTTCTGCAATGAGCAAGAGCAAAAGAGGTCTGTGCATTTTTTGTTTTGTTTCTTGAACGCATACATTAACTTGAAATATCTCCAAGATAACACATGTTTTCCAGGCAGCAAAGTTCTAAACACAGGGCAGTAATTGCCTCTCTGTTTTTCTGGGCCCTGCGGTCAGAAACACATGCATTTAACTCTGAGATTTTCCGAGTTCATGTATGCGCTGGTGCAGCGTAGAAAACGCCACCATGTTACGGCCCCTCATGGTCATGATTGTCTCTATTGTTCCCACTGTTAAGGTTTTGGGCTTCACAAATCTATTCAGAAATTCCTCTAGTGCAGATGATTTAAAACTGTCAAAAAAGGGTTACAAGCAGAAGCATAGCTTTCGAGCTTTCAGGGGGGTGGGGCGTTTTGGATGTTACTCCCCCCTAATAAATGTATTTTCTGGTAAATAGTTGGATACAGAAACTTTCAGCTGGGTTTTGTGAGGTGACTGTCGTAATTCACCAGGAATTGTTATATACACACTGAAAAATATGCACACACACTTTCTTCCCCTCTGTATTGAAAGTCTTCAAAAATGTTTACTTGATTTGTAGGAGGGCAGCAATGTATCTTACCACTTTCCATTGTTTGTAGCTGTAATCACTCTTTTGATTCTTAGATCATGCAAAGCCTTCCTTATTTCTTTTCACTCAATCATCACACATTGGTATATATTTCATTAAAATGTTCTTTTTATTCCATATTCAATTTACAGATCACTTTAAAGCAGACCCAGCCGTTGCTCATCCCTCCTCCTTGCGAGATTAATTACATGTTATCCCGTATCTGAATTAGACTTCACCTGCTCCACCTCTTTGTTGGTTTCTGCTATACTCTGTTCTTTGACTAGTCCCTGCTTGTTACCCCTGTACCATTTGTTCTTCCTCCTCCCTCTCCTTGTCTTCCTTTTTTCCGTGTACCTATCCTTATGCGTGTGACCTCGTCGGAAAAAGAGTAACTGTATGTTTGTCCTTACTGTATATTACTGGGTCCTGCTTCCTCTATTGAGGAAGATTCTGAACTGCCTACTGAAATGGAGATCTGTTCCTTTCCTTCAATCAATTTATCCTTGTCTTTCCCCATACGGACATCATCAAATTTCTGTTTTTTCAATAAACAATACAATAAACATCTATAGCACCCAGAATATATGATTCTTCAGAAAAGTTTTTAAAAGTTTAGAAAATCAATTTCACAAGTTTATCTTTTTTTGTACCAAAAAAATCAATTTGTACTTCATACTTATAATAGAAAGTCAAACTTTTCACATCAACCTGTACTCCAGTTTCATCCACCCTTAGATAATGGCAATTTGTTTACTGTATCATCTGTTGGTGGATTTCGCCAGATTAATATAGAATATGTGCTAGACAGGTTTTTCTTTCATTCATTGAAAAGATTGTAATTTTATTGCACTGTTTCTTTCATTCTCAACCTTCCACGAGCACTCTTCTGAGAACTTGATTCTATCCCCTTGTTTTGGAGCACCTTTCTATTATAAGTATGATGTACAAATTGATTTTTTGGTACAAAAAAAGATAAACTTGTGAAATTGATTATCTAAACTTTTCTGAAGAATCATTTATTCTGGGTGCTATAGAATGTTTATTGTTGAAGAGATTCCGTTGCGACCAATCTTGTTTATGTTACTTTCCTGATTTCAGCATTATTTTGAGGTGTCAACTGCCCCTGCACAAGCTCCACATGTGAGAAAATAGTGGAAATCACTCACTAATATCCACATTAACAAGATGGGTCTGCCTTGTCACACTTAAGTTTATTGTTAACCTTTTCAGGAAGTTGTCACTGCATCCTTATTTTTGAGCCACCCAAATAAGTAGAGACACTGGCAGGACCAAACCTCCAGCCACTTCTGTACAATGAGCCCCCTTCCAATGCATTGTCGCATTCTCTTCTTCAGGATCTCAGTCTTTCTTCCCCATTTTGTTGACCAAATCCTGGCCTTTTCCTTGAGTAAGGTAGATATATTAAAAGCTGCCTCTGCTGGGTGCTTCATAGACTCTAGTGCTGTTGCTTTCAAAGTGCTATATATTAGCTGGGGCTTAGACCCATACAGGTGAATCAACCTCTATTTAGCCCAAACTAAAGAGGCAGTTGCAGGGAGGGGTCAGAGGAGTAAAGAGCAGTAAATTATGCCCTCAACCTTTTTCACTGGCAACATCCTCCCTCCTAGTCTTCCCCCCCCACTCAAAGTTACACTTACATGGCTCCCCAAGCATCCATCATCTATTGGTGCACCTCAATGAAACACCATACCAAATGTGTAAAACGGGCAATACCACAGAACGCCAAGACAGGACAGCAGGATAAACCTGTGTGTTTCTTCTCATCAGCAGCAGTCAAAGACATGCCAGCGCTCTCCCACTCCTTCACTGCCCACGTAGTAACCCCCCATATGGCCCGGGAGTTGGCGATGCTGAGCAAGTCTCCCTTCACATTTGAATTCTTTGATAATACAGGTCTTCGGAAGATACTTCAGTGGGAGCAGCAGCAAACTACACCAGGCTCTATGCACAAGAAGTCTGCCCCCAAGAGCAGGGTAAGTGCTCTGGGCACCAGTGTGTAGGAGGCAGCTTCTGCCGCACTCAACCCTTCCACCACACAAGATGTGAGTGCATTGATTCCCCAGAATTACTATAAACAAATGAAGGAGTATACCCCGAAGAAAGAAGAAATCAAAGAGATACGAAGAGGGTGAAAAAGGAAAAAGTATTCCTTTTTAAGAAGACCCCTCACTCACCAACCTAGTTGGTGACATGCTTCATCATTGGGGTCCCACCAGAGTAGCTGAATGCCACCCGGGTGTGCTTCAACACCTGATTACAGTGGAGCAGGTTATTCGCAACGATAGTGCAGGTGAGTAAAAAAGTGAGTTTAAAATTGTCTTTATTATGCTCCCTAAAATTTAATATGGAGCAATAAGACAAGATTAAAAGCAAGGTGTGATACCTAAATAGGCTAAATTGACCTACGGTATCTATATAAAATAGTGATCGTGGTGGTCTACATGTTTCAATCTGTTGGTGATATTACTAGGTTTTCTCCAGAACCTATGCAAAGACCCGAGCGGTATGCACACGCTAAGGTGCACTCATCTCTGGGTCACACGTGAAGCATGCCGTGTACTTACGGTATGGTAACCTTTCAGCCTTCTGTGAAAGGTAAACAATCTGGAAGACAAATAAACAGACACACACAGTTCTAGTTATTACCGTGTGCTGGTCATTACATTCCTCTCGTTCGTGTCTTCATTGTGAGCTTCTTAGCGTGGTACGTATAGTGTTGCACACACACCATGCACGACGTACAGTTTGTGCGTTGTGAATTCACATAATAATGGTGATAATAATTGTCGAACCGGAGTGTAAACCCACCCCTGTTCGTGGTATCATACCCACATTAAACATTTTTCAAGTGGGTGTCTCAATGCTCATCAGAAAGTGAGCATGCTTTGCGGTCGGAGCTATTCAAATACATGTGTGCACAACTAGTGCCAATGTGAACAGACTGTCAAACACGCGGGGGAAGAATCAAGAATCAAGCTTACTAGAGACTAGCTTCTGTCTCGCCTCATGGAGACCGTGGGGGGGGGGCGCTGGCTCTAGTCACACTCTGTGGGTGTAAAATACAAAGCAACATTGCGGTTTTTTAATCACATACCTTAATTTTGTGAGATCAAACCATACTGCCCACTTCTCAACCTAGGTAGACGCCCTGCACGGAGACCCGAGGATCCCTCTGTGTGCATCCCCACGGTTTATAACTCAGACTGGGGATGGTGCACTTCCTGGCACGTGACGCGTGACACGGTCACGCGAACGCGTGGTGACGTAAAGGGGGCATGGTTAAGGGCGGGTCAACTTTGTCGCAATTTAATTCAAAAGCAGCCTCAAAACTTCTGTGGGGATGTGCACAGAGGGATCCTCGGGTCTCCGTGCAGGGCGTCTACCTAGGTTGAGAAGCGGGCGGTATGGTTTGACGAAGTGAGTATATATCTAACATGGGTGGGCTCCGCTTGGCTACGATCTCACAAAATTAAGGTATGTGATTAAAAAAACGCAATGTTGCTTTGTATCTTACACCCACAGAGTGTGACTAGAGCCAGCGCCCCCCCAAGGTCTCCTTGAGGCGAGACAGATGCTAGTCTCTAGTAAGCTTGATTCTTGATTCTTCCCCCGCATGTTTGACAGTCTGTTCACATTGGCACTAGTTGTGCAAACATGTATTTGAATAGCTCCGACCACAAAGCATGCTCACTTTCTGATGAGCATTGAGACACCCACTTGAAAAATGTTTAATGTGGGTATGAAAAAGAAAAAAAAAATGTTGGGGCCTGATTTCATTACATAATGGGATAGCTATATTAATTAGTATAGTCCGGTAAAACAAAAGACAGCAAAGTGGGATTATACCATTAGCACATTATATGCATGTGCATAACATTTCTTTGCTCAACAACGTAAATTCATCTACTATAATGGAGCTTTCCCGAAATTGCTCCACGGGCATTGCACACACTTAGACATATGTGGCAAGCCATCTTTAGGAATATATAGACCCATACTATTATAGAGTCTTCTATGAGGAGTGACATAGGGTAGGGTCACTTTAACTTTTAATTGTAATTATCCTCCCTTCTCGTTTTCTTTTCTTTTCTATCCACAGCATGGCCGTATGTTAGTAATCTGTATAGAGAAGTAAACTTGATCTACAATAAATATCTAAAAATGAGACTGTGATATTGACCAACTGCACCCTACGTATCAAGGTTAGTGGTTAACTTTGAGTGACAAGATACAATAAAAACAGTTCTCAAAAGTAGGTAGATCATATGTATTCATGCATTATACAAATCTGTTTGATTATCCAGGCAGCTATTGTTATATGCCATTAGGCATATGGAGATATGGAGTGACCTCTCTAAACGACAAGATAGGATCTTTGTAGAGAGATAGATAAGATACCATTCTTTAACGCCCTCATGATAATGGGCTAAGCATGTGATATCATGTCTGGAAAAGAGACAGATCTGTTCTTAATCATGCCTGTAGTTTGGGAGATCCCCTCATTTCTCTTGAATTATGTTATCATTAGGTTATAAGTATCCCGAACAGCATCTTTACAAAGAGTACCATCACATGAATCTTACATGATTACCACATAGTGGCCAGAAAAGAAGATTTTAAGAAAAGGTACGATACTAAAATTATAAGTAGAGGGTGCATGCCTTCACATGAGGGCACTGAATTTATAAGTACAGCAGGAGGTTTTGATTATTGCCTTTGTTTTCTATACACTTTAGCTATGGCTGTCATCAGTCTTCAAGTTTCTCCGGTAGCAAGTTCATAACAAGCATCGTTTAGAAGAATTTCCATATAAACTACTCGGTGTTTCGAAAACTAAAACGAAAAAGTTTTTAATAAAAAGGTACTAATTTATAATTAAAGTAGAGCTATAGCCTAAAATAGAACAGTATATTAGGAGCTTACAACAATGCCCTTTTTACTCTTTCATTACAGTTAATGTATATCAAGAAAAATTATATACTTATTTCTGCTCCAGTAATGTGTCATCTTCACGCAAACGAGGTAGGCATAACAATTACAACTTTATACCTTAACTCGAAAATAATAACAGCATATGAGGTCACAGCAAACAGGAGAATCAATTTTTATCTATTCTCATTTCATTTTTTGTTTATATGTTGGGAAGTTTGGTTCTAATCACTGACAACACAAACTATTTCACTTTCATGATTTATTTTCATTTGGGTTTGTCTTCTATTGTCACATTCACAGCATCCAATCAGAGTTTTGGATAATGCTGGAAATCTATCGTCTGATCACATGTAGTTGTTACACATTGTCGTGGTTTAATACTGACTCGAGGAAAGAAACTTTTGCTCAGATCTCTTTTATCGACAGGGGTACCTATAGTTTTATTAGTTATTTTTAATTGTATAATAAGACATCTAAACTCTAGACTATAATTATGTTATTATATTTTTTCTGTTTAGTAACCACTGCGACGGTGTTCCCGATGAAGGCCTAGCCGAACCGTGTTAAAATATTTTCTATTTGAAAAAGATACAAGTATATTCAAAAGAAAATAATAAACTATTCATATGTCATGTATAACAGTACTTATGTCTTGTCTGTATGTATAGCAAGTTAGTCTAGAGTTTACATGCCAACCTCAGTTCAAATACACTGTGCCCGGTGTTCTTGTTTTCCAATGAAGTAATTTCCCTGATAGGGTTTGCATCCTAATTCCAGGGGGCCCCGTTCTTTTTCCAAAATAATATGGGTATGATACCACGAATAGGGGTGGGTTTACACTCCGGTTCAACAATTATTATCACCATTATTATGTGAATTCACAACGCACAAACTGTACGTCGTGCATGGTGTGTGTGCAACACTATACGTACCACACTAAGAAGCTCACAATGAAGACACGAACGAGAGGAATGTAATGACCAGCACACGGTAATAACTAGAACTGTGTGTGTCTGTTTATTTGTCTTCCAGATTGTTTACCTTTTACAGAAGGCTGAAAGGTTACCATACCATAAGTACACGGCATGGTTCACGTGTGACCCAGAGACGGGTGCACCTTAGCGTGTGCATACCGCTCGGGTCTTTGAATAGGTCCTGAAGAAAACCTAGTAATATCACCAACAGGTTGAAACATGTAGACCACCACGATCACTATTTTATATAGATACCGTAGGTCAATTTAGCCTATTTATGTATCACACCTTGCTTTTAATCTTGTCTTATTGCTCCATATTAAATTTTAGGGAGCACAATAAAGACAATTTTAAACTCGCTTTTTTACTCACCTGCACTATCGTTGCGAATAACCTGCTCCACTGTATTCAGGTGTTGAAGCACACCCGGGTGGCATTCGGCTACTCGGGTGGGACCCCAATGATGAAGCATGTCACCAACTAGGTTGGTGAGTGAGGGGTCTTCTTAAAAAGGAATACTTTTTCCTTTTTCACCCTCTTCGTATCTCGTTGATTTCTTCTTTCTTCGGGGTATACTCCTTCATTTGTTTATGGTTCATATCCTAAGGGGACTGGGAGTACTCCCTATGTAAAAACCCTTTCTCTCTAATTGCTGAATATATATCCCCAGAATTACTGCCACTAACTTTGGATATAAGCAGGCCCTTTAATCCAAAATATCAGTTCACCTTTTTCTTCAACCAGGGATCTGTAACCAGTATAGAGGAACAGTAGCGGCCCATAGAGGGAATTCCGTGGGGCGGTGAGGCGGGGCCGGGTGGGGGGTAGTAAACACTGGAATATGGATGAACGGAGGTAAGTAAACAATTAAATAAAGAAAACGAATTTCGTTGCGCGCGCTGCGTCGCAAAATGCGATGCAGCGCGCGCAGCGAAATTCGTTTTATTTATTTAATTGTTTACTTACCTCCATTTATCCATATTCCGGTGTTTACTACCCCCACCCTGCCCCTCCCCCGCCCCGCCTCACCGCCCCACGGAACTCCCTCCACGGGCCGCTACTGGAGAGGAATGAGCTGGACATGCACCAAGTGTCCAGGGCTGTCCTCTTTTAAGAACCTGACACAGATTATGTGGCTGAGAAAGAAAGCCAAGTGTTACTTGGAACCTGACAGCAAGAAGGTAGAATGTTATGCATGCTGAGATTCTGTCCATGCATTAAGCAATACCTGTGAATACTCTGATGCTTTAAGCCCAGCCACAAGGGCATGTAGCCTCAGACAATGGCCTAACTTAGATCAGTGCACTGCTATTGATGCCCAGTCCGACTACAGATGCATCACGCCCATGTTGGAGGCTACACATCCAGTGGTGGCTGGCAGGCGATGGGGGTGGCGGGGTGGGGGGCAGGGAGACAAAAAATGTTTTTTAATCTACTTACCTTTGCGGCCGCCAGGCCAGCTGTCTCTCCCCTTCGGTCCCTTCAGCCGCCTTCTCCTCTGCTTCTGTAGCAGACGGAAGCACACATGTTCCCCTCCCCTAAGCCAATCCCAACGCTGCAATGCAGCATTGTGATTAGTCTGAGCACCGCGGCTCGGCGCTCATATGGGGACTGGGAGGCTTTGCATGTTCCTCTCCAGGCTGTGTAAAGCAAGCCTGTTGAGGAAGATGCAAAGTGCGCAGGACTGTTTGGCTGGTCCAACAGGGCCGGCCAAGCAGTTATGCGCATGTGAAGTGGGCAAACACATCCTCCCCCATAACCCCAGCCTCGCCCCACCCTAACCCAGCCCGTAGTGAAAAATAAAATGATAATAACCAGTTATTATCATTTTTTTTCATTCTGCACTGCTCCTAAAGCAGTGGGGCAACGCTTCTCCGCCTTAGCAGAGGAGCCGCCGCTGTACACATCCCCATGTTTCTTTTCTTCCGTGGAGCAAGAAACAGCGTAACTGTGCTGAAAACTGTCTTGAGACAGGGAAAATTTGAAGAACCTATGGATTAAAACCAATACTTGGTTTAGTGAGAGCTGTTGTTGAATCTCCAGCCTCAATTAACAAAGGACAAGTGTCTTCATTTTTAGGAATGCACAAATATTATTTGAAATTTGTCAGAGTCATCAGTAAAAGTGAATAAAAATAAGACATTTGAATGGTATGATGAAGGTAAGGCTGTATTTCAGAAAATAAAAAGTGAAATTGTTTCATCCAAGGTGCTTTAGTCATATGATCCCACAAAGAAATGCTGTTTGATGATGGATGCTAAAGCATATTGATTGGGTGCTGTTTCTTCACAATGTGAAGGCCGGGCAGAATGCAGTTGGCTTTGCATCAGAGAACTCAGGGATCATAAAAGGCATTGTACACTATTTTAAAAAACAGTTACTTCAGACCTGCCAACTCACCCACTCCGAGTGAGGAGCTGATATCACATGATGGCAGGGAAAACAAGCTGAAAACCACTGTGAACAGGGGATTTCCAGCTCATTTCCGGAGGCTTTGAACTGCTGACATCCATTAAGGGATATGAAAATACCCCAGGACATCGGCACCAGCCTCAGCAAGCTTTTTATCTTTTTTTGGAAGCAGCCGCACCCTAGCTTGGTGCTAGAATTCCCCGAAGTTCGACCCCTCATCCATCGTATGCAACTCATCGAGCCCCGGTGGCTCGGGAGTATACACTCCAACCCGTCCAGTAAGAAAACCTTAGGTGACTGGGGGATTCGTAATGGTCCCAGACAGTGACACCCCTAGTAGGGGTAGGAAAAGCGATCCCAGCCCTCTGAGATCTAACGGCAAGGACAGCCACTGCCGGTCCCGAGCACATGGCAAGTCCCGACTGATCACGAGAGACATAATAGCAAGAGACAATGGGGAAGACTTTGCCCACATTCCATGGATACGCAGGAGTTCTTGGGCACGGTCATGAGGGTTTCCTTCACGAAACCCCTAAAGTTAAACATGGGAGGCAGTCGTGTGAAGGGGCAACTATTACATCACCCCATATTCCTGACTAATCTTCTACGTAGGGACCTTACGACCAAACTAAAAATGTCAATCCAGTTTGCTGAGAACGGGGCTATAGCCTGCTCCTCCACTGTCGTTCCCCCCTCAGGGCACCAACAAGCAATACACCCCCACACCACTTGGACGCCAGCCATGGTGGCCCCTGCCAATCGGACCCCCTTCACGGGGCGGTTCTGGAGTATACAGGAAATCTCCTCAAGCTATGCGAATTAGCTTGTCAGTGGGCATGCAACACACACCAGCTCTTAGTGGAAACCGCCAATACAACACATCCACTTCATACTCACTTCAGAAAACTCACCCCAACAATAGAGACCAGTGACACGACAATTGGAAGAAAAACTCAAGCCTTTACTTGCACACGGAAGGACTTCAGGCTGCCATATGATATGTTGACCAAGAATCCATGCCAGAGTTCGCCATTTGGGTGCTTGTGGGGACCTAGGCCTCACTCTGCTGCTGGCCCGCATAAGGTGGGTGACTCTTAGTTCTTCCTTGATAGCGTTTAGGCGGAGCTCAGTATCGTTGATCATCTTCAGCATTTCCCACCTGCTTATATGCAACCGGTGGGTGTGTTAGACTTGATGACCGCGACGGAGGGTGTGGTGTGTGCCAAAATCGGTGCATCCTGCTGTACTTTCATCCCTGGAAACGACCTAGACAACGGGGCACTAAATTTTGCCATCCACCTACTACATCATCTACAAGCTGACATGAAGAAAGAGGCAGGTGCCCCTGAGCAAAACTGGTTTATAGACTTAGTTCTTAGGTTCGCCCAATGGGTGATCAGACTGTGGCTGTCATTGCTTCCAATTGCTCTTCTTGTGCTATTTTTGCGTGGTTTCCTACAAGTGGGGGATTCCTGCTGTAAAAACACGGTCCTCATGTTAGGTAGAATGCAAGTAACTAGGGAATTAGTAACAGACACAACAGAAATGCAGCAAGCCTCAAATAATGTGACTATCATGAAGAATGGGGTAAATGATTTAGTTGAAAATTCAACTAGAGGGGGGAATGTTAATATTGGAAAATGCAATATCAATGCACGTCATGATATATGTACCTATAATAATGAACTTGCATCACCGTTGTTGAATTCATCTGATATGACCTCCCCATAACCTCGAGTCAGAGGTACTTGGTCAGGCAGGCCCTGCGACCTAGAACAGGAACAGGGGTGGGAGCACACCGCTTCACCTCCCAGGCAAGGTTCGCCCCAGGCATTGTGGTAAATGCAGTCTCTTGTTTCTTTGCTT